>CM046448.1:43744084-44344084 GCA_025506515.1 Flaveria trinervia | reverse complement strand
GCAACATTGACAAGAAATCCACATCAAGAGGATGTCAATTTCTTGGTGGAAGGATCATCTCATGGCAATGCAAGAAGAAATCCTTTGTCTCTATATCAACTACTAAAGCTGAATACATTGCTGCTACTAGCTGTTGTGCTCAACTGCTATGGATTCAGAATCAGATGTTAGACTATGGATTCAACTTTATGAGTACTCCTATCCATATTGACAACAACAGTGCTATCTCCATTACTGAAAATCCGGTGAAGCATTCCAAGACAAAGCATATTGATATCAGGTACCATTTCATTAGAGATATTCATGAGAAAAATCTGATTAAACTAATCAAAGTTGACTCAAATGAACAATATGCTGATTTGTTTACCAAAGCTTTTGATGAACAAAGATTTAAGTATCTCACAACAGCTATTGGGATGATAAACATTGATTAGATTACCTCTTTTGAAAACCTTTTAATATGTAATGTTCTATGTCAATACAATTTAAGCCATATTAAAGAAGGTCTCTCTGAAATTTTCTAAGTATAAATTTCTTCCGAAGAGAAATTAACCCTCGGAAGCTATTTTCATAACTTCCAAAGCAAAATTTCTCAAAGGATAATTTTCTTCCCGAAGAGTTTTTGGTCTCGGAAGAAGCGATTGATCTTATATCTATCTACTTCCAAGACTTATACACACTCTCCATTCGGAAAGCAATCCTGACCTTCGGAAGCAAAGTCTTTGCTTTGGAAGTAAGAATTGCCTTCGGAAGACAAATTACCTTTGGAAATGTTTTATATTCGGAAGAGAGATTTTATTGTGTAACGGAAATCTCTTGGGCCCCACACTGTAAAAAGCAAAGATTTTGTTAATGATGTCAGATTATTTAACTGATTTTAACCTTACCGCCACTGTCATTTCTTCCACTAAAACATCATATCACCTTATCCTAACCCCCGTTACCGCCTTCCCACTCTCTTTTAAATAATCCCGACTACTTAATTTCATCTTCTTACTTGAAATTTTTACTGCCTAGAAATTTTCTCTACTTCAACTTTACCCAAGCTTAAATTCATCCTCATTCACCTTTCTCCAATGGCACTCAACCCTCAGCACAATTCAGTCGCACTTCTTGATTCTTCGAGAGATGCTGACTTCTCTGAAATCATCTCCTTTCTCACCCAATCATCTTACTACACAGCCCTTACTGTTAACCCCACTGTTTACTCCAATCAAATGGCCGAATTTTGGGAAAATGGTCAAGTCGAAACCCTGAACGGGATTCGTGTACTAAGGTCCAACATTTGTGGACGAGAGTTGGTCATTACTGAACAACTTATCAGGAGCATCTCGAGCTTCATGATGAAGGAGCTCCTACTGAATTCCCTAAAGAAGATTTAGACAACACTTATATCCTTATGGGATATGGTGGAGATGTGAGCAGGTCCACAGTCTACAAGTACAACTTCTCCTACAACTGGAAGTTCCTCCTGCATGTTGTTCTTCACTGTCTATCCAACAAATCTGGGGGATGGGATCAAATCCCTTATGAACTAGGATGCTTAGTTCATGGACTGGTGAGAGGCCTCCGCTTCAATTAGTCAAGATTTGTGTTCACCAATCTCATTGGGAATCTTCAAAGGGAGACATTCTTTATGTATCCCCGATTCATTCAACACAAAATCAACTGTGAGTTGGAACAAAGTATGCTTGTCTGTTCAATTGCTCTGACTATCCCTCACATGAGGCCTACCATCTTCAAGACTTTGAAGAAGGTGTCCACCAACTTCACTGGAAGGCACACTTCTTTACTTCCAGGTATGATTGAGTGCATAGCTGCTCTGACTGTCCTTCTCATTCGACCTCAATTTGGGTTTTGAGTCACCTTAGTCTTAAACCCATGAGCCTAATACCCAAACCAACATCCCTCAGGATGAGTATCTACACTCTTTTGAGCAGCCAACAAGGGATAGCCCCACCAAAGGCTCAATGCCTGTAGACATTGACCAAGGTCCCGCGTCAGTATGCTTAACATTCCTATCTTTCACTGACATTCTCTTTAAAACTGATGAAGAGATAACATCTCTCCACGGCAATGAAGTGATCTACAACACCCTCTCCAAGATCAATAGAGCCCAGCGAGATCCCTTATTTCTAACCCCATCAGCAACCCATAATTGAGGTGAGTCCCACTAATGTGGAGGGGACTCATACAGATTCAGCTGCTACTACAAAAGGTGCCTCAATGGACCCTATGGACAGTGGTAACATATCTGAGACTGAATCTATGGCAACCATGCTGTTTAATGACTCTGAAAGAGACATCATTCAGCAAGGGAAACCAGGGTGCCAAGAAACCACATCTGGTGGTAAGGCTGAACATACCAAGTATGTTACCTTATCTCCCGTGATTCTTCAAAAGAAGATGAGGGAAGCATACAACTCCTCATAAAAGACCTTCTGTCTAAAGTCTTAAACCTTGAATCCTTGGTTAGCACTTTAGAAGAAAGATCCGCTACTCAGCAACTTGAGATTGACAATCTCAAGGCTCAACTAGCTGAGAAACAGACCGAGAGATCTGTTAGGCATGTACCTATTCATGTCTTATTGACTTCGTCCTATAGCTCATATAGCTCTCAAGATGATGCTACCAAAAAGGGGATAATGTTCAAAGACAAACACTTGAGGACCCATAGACTCATACTTCAACCCCAACATCTTCTACTCCTGTCATCACTTTTTCTGAGCCATCTCAAGTTCAAATCGACCCAAAGATGCTCAGAGATCTCTACAGACTCTTCACAAAGTTTCTGTTGAGATCCTCTACTGATCAACCAAGCCCAGATGCTGTAATGATTTACTTCGGAGCTGAAGAGCTTCAAAGGCTAACTGCACCTTCTAGCACTATGGAAGAAGTTGGTCAACCTAAGGTCCACATGGAACCTAAGATTCATTTTGAAGGGGAAATAAGGGCTGATGGCCCAGCAACTGAAACAACCGGGACATAATCTGCATTTCCCCAAACTTCAGAAGCTGAAGTTAAAACCTCGGAAGAACAAGCTAAGTCTTCCAAAGCTGAAATGGAAGCTGCGCAAGGACTATTCAAGATGTCTGAGGAATTGATCATCACAGATGCAATCCAAAAAATGGCATCTGAGGTGAACAGTGAGGACTTTCTGAGTCTACCTCTATCCCAGACACCCTCTCTGCCTCTCTCACAATCAGTATTCACTATCCAAGAACCACCACAGTCAGGCTCTTCAAAAGATAACAAAGGGAAAAAGGAAGATGACTGCGGAAGAGCTTCAGGAAGAGGAGAAGATTGAGAAACTAAAAAAGAAAGGAAGACTTACAAGTGAGAAGTTGCTAGCTGCTAGTACAAAAGCAGCTGCAGCCAATTAGGAGGCTGTCAATAATAAAAGGAGAGAAGAGATAATTGATCAACTCATCCAATTAGGAGCTGCCAATAAAGAAACACTCCTGCTACCACTAGAGGAGTTGGTGGAACTAGAAAAGGCAACCAGACTGCAACTTGAGAAACAACAAGAAGCAGCCAGGTTGGCCTTAGAGAAAGAAAAAGAAGAAGAACAGAAGGAGGCTGACTTGCAGCAAGGAGAGAAAGGAAAGAATTTCTAATCTCCAGAGGCTTCAATCTTCAAGAACTCTCTCCACACGACAATGAAACAATCCTTTGGCTCTACAACAAAGAGCAGGATCGAATGGAGAAAGAGAAAAGAAAGGCTGCAAGAGAAAATCTAAAGGAAAGGAATAAGAAGAAGGAAGAAGCAAACACCACTGCAACCAGAAAGCTCGGTGAGAAGGCCTGGATGAAGGACTATCTCCGGGCTCATGGCTTCTCTGGAAGGCAGGTGGGTCCCATATCAGAAAGGACACTCCAACGGATTGTCAGCAAAATCAAGGTTGGCATCCGCTTTGGAAAGAGAAACGAGATGTACAGAAGGGTAAAGGGGATGACCTTCATTGCAACTACTCAACCACAACCTGATCCCTCACCCTTACCCTTCACCATCAAGACTGAGCCCTTCAGCCCTCAACCCACATCGTTACCCTCACCCGTCTTATCACCTCAACCACCTAAACTTCCCATCCTTCAACCAAAAACACTTCCCAGAACCTCTGAACCATAACCTACCCAACAACTATCCCCTCAGCCTTCTCAACATCTCTCTCCTGAGGAGTTCAAGGTAATCAAGACTAAGCTCATCAACTTCACAACTTTGAGTGAAGTCTCATGTGATGAAGATTCTGTCAACACTAACTATGTTGATGGATCTTCTTGTCCCTCACAAGAGATCAATTCCTTGATTTTCCTAGAGGAACATTAGACCAGGCAGCTAGACTTTTGGGTCTCAACTCAGATTCACTGAATGATGAAGAGAAGAAACTTAGAAGGAAATTGGTGACTCTGTTGGATACTAAGAAAGATGACAAGATTCCTAGTCAGTCTCTTGTGCCTAGAAAAGGAATAATCCGGTGGAGGTTCGATGAAACTTCTCACAACTTTGTTGTTGAGAGGGAGAATGGTGAAGTCAACAGACTTAATGTAACCTCTCTGTTACACTCCAGCAGATTTGATATTGCTGAGTTAGTAGAGAAGCCATTCTCCAACCCCTCCAATTCTAAAGCTGTTGCACTCATCAGAAATCATCTTAGCAGTCTCCATCTAGCCGAGCTAACTACAAAGGCCAAGATTGAAGAAGAGTTGAGATTGAGAAGACAGGAAGACAAGGAAAGACCTCCTACCAAAGGCACTGCCTTTCTACAGATGGTAGAGGGTCCTGAATTGGAACCTATAGTTAGATGGGAATATGATTACAGTTCCCATCAACTAACTCTTTTCAGAGGGCAATAACAGAGGGTACATATCATCCAAGGTGACAGACTGGACTTCTTGTCTACCAAGGATTTGTACAAACTTTTCAGCACTACATCAGGGAAGAACAAGGAAACAGATAAATATCTACTCTCTCCTTGGTGCTGAAAGTTTTGGGAAGCAGAAACAAGTGAGGTTTTGGTAGCATCAGCCTAGGGAGAGTTTGTTAGATCAAGAAGAAGGCTGGTGCAACCAAAACCAAATCACTTAGATAATTTTGGTGCTACATGCAAAGGTTTCCGAAGCTTAGCATGGAACTTCTGAAGGTTGTAGAGTTCTTCCTAAGATAAAGTGAAAGATCAGCTTTTGAAGACAGAACACTACTTCCAAAGTCAAGAGCTTGCTTCCGAAGGTTAAGTCTTAGGAGATCAATCAGAAGACTACTTCCGAAGTATGAAGGAAAGAAGAAGTTCCCAAGCCTTAGAAGAAGCAACCTCTTCCGAAGTATAAGTGGCTTCGGAAGTACTTGTTCTTCCGAAGCCATTTAACCTTCGGAAGACACTGCTATGAACCAGTGGACATAAGTATGGTCTCTGACACTCTGCTGCAGATCTCTGATACTGCATGGCGTTTTCTCAAAGAGCCATGTAGTTGACCATACTTTATTCCACTGTTTACCTTTTTATGATAGTACATGTTACTAACTTTAGTTGGTGACAAAAGGTAAGTCAGGGACATGTCCTGACTACCAAATCTCAGATAAGACTTTATCGGAGATACCTTAAACTATAGTCTTGTAGTATAGGCTTTAGTTATAGGATCCTAGCTGGTATCAAAGTATATCCGGCTGTAGGTAGTATTATATATAGTTTCTCATTGTAACTCGAAAAGATAAGCTTGTAAGAGTCTTGTAATATTTGAGTTGAGAAGCAATATATGCAAGTACCTTGAAAAATTACAATCTGTGTTCTATATTACTTACTATATTATGATCAACTCTTATTGACTCTATCTTCATCCGAGTTTTGTTTAAGTGAGTTTGAGAGAAAAACTAAGTGTTAAGTAACCCATAACCGATCCTGCAATTTCCACAGCCTATATCTCAGCTTCGGAAGATTGAAATGGTTCTTTTGAGGCTTTGACTTCAGCTCGAAAGTTTGTGGGAATGCACTATTTTTCCCAACTGTTTAAGTTGTTGGCCATCAGTCCCTATATCCCCTTCAAAATCGATCTTAGGTTCAATGTGGACCTTAGGTTGACCAACTTCTTGGACAATGGTAGATGGTGCATTTATCCTTTGAAGCTCTTTAGCTCCAAAGTATGCCACAACAGCGTCTGGACTTGGCTATTCAATGGAAGATCTTATCAGGAACTTTGAGAAGAACCTATTTAGAACTTTGAACATCCTTTGGTCCACTTGGAGAATTATAGGAGGCTCAGGGAAAATAATTGCTTGCTGAGCAGGATATCTTCAAGTCAAGGTGGAAAGAACTAAACTCTATGGTATCTCATGTGTATATGTTTGTCTCTGAGCATTCTTCTCCTTTTTCATAGCATCATCTTAAGAGCTTGATGAGCTAGAGGAAGATGTCAAGGAGACTTGAATAGGTACATGCCTACCAAATCTCTCAATCTGTTTCTCAGCTAGTTTGGCCTTGAGACTTTAAATCTCAAGATGTTAAGTGGCATACCTATTCTCTAAAGTCTTAACCTTGGATTCAAGGTTTGAAACTTTAGAAGGTAGGTCTCTAATGGTGAGTTGTAGACTTCCCTCATCTTCTTTCGATGAATCATGGGGAGATGAGGTTAACATACCGGGTATGTACATCCTCACCACCAGATGTGGTTTCTTGGCACCCTGGTTTCCCCTGCTTAATGATGTATTTTTAGGGTCAACAAAGGGCACAATTGTCGTAGATTCAGTCTTAGAGATGTTACCATTGTCCTAAGGATCCAATAGGACTCCTTCAGTAGTGGCAGCTGAATCTACATAAGTCCCCTCCATATCAGTAGGACTCACCTCAGTTGTGGCTTGCTGATGGGGGCTAGAGATCAAGAGTCTCTCTAGGCTCAATTGATCCTTAGATGGGTGTTGTGGATCAACCTCATGGCCTTGAAGAGACATAATCTCCTTATCAGTTCCTATAAGTAGGTTAGTGAAGGATATAGAGGTTAAGCCTAATGACCCGGGACTTTGTTCAATGTCTACTGGCATTGAGCCTATGAGAAGGTTGTCTCTTTTGGCTGCTCAAGAGAGTATAGTGACTCATCTTGAGGGATAACAGCTTGGGTTTCGAGCTCATGGGATTGAGACTGAGGAGGCTCAATGCTCATATTGTGGTCGATTGTGAAGGATGGTGAGACCTCAAACTAAGTGGGAGCCCATGTTTCCATTCTAGCCTTTTTGGATTGAAAAGGGAGAACTTGTTCAATCAGACGAAATTGAACAAGGGTTCGATTGGAACGTCTTTGATAAGTATTTTGATGAGGTAGGAAGGTAGATTTGGCAGTGTATGGGTTATTGCTGGTGTAGGTTCATCATCTGTGGGTTCATCAGGGAGTTATGCGCTCAATCATACCTAGAAGAAGTGCAATGTGTCTTCCAGTGAAGTTGGTAGACATCCTATTCAACACTTTGAAGATGGCCAGCCTCATGTGAGGAACAAGGAGAGCAGTTGCACAGACAAGCTTGCTCTGGTCCAACTCATAGTTGATGATATGCTTAATGAACTGGTGATACATGTAAAATTTCTCCCCTTGAAGGTTCTCCAATAGATTGGTGAGCACAAATCTTGAATAACTGAAGTAGAGGCCTTTTACCAACTCATGAACTAGGCATCCTAGTTCATATGGGATTTGATCCCATCCCCAAGACTTGTTTGACAAACAGTGAAGGACTATGTGAAGCAGGAACTTCCAGGTGTAAGAGAAGTTAAATTTGTAGACAAATGACCTGCTCACATCACCACCATATCCCATTTGGGTATATGTGTCATCCATGTCTTCCTTGGTGAACTCCATAGGAGAGCCTTCATCATGAAGCTCTAAATGCTCCCTGATGGTCTGTTCAGATATGAGCAATTCCTGACCAAGAAGCTTAACTTAAGAACCCTAACTCCATTCAGGATTATAATCTGTTTGTTCCTCTAAAATTCGGTCATGTGGTTAAATAAATAGTGGGTTGACAGTTAGGGTAGTAAAGTAGGTGTTTTGGGTAAGGAAGGGGATAGTTTCAGAGAAGTCGACATCCTTGGAAGAGTCCAGGAGTGCAACTTGGTTGTTTTGAGGGTTCAATGCCATTTTTGAGAAAAATTGCAGAGAAATGAGCTTGAATTTGGGTAAAGTGAGGATGAAGGAAGCTTTGGGCAGTAAAATGGTAAAAAGATTAATTGAATGGGTCGCAAGTATTTAAATGGGTGAAAATGTCGGATGGATAAGGTGAACTGATGGTTTGGGGTATGATGTGACAGGGGCGGTAAGATAAAATCCATTTAAAAATTTTGACATCATTAAGGAAATCTTTACCTTTTTAAACAGTGGGGCCCAAAAGATTTACATTACACAGTAAAGATTTCTTCCGAGTATAAAACATTTCCAAAGGTAATGTTACTTCCGAAGCCAATTTTACTTCCGAAGGTAAATCACTTACTTCCGAGAGTAAAAAGGCTTTCCAAGTAAAGAAGTTTAATCAAGTTTCAGAAGTAGATCTGATATGATATCAAAAACTTCTTCCGAGACCAAAAACTCTTCCGAAAAGAAGATTTCCCTTGGAGGAATTTTGCTTCGGAAGGTATACATGACATCTTCCAAGGGTTAATTCCTCTTCGGAAGCATTTATACTTAGTGAAATTTTGAAGAAAAACGTTTTTAACAAGGCTTAGATTGTATTGAGAGAAACAAAACACATTTTGAAAAGGTTTTCAAATAAAATAGGCTAATCAATGTTTATCATCCCTATAGCTGTAATAAGATACTTGAATCTTTGTTCATCAAATGCTTTTGGGAAAATCATGTATAGGTTGGACTTACCTTAGTTTAGATTATTTACTTTACTTGTAATAGGTCTCTTGTTAGTTCCCTTTTGTATGTACTTAGATTTTGTATGTTAGCTATCTAGTGAAACTGTAAGTTCGCTCATAGTTTGCTGTTTTGTTTACCTGGCGAATTTAATGTTCTGCTGGGCGAATCTATAGTTTCTGCAGGACAGTTTCGCTTGTGAAACTAAGACTGCTATATATACTCATGTTAATTTTCATTGTAAGGTAAGCTTGCAAAACCCTAATCGTGAATCATTGTTGCAAGCTACCTTTTCAAAGCAGTTATTATACAGAAATATCATTGTGCTTTTTGTTATTGATTGTTATTGATCATTGTCTTATCATGAATGAATTATTATTGTGTTCAATCTCTCTATTATGGTTGTTTAGCATGTTTGTTGGATATTGAACGATTTTTCATATCATTTGCACTGTAACTTGATCTCATGGACCAACAATATGGTATCAGAGCCATAGTGCTCTTGATTTGTTGAGTTTTTGGAGGTTTTAGTTCAATATCTAGTTTCAATCAATCTTTCATTGGATTATGAGGTGTTTTTGATATGGAAATTGATTGAATTCTGTTGGTTTTTGATTGAGGAAGACCTTATAATCATCAGATCTCAAATTCATTAAGCATTGGATGATTTCAGATTGATTTTGGGTTGAAAAAGGGTTTTGGGATCGATCAACGAAATTGGAGTTCTTACAGCGAATCTGTCAACCTTCTTCCAACGAAACTATGGGTTATATTGCTATTGAAATTATTTTCTAGTGGTTCTGCGAAACTACTCCTTTGAACGAAAGTTCATCTGTGACTGTGAACGGTTAACCAGCGAAATTGCTGCTCAAATTGTTTTGAACGAAAGTTCAAGCTTGTTTCGTGCGAATTTACCAACGAAAATAAGCTTGTTGTGACTTTGGGCTAGCGAAAGTGCTGCCAAAATTGTTAGCGAAACTAGCTTCCACAGTGAAAGTATCAGCGAAAGTATCAGCAAAAGTAGTTTTTCTGTGAAATTGTCTGCGAAGTTATCATTTTATGCGAAAGTGTCAGCGAATTATTTTCTTTTCTGCCGAAACTAGAATGTCGAAGTTAACCACACTCACACTTGCTGATCTTGAAAGTGTTGCACCCAATAGGCCTCCAAGACTCATTAATGGTGACAATTTTGAAGATTGGAAGAGATGTCTCAAAGCCTTTTTCTTCTACACTGATCATAACCAATGGGAATCGATTACTCTGGTCCTCACATACCAACATTTACTGTTGGTGATGTTGTCTCTCAAAACAAAGACCCATCTTCCTATACTGAAAAGGATCTAATATTGATCGATCGTGACCAAAAGGCTTTTGGTGCTCTAACTCTTTGTCTGGCACCAGACATTTACAACTGTTTTGCAGAGCATAAAAATGTTAAATCTCTCTACGATGCCCTATGTGAATTTTATGATGGTAATGCAGATTTGGTAAAGTATAAGAGCATTCAGCCTGAGAAGGAATTCAATTCCTTTGTTGGATACAAGAACGGGAGTCTGACAGATCTCACAAATCGTTTCTTAACCGTTTCAAGCACCTTAAAGAAATATGATGAAAGGCTTTCCAATAGTGAAAGTTAACAGGCTTCTTGATTCTCTTCCACCTCAGTGGAGTCTTTAGGTGAGGATGCTTAAACAAGAAAGAGGGTTCACAGACTACAAGCTGATGGATATTATCAATAAGTTGAAATCTTTTGAGTTGGATATGAAGAGAAGGGAATTTAACCAGACTATGATGCCCATATCTGGTTTTTCTCAAAATGCTGCTTTATTGTCATCCGCTGCAAACTCTCAAATACAGAATTCAATTCAAGGAGGGATTAATACAAGTACTTTCTCGGGTGGAAACAATAGTGTTGGAAGAGATCTGGGCAATTCTAAGGCCAATGTTGAAACTTCAATTCCATCAGAAACAATGGCTCTTTTTGGAATGTTCGTTCAAAGCTATGAAGCACTTGTAGCTGGAGAATTGAAAGGGAAAGGATGACTATGGAAGACATGTATTAGGTGGATCCTGATGATCTTGAAGAAACTGATATCCAATGGCAGATGGCTATGTTGACCCTTAGAGCTCGAAGATTTATGGAAAGAACTGGACGAAAGAACTTTGGTGGTCAAACATCTAATTCAAAACTAGGATTTGATAAGTCCAAATTGAGATGCTTTAATTGTAAACAATTGGGACACTTCAAACGTGAATGTCCATTACCAATTGTCACTGATCCTAGTAATTCTGGAGTCCCAAGACTAACAACTGAGAAAGAGAAGGAAGATGTGAATCACAAAAAGGAGACTGCTTTGATTTCTACCTTTGATTGGAGTGCTGAGGTCGAGGAAACAAGAACTGAGATAAATCATGCTTTAGTTGATGAGTTTGTTGAAAGAAGTGAGAAGGAAGGTGGTAAAGATGGATTTGATCTTTTCAAGGAATTCAAAAGAGAAGAAAAAGATGCTGGAATTAGGGAAGATAAAACTGCAAGTTCAAGTGAGAAAGGAAGTTCATGCACGGGTAAAGAAAGGAGAATGATGATGATGCTGCCACTGTTGAGGAAAAGAAGTCGAGTACTCCAGTATGCCAATGTGACAAAGCCTTAGCTGCTGAAAGGATAGTAATGGGACTTCCATATGAGGTAATACAGGATATGTGCTCATCTGCTTGCAAAATTAGATTTTTTAGGATTTGTAAAGCTAGTCGTCTTTTAATTGATAATGTAAAGGATTTAAAGCGTATTAGTGATGAACTTAAAATCAACGAATCAAAATATTTTGTTAAATTAAATGAGGCTTTAAAAGAAAATGATCACTTAAAACGAATCGTCTTGGAAAGAAATGTCGAGATTAACACTTTGACTGAAAGGGTTGCCCTTGCTGAATTTGAAGCAAGCAAACTTTAGTCAAAGTTAGACAAATGGACTATATCAGGGATGAAACATGATGATCTATGTAAATCTCAACGGGGAGCTAGGATTAAAACGGGATTGGGTTATGAAAACGTTAAGGTTTATCCTCCACCTAGTACATACTGTTATTCTCCTATGCCTGCTCCTCATCCTTCTAATGATTTAATCAAAACAAATACTGACAGTATGTCTGTAGGTTTAGAGGGGATTAACTCTAAGCATGTTCGTGAAAACTACGACTATGGACCAACTAGTGGGCTTGGATGCACTAGTATTAGTACACCTGATTGTCAGCAGTCTGTTTTAGATCACAAGTCTAGTTTACATTCTGTTTTTGTTCTAGTTTGCCTATAATAGACTCTGTTGTCTCATGTTCTCATGATAGTTCTATTTCATCTGTAATTCTGTTCATGGTGGTGATATCCTTTGTTCTGGTAATGATTATGATGCAACTGATCTTTCTTCAAAACAATCTGAGCAAATTAAAACTAATTGCTTTGAAAAGTTCTTTTCTCACTCTATTCCATCTTTCACTCCATTAAATATGACTTTATCTGATGAATGAATTACTTCTTCATCTGACACTAGTACCAGTGGAACTAGTTCTACTGGCACGTTAGACGAATCTTCATCTATTTTTGTAAATAATTATTCTTGTTCAAATAAACGTCAAACTTATGGCTTGTATGAGTCATTTAGTGACATTGATTCTAGTTTATCCGAATATGATGAGGAAATTATCATTGATCCTATTTTTACCCCATCACATCACAACTTAGACTCAAACCTCATTGTTTCAGGTGTGGTCAAGAGGACCATCTTGTCAAGAAGTGTCCTACTTTGATTCATGGTTTCTATATAGACTGCTTTGGAAATAAATTAACAAAATTGGTTAATAATTTCTTCTGCAAAAAATCCGTTTCATTAAAAGATAAATTTGTTCAATATTGGGTTCCTATTACACCTGGTTAACTGATTTATTCATTCATTTCAGGAGTCATCCACTAAGATTGTAAACAACATGTGGGATGTAGATAGTGGGTGTTCCAAACATATGACTGGGCTGAAAGATTTGCTGACAAATTATCGGATTATTAATGGAGGATATGTTGCTTTTGCTGGTGACAAAAAAGGTGGAAAGATGATGGGACAAGGAGAAGTTACCAATGGGTCTCTAACTTTGGAAAAAGTCAACTATGTTCCTGAGCTGGCATTCAATCTTCTGAGTGTTTCTCAAATCTGTGAAAAAGACATTCCCGTTCTGTTTAAATCTGATGAATGTCTATTTTTAAAATCAGAGATTGATATTCTAGATGATTTGATTCTTATGCGTGCTCCAAGAAAACATGATACATATCTTCTTGATATGAACTCAAGCGAGTCAAAGGCTACTGCAACTTGTCTTCTTTCTAAAGCTTCAACTTTTGAGTCTCTCTTATGGCATCGTCGATTAGGCCATATTAATTTTAAAATAATTAACAAATTAGTAAAGAACAATCTCGTTAGAGGACTCCCTTCAAAAGATTTTTCTGTTAACGAAAAATGTATGGCTTGTGCTAAGGGCAAACAACACAAGAAACCTCATAAGCCCAAACTTCTAAATAGCATATTCTGTCCACTCGAGCTGTTACATACCGATTTGTTTAGGCCAATTATCATTAAATCTATTGCTAAAAAAACATTTTGTCTTGTTGTTATAGATGATTTCTCCAGATATTCATGGGTGAGGTTTCTTGCTCACAAAGGTGAGGTTTTGAGGAATTGCAGAAATTAATTCTTTCTATTGAATCCATCAGCAAGAGAAAGGTTATGGGTCTGAGAAGTGATAACGACATTGAATTAAAATCAAATTCTTGATTCATTTTGTGCTCAAAGGGGGATTGTGAGACAATTTAGTGCTGCAAGAACTCCTCAACAAAATGGTATTGCAGAACGAAAGAACCGCACTCTCATTGAAGCTGCTCGTACAATGCTAATAGAATCTTCATTACCTATTATTTTTTGGGCTGAAGCTGTAAACTGTGCTTCATATGTTCTAAACCGAGTGGTGATTGTGAAAGATAAAATGAAGACTCCTTATGAACTTTTTCATAAGAGGAAACCTCTAATCGATCGACCATTTGGTTGCTCTTGCACTCTTCTGAATACTCAATCTCAAAAGACTAAGTTTGGTGCCGTATCTGATGAATGTTACTTTGTTGGTTACTCTTTTTCTCAAAAGGCATATCGGGATTATAACAAAAGAACACGTATTGTTCAAGAGTCATTCTATGTTGATTGGCAGTAATCTAACTCTTTTGAAGTTCAATCTGAATCTGCATGGTTCTTTGACTCCGATACTGTGTTTATCTCGTTCAATCTTCCAGTTTTCGATGATGATGCATCCACTCCAAATGCTCAAACCAATATTATTTCCTCCTCTCCAAATGCTGGGTCAGTAAATGAAGCTATTTCAGCTGATGTTAGTTCATCTTCTCCACTGCTTGAGCCAGCTTCAACATCTGATTCTTCATCACCTACATCTTCTCCATTACATGATCTAGCATCAACACCTGATTCTCCCTCATCTAATCTTTCACCATCTACGAGTGAAATTTCTCCAAGGATCTTTCCCTAAGACTACAAAACTTTGAAAGATCATCCTATTGATAATGTTATTGGATCTATCACTGATGGTGTTCGGACATGAAGTCAATCTGGTTTGATTAATATTTGCCTCTTCTCGTGCTTCATTTCTCAAATTGTCCCGAAATATGTACATGCTGCCCTACTGGATCCATGTTGGGTGGAGTCAATGCAATTGGAGCTTCAATAATTCAGAAAACTTAAAGTTTGGACCTTGGTTGATTTGCCCCCTAACAAATGCCCAATCGGTACAAAATGGGTGTTTAAGAACAAACCGGATGATTGTGGTGTAGTGGTGCGTAACAAGTCTAGACTCGTTATGCAAGGTTTTGCTCAAGAAGAAGGGATTGACTATACTGAAGTCTTTGCTCCAGTCGCTCGTCTTGAAGCAATCAGAATTTTTCTCGCTCATGTTGCGCATAAATAGTTCAAGGTCTATCAGATGGATGTGAAGTGTGCTTTTCTCTATGGAGACATTGATGAGGAGATATATGTATGTCAACCACCAGGTTTTGAGGATCCTGACTTTCCCGATAAAGTCTTTAAGCTTGACAAATCTCTGTATGGTCTTCATCAAGCACCTAGGATCTGGTATGAGACCCTCACACAGTATCTTCTAAGCAATGGTTTCTCTCGTGGTACCATCGATATGACTCTCTTCAAAAAAGAAGTGAATGGTGAAATGCTTTTTGTCCAAGTTTACGTTGATGATATTATTTTTGAATCTACCAATTCTCTTTTATGTAAAGAGTTCGAAAAGGTGATGTGCCAAAAGTTTGAAATGAGTATGATGGGAGAAATGTGTTTCTTTCTGGGACTACAAGTTGAACAATAGCAAGAAGGAATTCTTATTCATCAGAGAAGTATATTAAAGATATCTTGAAGAAACTCAAGATGGATGACGCCTCTCTTGAGATGACTCCATTTACTGCTTAGACTTGTCTCACTCCTAACGAGAACGGGAAACCAGTTGATCCTCATCTTTATAGATCCATGATCGGTTCCCTCATATATCTTACAGCAAGTCGTCCTGATATTACTTTTTCTGTTGGATATTGTGCTCGATATCAATCGCCCCAAAAGAATCTATGAGAAAGCTGTCAAGAGAATATATCGTTATCTCAAAGGATCATCCCGTTTAGGTTTATGGTATCCATATGGAGGGAATTTTGATTTACATGCTTATTTTGATAGTGATTTCAATGGTTGCAGGCTAAACAGAAATTCGGTGTCCGGAGGGTGTCAATATTTGGGAAATTGTTTGGTGTCCTGGCAGAGCAAGAAACAGACCACTGTCTCTCTTTCCACAGGAGAAGCAGAATACATTGCTGTCTCTAGCTGCTGTTCTCAAGTTCTTTGGATACAACACCAAATGATTGACTATGGAATTAATTTTCTCCACACGCCATTATTTTGTGACAACGAAGCAGCCATTGGGATTGCAAAAATCCTATTCATCATTCCCGAACCAAGCATATCGAGACACGAATTCATGCAATTCGTGATGCTCAAGAAAAGGGTTTCATTGATATTATACCCGTTGATACAAAACATCAAAAAGCTGATCTTTTCACGAAAACCTTTGATAAACCCCGTTTTTATGAATTGATCTCCATGCTAGGGTTAATATCCTTTTAAACCTTCTTTACATTCATTAATATTTACATAAAAAATAATAATAATAATAAATAAAAATAATTGATTTTAATAACTAAAATAAATTTTCATAACCTGAGGTCAGAATTTGACATGATGAGAAATGATTTTATATCTTCTAGATAAGTTCCTTTTTGCATGACCGGTGCTAAAATGAGAAATGATAGTAACTGATGCTGGTCTCTGTTTCACATCTTATTTTTTTAGGCCAAGACCATCGAACAGATTCTTTAACGGTATGCTTGATAGACTCAGACTGAAGAATAAAGTAGACAACAACAATATGATTTAAATTAAAACATCATGCTTAAAGGCGTCTGGATTTACGCAATCATTTTGGCCTGCACAAAAACTGAGTCCCGACAAAAATTAGATTGAGAATTGATCTTTCACCTACCATGATACAAATCATATAAGCTATATCTCTGAGTCATGTTTGGTGTATTTATGTGTCTTGTGTTTGTGCTAATCTCCTCTGCTGTACGGTAGTACTGACCTGGAGTGATGATCTCCTCTGCTGTACGGTAGTATTGACCTGGAGCTCTCATTGGCACATGATTAAATGGTCATCTCCTTTGTTATACGTGAGTATAGACCTGGAGCTCTCACCATGTTGGTCTAAGTTGTGTCAAATTATCTAACGATGAATTCATCACAGAATGCAATATTCTGTTGATAATCATTACTTACACACTAATGCACAAGCCTTGCTCTATAAAGATCATTACAAAATTCAAGAAATCCTGAGGTTGGGTGAGGGTTTTTGCCAAATGATTGTGGGGTCCTAACTTTCTAAAGCATCTAATCGAACCTTAACAAATCATATGTTGTTTGTTGAAAAAGATAAGGCATGGGTTTAAGTGGACAACTATATCAGCAATCGTTATTGATTTGTTCAAGAATTTCAGCAGTTCCTTTGCAGATTGTGATAAGATCTAGTATTCAGTATGATCTCATTGCCGTCGATGATTACGATCATCTTCATGTCCATGAATATCTAGAGGATGTGATCTCTGATTGATTTAGATCTTTGTGTGTGAAGTTAATTATAATAAGGGGGGGGGGGGGGCGAAACTACTCTTTCGCTCCTTGTTTCGCTGGATGAAATTGCAATTTCGCTCGGAGTGCTCATCATTTTTATCTATATATCTCTTGGCGAAATTGCAGTTTTTCTTGTAAATTCGTTGGGCGAAACTCTAAATTCGTCTGGGCGAATCTATAGTTTTTTCTTCGGCGAATCTACAGTTTCGTCTTCTGCGAAACTATATGCTATATAAGTCGTTTGCAAAATTATTCTCTCATTTTCGCACAATCGACCTGTGTTGTCTTTTAGGGTTTACCCGTGACCTTATTTGGCGATTTTGCATATTTGTGCGATTTCATACTGATTGTGCGTTGTTCCCTGTTCTCCAGTGAGTTTCGATCATGAACATTCTTCTAATCATGTTTTATATAACTTACTTTATGGCAATTGTATTTTGAATCTTCGTTGTCTTCGCTGTTCCTCCAGCGAAACTACTGATTTTCCTGCAAAACTGAACGAAAGTTCTTCACTTTTCAGCAAAACTGTGAGGTTATGCTGTTCGTGCGAATCTAATAGTTTCGCCGACCTATTTTCAGTTTCGCCGGATTTGAACATAACTTGGTACTGTTTCACCTGGTCGAAACTATCTTTATTGGCTGCGAAATTGATATGTTTCAGTTAGCGAAACTATGTTTCGCTTGCTGAAACTGTCAGTGAATCTATTTTAATAATTTTCAACCGGTCGAAACTATTTTTTGGCCAGCGAAACTGATATGTTTCTGTTAGCGAAACTAGTTTTTCGCTTGCCGAAATTGTCATTGAATTTTTTTAATTCTTTTCTATTCTTAACTCCTTATTTCTTATTCATTTTATCTGATCTCTTCTTCAAGATATCATGGCTAATCTAAAGTTCGATGAGCGGAACAATATTACCTCTATTCTGAATGATACACATCCAAAAGCTGCTGGATTCAGAGATTGTATCAGATGGCTACAAAGATCACCCATAGCTCATGACATATCTCATACGACTACCATTTATGATCTTCATATCCGAGACTTCTGGCGATCTGCAGAGTTGACACTCGAGGAAATTCACAGAGGATTACTGCTAAAGTCATTAATCAAGAAGTGACCATCACTGCCGAGACTGTCTCGAGGATATTGAGACTAGACGAGGATTCTGGAGATGAAGTCACCGTGACAGATTCCGAGGTGTTCCAGGCCTTCAGAAGCATGGGATATGAGGGACCAGCTTTCGGTTCTCGCAAGGAGATAAAGAAGTCATTTCTGTCGAAGGAGTGGAGATATATTGCTCATGTTTTTATCATGTGTCTTGATCACCGTAAAGGTGGATTAGACGGTTTAAACACTGATTGGGCGAAGGAAATGGTATTATGTTGTAAAGGAGAGAAAGCCAATATTGCAAAACTGATTTTTGCTTGCATGGCTGAGAACGTGATGGCCTTGAAGAAAGACAAATGGCTGCTATATCCCTATTTTCTTCAGATGATATTTGATGATCTTATACCTAATGTACCAAAACATGGAGAGATAAAGAGGCTGGTACAAATGAATCCTCGCATATTTGCTGATTGCTATGCCATTCACCACGATTTCAGTGGAAAGATCACCCATCTTTGGGAAAACATGTATCCTCCAGAACGCTGGAGCTATATTAAACGGGTGGATGAATCTGAAAATAAAAGGGCTGAAGAAACTAGAGTACAGCAAACTGAAGCCACAAAGAAAAGAAAGAGATATGGCAAAGAAAAAGACTATGACTTCAAGGAAGATATTGCTGAACAAGCTGAAGAAATAAGAATTGAGAAAGAAAGAAGGTCGAAGAAGAAAGCCGATACTGCTGAACCTGAAAGACGATCTAAACATAGACATGAAGGATTCACAGAAAGAAGAGAGGAAAGAGGAAACCTTGATGAAGATATGATTCGAAATCTGAATACTTCCTTGGCAAATGAACTGAGTATGATCAAGACCAAACTCACAAACCAAGAAATCAGAGAAAAAAAAGGATGAAGTAATAGAAGGTATGCAAAAGATGCTTGTTGATCAAAATAAATTACTGAAAAAGTTATTTGAAGAGATTACCTTTCTGAAAGCTACAACCGTCCTGCCTGACAAACTAACTCAATCTGAGTTAGATGATCTGACTGACATAACAAAGTACCCATTTTTGAATGTGGGTACTTCATCCAAGGCAGGAGAGGGCACATATGGTGCAGCAACCACTGATGCTGGAGATTGCGAAACTAGAGAAGAGGATGTTGGAAGGGAAAATGAGGAGGATATTATAGAAGCTGGGTTTGTTAATATGCATTTTGACTTTGAAAAGGATTTAGTCGGTGAAGAAGTAATAATTACGAAAACTGCTGAAGAAGCTTCTAAGAAAGGAAAGGGATTAGTTGATGAGGAAGAGGATGATGAACAACTTGTAGACTATGATTCAGAACCTGAGTTCTATGAAGTTGATGAGCGACCATTGATATATATAGCTAAGAAGGGAGAGGATGCTGCAGACGTGTTTGAGATGGATAAAGATGATTGGTTTATAAAAGAGAAGGAGCCAGAAGAAATCACTCCTCTTTTCCAACATATGAAGGGGCTAAGTAGGAAGGAGGCTAACAAGAAGATTATAAGCTGGTGCTATAACTCCAGCCTAAAGATGTTCATGATAAAGAGAAGGGGAGGTAGTATCAGTTACTTGCACAAGAGGAAGGCTTTTAAGACCTTGCCTAAATGGGATCTAAGGCGATTGGCAACTCTACCACTTCTTAATGCACATATGAGTGAAATAGCCACTCTTCTGGAAAAGAGATAAAAAAGGGCTTAATGACAACTTTGAGTCGTTTGGGTATATGAAGGCGGAGAGGAGGAGGTCAAAGAAATATAAAGATTAGGAGACGGGAAAGGGGAGAATTGTTCTGAGGGTTAAACCACCAAAGACTGTAGACAGAGTGAGATTGGCTTATCCCCTTCCCCAACAATTACAGGATTTCAAGAAATGGTTTTATGATAACAACACTAGAGAAGCTGTGATTAGGGTGGAAAATGGCAAAGAGTTTAAGGTTTTGATCCTATGGAATTGTTTAGTTTCTGTGATGAAGATATTGGTGTTATGTGAGATCACATAAAGGCTGGAGCTAGAGAAGAGACTCGGAAAGAAGCTAGCCTGTTTATGAATGTTGCCAACAAGATTAGAGGAGTGAGGTCTGAAGTGAAGAAGTTAGCTGAAAGGATAAGGGATCAAGATGACCTTCACCTGGATATTCAAGATTTGACCAAGCAATTTGAGAGGGCTAGTGCTCATCCTGAGGGAGCTAGTGAAGCAGGAAGAGACCATGGAGAATCATGTGCTGAAGCTTATGAGGAAGTAGCTGCAGGAGGTAACGAAGACAAATCAAATGCAGTAGAGGAAACCGGTTGACAAAATAAATCAAGAAGAATGAAGTCGGTGAGTTCCAACCTAGGGGGAGTATTGAAGATCATGTATAGGTTGGACTCACCTTAGTTTAGATTGTTTACTTTACTTGTAATAGGTCTCTTGTTAGTTCCCTTTTGCATGTACTTAGATTTTGTATGTTAGCTGTCTAGCGAAACTGTGAGCGAAACTGTAAGTTCGCTCACAATTTGCTGTTTTGTTTACCTGGCGAATTTAATGTTCTGCTGGGCAAAGCTATAGTTTCTGCAGGATAGTTTTGCTGACAGCAAAACTGTCTGCGAAACTAAGACTGCTATATATACTCATGTTAGTTTTCATTGTAAGGTAAGCTTGCAAAACCCTAATCGTGAATCATTGTTGCAAGCTACCTTTTCAAAGCAGTTATTATACAAAATATCATTGTGCTTTTTGTTATTAATTGTTATTGATCATTGTCTTATCATGAATGAATTATTATTGTGTTCAATCCTCTCTATTATGGTTGTTTAGCATGTTTGTTGGATATTGAATGATTTTTCATATCATTTGCACTGTAACTCGATCTCATGGACCAACATTTTGTAATGTTCTATATAAGGCTGATGCATCCAAAACATCCAATAGCATCCAGAAGTCTTTCCTGCATGCATGCACTAAGTGTTCAAGTAGAATGCTTCGGAAGTTTCACACTGCCTTAGAAAATATTCTAAGTGTGAAATCTTCCGAAGGCAAGACCAACATCTTCCAAAGCTCAATGTGAAGTCTTTCGAAGCTTCAAGGACAAAGTCTTCTGAAGCCAAAAAGTGAAGACATATTATCTTCCAAAGACTTTTGAAGACATGCTTTTATCTGATGTACTTTACCATAAAGCTGGACCACCTTTCCGCTACAACTCTGTTGACTCACCAACTTTCACAAGTTGGTGAAAAGGTTCATGCTTTTGGTAACTATACAATGAGGTCTTGAGTCCTTTACTTTCTACTTATGTATTTTATCCTTTTTGTAATATATTTGGATGTGAGCTATGGCATGTCATAGTCACTAGTCAAAAGGCAATCTATATTGATTTTGTTGTTGTCTAGATCATGTATCCAGCTGGCCATCAAAGTATGGGTGGTGGTAGGATGTATTATAAGTATCTCAGGTCTTTGTAACTTATCTTCATGCTTGTACACTTGTAAAAGAACTTGAGAGAAATATACAACATCCTTGAAAACCAAATTACTTGTGTTGTTTCTGTTATTGTTCTGTCTAATATTTGCTAGTGTTCTAAGTGTCAATCTTGTGTTACCAGTTCCCTATTTAATATGTTAAGTGTTCTAAACAAACTCTCCTTATGTGTTGTGTTGCAACTCCCTTAAATGGTCCTGCAACTTTGATGAAAAAATCAACATATTGTTTATTTGAATCAACTTTGATTAGTTTGATCAGATTTTCCTCATGAATATTTCTTATGAAATGATACCTGATATCAATGCTTTGTCTTGGAGTGCTTCACAGGATTTTCTGTAATGGAGATAGCACTGTTGTTATCAATATGGATAGGAGTACACATGAAGTTGAATCCATAGTCTATGATCTGGTTTTGAATCCACAGCAACTGAGCACAACAACTAGCAGCAGCAATGTATTCAACTTCAGCAGTAGATGTTGAAACATAGGATTGCTTCTTGAATTGCCATGAGATGATCCTTCAACTAAGAAATTGACATCCTCCTGGGGTTGATTTCTTGTTGATATTGAAGCCACCAAAGTCACTATCAGAATAGCCATAGAGATTGAAATTGCAGTTCCTTAGATATCAAAGACCCAGCTTAGGTGCTCATTTAAGGTATCTAAGGATTCTCTTAGCAGCAACTAGGTGAGACACCTTTGGAGCAGCCTAATATCTTGCACAGATGCAAGTTGCAAACATAATATCAGGTCTACTTGTTGTGAGATACATCATAGAACCAATGATTGCCCTATACAGATGTTGATCAGTGTCCTCCCCCTCAGAGTCCGGACAAAGATTATGATTTCTGGGTATAGGTGTCTTGGCTAGCTTACAATCTTTCATATCAAATCTCTCTAAAATGTCAGATACATATTTAAATTGATTGATAAAGAACCCGCCCTTCATTTGCTTCACCTGAATTCCAAGGGAAAAGTCTATTTTTCCTATGGAACTCATCTCAAATTTCTTCTTCATGATGCTCTCAAAGTCTTTACATATTGGTCATTTGAGGAACCAAACATGATGTCATCATCATAGACTTGTACAAGCAAGATGTCTTTCCCAAACTTTCTTATGAATAAGGTCTTATCATTGGTACCTCTGATGTAACCATTCTTTAGGAGAAATTGAGACATAGTCTCATACCACAGCCTAGATGCTTGGTGCAGCCCATAGAGAGCTTTATCCAATTTGCACATGTAGTTGGGGTGTTGTGGGTCTTCAAATCCGGGAGGATGACACACGTAAACTTCTTTATCTATATTCCCATATAGAAAAACACACTTTACATCAAGTTGATAGAAAAATTCTTGGATGCAGCATAAGCAAGAAAGATCCTCACTGCCTCAAGTCTTGCAACAGGTGCAAAGTCATTAGTGTAATTAATTCTTTCCTCTTAAGTGTATCCTTGAACTACTAGTCTTGCCTTGTTCTTGATAATCAAGCATCTATCATCTCTCTTATTCGTGAAAACCCATTTGGTGCCTATTGGTACTTGACCGGATGGTAGCGGACATAGGTTCCAAACCTTTCGTCGTTTGAATTGAAGCCATTCCTCTTGCATTAATTTAACCCAACTACTATCTTTTAAGTCATCTTCTACTTTCTTGGGTTCCATCTAAGATAAGAAGCATGAGTACAAATAGACATTCCCATTGTGAGTTTGTTCCCTTGTTCTCACACCTTTAGAGACATCTCTAGTGATGTTCTCACTTGGATGAGTATTGTGAATCCTAAGCCTAGGGATCACATCTAGTTGCAAAGATAGACCCAAACTAGACATATTTTGTTTTGGAACTTGAACACTTGGACCATTTATTGTTTCAAACTCATTCAATGAGGACTGATTGAATGAATGATAAATATCATCAATTTCAGTAGATTATAGGGTAGCATTGACAGTTGCTTTCAGAATGCTGCTTCCATCAACTTGTGTTATCCATTGTCATCTGATGAGTTTTGGGGCTTACTAAGTTGACAACTTGTTAAAGCTCCACTATCTCTTGACATAGTTATGCTTTTAGATTTGATGATTGTAGGAGCTAGATTTTCAGCAACTCTTGGAGAACTTGGAAGATGTCTGGGTAACTCAAACAGTTGATCATTATTAGAATCACTTTGAGTACCTATTCTTGCTGAAACATTCTCACAAAAAGGTTTAGAATAGTTTGGAAACAATTTTAATTCAAAAGTATGATCAGGGTCATTCCTCCTAACACAAGGAGTGTGTTCATTAACAACAACGTTGGATGATTCCTCAAATTGCTGACTTTTGATATTATAAACTCTGTAGGCAATAGAGTTAGAGGAATATCCAACAAAGATAGCATCATCTGACTTTTCAGCAAGTTTTTGGAAAATTGTTCTTTGTGTTAAGTATGGTACACCTGCTGCCAAAGGACCTAAGAAAGCCAATGAATAGTGGCCTCTTGTTCCATAGCTTAGAAAGGGTTTTTCCATATGGCTTAACTACAACAACTCTGTTATGTACATACCATGCAGCGTTGACTGCCTCCACCTAGAATGTTAGAGGTAGCTTTAAATCAGCTAACATAATTTAAGTAGCCTCAATAAGTGTCCCGTTCCTCCTCTCAGCGACACCATTTTGTTAAGGAGTTCTGGGAGTACTATATTGTCTGGCAATCCTTTTGAGTTACAGAATGAGTCAAGAACTTGATTCTTAAACTCAGTCCCTTGATTAGTTCTAATAATTTTAACCTTTTGATTAATTTGATTTTCTATTTTAAAAATAAAGATTTTAAAGTTTTAGTAGTTTCATCTTTAGTTCTTAAAAATAATACCCATGTAAATATTGTAAAATCATCAACAATCACAAGACAATATGATTTCCTTCCAATGCCCTTTATACTTATGGGACCAATAGATCCATATGCAATAAGTGTAATGGAGTGATGATAGAGTTAACTACTGTTGGACCAAAAGAACCAATGACCCAAGATCAGAAAACCTCTAAGTCCCACATGGTATCACAACAACTGCTGAAAGCTTCATCAGCAGTTTGACAAGTACTGAAGACTTCAACAGCTGAAGATCAAGTGCTGAAGACTTCAACAGCTGAAGAACTAAAGTGCTGAAGTACAACAGCTGAAGAACACAAGTACTGAAGCTGAACAGCTGAAGAACACAAGTACTGAAGCTGAACAGCTGAAGAACACAAGTACTGAAGCTGACAGCTGAAGAACACAAGTACTGAAGCTGAACAGCTGAAGAACACAAGTGCTGAAGCTGAAAGACCAAAGTACTGAAGTACAACAGCTGAAGAGTTTACAAGTGCTGAAGATCAACAACTGATGTACAAAGTCTGAAGACAAAGACTGAAGACATCAGCTGATGATATCTACTGAAGTCATCAGCTGATGAAACATCTGAAGTTCAAGTCTGAAGACGAACTACTGAAGTTTCAGTAGTTTGTCACAACAGCTGAAGAATACTTCTTCAGTAGTTGTGATATCAGTAGTTTTATATTTTAGTTTTAGTAGTTTTGTAAAACGACTGAAGAGCTTGTTCTTCAGTCGTTGTAGTTTCAGTAGTTTTATGTTTTTCAGTAGTTATAACAACTGATAACACTTAGCATTTTTGTAAGGAGATGTCAGCTGTTTTGACATCTTCAGTAGTTGTGTTTCAGTTGTAATAAATCTGTTAGATGTCACTATCAAGTGACATCAGCAGACGTCACATCTCTTATATAAGAGATGTCGACCTAATTGTAATTGTGACATTCTGTTACCACGAAAGCGAATATTGAATGAAATATATTTACAGAATTCTCTCTCTATAACCGTCTTTGTTCTTCATTGAATATCGTTTTCGTTCTTGTGAATCGACTAATTCATTGTTTGAATTCCGCTGCTATATTCTTCAATCAATCAAACATAGATCACTGATCCTAACAAGTGGTATCAGAGCATGGTTAATCATTGATCGATCTAACAATTGATCATTAAAACTGCTAATTGATATCTGTGTTTGATTGAATTAGCGTATTCGCAAGAACTGGTTATAGATTATTGAATTTCTGTCGCTTTCGTTCATTTATTTTGAGATCTTCTGGTTCAATTGGTTGTTGTGTTTTGTTCTAAATTTGGTTTAGCTTAATCGAATTTGATTGAATCTGAGATGACGACTCCTTCTAATGACCCTCACAATACCGGTTCCTCAACCAAGCCTCCGATGCTGGTTAGGACCGAGTATAACATATGGCAATGAAGAATGCTTCATCACCTGTCTGTTAACAGTTCAGGTTGTTGGACATTTGTGGTACATGGACCACATAAGCCTATGGTGAACAATCCGGAAACCAATCAAATGGTTCCGAAGAAGAAGGAACAATACTCTGATGAAGATCGGAAACTATTTGAGATTGATGCTAAAGCCCATGGAATGCTGGCCATGGCACTGCCTAATGAAATCTATTATGGCTTATGCATCATGAAACTGCTCATGATCTCTGGAATGCCCTGAAGGAACAATTCGGTGGCACAGATGAGGTCTTAGCAAACAATAGAGAAATCCTTGCCCAACAATATGAGACATTCTCTCATAGAAAGGGTGAGACACTGACTCAACAGTTTGAGCGTTTCTCCTGCTTGATATCTGAGCTGAAAATGGTGAAATAGAAATACACCAATAGCCAGATGAACAACAGATTCCTCAGATCACTGCCTGAGAGATGGGACACATACACTATTGTCCTACGCTCCAGTGCAAATCTGAATAGCCTATCTCTCACCAACTTCATGGGAAACTGCTTACATTTGAAAGAGAGATAGAGCAGAAAAGGAAACTATCATCTTCAGGAAAGCTCACTGATGACTTTGTACCAGGCAATACTGCCTTGGTTGGTCATGAGTCAGAATATGCTCATCTGAAATCAATTATGATGAGCATATAGATTTCTTTTCAAACAGTTCTGATCATGCATTTGTTGGTATTGAGAGTTATTCTGGCAGTAATAGTGACAATTTATGCTTTATTATGGATGATCTGAAAGGAATTGCTGATGATGATCTAGAAGAGATGGATATTCTGAGCCAAATGGCATTGATTAATATCAGATCTCAGAAGTTCTATAAGAGAACTGGCAAGAAATTTCCTGGACTCTCTGGCAAAACAAAGTTGGTTTTGACAAGAGTAAGTTGAGGTGTCACAAATGCCAAAGGCTAGGACACTTTGCAAGAGAGTGTAGATCAACTGGATCTAACTCTTCTGCACCCTTTGTGACTTTTCCTAGTACTAGTCCACAAAACAGAGGGCAACATCCTGCTGGTTCTGGTTATTATTCACATCCTAGATCTCCTGCATACTTTGTTCCCCAGGGTCAAATGTCATATCCTTATCCCTGCTATTATTTGCCTCAACCAAATCCTGTTCAAGCTCCAATTGCACAACAACCACAAGCATTGCCTGAACCACAACCTTCCCATCTCATCAACAAACTCAACCTCAACAACACAGCTTCTTCACCCCAGGAGTTGTTGACTGGAGCAGTTTACCAGATGACTTGTCTGGTCATGAACAACTGTTCTCAGGTGCTGGTCAACATGGTGGTGAAAGTCCCTTGGAAATCTAGCTCTTATGGCTTTGGATTCTGCTGATACTTCATCCACTAATGCCTCTACATCAAAGGTATCACAGGTCCTCTGAGGCAAAAGCCAAATTATGTTCTGAACCATGCATAGCAGCATTTGCATCTATAGAGAAGCAAATGTAGCTTTAATCAACAAGAACATTAAGCTAGAACAAATTATTTCCAAAAGCAAAGCTGAGTTTGAGTCTGTGCTTAATGATAAAAATGATGAGATTTACAAACTGAAATGCCAAATAACTGATGATAAGGCTAGGGAAGAGATACTTCTTGAGAAGTATAAAGATCTCAAAGAAACCTTGTTGTTACCCAGGTAGAGTGTGATAGATGGGTACAATCATGCAAAGGTTTTGAAATGCTTCTTAGTAAGCAATCTGCTTCAAATGTGAAGTTTGGCATTGGTTACAATCACATGCTCCACCTACAGATTTTACTCCAAGAGCAGAGGTAGAATCTGATGGTGAGAGTAATAACCAATCCATCTCATCATGTGATCTACTTTCTGATACAGCACAATCAGAAGTAGAAGTCAGCATCAAGTCCTCTCAGAACCTATCAGCTGATGTTGATGGTTCAAATGCTGACACTCACATGATCAATGAGTTGATCAACTTAGGAGTTAATTCTGAAAAGTCCTGAAAGGACTAGAGAGCAGGATTAACAACTGAAGTTCAAACTCCAACTACTGTCAGTACTGAAAAGAAGAAAACTGTCAGTAGAAAGAGTTTGAAGGCTACTAAAGAGGAAGTCAAGAAAGCAAACAATGCTTCCAAAGCATTGAAGAGCAAGTCTCCAGTTGCTTCACCCTCTTTAGTTGATGATCAACCTAAGATGAAGAAGAAACCATGTGAAGTATGTGGTTTGTTCAATCATCTTATAGATGATTGCTGGTACAAAAGCGGTTCCAAACTCAAACAAAAAGAAGAAATTAAAGAGAAAATGGTGAAAATGAAAACTGAGTTTGAGACCATATTTGTATCAGCAACATCAAATCCTGTAACCCTTAAGTCCTCAAAGAAATCCAAAAAGGAAGGGGTTAAACAGGTGACAGCTGAGAGTGCTCAGAAGAAGAAGGTGCAACATAGGAACTTATCAAACTCCACTGGCAATGTGTCTGATGAGCTGAAAGCTTTATCACAAAATCAGACACAGCTGGTTATGATGGTTCAACATCTATTGGGTAGAGTTAACCAATTAGATGCTCCTATGTTGAAACCACAGAAAAGGAGATCCAAGCCAAAGGATTCCTCTTCTTCACCATCTTCTTCCTCTCAAGCTGTTGTTACTAATAAACCTGTTAGTTTACCATCTGTTGATGAGACCAGGCCCAAAACCAAAAGGTTGGGTCTCTAAAACTAACTGATTGTTTATTATTGCAGGGTTATCTAACATGCCAAAGTAGCATCTGGTATGTAGACAGTGGGGGATCTATGCACATGACTGGGAACAGTTCTCTTCTTCATGACTACTCTCAAGGAAAGAAGGGCTTTGTTTGTTTTGGCAATGATGCTACGGGTTACATCATTGGAAATGGCTTTGTCTCCAATGGAGAAATCAAGTTTAATGATGTTAATCATGTGGAAAATCTCAAGTACAATCTCTTGAGTGTCAGTCAAATGTGTGATAAAGGCCATGTTGCTCTTTTCACCAGTCAGAACTGTAGGATTCTGTCATCCAAAGTTCTGCATTTGATTGATAAGGTGTTGGATGATCATACTCTCCTGAGAGCCAACAGGACAGGAAGAGTGTATGCCTTAGATCTTTCCAAGAAAATAGATCTAAGAGGCAATCCTTGCCTATTTTCCAAAGCCTCTTCTCAAAAATCTAAACTGTGGCACAGAAGGCCGGGTCATGTTAATTTCAAAAACATGAATCAGCTATCCACAATAGTTTAGTCAAAGGCTTACCAATAAAGGAGTTCCACTGTGATGAAACCTGCACTGCTTGTTTAAAAGGAAAACAACACAAAGTCTCATTCCCTCCTATGAAGAGCCTAAGTCCACTGCCTGCTTGCAATTACTGCATATGGATCTATTTGGTCCGTGAGAGTGATGAGCATGGCAAAGAAGAAATACTGTCTGGTAATTGTGGATGATACTCCAGATTGTATGGACTTTCTTTCTACATTCAAAGGATGAGGTTGCTCAGAAATTATTTCACTTTGTGTTGTATATTGAGAAGCAGTATTCCCTTCCAGTCAAGTGTATTAGGAGTGACAATGGAACTGAATTCAGAAATCATACACTTGATGACTTCTATCTTTCAAAGGGAATCAAAAGGCAGTTAGCATCCCAAGGACTCCAGAACAAAATGGAGTAGTGGAGAGAAAGAACAGGACCCTCATTGAAGCTGCAAGGTCCATGCTGGCTGACTCTGGTTTGCCACTGACCTTTTGGGTGAAGCTGTCAACACAGCTTGCTATATGCAGAATAGAGTTTTAGTAAATCAGAGGTTGATGAAGACTCCATATGAAGTTCTCCATCACTTGGCTCCTCTAATTTCATTTTTCAAAGCATTTGGGTGTCCCTGTTTTATTCTCAACACAAGGATCAACTCCATAAGTTTGATCCTAAGGTGGATGCAGGGTATTTGTTGGTTATTCATCTACTTGCAAGGCATACAGAGTCTTCAATTGCAGAACAAAGATAGTTGACGAGACTTTGCATGTGAAGTTAATGAATCTCCTTTGGACAAGATTCCACAAAACCCCTGGGAGTGGTTGTTTTTGATTTGGACATACTGCAATATGTTCCTTATCAACCTCCAGCTGTTGCAGATCCTGTGGCTAAATCATCTTCTGCAGCATGTCTTCCACCTGGTGGTATTGATGATGATGATGATAATATCAATACTCACCTATTCAAGTTTAGCGACCAACTGCCTGTGTCTGCTAAATTTGATGTTCCTGTAGCTTCAGCAGTTCATCCACAACAAATGCTGATGAGATCTCTGTTTCCTCTACATCTTTTGAGTTACCATCTAATTCTTGGTTTCAAGAGTCTACATCAACATCTGCTGCTGCTGAAGGTTCTACAAACACTTGCACAGATCTCATTGTTATCAAGAACTGAAGAATCACCCCATGTCTCAGATTATGGTGATATCAATGCTGGTGTTTCAACCAGAAGTCAATTGTCTAATTTCTGCTTCTATGCTCTCTTCATCAGTCAGCTAGAGCCAAGAACTACCATGTTGCTTTGAGAGACAATGGCTGGGTTGAAGCTATGCAGCTTGAGCTACTTCAGTTCAAGAAACAACAAGTGTGGGAACTTGTCCTCTTCCCCCAGGTAAGTGTGCAATAGGCACTAAATGGGTGTTTAGGAACAAAACTGATGAAAATGGGTTATTGTTAAGAACAAGGATAGACTGGTTGTACAGGGGTTTTCACACAGAAGAAGGTATTGACTATGATGAAACCTTGCCCTTGTAGCCAGACTAGAGGCAATCAGATTGTTCTTAGCCTATGCTGCATTCCACAATCTTAAAGTTTTTCAAATGGATGTCAAAAGTGCATTTTTATATGGTAAAATAACGGAAGAAGAAGTTTATGTGTGTCAACCACCAGGCTTTGAGGATAATAAACATCCTGAATGGGTGTATAAACTTGATAAGGCTCTTTATGGGTTGAAACAAGCTCCTAGAGCTGGTATGAGACACTCTCTACTTTTCTTCTAAGAATAATTTCACTAGAGGCTCCATTGATAAAACTTTGTTTATTAAGAAGGTGGATCAGCATAAGCTACTTGTTCAGATTTATGTGATGATATTATTTTTGCATCCTCTGATCCCCAGTTGTGTGATGATTTTACAACATAATGAAAAAGAGGTTTGAAATGAGCAATGGGAGAATTACAGTTCTTTCTAGGCTTGCAAATCAAACAAAAGGCTGATGGAACCTTATTCATCAGTCAAAATATACAAAAGATCTTTTGAATAAGTTTGATTTACAAAACTGTAAGCCCTTTCTACTCCCATGTGCAACAACCACACAACTGGATGCTGATCAGAAAGGTAAAGCTGTTGATTGAAACGCTTTACAGATGTATGATTGGGTCCTTGATGTATTTAACAGCTTCTAGACCAGTATTTTGTTTGCTACATGTGTTTGTGCTAGATTTCAGGCTGCTCCTAAAGAGTCTCATTTGATTGCAGTCAAGAGAATCTTTAGATATTTGCAAGGTACACAATCTCTGGGTTTATGGTATTCCACTGGACACTCTTGCAAATAGTTGCTTTTTCAGATAGTGACTATGCAGGGTGCAAGTTAACTAGAAAGTCAACTTCTTTGGTTGTCAATTCCTAGGCAACTATTGATTTCTTGGCAGAGTAAGAAACAAACATCTGTTGCTACATCAACTGCTGAGGCCGAGTACATTGCTGCTGCAAGTTGTACTTCTCAGGTACTTTGGCTTTAGAACCAACTTCTGGGTTATGGCATTACAGAGACTAAGACTCCATTATTAATGGATAGTGCTTCAGCTCTGTGTATTGTCAAAAATCCAGTCCAGCACTCTAGGACCAAACATATAGAGATCAGACATCATTTTATTCGGGATTGCTTTGAAAAAGGTCTGATTGATCCTAAGTTTGTGCCTAATGCTGATGAGCTTGCAGATATTTTTACTAAGCCTTTGGATAGTTCTACTTTCCAAAACCTTGTGTAAGGCTTGGTATGCTGCAGCTAGAATAAGTGACAACTACTGATGATTTCAGTAGTAATTACTGGTGATCATTGGTACCCATGTCACATATAAGTACTGATGAGTCCTTTCACCTTCAGTAGTTTTTATAACTACTGATGGCTAAATGCCTCACAAGTACTGAAGTACTTTATCTGTTCCAAACTATTGATGTAGTTACAACTACTGATGTAGTTACAACTACTGAAATCAGTACAAACAGATAAGTACTGACGTCCTATGAAACACCTGAAAAGCAGATGCAAAGTCTGATGAGTAAGTGTTGAGGACAGTATGAAACAGCTGAAAGGCTATGTATTGAGGAAAACTACTGAAGAGAACTTTCACTTCAGTTGTTTCAACAACTGCTGTTCATTCTAAACAACTGAAGCAAAACCATGTCTCAGTAGTTTTATAACTACTGATGACTAATACCAAGTCTTCAGCTGTTTACAACAACTAATGACAAAACCACTGTCTTCAGTAGTTTCAAACTACTGATGACAAACACCAAGTCCTCAGTTGTTCATCATCTGAAGTCAAAACCACGGTCTTCGGTAGTTTTCTAACTACTGATGCTAACACCACGACTTCAGCTGTTAAACGTCTGATAGGGTAATACCATGTCAACAGTCGGTTTAAAAGTACTGATGACTAACACCACACCTTCAGTCCTTTTCTCACCCCTACCCTATAAATACCTGTCCTCTTCTCTGCTGTTTCATTAGCCGTTATTTTCTGAACCTCTCTCTTAACATGGCGACCATGAGTCTGAAACAACGACACAACTGCGTTGCTTACCTTACAAAGTCGGCTTTCTGGAACAAATATGATAATGCCATTGACTTAATGGTGGATTCCCCATTCGCACAGCCTTTCTCATGAATCCAACCATTACCCTGAATCCCTCAGTCAATTCTGGTCAAATGCTTCTGTTCATACCGATGAGTCTATCGGTCAGATCTCTGTTCGGTTCCTTATCAACCAGAAACCAGTGGTCGTTACAGCCGACATTATTCGTCGGGCATTACATCTACACGATTCCACCGCTGTGACTGTATACCCAAAGGGCATAACCGATATGTCCTTTATCAATCATGGGTATGAAGGTGATCTTCGAGCTACACCGTTCTAAAGAAACGTTTCCATGACGCTGAGAAACTTATTTTTCACATGGTAAATGTCTGCTTAGCCTCCAAGACATCTTCTTGGGATCAAATGTCATCCACTGGCAACAGGTATTTATTCTATTCTAGAACACCAACCTTAAATTTTTCTGAAATTGTGTTCCTAGAAATAAAGAACTTGGCTCAGAAACCTGTGGCAAACCGATGGTCCTTATATCCTAGGTTTCTGATGGCCATTATTTTGGATGAACTAAAATCTGATGGCCTTGTTGGCCTTGGAGTCCCTGCACCAGCTGTTTTGGTTGAGGTATACTCCAGGCACAACTCCGACCTTACACTCAAAGAAGCTGCCCGATGCTAAAGCCCAAGCACAGGGAACCCACAGCTTCCTCCATCAGCACCAAAGTCCCTACCAAACCCACCAAAAAGAAACCCAAAACGGCTACTCAGGGAAATGAGTCCCCTGAGGATGCCCCTGCAACACAAACGCATGATATATCCACTGGTTATAACCCCCTAGTGGATATCAGGACTCTTCCAGCCATAGCCGCTCAGGATTCCTCTCAACAGGAGCCTGAAGCAACCACACAAGGGGTACCCACACATCTGGGATCTTCCTCACTTGAGGGGTTTGCCATTGAATAGCACCATCCTCCCTAGGTGCACACTGCTCTATCCCTTCACCCCATGCAACCGCCCCCCAAAGTCCAACCATAATTATTGAAAACGTGCTGACTCAGTTGCATGCCTCTCCTCCTCCCCAACAACCACCACCCAAGGGGAGAACCACAGACATTGAGGAAGAGGATCAACATGTTTCTGACAACCCATAGCACCGGGGTTTACAAGTTCTATCTCCTAGTGTGGATAGGGAGATTAGAATATCTAGTGAGGCTGCCACCTCTTCTGCATCAGCACATGATCAGAATGAGGCTGGTAACATTGCTAAGATCTCACTAGAGGCAACAGCTGATGATGGACATTGTCCTGAGGCTGGAAGTCCCCAGTACCACGACCAAGGGGCACATGCTACAACTGGTCTACACCCAGTGCATGTACATCCTGCTCCAAGCAGGAGGTCAGTTGATTCAGCTTCTGCTGATGATGACCTGGGCTTTTTCTACGATGTTCTTGCCCAGAACACAATCCTTGAGGAGGAAGTCAGTAGGCTGCAAAACCTACTTGACCAACTCTCTCAAGGAAAAAGACCATCTACCTCCAGCAAACCACAGATGGCACCTTCAGTTGAAGGTTTCCCAAACACTGAGCCACTCCCAACACTCAGCCACCACCTCTGCTTCTGGCACTATTTCTCAGGAACAGAACCCTCCTGAGCAAATAGTTGCTGTTCTTCAAAATTCCCTCCCTCTCATCACACCCATAATCACTGACATTGTGACTAAAGCCATTGATGAGAGGCTTTCCTCAACTTTACAACCATTGGTTGATGCTGTTGTGCAAAAGACACTTTCTGCTGTACAACCCCTACCACAACCAATGCATCCAAAAAGGGGAGAGTACTGCAGTGAAAGAAAAAGAGAAAAGAAAAGAGGATGAGAAGGCCAAGAGCAAGCCCAAGAGGTGGAAAAAGAAAAGCAACAACTGATCACCTATAAACGAAAGAAAAGTGCTGATGATTAACCTACTGCTGAAGAAAAATCCTTGGAAGAGCTGGTAAAAGATGCTGATGATACACACAGCCGATCCATGGATAAAATCATTGAGCAACTCTTCAGGCAAGGCTTTGATACACCACATTAGATAGTGAAATCAGGAGGTTGGAAGTGCAGGAGATTCAAACCCGATGGGCTGGGTATGATGCCCTTGAAAAGGAGACATTGGAGATCATGATCCGTTTTATTGCCAAATACTTAGGAAGATCTTTGATGGAGATTCGCGCGTGGACTAGAGACAGTATTCTGGCTATAGCCACCAGAATCTGTCTGTCTGAGCAATTCCACAAGGGGATTATCATTGAAGCCTTGATGAGGCTGGGGCTGGTAAAAGGTTTGAAATGGCAAAACTTACAAAGGCTAAACTCACAACAAAGATGCTGGAACAACCTTCCCTTCCACCCACTCAAGCACAGCCTACCCCTCAAATCTCCAAACCAATCTCAAAGCCCAAATCCAAACAACCACAATCGCAACCCACAAAACCAACTCCCTCACCATCTAAACCAACAGCCGATGATGCACCCAAGAAGAAGAAGAGAAGGGTGTTGAGGCTAGAAGAAGAAGAAGAAGAGGATGATGTGGAAGAAGATAGGATGCCTCTGTCTGCAGTCCTAACACTGGCGAAAGCCAAACCTATGCCCATCACTCCCACCTCACAGATGGATGTTGTGAGAGTAAAAATTGAAGAAGAGGAGCAGCAAAAGCTTCACGATGACGAAATGCTGAAAAGCATTGACAAAACCTATGCTGCCTCCTCATCAATTATCAGCATGAAGAAAGAAGCTCTGAGATTGTACATTCTCGCCAACACATTTCAATATCAGAAGGAAAGGGTGAGAGTATGGCCTGATCCGAGGGTGGCTCACAGGATTGTAAAGAAAGACATTCCTTCGAGATACAAGGGTCAAGTCAAGAGGATCGTAGATGAAGAGATCACTGTGACCCTTGTAGTATCACCCTGGGAGATTGTCGAAGATTTCAAGAAGGCCTACGAGACTAAACAACCACCCCAAAAGATGCTAGAGAACAGAATTATCAAAAAGGGGTTAGTCAACAAGAGGCTTGAGAACTTCAAACAGAATGAGCTCAGTCTGTTACTCGAAGGGAATCATCCTGATGAGTTTGCATATAGACAAATTACAACAGTTGAGCTCAAAAACGGCAAACAGGCCAAGTACATCTCAGAGCTGTATGGGCGAGAAGGATTGTTTGATGGTGAAGCCGAGAACCTGACTATGGAAGAACAAATCATGTTTCTCAGAGCCTACACCAGAGAATCCTACAGGCTCATACACGGGAAGTAGATCTCATGAATGGGATAACAACTCTGTGTCCAGTTCCCCAAAACAGAGTTCCCATTCATATCTTGACAAACAAATATCTGAGACTTCTTCCCAGGCCGGAGCTTATATGGGTCATCTTCTCTACTGATCAAGAAGGAAAAAGACCAACCTTTTGCCAACAATAAGTGGGATAATAAATAAATTAGAGGTTTTGGCTGCATTGGTTCAGGGGGAGTTTGTTGGACCAAAAGAACCAATGAGCTTGTTGGACCAAAAAAACCAATGAGCCAAGATCAGAAAACCTCTAAGTCCCACATGGTATCACAACAACTGCTGAAAGCTTCATCAGCAGTTTGACAAGTACTGAAGACTTCAACAGCTGAAGATCAAGTGCTGAAGACTTCAACAGTTGAAGAACTAAAGTGCTGAAGTACAACAGCTGAAGAACACAAGTACTGAAGCTGAACAGCTGAAGAACACAAGTACTGAAGCTGAACACCTGAAGAACACAAGTACTGAAGCTGACAGCTGAAGACACAAGTACTGAAACTGAACAGCTGAAGAACACAAGTGCTGAAGCTGAAAGACCAAAGTACTGAAGTACAACAGCTGAAGAGTTTACAAGTGCTGAAGATCAACAACTGATGTACAAAGTCTGAAGACAAAGACTGAAGACATCAGCTGATGATATCTACTGAAGTCATCAGCTGATGAAACATTTGAAGTTCAAGTCTAAAGACCAACTACTGAGTTTCAGTAGTTTGTCACAACAGCTGAAGAATACTTCTTCAGTAGTTGTGATATCAGTAGTTTTATATTTTTAGTTTCAGTAGTTTTGTATAACGACTGAAGAGCTTGTTCTTCAGTCGTTGTAGTTTCAGTAGTTTTATGTTTTTCAGTAGTTATAACAACTGATAACACTTAGCATTTTTGTAAGGAGATGTCAGCTGTTTTGACATCTTCAGTAGTTGTGTTTCAGTTGTAATAAATCTGTTAGATGTCACTATCAAGTGACATCAGCAGACGTCACATCTCTTTTATAAGAGATGTCGACCTAATTGTAATTGTGACATTCTGCTACCACGAAGAGCGAATATTGAATGAAATATATTTACAGAAATTCTCTCTCTATAACCGTCTTGTTTTTCATTGAATATCGTTTTCGTTCTTGTGAATCGACTAATTCATTGTTTGAATTCCGCTGCTATATTCTTCAATCAATCAAACATAGATCACTGATCCTAACAACTACTTTGAATTTATGAGATGCTCTATGTTGCTTTCCTTTTAGAGAAGAAACATAGTTATCTTTGTAAAAAAACTCTTTTTAGGAAAACTATGTACCAAGTTATTTTTAACTAATTTATTCATGGTTTTAAAATTTGTTGATTCATATATGTACCTAGATCCTGATCTTAATGTAATATGTCTCGAATGTCTTACACTGATGTAATATTGGGTACTTAATAAAATGAGAATGTTTGGTTGTGATTTATAAATGTTTAATATTTCATTAATGAGTTGTGTAACGAATATTGACTAAGTTATATAGGTTTGTGATTGTTTGAATTGATATACATAATGTTATAATAATGAATACATTCAAACTTGGTTAAGTGAAGTTCTCATGCGTCCGACTGGATCATGCGTCCCAACAGTGGTCACGTGCCCGAATGGCCATGCGACTGAGTGTCCATGCGCCTAAATAGTTCATACGCCTGAACAGCTTCATGTGTCTGACTCAGTCGCACGACTGAACATTCAGTCGTGCGAATGGATCAACCGCATTGCTTAATCGCACGAATGAACCAAGCTCATGGTTCAGTCACCTGAATGAGCAACCCTAACCTATAAAACCATTTAATTCATGGAATAACGTAACAATTCAGAATGATTGAGAAGCATTGAATACACTTCGACTCCAGACGTACCCTAGCCGTCCAGAAGCCTCTAAGTTCGTACTCCAAGTTCATAGAACGCTGTAGATCGATTCCTAATCGATTCTTGACGTTAGATTCAACTCTTTATTGTGTCTATGTGTGTTCTCATTGATTGGATCACCAATCAAATAGGATTCCGCACTATTTGGTTTGATTTAACACGTTAATCAGTTGGTGTTTCGTTCAAATACCAGATCCTAACAAGTGGTATAAGAGCTTTGGCTCTTGATTACGTGTTGATTCAATAGTTTTGATACAAAATTTGTGTTTCTTCATAAAAAACGCAATCTTTTTGTGTCTCACGGAGTCTTAGATGTTTCCTGACCTAAAAGTTTACTTTTTCTAGCATACGGCAATTAGGGTTTGGTAAAATTCAAGTTTTTACGGCCAAAACACATTTAACCTATGAATTATCAAACTTTAGCAAGTTTAGTCACACGATTGGCTCAATCGCACGACTGAGTTCATTCGCATTCTTCAACCGCACGATTGGACTCATTCGTACGCTCATTCGTACGATTGAGAACCTCATTCGAACTGTTCAACCACATTAGTTCATTCGGTCGACTGACTCATCCGTATTTGCTCAGTCGCACGATTGAACCATTTGCATTTGTTCAATCACCCGAATAAGTCTAATCGCATACCTTCATTCGCATACATCAGCAGCTTGTTAAATAGTAAAGTTAAGTGAAATGGAGGACCAGTTTTCAGCATACACAGCAAGTAGAGATACTCGTATCCAGAATCTACTGTTGTTGGAGAATGAAGTGGGAATTCACAATAAACCCCCCAAGCTTATAATGTTAGATGACTACCCACAATGGAAGCAACGTTTTGAAATCTACTTAAATGGAGTAGATACAAATCTGTGGGAGGCAATAGAGTAAGGGTACAACATGCCCATAGGAGCAGATGGAGTTAAACTTACTCTAAGTGGAATGTCAGATGCTTAGAAGGTAAAATACAACGCTGAGAAGAAAGTATATGCTTTGCTCACTCAATCTATTCCGAAGGATATCTTCCATCAGTATTTGGAGTATACTCAAGCAAAGAAACTATGGGATGCGTTGGAGAAGCGGTATGACGGAAATGCCTCACTCAAGGCCATTAAGGCCAAAGCTTTGAAGAAGGAGTTCAACAACTTCTCTTTAATAGGAAAGGAAGGTCTGGATGATGTGATCGACAGATTCTACCACTTGATGAGTGAGATGCACACTCAAGGTGTAACTACGTCGATGGAGGATAAGGTATCCAATTTTGCAGATGGTCTATCGGAGAAATGGGCTTCCTTTGTTTCAAATCTCAGACAGAATGGGATGCTCTCAAAGTTAGAGATAAATGACTTCATTCTTACATTGAGGGAAGAGGAGCTAAGGATGAAGTACAGAGCCCAAAAGGCCAACTACGATCAGAATCCTGCACTCTACAATGCAACTCCTCCAGTCAAGACATCTGGAGCACCACTGCAAACCGCCTTCGTTTCAAGCGCAAAAATTCCAGCACAACCGTCAACTTTAGGGTCCAAAACGCCAGGGTCGTCTAGCATCCAATATATGATACCTGAAGCCAATGCAGCAAAACTGAAAACAGACAACTTCGGGAATGTGACTGTTGAGGTAGCCAAAGAACACATGGACCTTTTAGCTGCTGTAGTCCACTCCTATGATGGACTAGTTGATGGAAAGATAGGAAATTGTCACCTAGCAGATGAAGATTATGAACAGGTGGACGAAATGGAGTTGGAACGTATGGACATAATGTGGACTTTGTCAAGTGCTGTCCGACGAGCTAAAAAGTTTGTCAAAAAGATTGGACAGAACTTGGTTGCGACCAAAGACACAACCTTTGGCTTCGACAAGTCAAAGGTTACTTGTTTCAACTATGGTGAGAAGGGACACTTCAAGCGGGAGTGTGTAAAGCCAAAGAAGACTGGGAAAGGTAATCCCTTCTCGTCATTCAGTCGTCAGGACAAAGCCACATCTAGTAGTTCTACCTCATCCAGTAAGGACCCCAAAGCCTTGACTGCTAATGAGGATGAAGGACAGGACTGGAGCTTTCGGTTCGTGTCACCGGGAGAGTCCAAAATAGCTAATGTGGAGGACATTGATGGCGATTCAGCTAGTGAGGGAGACATAGCAGTAGAGCTTGCAATGTCAAATTCTGAAGACACTGGACCGTGGTCAACCACCTACCTGAAGATGGAAAGTCTGCATCAACGTCAGAATCACCAGAACCATAATCAACAGATTCTGTACTCATGGCTGATTCATCTTCAACATCTCAGGTAAGTACTACTGACCAGTTATTTAATAATCATGCTTGTTTAGATTGTAATAAATTTAGAGAAAGTATAGATTTAAAATTGCTAGGTTATTTGATCATAATGATAACTTAGTAAAGGACCTGGAACTATGCACTAAGGCAAATAGAGTGTTAAAACAAAACGAGCACAGTTATAAGAAAAAGATAGACCTATTGAATAAACAGCTTAGGGAAACAGAGGTAGTCGCCTTTAACCAAGGAAATGACATTAGGTACTATCTGAACTCCCTAGAGGAAACTAAGAAGCAGAAAGCAGTTTTCGAAGTAGAAGTCAACTCTTTAAAACAGAAACTGCATAGTTGGACAAGCTCATCACACATTCTCCAACACTTGGTGAGAGAGAGAATAATAGGGAGGGACTGGGATACAAAGTGGTTCCACCATCACCTGAGACCTTGATGAACACCAGAAGTAAACCGATTAACAATAACCCCATCAAGGATCACGTGGTGTCCATTCCTCTTGTTAGTGATCCAGATTCCGTAAGTAAATCACATGAATCTGACTCTAAACAAAAGGAGGCCACTTCAAAGGCAAAAGGAAAAATGCCTTGTGTGAAAAGGTAAATTGAAGTCTGGGTCAAACCAAGTCAAACGAGAACCCAAAAAGACCATAAAACCTAATCAATCACGAACATCATGTCGAAGTCCAGGTAAACAAGAGCTAAAAGATGTAAAACTAGGTAAAGCAATTAAGTTTGTAAAACCAAATCAACATCTAATAAAGACGTGTCTTAATCCAAACATAATAAGGTCAACTGCGTGACTTTTACATCTTCACCAAAACATATAAACCGTAAAGTTGAAAGCAGATCCTGCTATAATTATGGAGAGTATGGTCACATAGCGTGTCAGTGTCCTTATTATCAGACACCAAGGAGGAAAGTAGAACTTTCTGTATCTACACCTAAATCTTTTAAGAGGAACTCAGTGACGCCTCCAAAGAGGGCTAGTGAACCAAAAGTTCAATCCATCAGCCAGTCGTCTGTCTATCACAAACAGGCCTTACACAAAGCTGGTTTATGGAAAGAAAAATCTGCCTCCACGTCTGAAAATGAGAACAAACAGAATTCTGAGCTTCCCTCAACTTCAAATGGTCAATGGGTTGAATTTATGATGTGTGATGCCTCAGGGAAACCCAAGCCAGTGAAGGCTTAGGTTCCTAACATGAACTAATGTTTTCATTGAATGCGCAGGGTGTACGCTATAGTGCTGAGACTAACACGTGGATTGTAGATAGCGGAGCATCCAGGCACATGACAGGGAATAGAGCTCTCTTATCAAACGTTAGACAAATCAAAGGAGGGCATGTTTCATTGTTGGAAACAAAGGCGGGTACATCACAGCCCAAGGGGAAGTGGGAAATGAGAAGGTTAAGTTCGATAAGGTAAACTACGTCTAACAATGACAAAATAATCTACTTTCAGTCTCTCAAATTTGTGATAAAGGATTCAAGGTCATCTTTGAAAACAAGAAGTGCTACGTTCTAAAGAAGGACTACGTGATTTCGGAGGACCAAATTCTAATATCAGCTTCAAGATATAATGATCTTTATGTTTTGGATCTCTCAAAGGCCTCTACAACAGATCATGAAGTTCAGTGCTTCTTGTCCAGAGCTACTAAGAAGGACTCAATCTCTTGGCATAGGAGAATGGGACACATAAATCCGAGGAAGATGAATCACTTGGTCCAGAATGATCTCGTGAGAGGAGTAAATGTCAAAAACTTCCAACTCCCAGATTTCTGTGTTGCGTGCAAAGAGGGCAAACAGAAGAAGAAGTATCATAAGGAAAAGAAGTCCACTCTATAGAACTTCCTCTTGAGCTCCTTCACATGGATCTGTTTGGTCGAGTTAGTACAAGAAGCATCGCAGGCGACTTGTATTGCTATGTAGTTACTGATGACTACTCAAGATTCTCTTGGGTAATGTTTCTAAAATCCAAATCAGAAACATTTGAATCCTTCAAGGAATTAGTAACGACACTGGAATCCCTATACAAGCTAAAGGTATGTCAGGTACGCTCAGACAACGGAACCGAGTTCAAGAATCAGTGGATGGAGGCCTATTGCAAGGAAAATGGAATTGTGCATCAATTCACCTCTGCCTACACTCCTCAGATGAATGGGGTTGCTGAACAAAAGAATCACAGCTTGATAGAAACGACACACACTATGCTGGCAGACTCGAAACTGCCTATTCAATTCTGGAATGAAGCAGTAGCAAATGCATGTTACACGCTTAATCGAGTTCTGGTAGTGAAACGCCATGGAAAAACGTGCTACGAGTTACTATAATGACGTAAACCTAACTTAGAGTATCTCGTGCCGTTTGGTGCTCCATGCACCCTACTGAAGGAGACTCAGGAAGGGAAATTTAGTGAGAAGGTTGATGAAGGGATTTTTCTAGGATACAACATACCGAACAAGAGAGTTTACAACAACTCAACGGGTCAAGTAGAGGTGTGGTATAACGTTGATGTTCAGAGATACATCACACCGCTTGCTGGAAAAGGACTTGCTTACTTTTTCGACTATGATGGATTCTTCAAATCATTCAATATTCCTTTTTCTATTTCAAAAGACGAGTTGGCAAACAAGATGATGTATGATGTCTTGAACACACCGTCTCAAGACTCAACACCATCCAGTTCACAAGTTCATCATCTACCGATTCAGGGGGAGCACTTGAGGTGAGTGACTCCTCCTCTGATGAAGAAAATGTGGAAAATGATCAGAACAACCAGGATGCACAGGTTCCTCTTACCTCAAGTCCACAAGCATCTCATAATGATGCGTCTGAGATGTTAGAACCTCAGACTCCTATTACCTCATATCAGAACCAAATGTTCACAATCTTGATTCTGAGGTAGTTGTTCCAACAACTCCCGGTTCATGTCTAAACGTCTATCATCCTTCGATAATGTTATAGGAGATGTGAGATCAGGGGTTTAGACTAGAAATCAGTTGTACTCAGCTGATTATGCCTCTGTGATGGAAAAGGGATACCTTCATGATGATTCCTACCGCTGCTTTGTGTCTCAGTTTGAGCCAAAGTATGTAAGTGAAGCACTGAATGATGAGGCTTGGGTGAGTGCCATGTAGGAAGAACTACTTCAGTTTAAGAAGTTAGGTGTATGGACTCTAGTAGATAGACCTAAATGTGCAAAAGTCATCGGTACCAAATGGGTCCTGAAATGCAAGAAAGATGATCAGGGAGTGATCATTAGAAACAAAGCTCGGCTTTTTGTTCAGGGTTTTTGACAAGTTGAGGGTATCGACTACAATGAAGTGTTTGCACCAGTGGCATGGATGGAAGCAATCCGCATCTTCCTTGCCTATGCATCGTATATGAAAATCAAAGTTTATCAACTAGATGTGAAGAGTGCGTTCCTTCATGGTGAGATTCGAGAGACAGTGTATGTCAATCAACCCAAGGGATTTGAGGATCCATATCATCGGGACAGAGTTTACAAACTCGACAAGGCACTATATGGGCTTCATCAAGCTTCGAGGGCCTGGTATGAGAAACTCTCTACTCATCTTGTGAAACACGGTTTTTGTAGGGGAATCATTGACTGTACATTGTTTATCAAAGAAAAGGATGGAGATTTACTGCTGGTACAAATCTATGTCGATGATATAATCTTCGGTTCAAAGAACGAAGAATTATGCAAGGAGTTTGAAGCGGTAATGAAGGCTGAGTTTGAGATGAGTGCAATGGGGGAGATGAAGTTCTTTCTCGGGTTACAAGTGGATCAAACACCACATGGGATCTTCCTACATCAGACCAAGTATGTAGGGGATATTCTCAGTCTGTTTGACATGGAGAATGCTTCTACAACTAGCATCCACTTGCTACAAACCATGATGTAGCACCGATGAGAATGGTGATCTGGTAGATGCCACTATGTACTGAGGGATGATCGGATCTCTCATGTATCTCATTGCCTCAAAACCTGATATCATGTATGCTACATGTTTATGCTCACGATATCAGGCAAAGCCTAAGGTGAACCATCTAATTGGGGCCAAAAGGATTTTTCATTATCTGAATGGCACACCCACACTTGGGTTGTGGTACCCACATGATATGACTTTGAGCTTACAGCGTATAGCGACTCGGATTACGGCGGCTGCAAGATGAACTACAAGTCTACATAAGCAGGGTGTTAGTTCTTTGGAAGACGATTAGTAACATGGAAGTGTAAGAAGCAAACCTTGGTTGCATTGTCAACCTGTGAAGCTGAATATGTTGCTGCTGCAAGCTGCTGTTCTCAAATCATATTGATTCAACAGCAAATGCGGGATTACGGTTTGAACTTCTCTTATATTCCTATCTTTGTTGATAACTCTGCTGCAATTGCAGTCACTAAGAACCCGGTCCAACATCCTAAGACCAAACACATCGGTATTAAATATCACTTTATACGTGATTGCTTTGAAAAGAACTTAATCGATGTGATAAAAATAAATACGGATTTTCAACGCGCTGACCTCTATACAAAGGCATTTGACAAACCACATTTTTTATATTTGTTAGAGGTCAACGACATTAAAAAGAAAAGTAAGGTCATTCCTGAAGATGACCATGTATAGTCGGATGCGTCGTGTCTAGTTTCTTTTATGTTTAAATTTTTTTAAATTTTATCTTATTCTCTTATCGTTGTTTGATTTTAATTAGTTTAATTCCAATTGTTTTATTTCCTTGCCTATTAAAATCCTAAAACGTTACTCCGTGGTGGTTTTATAATTTTAGGGGGAGAATAGGTTTAGGCAATATATAAAAAGAAGATGAGGAAAAAGGAGAGGCAAGCTAATAATAATAAGATCGTATGTGTGATACCGATTCAATCTTTGAAATATGATAGTACACAGGTACAAACCAATTGGGACTTTAAAATTCAAAATTGAAAAAGATGCAAAGCTCATGTATAAATCTGTGTAGTCTGAGCAATATAAAAGGAAATATGATAGATAAGCTAGCTACCACTAAGGTAACACAAAGAAAGTAGACCTAGTGGTTGCTAGACCACAGATGATATGTCGGTAGATTCAACACAATAGATGACTAGACCTTTTGGTGATCTCAAGATTAAACTAAAATGTTTGACTAGCTATGGGTAACACGTTATCCCTAGTTAGCACAATCAACAAGATTCCAATAAGGGGTGACGAGCAAAATAAACGCCACGAATGTGTGCGTAAGACCAAAGCATGAGCAAAAGCACATAAAACAATGCAATCAAACTAATAACTTATGTTGTTGGTGAGATCTGTGCAAAAAGAATGAAAATGCTCAAACAAGAAGATGGATTATGTACATCTTTGCTGTGCGGTGGCACTGACTTGAGGATAAGCATAATCTATATATTCTAGAACTCATTGTTGTTTGCCGCCTCTCTACTGTGCAGTGGCACTGACCTGAGGATTGGCTTCTCTTTGAAAGTTCTAAGAATAGTCTCTTCTTGAACACTACCCTGAGACCGCTAAAAAATCTCCTAAGGAATGTTGATTACCATATAAGTGTGGGATCCACAAATTCTTGTTGAAATAAACAAACCATTAAAATGTCACCAAACTATGTTGAAAGTCTGTGTATGTATTTAAGAGGACCAGTATACTGACAATCATTGTGGCTACAATTGTTGAAAGTTCAAATCAGTGTGGGGACCTAAGAGTACTAGCATGATTTCCTGGATTTGCTAACTGACTCCAGATGAAAAACAAGAATAGAGCATCAAAGTTTTTAAAGAACTTGTCCTGAATGATTTGAATATCCTGTATGATTCCAACTTGAATTGATCCATGTATGGTTTAAATGATTGAGGCTGCTCTCTTAGAAAAATTATTCCTTAGAATTACATCTTAGGAGTTAACCTCACAAAAGCACAAAAACATGTCTTAAGTTTTTAAGTTTTTAGTATTATTTCTTTTATTTCTTGATAGGATCAAATGAATAAATCTGTGATGATTTGTAAACACAATTCAATGAAATTCACATAAAGTAATCAAATCAAAACAAGATATCAATAAAATTCAAGTTTTCATTAATATCAAGCTAAGACAATTACAAGTATGAAAGTAGATTCGAATATCTTGTGTATATCCTTCTATCTACCTGCAAATCTAAGCTATTTATACTGAAAACAAAAAGTAAAGGAACTAACAAATTACACAAATAGTCCCTATACTATTACAAACTATCAAAAGACAAATAAAGACAACATGCTAATCTTCTTAGAGCACTTAACAATACTCCCCCTAAGATTGACATGGTCTTCAGTCTTCAAAATCTTCAAGCTTTGACTGCAAACTTTATCTTCAATTCTATCTTCAGCCTTGACTTCATCATTCAAAGTAATCTGCTGGTTCTTCTTTGACATTGAACATTGGCTTCTGTTTGTACATATCTAATTCTTTCAAAGCTTTTGATATTGCAGACTTGAATTTACTTGCAAGAATGCCTTGTTCGGGTTTAGCTTCATTTGTTTTAATCTCCATCTTATCCATTCTTTCCAATGTATCTTCTGAAAGACATGAAATATCAATATTAGCATATAACTCAATAGGCTTGTTACTTTCCTTTGAGTACACTTCTAATACCCCTTTTCTTGATATTCTCATGAATTAAATATCTTTAATATCTTTCTTGACAATGTTGGCATACGCAAGAGCTTTTCTTAAAGATATTCTTTCCATGGCAGCATTCATCACATTGATATAGACATGAAATATTTCTTGTCTTGCTCAGCCACTTCAGGAGATACTTTCTCAAATTTTTAAACTGACAAAAATGAAATATAACTTGGATGTAACAGTTTTAGTTCAAAAACTCCAAATAAAGTAATCATGTCCTCATCCCATCTTTCTAGATTTCGGACTAACTTCAGCGCAAATGTCTCAGTGTTATAAAACCATCGGAGAATTGGCTTTGAGTTTTGATTACCTTCAATCACTTTCAGTCCAGGAGTTGTAACTTTTTCAAAATATTATCACAAAATTCTATCAAAGAATGTTCTTCTTCTGATTGGACTCCCTTAAGCTTCTTGTTTTTCTTCAGAGTAACAAATACTCTTTGTCCTCTTGATCACATCTTGTGTTAAGAAAATTACTTGATTTATCCAATCATCTTCTTAATAATTCTACAAACATCTTCCCATGCTTTGAATCAGAAGGATTGATCAGAGGTAATCTATTAAGCTCTTTTAAATCTTGCACAGGAAGTTTTATGTTACTGGAGTAAAAGTGATAAACATCACATACAACATTTACTCTCTTTATCAAAAATGCATCAAACACTTCATCATACTTCCATGCAATGATCTTTACTTGGTTGGTAAAATCTGGAGCAATCATAGCATTCAACAGTTCAGCAACTGATTGTCCTTTTTGCAATATGTTTCTTACCAAGTCTCCGGTTGTTCTTGAACTATCAAGAATATGCCTTTGTTCAGTTGATGCTTTATAAGTTTGTCTTTCTGGATCATCAAACATTTCTATCAATTCTTTTCTATGAGCATGAGCACCATCAAATCTTGACATTTGTTTTATCTCCCGAGGCTTCAACATTCTTGTTCTTTTTGTTATTTCAAGATACTGAGGGTTATCTGTATCAAGCACTATCATTTTCTTCATTTGTTTCTTAGTTTTTGAAAGCTTCTGACAAGATTTCTCAGAGATACAGATTGTAATCTCTTCAGCTTCCTCCAAGGGTAATTTCTAGCTTGCAACCATGATCTAAGAGTGGGAATACTCATATCATCTGGATTAGGATGGTGCAACTCAGAACAAGACAGTTCTTATACATTTATTACTTCTGTTGATCTTACCATTCACCATGCTCTATAACTATCTCATTTGGATCTATTGAAGCAACTGACTCTGCATAGATACATTTCTCGTATTCATCATTAATCTGAGAAACAGTCAGTCCATCCAAATATACTCGATTGTATTTCATGTTCACAAGATAATTATATTTTTCTTCAAATTCTTGTGGTACTTCATCTTGTACTTGAATATGTTCCTTTGAAGAGAGATGTGACACAAATTCAGCTTCATCAATATCTTCATTATCTAGAACTTCATCATACCAATCATCATTGTATATTTCTTCAATATCATCTAAGGCATCAATCTGTTCTTGAACATTTTGCTCTTCAATGGATTCTTCAGTTCTTTGAAGCTTAGAAGAGGATTCAGTTTGACCAATATCTTCTAATTCATTCACTTTCCTTTTGCCTTTTCTTTGCTCAATAGTTTCTTCAACCTGCATCTCAGTACTGATCACATGTACTGGTGATATAGATTTCTGTGCTTCTCTTTCCTTTAGCAATTCAGCTTTGAGATTTTCATTTTCTTCAGATAATTTCTTGAATTTCTCCTCAAGACTATCATAATCTTTAATCATTACTTCAAAGTTCTTGATCACTTCTTCTTTATCTTTGGCAAAACTAACAATCTTTTAATCTTTTAATACATTTTCTTCAGACAACTTTAAATTTTCATATTTGAGCTTTTGAATTTCTTTTTCACAAGATCTGATTATCTCTTTTATTCTTTCATTTTCCTCTTTCAACTCTTCAATCTCTTTTCTTTGCTTAAATTTTCTTCTTTCAATTTTTCAATCTCATCAATGTCAACTATTTCCTCTGTTTGTATAGACACATTGTGTGACATACTAACAGGGATTTCTCCTTCATTTGTATCATTTCAAATACTGGATTGAATAAAGTATCATTTATAAAGTCAGACTCAAATGTTTGATTTTAAGAATTTCTTTCTTGTACATCTTCCTCAACATGTTCTTCAATCATAGGTTGTGTCTCATTTGTAGTATCTTCTGCATTTCTTTCTTCGTTCCTTCTTGATTTGCCTCAGTGGCATCATCATTACCATCATCATCATCATCACTTTCTTCACTTGATGAAATTTCAGACACATCATCATCACTTTCTTCATCAACTTCTACATCTTTAATCAGATCATTTGGATCTATTGGTTCTTCTTCAGTTAGATGGAAGTGTGGCTGAGTAATATCAACTTCATCCATTGATACATTCCTGATATGATCAAAAACTGGAATGTTTTGAGCACCAGTGATCATTGCCAGTCTTTTGTAAACAATCTCTAACATGTGCTCTAACTGAATCTTTTCACCAATAACTTCTTTAACATACAGATCTGGATTTGTATCATTAATAAGAAGTTGAAGAAATCTTGGGTACATCAAATACTTATGCCTTACTCCTCTTTCCAGATTAAAAATGAATCCATTCATTATCCACTTAGCCATATTAAATCTTCTATTTGTGGATAAGGCTATAATTGGAGATGCAATGTCTACAGGGAATGAATCCCAACCCGCACTTCTTTTTGACATGCAATGTTGAAAGATATAGCATAAAGGCTATAATGCATCTTTTGACGTGTGTACAAAGTCTGTAAATTTCAGTTTTGTGTAGTATCGGACTATGTCGTGGAAGTGATAAGGGACCTTATCATCCAAAAGGTCATGTCTGAGGTGACCACACGTGCTTTCAAATAAAATTGTGTCACGTTTGAGGTGACAAAATGTTTTAAAAAGATCATGTCTGAGGTGATCAAAGGTTTTCCAAGATAAAATGATCATGTCTGAGATGATCAAGTGCACATAACATTTATTCAAAAGTTAAAAGGGGTAATATGTAAAATGGTCATAAAGTCAAATTTATGAGTATGACCCATTCGCACGAATGGACCATTCTCATACATTAAACAGCCGAACGGACATGAGTATGAACCATTCACCCGAATGGCTTATCAGAATGACCCATTCGACCGAATGGGAGTGTGCGAATGAGTCAGTCGACCGAACGAATGAGCTCCAGTCGGCCGATTGAAAGTGCACGACTGAGCCAATCGCCCGACTGAGTTCCATTCGCCCGAAGGAACCGAGTGAATGAGTTTAGTCGGTCGATTGAGATCATATTCAATATAATAGGGCCACAGTCGATTGCATTCAGCTCATCACTTCCAATCGCCCTTATATCGCACATCCTACCGTTACGCTGCCCAAATTTCTTTAGACCTCGATTATACATTCCTATTGATCTTCTGAAGTGTGTGTGCATTTATACGGGTATAATGTGATGAAATCTCACAGAAATCAGAAGAAATCTAATTAGTGATTCGCGATTGAAACAAGAACCGAACCACTCAATGGATTAATGACCTACTGAAACCATGTAAAATGTTAAAATAATGTTATTAGTTTATTAGTTAAGTGATTGCAAGTCTAAAGAGCCTATACACAACGTTTAATTTCATGAATTGGTAAAGATTCGAACCTAAGTCGACAAAACGATAGGTCATGCGAGTGGTCATCTGGATGAACTCCAATCGCACGATTGAGCTGGCCGAATAGCTAAATCTGCCAAATGAATCATATGAATGAGCTTAGTCGGCTGACTAAACAATCACAAGATCAGTCAACCGATTGAACTCAGCCACCTATTCATCCACCCGAATGAGTCCAGTCGCATGACAGGACAACCGACTGAACACAATCACATGATTCATTCGCATGAATGAATCAGAATGAATTCTATCAAGTTACTTAAAACTGATATGTGTTATGTGAGTATCTAATGTTGTATCTTGTGTTACAGATAGATGGCTGAGGGATGGTCTATCAATCCCAAGCACAACATTTGTGCTCATTTAGACCACACAACTCAGAGTGGTGCCGAGTTTATAGAGATCATCACTTTTCTCAAGCGATCGAGGATACACAAAGCCATCTTTACCCCATGCACTCCCTATAGGTCTATACACCAGGCCTTCTGGGAGAATGCATCTGTGGATAGATCACGAGAGCCATACAACATTAGGAGCTCCATCTTTGGTATGGACATAGAGATTACAGCAAGGCATTCAGCGTGTACTTGGGTTGGGAGATGATGCTGGATACCCCACCAAGCTACACCCGCTGATAGTGAGAGGCTGCTTTATGAGGATTAAGTACGTTGGGGACATCAACTCAGGTGTGCTCAACAAGAGCAACCTGTGCCCCCAGTATATGTACTTGGCACATGTTATTCTGAAGTGCATAGCTTCCAGAAGGGGTGGGTTCGACGACCTATCAGACCAGATACAAAATGCCTACGTGGCACTGGTGCTGAACTACCCCTTCATCTTCTCTAGCATGATCTTCTCTTACCTCGTGGAGAATCTGGAGGCCAAGGGAAAAGAGGGTTTTTGTATGTACCCCAGGTTCTTGCAGCTGATTTTTGATGAGAAGCTGCCCTCGCTTCCTAAGGAGCGCCCCGATGCAGTGGCTTTGGAGACCATGGATGATACGACTTTAGGTCGTATGAGAGTTTACCGGGGTAAGCAGGTAAAGCCCCAGGTAAAGAGGCTTCTCAGCCATCTGGCCAAGGAGAACTACGTGGCGCCAGGTAGGCGTAAGTGGCGTCACGTAGACAGCGACTAAGATGATGAGCAGCTACAGCTCCCAGAGCATGACTCTGATGATGATGATAGCGGGGATGCTGGGGATGAAGGGCCCACTCAACCAAGGGGCCCCACTACTGCTAGTGTATCTCTAGCATATGCCCCCACTGGAGATGTAGCAGAGACTGCTGGATTCCACCGGGAATTCATACCTGGTGAGGAGGTGGAGGAGTCGGATGAGGAGTCACTGACCCGTACTGTAGGCAGCAAAGTAATTGCCACAGATGGGGGGCTCAAGGCTGTTGGTGAACGCCTTGGCGGGTCGGGAGAGGATAATACCGATCCCACGTATGTACCCGATCAGCCGAGTCGTACCCTAGGGGGAACATCCTCCTCCACTGGATCGAGGAAGAAGAGGATGGCTCAGCCCCATGGTATGAAGAAGAAGAAAAGAAGACTTACTTTCATTACTACCTTCACCATCACTACTTCTGCCATTACTACCACCACCACAGCTACCACCACTACCATACCACCCTCCACTACTACAGCCCACCTCCACCAATGATTCCACCCCCAATCCACATCACCTCTACCACCACTTCAGCTTACCCCTCACCACCCACACACATACCACCTCCCATATTCACCACTGCCACCACCACCACCTTTAGCCACCAGGCAGGACCATCATATTCCCCATCCTTTCCCTCAGGATCATCTCCACCTCCAAGTAGGGTAGAGGAACAGCTTTCAGCACTAAATCGTATGGTGCTGGAACTGTTAGCAGCCGATGATGAGAAGACTGCTCAACTCAGACAGTTAGTGGAGCTTACAGCTGTATAATCACAGCATATCTCTCAACAGGCACACCAGATTGAAGAGCAGGCTCAGCTAATGGCTGCTCAGAGCCAAGAGATTTCCCAACTCAAGGAGCAAAATGTGTTATCTACTAGGAAGATTGAGGAGTTGGAGGACGCTAAGAGGGCCATCCTGCTCAAACTTGAGGGCACAAAGGTTGAGCCTCTGAAGATCAGAGAGGGAGATGGTGATGATGGTGATGATAGTGATGATGATAAGAGTGATGATGAAGATGATGATGGTGATGATGAAAGTGATGATGAGGATGGAGGAGACATTGAAGGAGGAGGAGAGTCATCTGCTTCGGGTGCATAGGAAGCTAGTGAGAGGCGGACCAAAAAGACTCAAGATCCAGGTGCCTCGACATCCACCCCAACAACAGAAGAACACATGATCCAAGACAAGAGTAATATTTAGATGTTTTATTGTTATTTAAACTCATTTGTATTTGGATCATGTATAAAATTTATGTAATAAATGTTTATATGTAATGTAAATGGTTATGTCTTGATTATTAATTATTGATTGCTGTGTTGAATGTTTAAATCAAGCAGATCCAGATTTTCAACGACATGAATATGACATTGCTCCACTCCAACAGATCAAGACTCAACTGACGTTGATACTTGATCTGCAAGGTATTGTAAGGAGATCTGTGATGTATACTCCTGAAGAAGGAGAAATCATTCACAATCTCACTGATGAGCAACTAGCCGAAATGTTCAAGCTGAATGCTGAAGAGATTGTGAAAGATGCCCCTACTGTGAATATAGAGAGTGACGATGACCTTCAGGATGTCGATGAGATTGAGATAGAAGATGTCACTGCTCAACATTATCGCTAGTACACTGACAAGGAAGGAACTACCATTCCCAATCTGGGAGACACTCTTGTCAGTGACACTTTTGAGACTCTGGACAGGATGGAACAAGAGTCCGGTAAAGATAAAGATAAGGCCCAAGCCACAGATGCTGAAGTGAACATAAAAAAGCAGGATGGGCAGCATGTTTTGAGGAGATAAGAGCCCAACGAAGCGCTTCAACGTCAACTGTCTACAAAAAATTTGTATAAGGTCAAGAAACATCAAAAGGTGGTAGGCAGGATCATAGCATGGCACATTTGAAGACCTTAACATTTATGCTGTTAAACATGAGAAGGCAATTGAGCATTTTAGGTTCCACATGACCCGAAGACTCTTCCAGGTTTCAAGCTTAACCAATTAGCAAAGTTAAAATTGCTATATGCTGACCCTCGTAAGATGTCAGGCTAGTTTGAAGCAGCTCTAAAGAGGGAGTACCACACCAGATGGGTCAACTTCAAACCTCAACAACCAATGAGGTACATCAGAAGATCTGAGGTTGACGCCATAACTGGCAAACCAAAAGTCATGTTGAAGTGGAGTCCACCACGTACAATGTCAAAGATCCCACTACGTGAGATGCCTTAGGACTTCACTCCACATTTAATGGTGGTACTACGATTGGAGAACGGGAGAGGCCGTGATAGTCTTGAACAGAAATGGTAACATGGAAACCATAAGGGTGTTTGACCCAATGTGGCTTACCAACTTGTCAGCTAATGATGTTTATACTTTATACAAGTGGCCACTGTTCTATGACTCACGAGATATAGTACAAGCTTTACAATTCCAGAAGAGGATACGACTCTGTTTTGCTTTTGAGATAAATACAAGAGTCACCAAAGAAGCTAAGTACAAGAAGTTTGAGGAAATTATGAAAGATGTTAGACAATAGATAGATCTAGGTCCAAGGGGGAGTTTGTTGATTCATATATGTACCTAAATCTTGATCTTAATGTAATATGTCTTGAATGTCTAACACTGATGTAATATTGGGTACTTAATGAAATGAGAATGTTTGGTTGTGATTTATAAATGTTTAATATTTCATTAATGAGTTGTGTAATGAATATTGACTAAGTTATATAGGTTTGTGATTGTTTGAATTGATATACATAATGTTATAATAATGAATACATTCAACCTTGGTTAAGTGAAGTTCTCATGCGTCCGACTGGATCATGTGCCCCATAGTGGTCATGTGTCCGAATGGCCATGCGACTGAGTGTCCATGAGCCTAAATAGTTCATACACCTGAACAGCTTCATGCGTCTGACTCAGTTGCATGACAGAACTTTCAGTCGTGCGAATGGATCAACCGCGTGGCTTAATCGCACGAATGAACCAAGCTCATGATTCAATCGCCTGAATGAGCAACCCTAACCTATAAATACCATTTAATTCATGGAAAAACGTAACAATTCAGAACGATTGAGAAGCATTGAATACACTTCGACTCCAGACGTACCCTAGCCGTCTAGAAGCCTCTATGTTCGTACTCCAAGTTTATAGAACGTTATAGATCGATGCCTAATCGATTCTTGACGTTAGATTCAATTATTTATTGTGTTTACGTGCGTTCTCACTGATGGGATCGCCAAGCAAATAGGATTCCGCACTATTTGGTTTGGTTTAACATGTTAATCAGTTGGTGTTTCGTTCAAATACCAGATCCTAACAAAATTGGCATGACACAAACGTGTATGCCATAGAGTTGACTCATCACCATCAGCTTTGGAAAGAAAGTATGATGCTTCACCCATAGGAGAAGCATTGTTCATATCTAGCTTGTACATGTCCTCTTTCTTGGGAGATCTAAGAAGCACCAATTCGTAAGGAGTTGTCATCCCAGGTTTGAGGATAATGCATTCATGTTTTGTGAAAAGCATTTGGTGCTTTTGATCACAAAACTAAGAAACACTTAACAAATTATGTTCAATCTATTTGACAAAGTGTATTTTGTGAACTCTTAACTTGCCGTTGGATACACTTCCTTTGCTAGAAATGTATCCTCCAGCCTCATCTCCAAATTGAATAAGACCTCCATCAAAATGATGAAATTATTGAAGAAGAGATTTGTTCCCAGTCATGTGCCTAGAGCATCCACTGTCTACACACATTGTTATTCTTTTCATATGGATGTCTCTTGCTATCATTAGTTTCAGCCATCAATGCTTGAGCAGGAGTCACACCCTGTACCATGAAGCTCTAGTCAACTTCTTGAGCTATAATAACTGTATGTTGTTCAGTTGATTTCCCATAAGCTTTAGGAGTAGTAGGATGTATGGAGGCTTGAGAGGTTCTCGAATTTGATTTGGGAGCCTTGTATTCCCTAGCAAAGTGACCAAGTTAGTTACAGTTGTAACATTTGGCATTTGTCTTGTCAAACCCAAATTTACTATTTATTGGGTTCTGGAGAAACTTCCTTCCAGTTCTCTTGAAGAACTTCTTTGCCCTGTAAGTTAACAAAGCCATCTGTTGGACAATGTCCATGTACTCAACATCATCTGGGCTAAAACATTCTAGATCATTAAAGCAGAATTGAAAATCACTAGAATGCCCATTTCCTAAGACAATAGCACAGTTGTCCTGGAAAAGACTCGACTGAGCTTGTTGAGACCTTGGAGTCTTAGGGAATGTGATGTATGGCCCAGAAGAATAGGATGGTTGTTGGGAGTAAGCTAGGTACTGCTGAGGTTGGGGGTCTTGAGTCTTCAACAACCATTAAAACATTGCTAACAGGAAGGCTTGGGGGTCTGCTCACCTGGTGGCCTCTCTTGTTTTCCATCTCTACATGGTATCCATCAAAGATGCCATATAGTTCAGTCATGGTAAGGGAGTTCAGGTTTTTTGTTTGCTTGATAGAGACGTAGTAGAGCGTCCATTCATTTGGGGAGGCACTCATGAATTTTCTTGAGAGATCTCTCAATTCAAGAATATTCCCACAGACTAAAGGGAAGAGATAAGATCTATATACCTGAAGTATTACTAGCTAAGGGTCTCTCTAGCAATATAAGTGAAGTTCTCAAACTGTTGCTTCAATGAATCTTTCTTGGAGTTATTCGAGTTGGTGTACATCTAGGACAAGTCATCAAACAATTCTTTGGCTGACCTTCAATGCTCAAAACCCACCATAATAAAGTTGGGTATAGCAGTCATCAGAACAGTCATAGCGTTGCAATCATTATCCAGCTTTTTCCGGTCTTTATCAGAGTAATCTTCTACCACCTTCTCTATCATGGCACTGTTTCTACCTGGTGCTGCAACCTTTGGTTTTTAATGACCATTGGTGATAGGTTGCCACATTTTTCCATCTTTGTATCTAATGAAGCCTTCAATACGTCTGCTCCATGATCTAAAGTTTTTAGGGGTGATTATAGGTGCTTTGGTCGTCGTCCCCATCTCACATTCAGATTTTTGGTTGAGGGCCATTTTGAGTGTGATGAAAGAATGAGTGAAGAAAAGGTTTATTTGGATGGTAAGATCTCACAATCAAGAGCCTAAGAAGCTCTAATACCAATTGCAGGATCGGTATTTGTCACACAACACTAGTTTTCTCTCAAACTCACTAAATCACACTCGGTTAGATGATGAAGAATCCCACTAAGAGTTGATAATAATATATTAAGTAATCAAAACACAAGAAGATAAATTTAAAGGTACTTGTATATATTACTTCTCAACTCAAAGTGTTACAAGACTCTTACAAGCATGTTACATGAGTTACAATGAGAAACTATATATATATATATATATATATATATAAATAATATTACCTATAACCAGATATACTTTGATACCAACTAGAAATCTATGACTAAAGAAAATACTACATTGCTAAAGACAAGGTATCTTAGATAAAATATTATCTAAAATTTGGTAGTCATGACATGTCCATGACTTACCTTTTGTCACAAACTAAAGTTAATAACTATACTAACTACTAAATAATAAACAATGGAAAAAGTATGGTCAACTACAAGGGAGTGGGAAAAGCACCATGTAGTATCTCAGAGATTTGTAGCGGAGTGTCAGAAGGACCATACTTATGTCCACTAGTTCATAGTAGGTTCTTTCGAAGGTTAACTGGCTTTGGAAGAACTTGTTCTTCCGAAGCCACTTATACTTCGGAAGCGGCTACTTCTTCCGAGGCTTGAGACATTCTTCAGGATTTCATACTTCGGAAGTCATTGTCTTGAATTCTTCTAAGTGTTGAACTTTCGGAAGAAGGAAGACATTGTCTTCAGAAATTGGATTTTCTCTTTGGAAGATCTTTTAGACTTAAACTTTGGAAGCTTAACATTTGCCTTCGGAAGTTCTTCATCAATTGCACCAAAATTGTCTAAGTGTTAGCTTTGGTTACACTAGCCTTTCTTGATCCAACAATTTATGTTTTGAATTATAGATGTTTGGAGCTAAAGGAGATTTATTTTGGAAGAAAAGAACCAAAACACGCAACTACAAGGACTAACGATGTAAATATCAAAAGTTACAAGAAAAGGCATTAATTTAGGTGTATCAGCGTATAATACGCCAAATTTGGGCATATAATACATCGGGCGGCGTATTGGCGGCGTATCAGTGGGCGTATTGGAAGAAAAAGCAGAAAGTTAGGCGTATGAAGTTTGTGTTGGGTGTATGATATGCCCATGTGCTGAACAACTTGTTGAATTTTGTGGTTTCAAGTTTATTTAAGCCAAATCAACCCTAATTCCATCTAGAACTTCTTGGAAATGAAAAGTGACAAACTTTAGGTGATTTTTGGTGTTCTAAGGCTCCCTAAATCTCCAAAAACATTCTCCAAGTCAAGATTGAAGATTGATTAAAGATGATGCGTGGCTAGGTTCTCTTGGTTGCTTTCGGGAGTACAATTTTTGTAAATTGAGACAATTGGTATGTTTGATTAGGTTTTTCTAATGAACATGGATTGATTGAATGAGATTTTATGCTTTGATTAATTTAAACAAGTTACTTATAAATAAAATTGGTTGCTTGATTATTAGTTTTCAGTTTCCTTGCATCATGAGCTCATTAAGAAAAGTAGGCAACGTGATATAAGTGAATTGGTAACCTTGTGAATGAAAAGTCTTAAAAGATTGTTCCTTTGTTATCACCATAATCAAAAGTTAATATTTTTAAGTATTCTTTCTTACAAATCCTAATTAAGAAGTACCAATTGTTGATCTTGCAGAATTGGAACTCGGAGTAATTGTCTTCGTTATTTAAGTAAATTTGTTTTAAAGTTTCTTGCTTTATGCAATTGTGTTCTTTAATTCATTCAAGGTTCCAATTTTTAATTATAAAGTTTGAGTCTTTTAGTTAGTTGAGTCACGTTAATTAAACACTTTCCACATATTCCATATCGAGATGACCTTACTTACCCATACATAATAAAGGTAGCTAAGACCGATAAATTAACTTGTTTTTTATCGAGTCTCAAAAATTAGATCAGCATTTTAGGAGAAGGTGATGCCCGGTCTTGAGAATGAATTCACACATAAAGTTATTTAGAAAGTAACAAAGAATCAGTTTAATGATGCCTTAATGTTGGCCCAGTTTTTGGCTTTATTTGGTTTATATATGTGTGTTTGTTATGTTATTGTATAACCTAATCATTTATTTTCTTAGCTTGTGCTTCTATAACCTTAGTGTATGTATAAGTTAATGACAGTGATTTACCTATGTATACAATACTAAAGTACTTATATTGTATGTGAGGAATCTAAACATCATTGAGCTTACCGCTTGGGTTGGATTGTTTTTTTCCATTACTGAACTGTAATCTCCCTCCGATTGACCTTATTGAATTGCTTGAATCTAAACATATATTGTACAATTTAATTTTCCTGATCCTTATACATTACTAAATAATTGATGAGTGAGTTTTTAACACCTTTTTTCAAAAATCATCAAAGCAAGGAGGAGATTCATTAAAGCAATGAGTATCATTTCTATGTAGCAACCAACAAAAATATTACTAGTAGCTAGATGTTGCCTCCACTTTTGTAATGTAAGTATCTCCCGCAAGGATGTTAGACTTCTTTTCTTTGTTAAAAAGGTACACATGCACTATTATAAATAAGTGGTTACTCCTATTTCACACACATAGTAACATATCAATATACATAGACTTAAGTTAAATTTTAGTGAATGATACAATGCTAAAATAGTGGTTTTTGTGTTTAATATTTATTGGATCAAGTAAGGTTGGTACAACCAAAACAAACACTTAGAAAACTTTTTGCTGCAATAGATGAAGAGCTTTCGAAGTGTAACACCTAGATTTTTAACAGACCAGAAAGAATGAATGAAAGGGAAGAAAAAGAAAGAAACATAATTTAACCCAAGTCGAGAGGTTAAATGTGTTAAAAGGACAAAAAGTTTCAAAAGTGGGTGTAAAAGGTGGTATGGCCGCCCATGTTGTCTACACAACACCTTTTCAACTGGATTTAGAGAGAGAAAATGAAGGAGCTTTGGGTCTGAGCAAAAAGAAGAACTGAGAATTCGAATTCAAGGTAGGATTCTTTGTTTTGGGTTGTTCTTGTCCGGCCTATGCCTCGGTTAAATGCTTATGTGTGTTTATGTGTTTTTGGGTTTGTGTTTTGGTGGGTTTTAGGTGTTTGAACTCAATTGCAAATGGGTTTGAAGGAAGTCATACCCAAAGGCTACTAAGGTGAGTTCTAGAACCCCCTTTTTACATGTTTTAACTGATTTTGGGGCTGAAAATGCATGTGTGAATGCTTTTATTTAATGGGTATTTTATTCGTGTGTTTATCTATGTATGAATGTGGGTGGGTTATGATTTTGGGTGTTTATGATGTTATGTTGATGCCATGTTCATGTTATGATGCTTAGAAAATTAGAACTAAGCTTAGAATGTGTTGGAATTGAATTCAGGTGTGAACTCTAATGAATTATGGTAAGTTAGTTGCTCGATGCCTAAACAGTGGCCCATGCACCTAACTGTCCAGACGCCTTAGTGTTTTCCCCATACAACCAAAACTCATGCGCCCCAATAGTGTCCATGCGCCTAGGATTAAGCTTAGAATTGGTTAAGTGTTCCCATGTGCCTAAGTCAGGCCATGCGCCTGCATAGTGCTCGACACACAATATTGCCCAAATGCCTAAATGTTGGCCATGCGCCCGTATAGTGCCCACGCGCCTAAGTGTTCCCCATGCATCCAGAAGGCCATGCGCCTGCATAGTGCCCATGCGCCTAAGACTTAGAATTATTTTCTGAATTTTGGGGAAAATGTAAAGTGTAGGCTTTGACTTGGGATGTTCTCGTGGGTGATATAAGTTGACTTTTTGATGATGTATGTTATATCATGTATGATGATATTATGCTTATGTATGGTTATGTTTTTGTTATGTTCCTTATTATGTATGTTTATTTTCTGTGGCTTTACGTGGTATGATTATGAAAGTAAATGGAAAGTAATATGTAACGTAAAGTGGAAGATAATAAAAAGAGGAACGTAATGAATGAAAGAATGCATGCATTATGAAAGGAAAGTAAAGAAAGTCTTGCAATCCTTGTATGGAGGTTCACACCAATGAAGGGTGTTAGCTCAACAGTGTGTGGGTTAGCTACCCTAGAAGGATGCACACTAGGGTCTAATCTTTGTGATTAGCCATATGCATGGGACCCTTGTCGCTTATCCCGGTACTATGGTCAGGCCACCGGGCACAATGTATAGGGGTCTATTTATAGACCTCGGCCCAGTACCCGCTTTATGCATGACGGTGGGGTATAGCACATGGCATTGGTCCGGAATGTAAGGAAGTTAATGATGAATGTACATAAGGTACGTTAAGAAAGATAACAAATGATAACGATGACGTGTGATGATGAATGAACGAAAGTTAACGAATGATGATGAAAGATAATAATGCTATTATCTATGTGTACGTATAATGCATGATCACTTGTGTAAGTAAAGAAAGAAAGGTTTTAAACGAAAGTAAAGTATTCTATTTTATAAAACTAGAACTCACTCAGCAACGCTGACTTTTATGTGTTTTTAGTTGGCAGGTAGATGTTGCCGAGGATGGCACGGGGTGGCTACTTGGCTTATTTTGGATGGCATGCATTTAATGTTGCGATGATGTTTTTGCATTATAATGCTAACAAACGATATTTTGTAACGAATATGAATGTTGTATTATTTTGCAAAAGCAATTATTTATATATATATGTGAAATGAGTTGTTTAAAATGATTCTGCTCCAATATTTTAGTAATGTAAATGTATATCACATGTTTTATGTGCGATGATTGACTAACTATGAGTGTCCTAGGAAAGGGCCCTATAAATTGGTATCAGAGCCAAAGTTTAAGTGAAACGGGTAAGTATTTTCAAAAGAAACTTAAACTTAAATTGAAAATAGGACAAAGGGAAGGGAAGGGATGTCAGTCTGAGTAGTTGCATGTCATCAGGTATTTTCTTTAATGATTAACCGGTGTTATGTACGCATGTTATATGTTTCGTGTACCTTTATTAGATTTAGATACTGATGTAGTCAGGATAGGAAATGCTTGGGGTATGAAGAGTAAAGTAAGTGGCTAATTATAACTGGCCACTGTAATTAGGGACTTACTATACTTGACATAATTAGAGCTATTACCTTGAATGACCGTGTCAGTGTTTGAATCTTATAGCGTGTTAGAGAATGGCCGGTGGTAGATCTTCGAAGGCTTCACGAGGTGGATGTCGTGGTACTGGACCACGGGTCACGAGAGGAAGGCCTATTGCTAAAGAAGTGGCTCATGAAGAGCCCAAGACCCCTCATCCAGAGGGAGGTGATGAGAGTGCTAACTTGAGGGCCTTGATGAAGGAGGCTGTTGTTAAGGAGGTTCATCAGGTCATGCAGACGATTTACCGTCTGTGGTGACTAAAGTAATAAAGGCTGTAAGAGAAGGAGAAAGGAAGGAGAGGAACAGGTCCTTGGGAAGGAGAGAGCAGCCGAAGACTAAGACGGTTGTCTCTACTAATGAGGAAGAAGAAGAAGAGCCTGTGTTAAGGCAATACAAGGTTGTAACTACAGGGCATTTTGAAGATGCAAGCCCCCAACTTTTGATGGAAATGGTACTTCTGCTGCTGCTCATTGATGGGTGAGAGATATGGAAGCTGTTCTAAATATCAGCGAGTGTCGGGAGGATCAGAAGGTGAAGTTCACTACCCACTCCTTTGTGGACTTGGCCTTATGTTGGTGGGACAATATCATCCAAGCTGAGGGTAGCAGGACAATCGGGAGGATGAGACGGGCAGAGTTGAAGAAGTTGGTGATCGAGGAGTTCTCTCCTCACCAAGAATTGGACAAGGCTGAGAGAGAGTTCCTGCAGCTGGAGGCGGGAACCATGACACATTAGCAATACACCACCAAATTCAATGAGATGGCATGACTGGTGCTGGATAAGGTGACACCCTTGTCCCGAAAGATCAAGAGATACATTCAGGGCTTGTCGGTGGACATCTGCAGGCACATGATCGCTGCCCGACTGACTACGTTTAGGTCGGTGGTTGATTTGGCGGGTAGGTTGTACGATGAAAGGGAGGTGGTGGTGGCTGAGGTGAGCAAGAGAGGTGGTGGTGACAAGAACTGGAGCGGGAAGAGGTTTGGATGGGGTGGTGCCCCGACAAACAAAAAAGGTGCACGGGTGGATAACCATCGTGTGGTCACATTTGGTGCGGGGTCGAAAAAGTGTGGCAAATATGGAAGGGAGCATACCAGAGAATGTGGGTGGGTATCGAATGTATGCTTCAAGTGTGGGAGGATGGGGCATATAGCAAAGGATTTTGGTGTGGTCAAATGTTTTTAACTGTGGTGGAGAGGGCCACATGAGTCGAGAATGCAAGAAGCCAAGGGTTGAGAGTTCCGAAGCAGGGGAGAAGATAACTAGGATCGAAGGGCAGAAAGTGAGTGGTAGAGCATTCACAATGACTCAAGAGGAGGCTAGGACGGACTCCAATGTTGTGTCAAGTATGTTTCTAGTAAACCAAACTCTAGCTTCCGTGTTATTTGATTATGGTGCTAGTACGAGTTTTATTTCTGCTGCTTTCCGTGCTAAATTTCCTGTTAGTAGTAGGAGTATAGATAAGCCCTTCGATGTAGAAACTACCATAGGTAAGTCTACCAGGATTGTTGACATGATAGAAGGGTGTGACATAGAATTAGAAGGTCATAAGTTTTCTATTAGACCATTCGTGACGACCTTAGGCCGTTTCTATGTAGTCCTAGGAATGGATTGGTTGGTGACTTACGAGGCGAATATTATATGTCGCAAGAAGATGATCCGATTAACAGCGCCTGATGGAAATTTGGTGACGATTTTTGGTGTTACGACTATCCCCAAAGTGATTTCGATGGCAGTGGCGGGAAAGTGCATGAGGCGTGGATGTAGTGCCTACTTGGCTTACGTGAAGGATGTGGATACGCCAACATCACAACTGTCTGATGTACCGGTGTGTGTGACTTTCCGGACATATTTCCAAAAGACTCACCAGGTGTGCCACTGAATCGCGAGATCAAGTTTCAGATCGACTTGATACTTGGTGCCCAGCCTGTAGCTAAGGAACCGTATCTGTTGGATCTGACCGAGATGAAGGAACTGATGGAGCAATTGAAGGAGTTTCTTGATAAGGGGTTCATTAGACTGAGTATCTCTCATTGGGGTGATCTGGTCTTATTTGTGAAGAAGAAGGACGTTAGTATGAGGATGTGTATTGACTACCGCGTGTTGAACAAGCAGACGTTGAAGAATCGGTATCCATTGTAGAGGATTGATGTCTTATTTAATCAGCTCCTAGGTGCCAGTTGGTTTTCGAGTATAGATCTTAGATCTGGTTACCATCAGCTGAAGGTGAAGGAGCAAGATATTCCTAAAACGGCTTTTCGCACATGTTATGGACATTACGAGTTTCTCGTCATGTCTTTTGGTTTGACCAACACGCTAGCTTCTTTTATAGACTTGATGAATCGAGTGTGTCGGCCGATGTTGGATAAATCAGTGATTGTGTTTATTGATGATTTCCTGATTTATTTGAAGAGAGAGGAGGAGCATGCCGGTCATATTTGGGAAGTGTTGGAGGCGTTGAGGAAGGAGAAGTTGTATGCTAAATTCTCTAAGTGCACGTTCTGGTTGGGCGAAGTTCAGTTCATGGGCCGCGTGGTAAATCCCGAAGGGATTATGGTATACCCGGCAAAGGTGGAGGTGGTGATGCAATGGAAGTCTCTAAAGACGCCATCCGAGATTCGTAGTTTCTTGGGTTTGGCGGGCTATTATAAGAGATTCATTCAAGACTTCTCCAAGATAGCTTCTCTATTAACTAAGTTGACTCGTAAGGATGTAAGTTTGTATGGGGTCAAGCTCAAGAGAAGGCTCTTAAGGAGTTAAAGGCAAGGTTGACTCAGGCTCCTATCTTGTCGTTACCCGAGGGAAGCGAGGTTTTGGTGGTTTATTCAGATCCCTCTTACTCGGGATTGGGTTGTGTGTTGATGCAACGAGGAAAGGTCATTGCCTACACATCCCGACAGTTGAAAGTTCATAAGGTCAATTATCATACTCATGACTTAGAGCTAACAGCTGTGATCTTTGCACTAAAGATTTGGAGGCACTACCTATAAGGGACGAAGTGCACCACCTTCATAGACCATAAGAGCTTGAAGTACTTCTTCAAGCAAAAAGACTTGACTATGAGGCAGAGGCAATGGTTGGAGCTCATAAAGGATTATGATTGTGAGATCCATTACCATCCAGGTAAGACCAACGTGGTGGTAGATGCCCTTAGCCGAAAGGAGAGACCCAAGCCAATTCGGGTGAAGGCTTATCAGTTAATTATGACCTTTGATGTGATAACGTAGGTCAAGGAGTTTCAAGATGAGGCATTGAAAGAAGATCGGCTTAACTACAAAAGGATGAGAGGTCTAGTCGCAAAATTGGGTGAAAACAGTCATGGTGTTAGAACCCGATTCGAACGGATGTGGATTCCTCGCTATAGGGATCTACGTGGGAAGATCATGGATGAAGCTCATAAGACTCGATACTCCATTCATTCCGGTGCTACAAAGATGTATCAAGATATGAAGAAGGATTATTGGTGGCCGGGTATGAAGCGCGAAGTATGTGAGTAAGTGCCTTACTTGCTTACAAGTGAAAGCCGAGCATTAGAAGTCGTATGGGAAGATCCAACCATTAGATATACTGGAGTGGAAGTGGGAGCATATCACTATGGACTTTATCATGAACCTACCGCATACTGCGAGAGGGTATAATGCTATATGGGTGATAGTTGATCGTCTGACGAAGAGTGCTCACTTCCTATCGATCTGCAAGACATATTCATTCGAGAGGTTGGTAGATCTGTTCATCAAAGAGATTATGACTCATCATGGCGTGCCGGTGTCTATTGTGTCCGATCGTGACACCTTGTTTACATAAAAATTTTGGAGAAATTCCATGAGGCGATGGGGACGAGGTTACATATAAGCACGGCTTATCATCCATAGACGGATGGTCAGTCGGAGAAAACTATTCAAACGCTAGAAGATATGCTTCGGGCATGCATCATCAATTTTGGAGGAAGTTGGGATGACCACTTACCGTTAGCTGAGTTCTCATACAACAATAGTTATCATGCCAGTATTGGTGTGCCCCTTTATGAGATGCTATATGGTAGGAGATGTAGAACACCTGTTTGTTGGGGTGACACTGGTCAGAAAGAGTTGGAAGGTATTGAGGTGATTAAGGCTACGATTGAGAAGCTCGATAAAATCAAAACCTTTATGAAGGCGGCCAAAGATAGGCAGAAGTCGCATGCCGATAAGAACGTAGACCAATTGAGTTCCAGGTGGGTGAAGGAGTTATGTTAAAAGTCTCACCTTGGAAGGGAATCATTCGATTCAGAACGTGGGGCAAGTTGAGCCCGAGATACATAGGGCCTTTCCGAATCATTGCATGAATAGGAGAGGTGGCCTATAGGTTGGAGTTACCCGTTGAGTTGAGTGGAATTCACCCGATATTCTATGTATCTCATCTGAGAAAGTGTTTAGCTGATGAGGATATGGTTGTACCACTAGAAGATATTGAAATTGATGAAAGTCTCAATTATGTGCAGCAACCAGTGGCAATCATTGATCGCAAGGAGAAGCGGTTAAGGAATAAAGTGGTTCCACTTATGCGTGTACAGTGGAAGCACAGGAAGGGATCCGAGTCTACGTGGGAAACTGACGAAGAGATGAGGCAGCATTACCCATATTGTTTGAAACCTATATAGGTGGGTGGACTTGTAACACTTGGATATTTTTAACAGACAAGAAAGAAAGAATGAAAGTGAAGAAAAAGAAAGAAACACAATTTAACCTAAGTCGAGGGGTTAAATGTGTTAAAAGGACAAAAAGTTTCAAAAGTTGGTGTAAAAGGTGGTATGGTCACCCATGTTGTCTACACAACACCTTTTCAACCAGATTTAGAGAGAGAAAGTGAAGGAGCTTCGGGTCTGAGCAAGAAAAAGAAGTAGGAATTCGAGTTCAAGGTAAGAATTCTTTGTTTTGGGTTGTTCTTGGCCGGCCTATGCCTCAGTTACATGCTTATGTGTGTTTATGTGTGTTCGGGTTTATGTTTTGGTGGGTTTTAGGTGTTTGACCTTAATTGCAAATGGGTTTGAAGGAAGTCATACCCAAAGGCTGCTAAGGTAAGTTCTAGAACCCCCTTTTACATGTTTTAACTGATTTTGGGGCTTGAAATGCATGTGTGAATGCTTTTATTAAATGGGTATTTTACCCGTGTGTTTATGTGTGTATGAATGCGGGTGGGTTATGAGTTTAGGTGTTTATGATGTAATGTTGATGCCATGTTCATGTTATGATGCTTAGAAATTAGAACTAAGCTTGGAACATGTTGGAATTGAATTCGGGTGTGAATTCTGTTGAATTATAGTAAGTTAGTTGCTCATACGCCTGAACAGTGGCCCATGTGCCTAACTGTCCAGATGCCTAAGTGTTATCCCCATGCGCCCAAAACTCATGCGCCCTAATAGTGTCCATGTGCCTAGGATTAAGCCTAGAACTGGTTAAGTGTTCCCATGTGCCTAAGTCAGGCCATGCACCTACATAGTGCCGGAATGCCCAAATGTTGCCCAAATGCCTAAGTGTTGGCCATGCGCCCATACAGTGCCCATGCACCTAGAAATTTCCCATGCGCCTAAGTGTTCCCCATGCCCCCAGAAGGCCATGAGCTTGCATAGAGCCTATGCGCCTAAGACTGAGAATTATTTTCTGAATTATGGGGAAAATGTAAAGTGTAGGCTTTGACTTGGGATGTTCTTAGGGGTGTAATTTGACTTTTTGATGATGTATGTTATGTCATGTATTGTATGATGATATTATGCTTATGTGGGTTAGCTACCCCAGAAGGATGCATACTGGGGTCTAATCTTTGTGATTGGTCATATGTATGGGACCTTTGTCGCTTATCCCGATACTATGGTCAGGCCGCCGGGCATAATGTATGGGGGTATATTTATAGACCTCGGCCCAGTACCCGCTTTATGCATGACGGTGGGGCATAACACATGGCATTAGTCCGGAATGTGTTAGGATCAGTGATCTACGTTTGATTGATTAGAGAGTATTGCAGTGGAAATCAAACAATAAATTAGACAATTCACAAGAACACAATTGATATTCAATATAAGAGTAAACGGTTATAGAGAGAGAGAATTCTGCAGAAGATATTTCATTCAATATGCGCTTTCGTGGTAACAGAATGTCACATGTACAATTAGGTCAACATCTCTTATATAGGAGATGTGACGTCTGCTGATGTCACTTGATAGTGACATCTAACAGAATTATTCAAACTACTGATAGTTAACACAACTACTGAAGATGTCAAACAGCTGACATCTTCTTACAAAAATACTAAGTGTTAACTATCACTACAACTACTGAAAAGAAACTACTGAAACTACAACGACTAAAGGACATGCTCTTCAGTCGTTTTACAAGTACTGAAATAGAAAAGAAAACTACTGAAAGGAAACCATCACAACAACTGAAGAATGCTTCTTCAGCTGTTGTAACAAACTCTGAAGGCTTCAGTACTTGTACTTGAACTTTAGCTGTTGTCATCAGTTGATGTCTTCAGCTGTTGTCTTCAGTCTTTGTACTTCAGCTGTTGATCTTCAGTACTTTAGTCTTCAGCTGTTGATCTTCAGACTTTGGTCTTCAGCTGTTAAAGTCTTCAGTACTTTAGTCTTCAGATTTTGAAGTCTTCAGCTGTTGATCTTTAGACTTTGGTCTTCAGCTGTTGAAGTCTTCAATACTTTGTTCTTCAGCTGTTGCTCTTCAGACTTTATCAAACAGCTGATCAAGTCTTCAGCAGTTGTTGTGATGTCTGTGGGACTTAGAGGTTTTTCTGATCAGGCTCATTGGTTCTTTTGGTCCAACAAACTCCCCCTGAACCAATGCAGCCAAAACCTCTAAACTTATTGAAGATGTCCCACTTATTATGGCAGAAAGATTGGTCTTTTTGTCTTCTAGATCAGCTCAGAAGTGACCCTTGTAAGCACAGGCCTGGGAAGAAGTCTCAATGATCTGTTTGGCAAAGGATGAATGGGAACTCTGTCTTGGGGAACTGGACACAGAGCTGTTACCCCATCCATGAGATCTACTTCCCAACTATGAGTCTGTATGACTCCCTTGTATAGGCCTCAAGGAAGGTTACCTGTTCCTCCATGGTAAGCTCTTCTGCTCCTCCTTCAAAAAGTGATTCTGGCCCATAATACTCAGATAGGTATTTGACCTGCTTCCCATTTTTGAGTTCTACAGTTGTTATTACTCTATAAGCAAATTCAACTGGGTGATTACCCTCTAAGAACAACTGGAGCTCATTCTTTCTAACTTCCTCAAGCCTCTTATACACTAACCCCTTTTTCACCATTTTATTCTCCAGCATCTTTTGTGGGGTCAGTTTAGCTTTATAGGCTTTCTTAAAGTCATCTAGGATTTCCCAGGGTGATACTACAAAGACCAGTGAGATCACTTCATCTACAATCTTCTTTACTTGGCCAATGTATCTCTGTGGAATGTTTTTCTTTTGAATCCTATGAGACACCCTAGGATCAGGCCAAATCCTCACTCTTCCTTTTGATATTGAAAGGTATGTTTGAGAGTGTATAACCTGAGAGCATGCTTCTTCATGTTGATGATTGAAGATGTGACAGCATATGCTTTGTCAACTGTTCTCAACAGTTCCTCATCATGTTGTTTGTGAAGCTCTTCTTTTTCTAACATCACTTTCACAGTTTGCCTTTGAGACTCAGGAGTAACTGTTGGAGGGTGACTTGTGGCCTTAGGCAACTGTATAATAGCTGAGATTGGCAGCCTATCTTCATCTTCATCATTATCTTCTTCATCTTCTTCTAGCCTCAGTACCCTTCTCTTCCTCTTCTGGGGTACATCATCGGCTATTGGTTTTGAGGGTAAGGGAATTGGTTTGATGGGTTGTGGTTGTGGTGGTTTTGGTGTGGGAATTTTGACAGGCTGTTCTAGCATTTTGGATGTGAGTGCGGCTTTAGATTGCTTGGCTAGTTCAGTCCTGCTCCCAGCACCAGCTTTATTTAAGGCTTCAATAACCAATCCTTTGGTATATACTTCAGATGAACAGATCTTGGTGGTTATTGCCAAGATGTTGTCCCTAGACCATGCCTTGATTTCAATCAGTGATCTACCAAGATACTTAGCTATGAACCTAATCATGATTTCCGCCTTTCCCTTTCCAACACATCATAACTTGCCCATCTAGCTTGGATTTCTTCAATCTCCAATCTTCTGATTTCTGAGTCAAGTTTTTCAGTGTCATGACCTTGCCTAAACAACTGATCAATGATGTTATCCATTGATCGGCTGTGTTCGGCATCAGCCTCCTTCACCATTGTCTCCAAGTCAGTCTCCTTTTCATTCTTCCTTTTCTTGTATGTGACATGAAAGTCTTTAGTACTTTAAGTCACTTTCTCCATGTCAGCTTCCTTCTCATTCTCCTTCTCAGTCTCTTTCCTATCTATAATCCTCTTTCTTTTGCTTTCACTGACTAAATCTCCCCCTTTTTGGTTGCATTGGTTGCAAGGGTTTGATTGTCAGAAATCCTTTTGCTCACAACATCCTCTATCAAGGGTTGTATAACTGAGGGAAGCCTCTCAGCAAGGTTTTTAATCACTATATCAGTGATAATTGGTGTGATGAGAGGTAAGGAATTTTGAAAGATAGCAGCTATTTGCTTAGGGGGGTTCTGTCCCTGAGAAATAGTGCCAGAAGCAGAGGCAGGTGGCTGAGTGTTTTGGAGTGGCTCTGTGTATGGGAGACCGTCAGAGGAAGGTGCCATCTGTGGGGTTTGAGGGGTAGATGGTCTTTGATCCTGAGAAATTTTGGCAAGCAGCTCTTTGAGTTGCTCACCTCATCCTCTAGGATGGTGTTTTGGGCTAAAACATCATAAAAGAAGCCCAGGTCATCATCAGTGTTTACTGAGTCACCTGACCTCCTGATAGAATCAGGATGAACATGCTCTGAGTGTAGATCAGTAGTAGCATGTGCCCCTTGGTCTTGGTACTGGGGACTTCCTGCCTCAGGACTATGTCCTTCATCAGCAGTTGCCTCTGGTGAGGTCTTATGAATGTTACCAACTTCATCTTGATCATATGCTGAAGCAGGAGAAGTGGCAGCCTCACCAGAAGTTCCAATCTCCTTTTCTACACTTGGAGATGGAACATTGTAACCCCTGTGCTGTGGGTTATCAGAAGCACTTTGGTCCTCCCCGTCAATGGTTGAGGTATTCCCAGTTGGAATTGGTTTCTGGGGAGGGGGTGAGGAGTGCAACTGACTCAGCACTTGTGCAACAATAAGTGTAGGACTTGGAGGGGCGGTTGCATGTGGAGATTGGGTAGAAGCAGATTGCACCCGGGGTGAGTGGTGCGCTTCAATGGTAACCCTCTCAATTGAGATAGGTTCCAGCAATGTGGGATCCCCAATATTGGTTGCAACAGGATCTTGTTGAGAGGATACCTGTGCGGCTTTGGCAGGTTGAGTCTTTAACATAACTGGGGGGTTAAAACTAGTATGTGTGTCCTGTGTTTGTGTTACAGGGGCAACCTCAGGGGACTCATCTCTCTGAGTAGCCTTTTTTGGCTTTTTGGATTTGGGTTTGGTGGGGACTTTGGATTTGGAGGTGGTGGCTGTGGGTTCCAGCTGCGTGGGTTTTCGCAGCTTGGCAGCCTGTTTAAGTGATTGGTCTGAGTTGTGCCTGGAGTATACCTCAGGCAATACAGCCATGGCAGGGACTCCAAGGCCAACAAGTCCTTCAGCTTTCAGCTGGTTCTCTATAATGGCCATGATGAACCGAGGATATAATATCCATCGGTTAGCAATAGGTTTTGAGGCCATATCTTTAAGTTCAAGAAATATTATTTCAGAAAATTTAAGTTTTGTTGCTCAAGGATAGAGATAATACCTGCTGCCACCTGGTCGACATTTGATCCCAAGAAGAAGTCTTAGGAGCTAAGCATACATTCACCATATGAAAAATAAGGCGTTCTGCATCATGGAAATGCTTCTTCGGGATGGTAGAGGCGCTGAGGTTACCCTGGTATCCATGGTGGGCAAAGATAGATCAGTGGTGCCCTTTGGATACCCAGTGGGGAAAGTGGCATCATCCAGTTGTAGGGTTTGGCGAAGGATTGCCGGACTGATGACCACCTGTCGGTTGTTGACGAACGACTGGAGAGACTCGGTGTCATTCTCCCAAGTGATAAGGGTGACGTTCACCCAGAACTGATTTAGGGAGTCGGCATGAATGGTAGGATTTAGAAGGAAGGCCGTTTTGTAGGGAGAATGGACCATTAGATCAATGGCATTATCAAACTTTGTCCAGAAGGGTGATTTGGTAAGGTAGGCAACACAGTTGTGTCTTGGTTTAAGCTTCATGGTCGCCATTAATGTGAGAGAAGATTTGGAGGTTTTGAACGTTAGGTTTAGAGATAATGAAGCTCTGTAAGATTAGGTAATTATAGGGTAAGGTTAGAAAACAACTGAAGGGTTTGGTGTTAATCATCAGTAGTTTTAAACGACTGATGACATGGTATTACCCTTTCAGAGGCTGAAACAACTGAAGTCTTGGGTTTACGCATCAACAGTTATAAAACTACTGAAAACCATGGTTTTGGCTTCAGATGTTTGAAAACAACTGAAGACTTGGTTTTAGTCATCAGTAGTTGTGAAACTACTGAAAACCTTGGTTTTGTCTTCAGGTGTTGTAAACAGCTGATAACTTAGTTTTAGTCATCAGTAGTTGTAAAACTACTGAAGACATGGTTTTGTCATCATTTGTTGTAAACAGCTGAGGACTTGGTGTTAGTCATCAGTAGTTGTGAAACTACTGAGGACATGGTTTTGTCGTCAGCTATTTAGGATGAAACAGCAGTTGTAGAAACAACTGAAGAGAAAATTCTCATCAGTAGTTTTCATCAAGTCTTAGCCTTTCAGCTGTTTCATACTGTCCTCAACACTTGCTCATCAGTCTTTTTGTTGTTTTCAGTTGTTTCATAGGACATCAGTACTTGATCTGTTTTTACTGATATCAGTAGTTATAACTACATCAGTGTTGTAACTTGATCAGTTGTTTTAACAGAATCAGTACTATATGTGATATGATTACTAATGATCATCAGTACTTATTTACTGAGATCATCAGTAGTTATCACTTATTCTAGCTGCAGCATACCAAGCCTTAACACTAGGTTTTGAAATGTTGAACTATCCAAAGGCTTAGTAAAAATGTCTGCAAGCTCATCAGCACTAGGCACAAACTTTGGATCAATCAGACCTTTTTCAAAACAGTCCCTAATAAAATGATGTCTGATCTATATATGTTTGGTCCTAGAGTGCTGGACTGGATTTTTGACAATGCACAGAGCTAAAGCACTATCCATTAATAATGGAGTCTTAGTCTTTGTAATGCCATAATCCAAAAGTTGGTTCTGAAGCCAGAGTACCTGAGAAGTACAACTTGCAGCTGCAATGTACTTTGCTTCAGCAGTGGATGTAGCAATAGATGTTTGTTTCTTACTCTGCCAAGAAATCAAACAGTTGCCTAGGAATTGACATCCACCAGAAGTTGACTTTCTGGTTAACTTACACCCTGCATAGTCACTATCAGAGAAAGCAACTAATTTGCAAGAGTGTCTAGTGGAATACCATAAACCTAGAGATTGTGTACCTAGCAAATATCTAAAGATCCTCTTGACTGCAATCAAATGAGACTCTTTAGGAGCAGCCTGAAATCTAGCACAAACACAAGTTGCAAACATGATATCTGGTCTAGAAGCTGTTAAGTACATCAAGGACCCAATCATACATCTGTAAAGTGTTTCATCAACAGCTTTACCTTTCTGATCTGCATCCAGTTGTGTGGTGTTGCACATGGGAGTAGAACAGGGCTTACAATTTTGTAAATCAAACTTATTCAAAAGATCTTTTGTATATTTTGACTAATGAATAAAGGTTGCATCAGCCTTTTGTTTGATTTGCAAGCCTAGAAAGAACTGTAATTCTCCTATTGCACTCATTTCAAACCTTTGTTTCATTAAACATGTAAAATCATCACACAACTGGGGATCAGAGGATGCAAAAATAACATCATCAACATAAATTGAACAAGTAGCTTATGCTGATCCACCTCTTAATAAACAAAGTTTTATCTATGGAGCCTCTAGTGAAATTATTTTTAAGAAGAAAATTGGAAAGTGTTTCATACCAGGCTCTAGGAGCTTGCTTCAACCCATAAAGAGCCTTATCAAGTTTATACACCCAACCAGGATGTTTATTATCCTCAAAACCTGGTGGTTGACACACATAAACCTCTTCTTTTATTTTACCATATAAAATTGCACTTTTGACATCCATTTGAAAAACTTTAAGATTGTAGAATGCAGCATAGGCTAAGAACAATCTAATTGCCTCTAGTCTGGCTATAGGGGCAAAGGTTCATCATAATCAATACCTTCTTCTTGTGAAAACCCTTGTACAACCAGTCTAGCCTTGTTCTTAACAATAAGCCCATTTTCATCAGTTTTATTCCTAAAAACCCATTTAGTGCCTATTGCACAATTACCTGGGGGTAGAGGAACCAGTTCCCACACTTGCTGTTTCTTGAACTGAAGTAGCTCAAGCTGCATGGCTTCAACCCATCCATTGTCTCTAAAGCAACATGATAGTTCTTTGGCTCTAGCTGACTGATGAAGAGAGCATAGAAACAGAAGTTAGACAATTGACTTCTTGTTGAACTCCAGCACTGATATCACCAATAATTTGAGACATTGGGTGATTCTTAGCTCTTGATAAACAATGAGATCTATGCAAGTGTTTGTAGAACCTTCAGCAGCAGCAGATGGTGATGCAGACTCTTGGCACCAAGAATTAGATGGTAAATCAAAAGATAGAGGAATCAGATATCTCATCAGCATTTGTTGTGGATGGAACTGCAGAAGCTACAGGAACATCAAGTTTAGCAGACTCAGGCAGTTGATCACTAAACTTGAATAGGTGAGTATTGATATTATCATCATCATCAATACCACCAGGGGGAAGACATGCTGCAGAAGATGATTTATCCACATGATCTGCAACAGCTGGAGGTCGATAAGGAACATATTGCAGTATGTCCAGATCAAACAACTCCACAGGGTTTTATGGAATCTTGTCCTTTGGAGATTCATTAAACGTTACATGCAGAGTCTTTTCAACTATCTTTGTTCTATAGTTGAAGACTTTGTATGCCTTGCAAGTAGATGAATAACCAACAAAATACCCTGCATCCACCTTAGGATCAAATTTGTGGAGTTGATCCTTTGTGTTGAGAATGAAACAGGGACACCCAAAGGCTTTGAAAAATGAAATTAGAGGAGCCAAGTGATGTAGAACTTCATATGGAGTCTTCATCAACCTCTGATTTACTAAGGCTCTATTCTGCACATAGCAAGCTGTGTTAACAGCTTCAGCCCAAAAGGTCAGTGGCAACTAGAGTCAGCTAACATAGACCTTGCAGCTTCAATTAGGGTCCTGTTCTTTCTCTCCACTACACCATTTTGTTCTGGAGTTCTTGGGATGCTAAACTGCCTTTTGATTCCCTTTGAAAGATAAAAATCATCAAATGTATGGTTTCTGAATTCAGTTCCATTGTCACTCCTTATACACTTGACTGATAGGGAATACTGCTTCTCAACATACAACACAAAGTTTATAATCTTCTGAGAAACCTCATCCTTTGAATGCAAAAAGAAAGTCCATACAAATCTGGAGTAATCATCCACAATTACCAGACAGTATTGCTTCTTTGCCATGCTCATCACTCTCACAGGACTAAATAGATCCATGTGCAGTAACTACAAGCAGGCAGTGGACTTAAGTTCTTCAATAGGAGGGAATGAGACTTTGTGTTGTTTTCCTTTTAAACAAGCAGTGCAGGTTTCATCACAGTGGAACTCCTTTATTGGTAAACGTCTCACTAAACTATTGTGGATCAACTGATTCATGTTTTTGATATTAACATGACCCAGCCTTCTGTGCCACAGTTTAGATTCCTGAGGAGAGGCTTTGGAAAATAGGCAAGGATGGCCTTTGAGAGCTATTTTCTTGGAAAGATCTAAGGCATACACTCTTCCTGTCCTGTTGGCCCTCAGGAGAGTGTGATCATCCAACACCTTATCAATCAAATTCAGAACTTTGGATGACAGAATCCTGCAGTTCTGACTGGTGAAAAGAGCAACATGACCTTTATCACACATTTGACTGACACTCAAGAGATTGTATTTGAGATTTTCCACATGATTAACATCATCAAACTTTATTTCCCTATTGGAGACAAAGACTTTGCCAATGATGTAACCCTTAACATCATTGCCAAAAGAAACAAACCCCTTCTTTCCTTGAGAGTAGTCATGAAGAAGAGAGCTGTTCCCTGTCATATGCATATATCCTCCACTGTCTACATACCAGATACTACTTTGGCATGCTGAAGAACCCTGCAATCATAAACATTTAGTTAGTTATTGAGACCCAAACCTTTTTGGTTTTGGGTCTATTCACATCAATAGATAGTAAACTAACAGATTTGCTATGAATAACAGCCTGAGGGGATGGAGATGGTGAAGAAGAAGAATCCTTTGGCATGGATTTTCTTCTCTGTAGTTTCAACACATGAGCATCTAATTGGTTGACTCTCCCCAATAGATGTTGAACCATCATAACAAGTTGTGTCTGATTCTGTGATAAAGCCTTCAGCTCATCAGACACATTAGTGCTTGAGATTGATGGATTCCTGTGTTGTACCATCTCCCTTTGAGCAACCTCAGCTGTTGCCTGATTAACCCCTTGCTTTTTGGATTTCTTTTTGGATTTAGGGGTCACAGGTTTTGATGTTGCTGGTACAAATTTGGTTTCAAACGCAGTTTTCATTTTATCCATTTGCTTTTTAATGTTCTTATTATGTTTGAGTTTGGAGCCCTTTTTATACCAGCAATCATTAGTAAGATGATTGAATAAGCCACATATTTCACATGGATTTTTCTTCATCTTAAGTTGATCATCTGCTGAAGAAGATGAAACTACTGAAGACTATTCTTCAGCAGTTTGCTATCAGTACTAGCAGTTTTCTTCCCTTTAGTACATGCAATAGTTTGGGTTGTTCTCCAGGTGTTATGACATGCTCTTTGGTACTTTCAGTACTTTGTGAAATACCACCTGGAGTGATCAACTTTTTGATCATGTGAGTGTCAGCATTTGAACCATCAACATCAGCTGATAGGTTCTGAGAGGAATTAATGCTGACTCCAACCTCTGATGGTGCTGTATCAGATAGCAGATCACATGATGAAAAGGATTGGTTATTGCTTTCTCCATCAGATTTTATCTATGCTCTGGGAGTAAAATCTGTAGGAGGAGCAGTGTGATTATAACCAATGCCAAACTTCACATTGGAAGCAGACTACTTACTAAGAAGCATTTCAAAACCCTTGCAAGAATGTACCCATTGATCACACTCTACCTGGGTAGTTGCAAGTGTTTCTTTGAGGTCTCTATACTTCTCTAGAAGTACCTCTTCCCTAGCCTTATCATCAGTGATTTGGCATTTAAGTTTGTAAATCTCATCATTCTTATCATTAAGCACAAACTCAAATTCAGCTTTTCTTTTGGAAATTATTTGTTCTAGCTCAATGTTCTTGTTAATTAAAGCTACATTTGCTTCTCTAATAGATGCAAATGCAGCTATGCATGTTTTAGAACATAGCTTGGCTTTGGCCTCAGAGGATACCTGTGATACCTGTGGTGTGGAGGCATTAGAGGATGAGGTATCAGCAGACTCCAGAGCCATAAGAGCAAGGTTTCCAAAAGGATTGTCACCACAATGTTGACCAGAACCAGAGAACAGTTGTTCATGATCAGACATATCATCTGGTAAACTGCTCCAGTCAACAACTCCTAGGGTGAAAAAGCTGTGTTGTTGAGGTTGAGATTGTTGATGAGATTGGGAAGGTTGAGGTTCAGGTAATGCTTGTCGTTGTTGTGCAATAGGAGCTTGAACCGGATTGGCTAAGGCATGTAATAGCAGGGATATGATATGACATTGGGTGTGGACTAGTGCTTGGAAAAGTCACAAAGGGTGCAGAGGAGTTAGATCCAGTTGATCTACACTCTCTTGCAAAGTGTCCAGGCCTTTGGCATTTGTGACACCTCAACTTACTCTTGCAAAACCAACTTTGGTTTTGCCAGAGAGTCCAGGAAATTTCCTGCCAGTTCTCTTGTAGAACTTTTGAGATCTGATATTAACTAAGGCCATTTGGCTTAGAATATCCATCTCTTCTAAATCATCATCAGCAATACCCTTCAGATCATCCATGATGAAGCATAAATTGTCACTATTACAGCTTGATTGACTATCAACACCAACAAATGCATGATCAGAACTGTTTAAAGAGAAATCTATATGCTCATCATCATTGCTTTCAGATGCAGCATATTCTGACTCATGACCAACCAAGGCAGTATTCCCTGGTACAAAGTCATCAGTGAGCTTTCCTGATGATGCCAGTTTCCTTTTCTGCTCTATCTCTCTCTCGAATGTAAGCAGTTTCCCATGAAGTTGGGTGAGAGATAGGCTATCCAAATTTGCACTGGAGCGTAGGACAATAGTGTATGTGTCCCATCTCTCAGGCAGTGATCTGAGGAATCTGTTATTCATCTAGCTATTGGTGTATTCCTGTTTGACCATTTTTAGCTCAGAGATCAAACAGCAAAACCGCTCAAACTGTTGAGTCAATGTCTCACCCTTCCTATGAGAGAATGTCTCATATTGTTGGGCAAGGATTTCTCTGTTGTTTGCTAAAACCTCATCCGTTCCACAGAATTGTTCCTTCAGTGCATTCCAGAGGTCATGAGCAGTTTCATGATGCATAAGCCCTGAATAGATTTCATTAGGCAAAGCCATGGACAGAATACCATGCGCTTAGCATCAATCTCAAACAGTTTCCGATCCTCATCTGAGTATTGTTCCTTCTTCTTCGGAACCATTTGGTTGGTTTCCGGATTGTTCACCATAGGCTTGTGTCGACCATGTACCATAGATGTCTAACAACCTGAACTGTTAACAGACAGGTGATGAAGCATCCTTCGTTGCCATATGCTATACTCAGTCCTAACAGCATCGGAGGCTTGGTTGAGGAACTGGTATTGTGAGGGTCATTAGAAGGAGTAGTCATTCTCAGATTCAACCAAATTCAATTAAGCTTTAGCAGATTTAGAACAAAACACAACAAACCAAATTGAACCAAGAGAGAGCTCAAAGTGAATAAACGAAAGCAGCAGAAATTCAATAATTTATAACCAATTCTTGCAAATATGCTAATTCAATCAAACATAGATATCGAATAGCAGTTTCAATGATCAATTGTTAGATCGATCAATGATTAACCTGCTCTGATACCATTTGTTAGGATCAATGATCTACGTTTGATTGATTAGAGAGTATTGCAGCGGAAATCAAACAATGAATTAGACAATTCACAAGAACACAATTGATATTCAATATAAGAGTAAACGGCTATAGAGAGAGAGAATTATGCGAAAGATATTTCATTCAATATGCGCTTTCGTGGTAACAGAATGTCACATGTACAATTAGGTCAACATCTCTTATATAGGAGATGTGACGTCTGCTGATGTCACTTGATAGTGACATCTAACAGAATTATTCAAACTACTGATAGTTAACACAACTACTGAAGATGTCAAAAACTGACATCTTCTTACAAAAATACTAAGTGTTAACTATCACTACAACTACTGAAAAGAAACTACTAAAACTACAACGACTAAAGAACATGCTCTTAAGTCGTTTTACAAGTACTGAAATTGAAAAGAAAACTACTGAAAGGAAACCATCACAGAACTGAAGAATGCTTCTTCAGCTGTTGTAACAAACTCTGAAGGCTTCAGTACTTGTACTTGAACTTCAGCTGTTGTCATGAGCTGATGTCTTCAGCTGTTGTCTTCAGTCTTTGTACTTCAGCTGTTGATTATCAGTACTTTAGTCTTCAGCTGTTGATCTTCAGACTTTGGTCTTCAGCTGTTAAAGTCTTCAGTACTTTAGTCTTCAGATTTTGAAGTCTTTAGCTGTTGATCTTCAGACTTTGGTCTTCAGCTGTTGAAGTCTTCAGTACTTTGTTCTTCAGCTGTTGCTCTCCAGACTTTGTCAAACAGCTGATCAAGTCTTCAGCAGTTATTGTGATGTCTGTGGGACTTAGAGGTTTTCTGATCAGGCTCATTGGTTCTTTTGGTCCAACAGAATGTAAGGAAGTTAATGATGAATGTACATAAGGTACGTTAAGGAAGATAACGAATGATAACGATGACATATGATGATGAATGAATGAAAGTAACAAATGCTGATGAAAGATAATAATGCTATATATATGTATACGTATAATGCATGATCACATGTGTAAGTAAAGAAAGAAAGGTTTTAAATGAAAGTAAAGTAATCTATTTTATAAAACTAGAACTCACTGAGCAACGCAGTTTTATGCATTTTTTCTTGGTAGGTGGATGTTGCTGAGGATGGCACAGGGTGGCTACTTCGCTTAATTTGGATGGTATCCATTTTATGTTGTGATGATGTTTTTGCATTATAATGCGAACAAACGATATTTTGTAACAATTATGAATGTTGTATTATTTTGCAAAAACAATTATATATATATATATATATATATATATATATATATGAAATGAGTTATTTAAAATGATTCTGCTGTAATATTTTTGTAAAGTAAATGTATATCATATGTTTTATATGCGATGATTGACCAGCTGTGAGCGTCCCAGGAATGGAGCCTTACACGAAGGCAAAAGCTAAACATCCGAAGGTCAAGACTGGAAGAGCTTCTGAAAAGGAACTCTAACTTCCGAAGACAAAGTATTCCCTCTTCCAAAGTTCAACACTTAGAAGAGTTCAAGACAATGACTTTCGAAGTATGAATTCCTGAAGATCATCACAAGGCTCAGAAGAAGTAGACTCTTCCGAAGAATAAGTGGCTTCGAAAGAACTTGCTCTTCCAAAGCCAATTAACCTTTGGAAGAAACTATCAACTAGTGGACATAAGTATGGTCCTTCTGATAGTACAGCTCCAACATTTGAGATACTGCATGGCGCTTTCCCACACCCATATAGTTGACCATACTTTATTCCACTGTTCATTCCTTATCAGTTAGTACACGTACTAACTTTAGTTGGTGTCAGGACCGTGTACGTACGGAATACTAACAGATTCTGCGTTTATACCGAATCAAATAGTGTGGAATCGTATTTGATTGGCGATCCAATCAGTGAGAACGTTAATCTGATCGATATAAGATTGAAACTAAACGTTATGAACAAATAGAAACCAGTCAGGAATAATCTATGAACTTGGACAGGCTTTCTTGGACGTTTTGGATGGCTAGGTTCGTGAAAGTATCAATTGTTCTTCAATTCTCGAATTCTCTATTTTTCCATGAATTAAGTGGTATTTATAGGTTCGGGGTTTTCATTTGTACGACTAAACCATTAGCATGGTTCAGTTGTGCGACTGAATCATGCGATTGATCCATACGCACGACTGAAGGTTCAGTCGTGCGACTGAGTCAATCTTATGTCTCAATCATACGATGGATCCAGTCTCCTGGTTCAGTCGTGCGACTGGTCCATAAGCATGATGTATTCATGCGTATGTTCCATAAGTATGGGCCATTAGCATGAATACTCATCTGACTATGTTGAACACATTACTTAATCATTATTGACTAAGAATCATGCACAACAACCTCAAACCTATATAATATGGTCATACATATAAATTATACTTTAACACAATAATAATATGAAATAAATAAACATGAATAAACATCAACCACATATTATATTTCATTGAACCATTACATTACATATGTGTAAGACATGAAAGACTTTTACATTTAAGCTCATAAACTAGGTACACATGTATCTACAAACTCCCCCTTGGACCTAGTTTCCACTATTGTCTAACACTCTTCACATGTTCTTGAAACTTCTTGTACTTCTCCTCTTTTGTAACTCTTGCATGTATTTCAAATGCAAAGCAAAGTATTATCACGTGTTAAACTGGAGAGCTTGTACAATGTCCTGCGTGTCATAGAACAGTGGCCACTTTTATAATGTGTAGACATCTTTAGCTGACAAGTTTGCAAGCCACATTGGGTCAAATACCCAGATAATATCAATTTTTCCATCTCTGTTTAGCACTATAACTGCTTCGCCTGTCCGCCAGTCGTAATACCACCATTTGAAGTGTTGAGTGAAGTCCTGAGGCATTTCCTGTAAGGGAATCTTTGACATTGTGCACTAGGGACTCCATTTCAACACAACTTTAGGCTTGCCAGATATCAGGTCAACTTCAGAGTTATGAATATACCTTTTAGGTTGTTGAGGTCTGAAGTTTACCCACCTAGTGTGGTATTCCTTGTTCAACGCAACCTCAAACCATCTTGACATCTTCCTCGGATTTGCACATAGAAGATCTAAACATGCTAGACGGTTGAGTTCAAAACCAGGAAGAGTCTTTAGATCATGAGGATATCTGAAGTACTCAATTCCTTTCTCACTCTTAACAACATAGATCTCTAAGTCTTCAAAATACACCCACGCTATGATCATGCCAGACACCTTCCAATGTGTTTGACTCTATAGAGCTTGGTGTAGGTATTTTTCTTTTGTGGCACGCGTTGGCTTTCATCTCTTCAAAACAAGCTGCCCATTTATATTTCTTGATGTCAACATTTGCGTCTGAAGCTTGGGCTTGGCTATCATCTTTTTCCTTATCCTTTTCCATCTCTTCCAGCTTCTCAAATGTAGCATTGCCAAAAGTATCACCCAAGTTGGGTATAACATTACCTTCGTGGTTAGTGTACTTTGGATAATGCTTAGCAGTAACATCCTCAATCTCAATCTCAATCTCATCAACATCTTGTAGCTCTTCATCACTCAGTATATCAACTTCTGGAGCAAATTTGACAATTTCATCAGGATTGAGTCGGAACATCTCAGCTAGCTGGTCAATAGTTTGATTTAAACATTCAACTCATCACACATTAATCATTAATCAAGACATTTAAACATAAATAATCATTAATTACATTAATGCAACACATAATTTAAGTACAAAAGTTTCAAATACATAAACATCTAATCATTACTTTGTCTTGATCTGTAGTCTTTTTTGTTGGACCAAAAGAACCAATGAGCCGGATCAGAAAAACCTTTAAGTCCCACAGACGTCATAACAACTGCTGAAGACACAAGTGCTGAAGACAGTCTGAAGACACAAATGCTGAAGACAAAGTCTGAAGACACAAGTGCTGAAGACAAAGTCTGAAGACAAGTGCTGAAGACAAAGTATGAAGACACAAGTGCTGAAGACAAAGTCTGAAGACAAGTACTGAAGACCAAGTATCAGACGTTGTCATAACAGCTGAAGAGGTCTTCTTCAGTAGTTGTGACGGTTTTCTTTCAGTAGTTTCATATTTTCCCTTTTCAGTAGTTTAGTTTCAGTAGTTTAGCATCAGTAGTTTAGCACTCTCTGATATGTTCTCAGTAGTTGTGAACATTTCAGTAGTTTGTTAAGTGTTAGTTATTTTTGTAATAAATCTGCCAGTTGTCACTATCCCGTGATATCAGCAGTGATTGCACTCTATATAAGGAGTGTCAACCTAATTGTAATAAGTGAATGATTGAGCAGAAACATTTGATATAATTGAAACATTCCTTTTCACAGAAATATATTCTTTCGTTATAACCGTATTTGTTCTTAATGCATACGAATATCAAATTCTTGCTATAATTTGTCTAATTCTTGATCTTATTCCGCTGCGTTACACTCTAATCCATCAAACTTGAGATTACTGATCCTGTCAAATGGTATCAGAGCAGGTTAATCATTGATCGATCTAATAATTGATCATTGAAACTGCTATCCAAGATCCAAGTTTGATTGAATTAGCATTTTTGCAAGAAACGGTTATAGAGATTGAATTTTCTGTGTTTTTGGCCATTCATCCTGAGATTTATTCTTGGTTTTCATTGAATCTGTTGTGGTCTGTGTAAAATCATTTAAAGCTTGAATTAAATTGTATTTGGACCTAAAATGACTACTCCTTCCAATGATCCTCACAATACTGGTTCCTCAACCAAGCCTCCAATGCTGGTTAGGAGTGAGTATAACATATGGCAACGATGAATGCTCCATCACCTGTCTGTTAACAGCTCAGGTTGTTGGACATCAGTGGTACATGGTCCACACAAGCCTATGGTGAATAACCCGGAAACCAATCAAATGGTTCCGAAGAGGAGGGAGCAATACTCAGATAAGGATAAGAAATTGTTTGAGATTGATGCAAAAGCCCATGGAATTCTGGCCATGGCACTTCCAATGAAATCTATTCTGGGCTAATGCATTATGAAACTGCCCATGATCTCTGGAATGCTTTGAAAGAACAATTTGGAGGAACAGATGAGGTCTTGGAAAATAATAGAGAAATCCTTGCCCAACAATATAAGACATTCTCTCATAGGAAGGGTAAGACACTGACTCAACAGTTTGAGCGGTTCTCTTGTTTGATCTCTGAATTAAAAATGGTCAAACATGAGTACACCAATAGCCAGATGAATAACAGATTTCTCAGATCACTGCCTGAGAGATGGGACACATATACTATTGTCCTACGCTCCAGTGCAAATTTGGACAAACTATCTCTCACCCAACTCCATGGGAAATTGCTCACATTTGAGAAAGAGATAGAACAGAAACGAAAACTATCATCATCTGGAAAGCTCACTGATGACTTTGTACCAGGAAACACTGCCTTGGTAAGTCATGAGTCAAAGTATGCAGGATCAGAATGCCACTATGATGAGCATATTGATTTCACATCAAACAATTCTAATCATGCCTTTGTGAGTGTTGATTGTCATTATGGTAATAATAGTGACAATCTATGCTTTATCATGGATGATTTGAAGGGCATTGCTGATGATGATTTAGAAGAGATGGATATTTTGAGCCAAATGGCCTTGATCAATATCAGATCTCAGAAATTCTACAAGAGAACTGGCAGGAAATTTCCTGGACTCTCTGACAAATCCAAAGTCGGTTTTGACAAGAGCAAGTTGAAGTGTCACAAATGCCACAGGCTTGGACACTTTGCAAGAGAGTGTAGATCAACTGGATCTAACACCTCTGCACCCTTTTTGACTTTTCCAAATAACAATTCACAATCCAAAGGGCAACATTCTGCTGGTTCTAGTCATTCATCACACCCTCAATCTCCTGCATATTTTGTTCCTCAGGGTCAAATGCCATATCCTTATCCCCGCTATTATATGCCACAGTCAAATCAAGTTCAAGCTCATATAGTACCACAACCTCATGCATTACTAGAACCTCAACCATCTCCATCTCAATCACAACCTCATCACAGCTTCTTCACACCTGGAGTCGTTGACTGGAGTAGCTTACCTGATAACTTGTATGGTCACACTGAGCAATACTATGCTGGTGCTAGTCAACATGGTGGTGAACACCCTTTTGGAAATCTTGCTCTCATGGCCCTGGAGTCTACTGAGGGTTCCTGCTCAAATGCACCATCTTCACAGGTAACTCAGGTATCTTCAGAGGCTAAAGCCAAGTTACGTTCTGAATCACGCATAGCTGCCTTTGTCTCTATTAGAGAGGCAAATGTAGCATTAATAAATCAAAAACTTGAGTTTGAGAAAACCATTTCCAAAAGAAAAGCTGAGTATGAGTCTGCTCTTAACAGTAAAAGTGATGAGATTTATAAGCTTAAATGCTAATTAAATGATGAAAAGGCCAAGCTAGAGGTTATTCTGGAAGACCACAGGAGTCTCAAAGAAAAACTTGCCGTGACCCAAGTTGAGTGTGAACGTTGGGTCTCATCATGCAAGGGATTTGAAATGCTTCTTAGCAAGCAAACTACTTCAAATGTGAAGTTTGGCATTGGTTACAACCATACTGCTCCACCAACAAACTTTACTCCTAACTCCATAGTTAAGTCTGAAAGTGAAAGCAATATCCAAACCACATTATCGTGTGAGTCATTCTCCAATGATAATCTAAGATCAGAGAATGAAACCAGTGTTAAGTTCTCAGCAAATAAATTGACTGATGGTCTAACTACTAAGACTCATATGAAGCTGAGTACTTCAGATGTTGTTCTTCAATGTACCCCAAGTACTGAAAGAGACCCAACATCTGAAAAGCATTTCAAATCAGTTGAAATACAAAGACTAACAACTGCTGAGGAATCCATCAAACGGTCTATTAGGACGGATGGAAAACAGTTGAATTACCAGTCTTCAGCTGCTACAAATCCTTTAGTACCTAGTACTGATAGGAGGAAAGTACTGAAGATCACACCTTCAGTAGTTTCCACTTCAGCAGTAGAGATGTCCAAGATGAAGAATAAACCATGCAAAATTTGTGGTAAATTCAATCATCTATCTGATGAATGTTGGTACAAAAAGGGTTTAAAACTCCAAAGGGATGAGCTCATTAAACTAGAAATAAATAAAATGAAAACTGAGTTTGAGACCAAGTTTGTACCACAATCATCTCAACCTGATAAACCCAAGGCCTTACCCAAAACCACTAAGAAGGATGCGGTTTATCAGAAGACAGCTGATATTGTTCCTCATGATAAACATAAGACTAAGTCTGTGAAATCTAAGGAGGAAATGGTGGGTCACAGGACTCATCAAAAACAAGCTCTGGAGTGTCAAATGAACTGAAAGCTCGAGCTTCAAATCAGACACAACTTGTTATGATGGTTCATCATCTGTTGGGGAGAGTTAACCAACTTGAAGCCACTGTGATCAAACCACTGAAAAGGAATTCCAGGTCCAAATCTATTTCAGTACCATCTTCATCTTCATCAGTTGTTAATCATGAGAAACCAGCTATGGTTAAATCTGTTGATAAAGTCCATCCCAAAACCAAAAAGGTTTGGGTCTCCAAAGCTAACTAGTTTCTTATGATTTTGCAGGGTTCTTCAGCATGCCAAAGAAGCATCTGGTATGTGGACAGTGGAGGATCCATGCACATCACTGGGAGTAGCTCTCTTTTTCATGATTACTCTCAAGGAAAGAAGGGATTTGTCTCATTTGGAAATGATGCTAAAGGTTACATCATTGGAAACGGATTTGTGTCTAATGGAGATATTAGATTTAATGATGTCAACCATGTGGAGAATCTCAAATACAATCAGTTGAGTGTCAGTCAGATGTGTGACAAAGGACATGTTGCTCTTTTCACAAGCCAGAACAGTAGGATTCTATCTTCCAAGGTTCTGAGCCTGATTGACAAAGTACTGGATGATAATACTCTCCTGAAGGCCAACAGGATAGGAAGAGTATATGCCTTGGATTTGTCAAAGAAAATTGAGTTAAAAGGCCATCCATGCTTGTTCTCCAAGGCCTCTCTCCAAGACTCTAAACTGTGGCATAGAAGGCTGGATCATGTTAATCTCAAAAACATGAATCAGCTGATCCACAAGAGTTTAGTGAGAGGTCTTCCAATAAAGGAGTTCAATTGTGATGAAATCTGCACTGCATGCTTAAAAGGGAAACAACATAATGTTTCATTCCCACCCATAGAATAATCCAAGTCTAATGCCTGCTTACAACTACTGCACATGGATCTTTTTGGTCCTGTGAAGGCAATGAGTATGGCAAAGAAGAAATACTGTCTGGTAATTGTGGATGATTACTCTAGATATGTATGGACTTTTTTCTTGCATTCAAAGGATGAGGCTGCTCAGTCCATTATGAACTTTGTGTTACACGTTGAGAAGCAGTATTCCCTACCAGTTAAGTGTGTGAGGAGTGACAATGGTACTGAATTCAGAAACCACACTCTTGATGAGTTTTACTTGTCAAAGGGAATCAAGAGGCAGTATAGCATCCCAAGGACTCCAGAGCAAAATGGAGCAGTGGAGAGAAAGAACAGGACCCTCATTGAAGCTGCAAGGTCCATGTTGGCTGATTCTGGTCTACCACTGACCTTTTGGGCTGAAGCTGTCAATACAGCCTGCTATGTACAGAATAAAGCCTTAGTAAATCAGAGGTTGATGAAAACTCCTTATGAAGTTTTACATCATTTAGCCCCTTTGATTTCATTCTTTAGAGCATTTGGGTGTCCCTGTTACATTCTCAACACAAAGGATCAACTCCAAAAGTTTGATTCTAAGGTGGATGCAGGGTATTTTGTGATGGGTTTGATAAAACACAAAGTAAACAAGTTCAACCTTTTAAACTTTCTGAAAAACGCAGTGGAAGTATAGAATTATAACATGTTTATAATCTGGAAAATCCATGTTCTTAATGATGTTTTAAGATGGAAAAAACAACCCAAAATCAAAGGATCTAAATATGTGAATAAGCAAGCATGAACACATAAAACAAGCATAATAGACAGCCATTAACAAGCTGCCAAAACTACCTTCAGCAGTTGAGAACAATACTTCCAAAAGGGCTGCCAAAAACGTGGATTTGATGAAGATGGAGATGTCAAAATCGGCCAAGACTCCAAGAAGAGGAGGTCCTCAAGCTAGTATACCCCAAGCAATGTGCAAACACTCTTCTTGTTAGGGAGATTAACACCAAGAGTGATTCCAAATCACTCAATCAGCTGAAAAACCGAGAGCTCTTTTTTGGGAGAGAAAAGACTTCAAAAAACACTTTTCATGTGTGTGTTAGATGATATGGTAGTGTGTGAGACCAGCACTAAAGTGATTAGTGTTCAAGGAGGTGAAAACCCTCTAATTGGAGAGGGTTGGGCGGCCAAAACACTTGACCAAAAATATTTTCCCTCTTAAAATTCACTAAACAAACTTTATAGATTGGTCCCTTGTAAGTTTGTACAATTAACATTTAGTTGTAAAACTTATACACTCTTTTAATTACTTAATGTTATCTAACTAACTTAAATAACACTAAGTAATATTCTTGAACAAAATATCCTAATAAGTTGTTCCATCTCTCATGCAACTTATTTAGAAAACCCATTTTCTAAATTTGGTGTTATTATTCAGTTACATGATCATATCATCAATTGAATATTAATTGGTGTTTGCTAAGCTTGTTATTGGGTATAACCCGACTTGGATCATAACGTACTAACCGCATCAATATTCTATGTGTCTGGGCACATAGAATCCAACATTTTGTTGGGTATTCATCCACTTGCAAGGCTTACAGAGTATTCAACTGTCGGACAATGATAGTTGAAGAAACCTTGCATGTGAAGTTCAATGAATCCCCTAAGGATACAATTCCACAAAACCCTGTGGAGTTGTTTGATCTGGACATTCTGCAATATGTTCCTTATCGACCGCCTGCTGTTGCAGATCATATGAATCCATCATCTTCTGTAGCTAGTCATCCATCTGGTGTTACTGATGATGATGATGATATCAGTAATCACCTTTTCAAGTTTAGTGATCAACTGCCTGATTCAGCTAGACCTGATGTTCCCGTAGCTCTAGTAGCACAATCCACAACAAATGCTGATGAGATTTCTACAACTTCAACTTCCTTTGAATTACCATCTACTGATTGGTTTCAAGGAAATGCTTCACCATCACCATCTGTTGCTGCTGAGGCTGCTACAAACACTTGCACAGATCTTATTGTGTACCAAGATCTGAAGAATCACCCTATGTCTCAAATCATTGGTGATATCAATGCTGGCGTGTCAACAAGAAGTCAATTGTCAAATTTTTGCTTCTATGCTCTCTTCATTAGTCAGCAAGAGCCAACGAACTATCACATTGCTTTAAGGGACAATGGATGGGTTGAAGCCATGCAGCTTGAGCTTCTTTAGTTCAAGAAACAGCAAGTGTGGGAACTGGTTCCTCTACCTCCAGGTAAGTGTGCAATAGACACTAAATGGGTGTTTAGGAATAAAACAGATGAAAATGGGCTTATTGTTAAAAAAAAGGCCAGACTGGTTGTTCAGGGGTTTGCACAAGAAGAAGGTATTGATTATGATGAAACCTTTGCCCTTGTAGCCAGACTGGAGGCAATTAGATTGTTCTTAGCCTATGCTGGACTCCACCATCTTAAAGTTTTTCAAATGGATGTTAAAAGTGCATTTTTATATGGTAAAATAAAAGAAGAAGTTTATGTGTGTCAACCACCAGGTTTTGAGGATAATAAACACCCAGAATGGGTATACAAGCTTGATAAGGCTCTTTATGGGTTGAAACAAGCTCCTAGAGCCTGGTATGAGACATTATCTAACTTTCTTCTGCAAAATAATTTCACTAGAGGCTCCATAGATAAAACCTTATTTATTAAGAAGGTGGATCAACATAAGCTACTTGTTCAAATTTATGTAGATGATATTATTTTTGCATCCTCTGATCCACAGTTGTGTGATGCCTTTACAAAGTTGATGCAACAGAAGTTTGAAATGAGTGCCATGGGAGAATTATAGTTCTTTCTGGGTTTGCAAATCAAACAAAAGGCTGATGGAATTTTCATTCATCAGTCCAAATACACAAAAGATCTTTTGGCAAAGTTTGATTTACAAAACTATAAGCCCTGTTCTACTCCCATGTGCAACACCACACAACTGGATACAGATCAGAAAGGTAAAGTGGTTGATGAAACACTTTACAGATGTATGATTGGGTCCTTGATGTACTTAAAAGCTTCTAGACCAGATATTATGTTTGCTACAAGTGTTTGTGCTAGATTTCAGGCTGCACCTAAGGAGTCTCATTTGATTGCAGTCAAGAGGATCTTTAGATATTTGCAAAGCACTCCATCTCTAGGTTTATGGTATTCTACTAGACATTCTGGTAAATTAGTTGCATTTTCTGACAGTGACTATGCAGGGTGTAAGTTGAGAAGAAAGTCCACTTCTGGAGGATGCCAATTCTTAGGCAACTGCTTGATTTTTTGGTAGAGTAAGAAGCAGACCTCAGTTGCTACATCAACTGCTGAAGCAGAGTACATTGCTGCTGCAAGCTGTACATCTCGGGTACTCTGGCTTCAAAACCAATTATTGGATTATGGCATAACAGAGACTAAGACCCCATTGTTAATGGACAGCTCTTCAGCTCTTTGTATTGTCAAGAATCCTGTCCAGCACTCTAGGACTAAACATATTGAAATCAGACACCATTTTATTAGAGATTGTTTTGAAAAAGGTCTGATTGATCCAAAATTTGTTCCTAGTGCTGATGAGCTTGCAGACATTTTAACTAAGCCCTTGGATAGCACAACTTTCCAAAACCTAGTGCTAAGGCTTGGTATGCTGCAGCTAGAATAAGTGACAACTACTGATGATCTCAGCTCACAAGTACTGATGATCATTAGTTTATTATTGTCATATATAAGTACTGAAGTTATCCTCCCTTTAGAAGTTACTGGAGCTTAAGTAACTTCTCAGTACTCAAGTACTTTATTTGTTAAAACAGATGATGTAGTTACAACAGCTAATGTAGTCACAACAGCTGATGTAGCTACAACTACTGATGTCAGAAATGCAGATAAGTACTGATGACCAATGAAACGTCTGAAACTCAGATCTAAGTCTGATGAGTAAGTGTGGAGGTCAGACTGAAATAGCTAAAAAGCTATGAATTGACGAAAACAGCTGATGAGAAATTCTCTTCAGTCGTTTATACAACTACTGTTTCATTAAAACACTGAAGCCAAAACTATGTCTTCAGTAGTTTACAACTACTGAAGACTAACACCAAGTCTTCAGCTGTTTACAACAACTGATGACAAAACCACTGTCTTCAGTAGTTTCACAACTACTGATGACAAACACCAAGTCCTCAGTTTACATCATTTGAAGTCAAAACAAGACCTTCAGTAGTTACACAACTACTGATGGTTAACACCAAGACTTCAGCTGTTTCAACGTCTGATGGTCAAAACCAAGTCTTCAGTTGTTTTATAACAACTGATGACAACACCACCACTGTCAGTCGTTTTAAACCTCTGAAGGTTAATACCACGTCATCAGTAGTTTCAAACAGCTGATGACCACACCAAAACCTTCAGTAGTTTTCTTTCAGCCTTTTCCTATCCCAACCCTATAAATACATGTCTTCTTCTCAAACGTTCCATTAGCCGTTCTTCTGACCTTCATACTTTCAAAAATGGCAACCATGAGCCTAAAACCACGACACAACTGCGTTGCATACCTTACCAAGTCGGCTTTCGGGAACAAATTTGATAATGCCATTGACCTAATGGTGGATTCCCCATATCGCACAGCCTTTCTCTTGAATCCGACCATCTACCCTGAATCTCTCAGTCAATTCTTGTCAAATGTTTTTGTTCATACTGATGAGTCCACTGGCCAAATCTCTGTTCGGTCCCTCGTCAACCAGAAACCAGTGGTTGTTACAGCCGACATCATTCGTCAGGGATTACATTACATGACTCCACCACTGTGACTGAATACCCAAAGGGCACAATGGATATGTCCTTTATCAATAATGGGTATGAAGGTGTTCTTCGGGCTACAACTATTCTGAAGAAACATTTCCATGATGCTGAAAAACTTATCTTTCACATGGTAAATGTATGCTTAGCTTCAAAGACAACCTCTTGGGATCAAATGTCATCCCAATGGCAACAGGTATTGTATTCTATTCTAGAACACCAACCGCTAAATTTCTCTGAAATCGTGTTTCTAGAAATAAAGAACTTGGCTCAGAAACCTGCGGCAAACCGCTGGCTATTATATCCCAGGTTTCTGATGGCCATTATTTTAAATGAATTAAAATCTGATGGCCTTTTTGGCCTTGAAGTCCCTGCACCAGCTGTTTTGGCTGAGGTATACTCCAGGCACAACTCAGACCTCACTCTCAAAGAAGCTGCCGAATGCTAAAACCCAAGCAGAGGGAACCCACAGCTTCCACCACCAGATCTAGAGTCCCCACCAAACCAAAAACCAAACGCCCCAAAACAGCTATTCAGGGAGATGAGTCCCCTTAAGATGCTCCTGTACCACCAAGGCAGGATATACTTGCTGGTTTAAACTCCCCAGCAGTATCAGAGACTCTACCAGCTAACCCCGCACAGGTATCCTCTCAAAAGGATCCTGTTGCAACCACTTCAGAGGAAACCATATTACTGAGACCTCTCTCACTTGAGGAGGTTATCATTGAAGAGCATCCCTCTCCCCGAATGCAATCAGCTTCTATCCCCTCTCCCCAAGCAAATGTCCCCCAAAGTCCAACCACTATAATTGCAAACGTGCTGACTCAGCTGCATGCCTCTCCTCCTCCCCAACAAACACCAACAAAGGGGAGAACCACAACAATTAAGGAAGAGGATCAACATGCTTCTGACAACCCACAACACCAGGGTTTAACTGTTCTATCTCCTGGTGTGGATATGCAGATACGAACATCTGGTGAGGCTGCCACCTCTTCTGAATGAGCACATGATCAGACTGAGGCTGGTAACATAGCTAAGACCTCACCAGAGGCAACAGCTGATGAAGGACATCGTCCTGAGGCTGGAAGTCCCCAGTTCCAAGAAAAACGGGCACATGCTAAAACTGGTCTACACCCCGTGCATGTACATCCTGCTACAAGCAGGAGGTCAGGTGATTCAACATCTGCTGATGATGACCTAGGCTTTTTCTATGATGTTCTAGCCCACAACACCATCCTGGAGGCTGAGGTTAGCAGACTACAAGAACTGCTTGCCAAGAAGTCTCAGGATGTAAGTCCATCTGCCCCCACTAACCCACAGATGGCACCTTCATTCGAAGGTCCCCAAGCACTTCACCTTCTCACTTCATTGAGCCTCTAGCCTCTGCCTTTGGCACTATCTCTCAGGGACAGAACCCCCCCTGAGAAGATGGTTGTTGCATTCCAACAATCCTTACCTCTCATCACTCCCATCATCAATGACATTGTTCATAAAGCCATTGATGAGAGGATCTCCTCAAGTCTACAACCACTCATTGATGATGCTGTGCACAAGAAACTTTCTGCGGTACAAACCCCTGCAACCAATGCATCCAAAAAGGGGGAGAGTACAGCAGTGAAAAAAAGAAAAGAAAAATAACTGAGGATGAGAAGGCACAAGAGAAAACCAAGGAGTTGGAGAAGGAAAAGGAACAACAACTGATCACTTACAAAAGAAGAAAAGTGCTGGTGATCAAAAGAATGCTGAAGAAAAATCGTTGGAGGAGCTGATAAAAGATGCAGATGAAGCACACAGCCGATCCATGGACAAAATCATTGAGCAACTCTTCAAGCAAGACTTTGATACAGCCAAACTAGACAGTGAGATCAGGAGGTTGGAAGTAAATGAAATCCAAAACAGATGGGCTGGGTACAGTGTGCTGGAGAAAGAGAGATTGGAGATCATGATTCGATTCATAGCCAAATATTTAGGAAGATCACTGATGGAGATTCGTTCATGGACCAGAGACAGCATTCTGGCTATAGCCACCAGAATCTGTTTGTCTGAGCAATTTCATAAGGGGATAATTATTGAAGCACTTGATGAGGCTGGAGCTGGGAAAAGGCTTGAAATGGCAAAACTCACAAAAGCCAAACTTACAACCAAAATGCTTGAACAACCTTCCCAATCACCCACTCAAAAACAGCCTACCCCTCAAATCTCCAAACCAATCTCAAAACTCAAATCCAACATCCTCAACCCTCAAAACCAATTCCTTTACCACAAAAACCAACCCAACCATCATCCAGTGATGCACCTAGAAGGAGGAGAAGGGTGCTGAGGATAGAAGAAGATGAAGAAGAAGATGATGAAGATGATAGTCTGCCACTCTCTGCTGTTCTAAGGGTACCAGAACCCAGGAGTCAACTCATGATCACACCGGACTCACAAAGGGTAATGGTTAGAGTCAAAATGAAGATGAAGAATAGCAGAAGCAACACGATGAGCAACTACTGAAGATGGTTGAGAAGTAATTTCCCCAGTCATCATCTATACAAGCCATGAAAGGGCATGCTCAGAGGCTGTACACTCTCAGACACACATTTCAGTATCAAAAAGAGAGAGTGAGAGTATGGCCAGACCCCAAGGTGAGCTCTAGAATACACAAAAGATCTATTCCACATAGATACAATGGCCAGGTTAGAAAAACAATAGACTCTACAAAGATGTTGGCCATTGTAGTCTCACCTGGGAAATACTCGATGAATTCAAGAAGGCTCATCAATCAAAAATGACCCCTCAAGCCTTACTAGAAAACAAGATGATCAAAAAGGGGTTATTATAAGAAGCTTGAAGACATTAAGAAGAATGAGCTCCAGTTACTCCTTGAGGGCACCCATCCTGATGAATTTGTCTATAGGGAGATAACTACTGTGGAGTTGAAGAATGGCAGGACTGTAAAGTACCTATCTGAGTACTATGGTCTAGAGTTCTTCTTTGAAGGTGGAGTAGAAGAACTCTCCAAGGAGGAACAGGTTGTTCTCCTTGAGGCCTATGTTCGTGAGTCTTACAGACTCGTAAATGGGAAGTAGGTTTCATGGTTGGGATCACAACTCTATGTCCAGATTCCCCAAAACAGAGTTCACCTCCATACTTAGCCAAACACATGATTAGAAACCTCTTCCTGGCCTGTGCTGATCCGATTCTCTAAAGCTGATCAAGAGAAGTCTTTGCCAACAATAAGTGGGACCTCAATAAAGTTAAAGTTTTTGGCTACATTGGTTCAGGGGGAGTTTGTTGGACCAAAAGAACCAATGAGCCGGATCAGAAAAACCTTTAAGTCCCACAGACGTCACAACAACTGCTGAAGACACAAGTGCTGAAGACAGTCTGAAGACACAAGTGTTGAAGACAAAGTCTGAAGACACAAGTGCTGAAGACAAAGTCTGAAGACAAGTGCTGAAGACAAAGTCTGAAGACACAAGTGCTGAAGACAAAGTCTGAAGACAAGTACTGAAGACCAAGTATCAGACGTTGTCATAACAGCTAAAGAGGTCTTCTTCAGTAGTTGTGACGGTTTTCTTTCAGTAGTTTTATATTTTCCCTTTTTAGTAGTTTAGTTTCAGTAGTTTAGCATCAGTAGTTTTATATTTTGTGCTTAGCACTCTCTGATATGTTCTTAGTAGTTGTGAACATTTCAGTAGTTTGTTAAGTGTTAGTTATTTTTGTAATAAATCTGCCAGTTGTCACTATCCCGTGATATCAGCAGTGATTGCACTCTATATAAGGAGTGTCAACCTAATTGTAATAAGTGAATGATTAAGCAGAAACATTTGATATAATTGAAACATTCCTTTTCACAGAAATATATTCTTTCGTTATAACCGTATTTGTTCTTAATGCATACGAATATCAAATTCTTTCTATAATTTGTCTAATTCTTGATCTTATTCCACTGCGTTACACTCTAATCCATCAAACTTGAGATCACTGATCCTGTCATTATTAGCTTGAGCCAGACGAGTACACCACACAATCTTCAATCAGTTCCTTAAAGGATACTTGATCGAGCTGAAATTATCACACTGCAGATGCACCAAGAGCTTAGTTTCAACTTCACGGTCATCACCTTCTTCTAGGATCTTTAGTACTTCTTCAACAAGTTTTTGGCTCTGTTGTGGATCAATCTGCTCTTCATAAGCCTGAGGTATGTTCCACTGGAGCCAATAAGCATCAACATCTTGTACATCAAGTGAGATAAACTTGTTAGCTTCTTGAGAATCTTCATCATCCATACCACCACCCATTTGCATAGCATTATTCCATCTCTGTCCAAAACATCATCTTCTTCTTCTCCATCAAGTAGGAGAAGATCATGTGAGAACACTTGAACAGGTGGTTTAACATAAGTGCTACGTATGCATTCTGGATTTGGTCGGACATCTCATCATTCCTCCTCTCCTTGACGCTATGCACTTAAGGATGACATGAGTTAAGTACTTGAACTGGGGGCACAAGTTTCTCTTGTTGAGCAAGCCTGCGTTGATGTCCCTAGTGTACTTCATCCTCAGAAAAGCATCTACGTGTGCACATAGGTTATGCTTGGTTTTCATTATCCATCGTTCAGCCATATTGCTGCAATACAAGAAATATATACATTAGATTTGTTGCTAGACTTAACAGGTGAATTTTGAATGATTTTATTCTACTGATTCAATTGTGTGACTGAACAATACATCTGAATTCAGTCATACGATTGAGTTCAGTCGTACGATTATGCCTGCAGCTGAGTTCAGTCATGCGATTAAGCCTGCAACTGAGCTTAGACGTATGCTACACTGTGTGGTTGAGTTAGTCGTGCGACTGAACCCGTAAGCATGATTCATACGTGCGATTGAGTCATTCGCCTAGCTCAATCGCGCGACTAGAGTTCATCAGCATGTCCATTCGTATATCTCACTGTTGAACACCAAAGATTTGAATCTTTGTCAAAACATGACATTACACTTCGCGTTTAGATTCATTTGGACTGCAAAGACTCGAATTAGCACATAGATTCATTTAAGCCAACATGTGTGACCATTTAAGTGGTCTATTCTTAAGAGTAGTCTTGGTTCTAGGTTTTAGCATCTTCAACCATTAAAGATGCAATTAAGACATTCATTTTGACCGAATTTAGTTGTAGTGTACCTATAGATGAGTAGAGTAACTGTTAGAAACACTTATCAGGCAGAAATCACAAGCAAAGGAAGTTTGAGCAAGTTTGTGTGAGTATGGGTGATTTCAGAGAACTTGAAGGGTGATAAGGGTTATAATCCTCTAACCCCCTTATTTATACTCTTTTAAATTTCAGTCTTGCGACTGGACCCACACGTATGCTCCAGTCGTGCGACTGAGCCCATACTAATGCTTTAGTCGTGCGACTGGGGTTCAATCGTGTGACTGGGGTTCAGTCGTGCGACTGGCTCATACTCCTTGATCCATTCGTACGATTGTTTCATTTTTGTAGTCCAATCGCATGGTTGTTCCATAATCATGGTCCAATTGTGTGACTGGCTCATACTTATGGTTCAATCGTGCAATTGGGTCATACTTATGGTCCAATCATGCGAATGGCACATACTTATGAGTTTGACCTCTTTACACTTTCAACCCTTCAAAATATTAACATTGGATAAACATTATGACTTTTTAGCATCATTTGATCACCTCAGACGTGATCCTTCTAGTTTAAAAACCCGATTGATCACCTCAGACGTGATCCCTTTTTAACTTAACACTAATTGGTCACCTCAAACGTGACCCATTTTAGTAAGTGATTCACAAAGTACATCCAGTTGTATAGTCCGATGATTAATCCTACAAACGACTAGAAAATAGAAAATAACTTAGAAATTTTAAAGAAAACAAGACATATTTTTTGTTGTTTAGGGTTTGAGCAGAATAGCTTCAAGTTGATTAGACGTTTCTGGAACGATTCACTATGGAATCATACAGGTATAACAGAATCGTTTGGGAACCCCTTATTAATATACACTTGATGCTAGATTCTTGTTGTGTCTGAAAGTCATTAGCACTTTCAAGAAATCATACTAAAGCTATAAGATGCACACAATTATTTTGACTTTCAAGAATTGCAGTCACGATGATTGTCAGTATGTTTGTCCCCTTAAATCCATACACAGACTTTTGACTTACAATGGTGATGAATTAGGTTTAATTATTTCAACATGCATTTGTGTATGTCACACTTATTTGGTAATCAACATTCCTCAAGAGATTTTTGAGCGGTCTATGGGTATTGGACAAGAAGAGACTAGTCTAAGAGCTTTCAAAGAGATGCCAAGCCTCAGGACAATGACATCGCACAACAGAGAGGCGCAAACAACAATGAATTCTAGAATATTTAAGTTATGCTTATCCTCAGGTCAGTGCCACCGCACAACAGAGATGCACACAACCTATCTTCTTGTTAGAGCATTTATTTTTCTTTTGCACACAACACACCAACAACATTAGTCATTAGCTTGATTGCTTTTAGCAGTTCTTACATGTGCTTTACTCATATTTATGTTGGATCTTATATGCCCAAGACACATACAAGATTGATGTGGTTAGTACGTCATGATCCAAGTCGGGTCATACCCAATAACAAGCTATACAAACACCAATAAATATTTATTTGTTGATGAGATCATACAAATAAACATTGACACCAATTTAGAAAATGGGTTTTCTAAAACATTGCTTTGTAATAGAACAATATTATATGGATAGTTTGTTCATGAGATATCATTTGTTTCATTATTTAACTTAGTTAAATAATAACAAATAAAAGTGTGTTATTTTTAAAAAATTAAAAGTGGTTTTAAGTTTATAAATTTAAGGGTTAAGAGAGTAACTTTTATAAAACTAAAATGGGGGGAAAACCCATTTTGGATGCACATTTTCGGCCACCCAAAGGGGCCTTGGGACCAGCCTTATCTTGGTCTTTGCAAGAGTTTCACCTCTCTTACACTCTTTCATCATTCACACTTTTCTCTCTTACAACACAAGCAATAGAACCTCCAAAAACCAAGGTTGATTTTCAATTTGACAAGCTGAAAAGGGGCTGAATATTTTCGTTTTTGGAGGAGCTAAAGAAGAGCTGTCTTTGGTGTTGCATCCTAACAAGCAAGGTATTTGAAGAGCTTGTGGGTATCACTACTTGAGGCCTCCTCATTTGAAGGCTAGACACATTCAAGAACATCATCATCTACCTATTTTCATCTACAACATCTTGTTCTAGAAAGGTTGATTCTATGAACACCCTATGGTTGTTTTGATTTGTTTGATAGCACACTTTTTCACATATGTTTATGATCCTTATTCTTGGGTTTTGTTTGTGTTTTAAATGGTGAAAATTTTCAGATTACTAACCATATCTTAAACCTATATTCCGCTGCGTTTATTTAACTTTAAATGGTTAAACTAGTTAGTTTTACATGTGACAAAACCCAACAATTTATAGTCATCCGCACACATTTGTGGCATTTATTTTGCTCGTCACCCCTTATTGGAAATGCATTGATTGTGTTAACCAGGGATAAGATGAGAACCCACAGCAAGTTGAACATGTTAGTTTGAATTTTTAATTCACCAATGAAGTCTACTCATTTATTGTGTTGAATCTACCGACACATCATATAATGAACTAGCAACCTCTAGATCTACTTTCTCTATGTTACCTCAGTAGCAAACTAGTTTAAATATCATTTTTCTTTAGTTGTGCTTAGACTTCTCAGACTTGTACTTTGAATTTGCATTTTGAGCAAACTAGTTTTGAAGTCCCAACCAATTCGTTCCCTGTGTACTATCATTTTCCATAGACTTTTAATCAGAATCAGAGATTTGATTTCATGTCTATTAGCTAAGCTGCCCTCCCCTGTCATTTTTTTAAGTAACTAAATACTACACGAATTAAATACTAGACTAAACTATTCTCCCCCTAAAATTTGAAAACCGAAAATCTTTTTGTGTCTTGGATTTTAATAGACAGGAAAAGAAAAGAAAATAAAATAAAGACACTGGTCGGACTACGACTTTCGTCGTCTTGAATCACATCACTTTTCTTTTTCACGCCATTAACCTTTAAAATATATAAAAACCCAGGTTTGTCAAATGCTTTTGTATAGAGGTCGGCGTTTTGAAAATCAGTATTAATTTTAACAACATCGATTAGTTAATTTTCAAAATAGTCACGTATGAAGTGATACTTAATACCGATGTGTTTAGTTTTAGGATGTTGGACTGGATTTTTGGTTACAGCAATAGCAGCAGAATTATCAACAAAAATAGGAGTGTTAGAAAATTGCAAATCGTAGTCGTGCATTTGCTATTGAATCCAAATTATTTGTAAACAACAACAAGCAGCAACAACGTATTTAGCTTCACATGTTGACAGAGCAACGGAGGTTTGCTTCTTACACTGCCAAGTGACTAACCGTCTACCAAAGAACTGACATCCTGGTGATGTTGACTTGTACTTCATTTCACAACCACCATAATACGAATCACTATACGCTGTAAGCTCAAAGTCATCGTCATGAGGATACCACGACCTGAGTGTTGGAGTACCCTTCAGATAACGAAAAATCCATTTAACCCTTATGAGATGATTTACTTTTGGTTTCGCCTGATATCTGGAGCAAAGACACGTCGTGTACATGATATCAGGACGTGAGGCTGTGAGATACATGAGAGAACCGATCATTCCTCTGTACATGGTTGCATCAACCATATCACCATTTTCGTCGGGAGCCATGTCATGGTTCATGGCAAGTGGAGTTCCAGCTGCTGAAGCATTCTCCATGTCGAATCGACTAAGGATATCACCTACATACTTGGTCTGATGTAGGAAGATTCCTTTTGGTGTCTAATCCACCTGTAAGCCGAGAAAGAACTTCATCTCCCCCATGGTACTCATCTCAAATTCTGCTTCATTACAGATTCGAATTCTTTACATAATTCTTCGTTTTTGGAACCGAAGATTATGTCATCAACATAAATCTGTACCAGTAGTAAATCCCCATCCTTTACTTTGATGAATAGTATACAATCAATAAATCCTCTACGAAAATCGTGTTTCACAAGATGAGTTGAGAGTTTCTCACACCAGGCTCTAGGGGCTTGATGGAGCCTGTAGAGAGCCTTGTCCAGCTTGTAAACTCTATCCCGATGATAAGGATCCTCAAATCCTTCAGGTTGATTAACATAGACCGTCTCACGAATTTCACCATGAAGGAACGCACACTCTTCACATCTAGTTGATAGACTTTCCTTGCCACTGGTGTGCAACACTTCATTGTAATCTATGCCTTCGACTAGTCGAAATCCTTGAACTACAAGTCGGGCTTTATTCCTGATTATGACCCCTTGGTCGTCTTTCTTGCATTTCAGCACCCATTTAGTGCCAATCACCTTACCACCTTTTGGTATGTCTACAAGAGTCCACACTCCTAACTTCTTGAATTGTATGAGTTCTTCCTGCATCAGACTGACCCATGCCTCATCTTTTAATGCTTCACTAACATATTTTGGCTCAAATTGAGACATAAAACATCGATATGCAACATTGTGAAGACATCCCTTTTCCATTACTAAGGCATAATCAGCTGAGTACAACTGATTTCTGGTCGTACTCTCGATCGAACATCCCCAATGACATTATCCAAGGGATGATAAACATTTAGTCGAGATCTGGGAGTTGTTGGAACAACCACCTCATTATCCAGATTGTTAAACTTAGGTTCAGTCTCAGCAGCTATTGGAGTGTGAGGTTTCGAAGTGTTAGAGGCATCAGGATTTGATGCTTGTGTACTTTCATTGGTGGGAACCTGTTCTTCCTGGTCAACATTAGCAGTCTCAACTGCTCATCATCAGATGAAGACTTACTTCAAGGCTCCCCCTGAAGGGCTATAGAAGATCATTAATGGACCAGTTGATGTCGAGTCTGGTGGAGGAGAGTAAGAACAATCGTAAATATCCTAGCAGAAGCTCGACATATATGTGATGGTGGCAGATTGAAGGATTTAAAGAATCATAATAGTCAAAGAAGATGAGGGTCCTTTCCCAGTTGGGGGGTGGTGTATCTTTGAAGGTCAATGTGCCACCCACATTCTAACCTGACCCGTTGAGTTGTTGTAAAACCTTTTGTCGATATGGTTGTGTCCGAGAAATATCCCTCTTTGCCTTCGCTATATTCCAAGTCTAATCTTCTTCAACAAGGTGCATGATGCGCCAAACGTTCTAGATACACTAAGTTAGTTTACGTCGCTGGGTAGTTCATACATAGCATGTTTCCCCATGTCGTTTGCCAATATACGATTGAGTGTGTTAACAAGCATTTGCCACTGACAGGATCAATGATCTCAAGTTTGATGGATTAGAGTGTAACGCAGCGGAATAAGAACAAGAATTAGACAAATTATAGCAAGAATTTGATATTCGTATGCATTAAGAACAAATACGGTTGTAACGAGAGAATATATTTCTGTGAAAAGGAATGTTTCAATAATATCAAATGTTTCTGCTCAATCATTCACGATTACAATTAGGTTGACACTCCTTATATAGAGTGCAATCACTGCTGACATCAGCAGATTTATTACAAAAATAACTAAAACTTAACAAACTACTGAAATGTTCACAACTACTGAGAACATATCAGAGTGCTAAGTAAAACATAAAACTACTGATACGAAACTACTGAAACTACAACGACTGAAGAACAAGCTCTTCAGTCGTTTTACAAAACTACTGAAAAGAAAAACATAAAACTACTGAAAGAAAACCGTCACAACTACTGAAGAAGACCTCTTCAGCTGTTGTGACAACATCTGATACTTGGTCTTCAGTACTTGTCTTCAGCACTTTCTTCAGTACTTGTTCAGACTTGTCTCAGCACTTGTCTTCAGACTTTGTCTTCAGCACTTGTCTTCAGACTTTGTCTTCAGCACTTGTGTCTTCAGACTTTCTTCAGCACTGTGTCTTCAGACTTTGTCTTCAGCACTTGTGTCTTCAGACTTTGTCTTCAGCACTTGTGTCTTCAGACTTTGTCTTCAGCACTTGTGTCTTCAGACTTGTCTTCAGCACTTGTGTCTTCAGACTTTGTCTTCAGCACTTGTGTCTTCAGACTTTGTCTTCAGCTGTTGTGGACTTCAGCAGTTGTTGTGACGTCTGTGGGACTTAAGGTTTTTCTGATCCGGCTCATTGGTTCTTTTGGTCCAACAAACTCCCCCTGAACCAATGCAGCCAAAACCTTAACTTTATTGAGGTCCCACTTATTGTTGGCGATAAGATTGGTCTTTTTCCTTCTTGATCAGCTAAGAAGATGACCCAATTAAGCACTGGCCTGGGAATAGATTTCTGAAATTTGGTTGGCATAGTATGGATAAGAGCCCTGACTTTGGGGAACTGGACACAGGGCTGTGGTCCTATCCATGAAATCTACTTCCCATGTATAAGCCTGTAGGATTCTCTGGTGTATGCTCTGAGAAACATAATTTGTTCTTCCATGGTAAGATTTTCAGCTCCACCATCAAACAGTCCTTCACGCCCATACAGCTCTGAAATGTACTTAGCCTGTTTGCCATTTTTGAGCTCAACTGTTGTAATCTGTCTGTATGCAAACTCATCTGGGTGAGTACCTTCAAGTAACAGACTGAGCTCATTTTGTTTGAAGTTCTCAAGCCTCTTGTAGACTAACCCCTTTTTAATTACTCTGTTCTCTAACATCTTTGGGGTGGCTGTTTAGTTTCATAGGCCTTCTTGAAATCTTCTACAATTTCCCAGGGTGATACTACAAGGACCACTGTGATCTCTTCATCTACGATCCTTTTTACTTGGCCCTTGTATCTCGAAGGAATGTCTTTCTTCACAATTCTGTGAGCCACCCTAGGATCAGGCCATATTCTCACCTTTTCCTTTTGATATTGAAATGTGTTAGCAAGGGTGTACAATCTCAGAGCTTCTTTCTTCATACTGATTATTGATGAAGAAGCAGCATAAGTTTTGTCTATGCTTTTCAGCATCTCATCATCATGAAGCTTTTGCTGCTGTTCTTCTTCTATCTTTACTCTCACAGCTTCCATCTGTGAGGTGGGAGTGATGGGCATAGGTTTGGCTTTAGGCAAAGTTAGGACTGCGGAAAGAGGCAGCCTATCTTCTTCCTCATCATCCTCTTCTCTTCTTCTTCTAGCCTCAACACCCTTCTCTTCTTCTTCTTGGGTGCATCATCGGCTGTTGGTTTTGAGGGTAAAGGAATGGTTTAGTGGGTTGTGGTAGTGGTGATTTTGAAGTGGGAGGTTTTGCAGGTTGTTCTAGCATTCTTGTAGTGAGTGAGGCTTTTGAGTGTTTTGCTAGTTCCTTTCTGTTCCCAGCACCTGCCTCATTTAGTGCTTCAATCACCAATCCCTTAGTGTATGCTTCAGACGAACAGATCTTGGTGGTTATTGCCAAGATACTGTCCCTGGTCCATGACTTAATCTCAATCAATGATCTCCCAAGGTACTTTGCAATGAATCTGATCATGATCTCTAGTCTTTCTCTTTCTAATGCATCATAACTTGCCCATCTTGAGTGAATTTCTTCAACTTCAAGTCTCCTAATCTCTGAGTCAAGCTGTGCAGTATCGAACCCTTGTCTATACAGTTGATCAATAATGGAGTCCATTGATTTACTGTGTGTAGCATCCGCCATGTTGATCATCTCATCGAGTTCGAGTTCTTTTTCTTTTCCTTCAACCTTCCTCTTCTTATATGACATGAAAGTCTTTGTGACTTTCACCCACTTGATCAATGTTAGCTCCCTTCACAAACTCCTCTTCCTTCTCAGTCTCCTTTTCTTTCTTCCCCTCTATGCTCTTCCTCTTTGCTTTCACTGACTGACTCTCCCCCTTTTTGGTTGCATTGGTTGCAAGGTTTGAGTAGCAGAAAGCCTTGTGCTCACAATCTCCTCCACCAGGGTTGTATGATTGAGGGAAGCCTCTCATCCATGGTTTTGATCACAATGTCTGTGATCATTGGGGTGATGAGAGGTAGGGATTGCTGAAAGATAGCAGCTGTTTGCTCAGAGGGGTTCTGTCCCTGAGAAGCAGTGCCAGAAATAGAAGCTGGTGGCTCGGAAGTTTTGAGTGGCTGAGTGTGTGGGAGACCTTCAGGTGAAGGTGCCATCTGTGGGTTTATGTTGGTGGCAGATGGACTTGCTTTTTGAGAGAATTGGTCAAGTAGTCTTTGTAGTCTACTGACTTCTTCCTCAAGAATTGTGTTCTGGGCCAGAACATCATAAAAGAAGCCCAGGTCATCATCAGCAGATGCTGAATCACCTGACCTCCTGCTTGTAGCAGCAGGATGTACATGCACTGGGTGTAGACCAGTTTTAGCATGTGCCCCTTTTTCTTGGAACTGGGGACTTCCAGCCTCAGGACGATGTCCTTCATCAGCTGTTGCCTCTGGTGAGGTCTTAGCTATGTTACCAGCCTCAGTCTGATCATGTGCTGATTCAGAAGAGGTGGCAGCCTCACCAGATGTTCGTATCTGCATATCCACACCAGGAGATAGAACAGTTAAACCCTGGTGCTGTGGGCTGTCAGAAGCATGTTGATCCTCTTCCTCAATTGCTGTGGTTTTCCCCTTTGTTGGTGTTTTTGGGGAGGAGGAGAGGCATGCAGCTGAGTCAGCACGTTTGCAATAATGAGAGTAGGACTTTGTGGGGCGGTTGCAGTGGGAGATGGGGTAAAAGCAGTATGCACCTGGGGAGAATGGTGCTCTTCAATGGCAATCTCCTCAAATGAGGAAGATCCCAGATTAGTGGGTACCCCTTCTTTGGTTGCTGCAGGCTCCTTTTGAGAGGAATCCTGAGCGGCTGTGGCTGGTGAAGTCCTTGTATCCACTAGGGGGTTATAACCAGTGGATATAGCCTGCGTTTGTGTTGCAGGGGCATCCTCAGGGGACTCATTTCCCTGAGTAGCCTTTTTTGACTTCTTTTTAGTGGGTTTGGTGGGGACTTTGGATTTGGAGGTGGTGGCTGTGGGTTCCAGCTGCGTGGGTTTGCGCAGCTTGGCAGCCTTTTAGTGATTGGTCAGAGTTGTGCCGGGAGTATACTTCAGGCAATACAGCCGTAGCAGGGACTCCCAGGCCAACAAGTCCCTCAGCTTGAAGCTGGTTTTCAATTATGGCCATTATGAACCGAGGATATAATATCCAACGGTTAGCAAGTTGTTTTTGGGCCATATCCTTGAGCTCTAAAAATAGTATTTCAGAAAAATTTAAAGGTTGTTGCTCAAGGATGGAACATTACCTGTTGCCACCTTGTGGACATTTGATCCCATGATGAAGTCTTGGGGGCAAGGCAGACATTTACCATGTGAAAGATGAGACGTTCGGCATCCTGGAAATGTTTCTTCAATATGGTAGATGCACTCAGGTTACCCTGGTATCCATGGTGGGCAAATGATTGATCTATTGTGCCCTTTGGATAACCAGTTGGGAAAGTGGCATCATCCAGATTGAGGGTTTGGCGAAGAGTGTCTGGAGTAATGACCACTTTTTGACGATGGACAAACGATTGAAGAGACTCTGTGTCATTCTCCTCAGAGACAAGAGTGACGTTTGTCCAGAATTGGTTAAGAGATTCGGCATATATGGTGGGATTTAACAGAAAAGCCGTTTTGTAAGGTGACTGAACCATTAAATCAATGGCGTTGTGAAACTTGGTCCAGTATGGCGATTTTGTGAGATGTGCGACACAGTTGTGTCGTGGTTTTAGTTGCATGGTCGCCATTGATGAAGAGAGGTTACAGAGTTTTTGAACGTTAGGTTGAGAAGAGAAGAAAGTAAAAACTCTGAAGGTGGGATAAGGTATTTAAAGGGTAGGGTTAGAAAACGACTGAAGGTTTTGGTGTTAGTCATCAGTTGTTGAAACTACTGATGACGTGGTATTAACTTTAGAGGTTTGGAATGACTGACCGTATTGGTGTGATCAGCAGTTGTTATAAAACAACTGAAGACTTGGTTTTAACCGTCAGACTTGTGTTGAAACAACTGAAGTCTCAGATTTAGTCATCAGTAGTTATAAAACTACTGAAGACAGTTTTGACTTCAGGTGATGAAACAACTAAGGACTTGGTATTAGTCATCATAGTTGGGAAACTACTGAAGACTTTGGTTTTACCATCAGTTGTTGTAAACAACTGAAGACTTGGTGTTAGTCATCAGTAGTTGTGAAACTACTGAAGACATGGTTTTGCTTCAGTTGTTTAGAAAGAAACAGCAGTTGGGAAACTACTGAAGAGAAAAAGGCTCATCAGTAGTTGTCGTCAATTCATTGCTTTTCAGCTGTTTCATACTGTCCTCAACACGTACTCATCAGACGTTTTCATCTGTTTTCAGATGTTTCATAGGACATCAGTACGTATTTGTATTTCTGACAACAGTAGTTGTAGCTACATCAGCTGTTGTAACTACATCAATTGTTTTATCAAATAAAGTACTTGAGTACTGAGAAGTTAAGCTCTAGTAGTTTAAAGAAAACTTCCGGAGGAAAATAAAGTACTTATATATGACAATAATAAACTAATGATCATCAGTACTTGTGAGCTGAGATCATCAGTAGTTGTCACTTATTCTAGCTGCAGCATACCAAGCCTTAACACTAGGTTTTGGAAAGTTGTGCTATCCAAGGGCTTAGTGAAAATGTCTGCAAGCTCATCAGCACTAGGAACAAATTTTGGATCAATCAGACCTTTTTCAAAACAATCTCTAATAAAATGGTGTCTGATTTCAATATGTTTAGTCCTAGAGTGCTGGACAGGATTCTTGACAATACAAAGAGCTGAAGAGCTGTCCATTAACAATGGGGTCTTAGTCTCTGTTATGCCATAATCCAATAATTGGTTTTGAAGCCAGAGTACCTGAGATGTACAGCTTGCAGCAGCAATGTACTCTCTTCAGCAGTTGATGTAGCAACTGAGGTCTGCTTCTTACTCTGCCAAGAAATCAAGCAGTTGCCTAAGAATTGGCATCCTCCAGAAGTGGACTTTCTTGTCAACTTACACCCTGCATAGTCACTGTCAGAAAAAAGCAACTAATTTACCAGAATGTCTAGTAGAATACCATAAACCTAGAGATGGAGTGCCTTGCAGATATCTAAAGATCCTCTTGACTGCAATCAAATGAGACTCCTTAGGTGCAGCCTGAAATCTAGCACAAACACATGTAGCAAACATAATATCTGGTCTAGAAGCTGTTAAGTACATCAAGGACCCAATCATACATCTGTAAAGTGTTTCATCAACCACTTTACCTTTCTGATCTGTATCCAGTTGTGTGGTGTTGCACATGGGAGTAGAACAGGGCTTACACTTTTGTAAATCAAACTTTTCCAAAAGATCTTTTGTGTATTTGGACTGATGAATGAAAATTCCATCAGCCTTTTGTTTGATTTGCAAACCCAGAAAGAACTGTAATTCTCCCATGGCACTCATTTCAAACTTCTGTTGCATCAACTTTGTAAAGGCATCACACAACTGTGGATCAGAGGATGCAAAAATAATATCATCTACATAAATTTGAACAAGTAGATTATGCTGCCCAGCTTTCTTAATGAATAAAGTCTTATCTATGGAGCCTCTAGTGAAATTATTTTCCAGAAGAAAGTTTGATAATGTCTCATACCAGGCTCTAGGATGTTTCAACCCATAGAGAGCCTTATCAAGCTTATACACCCAATTAGGATGTTTATTGTCCTCAAAACCTGGTGGTTGACATACATAAACCTCTTCTTTAATTTTCCCATACAAAAATGCACTTTTGACATCCATTTGAAAAACTTTAAGGTTGTGATAAGCAGCATAAGCTAAAAACAATCGAATTGCTTCCAGTCTGGCTACAGGGCAAAGGTTTCATTATAATCAATACCTTCCTCTTGTGAAAACCCCTGTACAACCAGTCTGGCCTTGTTCTTAACAATAAGCCCATTTTCATCAGTTTTTTCCTAAACACCCATTTAGTGCCTATTGCACACTTACCTGGAGGTAGAGGAACCAGTTCCCACACTTGCTGTTTCTTGAACTGAAGAAGCTCAAGCTGCATGGCTTCAACCCATCCATTGTCCCTTAAAGCAATGTGATAGTTCTTTGGCTCTTGCTGACTAATGAAGAGAGCATAGAAGCAGAAATTTGACAATTGACTTCTTGTTGAAACGCCAGCATTGATATCACCAATGATTTGAGACATAGGGTGATTCTTCAGATCTTGGTACACAATAAGATCTGCAAGTGTTTGTAGCAGGCTCAGCAGCAACAGATGGTGATGGTGAAGCATTTCCTTGAAACCAATCAGTAGATGGTAATTCAAAGGAAGTTGAAGTTGTAGAAATCTCATCAGCATTTGTTGTGGATTGTGCTACTGAAGCTACAGGAACATCAGGTCTAGCTGAATCAGGCAGTTGATCACTAAACTTGAAAAGGTGATTACTGATATCATCATCATCATCAGTAACACCAGATGGATGACTAGCTACAGAAGATGATGGATTCATATGATCTGCAACAGCAGGTGGTTGATAAGGAACATATTGCAGAATGTCCAGATCAAACAACTCCACAGGGTTTTGTGGAATTGTATCCTTAGGGGATTCATTGAACTTCACATGCAAGGTTTCTTCAACTATCTTTGTCCGACAGTTGAATACTCTATAAGCCTTGCAAGTGGATGAATACCCAACAAAATACCCTGCATCCACCTTAGAATCAAACTTTTGGAGTTGATCCTTTGTGTTGAGAATGTAACAGGGACACCCAAATGCTCTAAAGAATGAAATCAAAGGGGCCAAATGATGAAAACTTCATATGGAGTCTTCATCAACCTCTGATTTACTAGAACTCTATTCTGTACATAGCAGGCTGTATTGACAGCTTCAGCCCAAAAGGTCAGTGGCAGACCAGAATCAGCCAACATGGACCTTGCAGCTTCAATGAGGGTCCTGTTCTTTCTCTCCACTACTCCATTTTGCTCTGGAGTCCTTGGGATGCTATACTGCCTCTTGATTCCCTTTGACAAGTAAAACTCATCAAGAGTGTGGTTTCTGAATTCAGTACCATTGTCACTCCTCACACACTTAACTGGTAGGGAATACTGCTTCTCAACGTGTAACACAAAGTTCATAATGGACTGAGCAGCCTCATCCTTTGAATGCAAGAAGAAGGTCCATACATATCTAGAGTAATCATCACAATTACCAGACAGTATTTCTTCTTTGCCATACTCATTACCTTCACAGGACCAAAAAGATCCATGTGCAGTAGTTGTAAGCAGGCATTAGACTTGGATTCTTCTATGGTTGGGAATGAAACTTTATGTTGTTTCCCTTTTAGCATGCAGTGCAGATTTCATCACAATTGAACTCCTTTATTGGAAGACCTCTCACTAAACTCTTGTGGATCAGCTGATTCATGTTTTTGAGATTAACATGACCCAGCCTTCTATGCCACAGTTTAGATTCTTGGAGAGAGGCCTTGGAGAACAAGCATGGATGGCCTCTTAACTCAATTTTCTTTGACAGATCCAAGGCATATACTCTTCCTATCCTGTTGGCCTTCAGGAGAGTATTATCATCCAGTACTTTGTCAATCAGGCTCAGAACCTTGGAAGACAGAATCCTACAGTTCTGGCTTGTGAAAAGAGCAACATGTCCTTTGTCACACATCTGACTGACACTCAACAGATTGTATTTGAGATTCTCCACATGGTTGACATCATCAAATCTAATATCTCCATTAGACACAAATCCCTTTCCAATGATGTAACCTTTAGCATCATTTCCAAATGAGACAAATCCTTCTTTCCCTGAGAGTAATCATGAAGAAGAGAGCTGCTCCCAGTCCATGTCCACATACCAGATGCTTCTTTGGCATGCTGAAGAACCCTGCACAATCATAAGAAACTAGTTAGCTTTGGAGACCCAAACCTTTTGGTTTTGGGACTGACTTTATCAACAGATTTAACCATAGCTGGTTTCTCATGATTAACAGCTGATGAAGATGGAGATGGTGCTGAAATAGATTTGGACCTGGAATTCCTCTCCAGTGGTTTGGTCACAGTGGCTTCAAGTTGGTTAACTCTCCCCAACAGATGCTGAACCATCATAACAAGCTGTGTCTGATTTGAAGCTCGAGCTTTCAGTTCATTTGACACTCCAGAGCTTGTTTTTGATGAGTTCCTGTGACCCACCATTTCCTCCTTCTTAGATTTCACAGACTTAGTCTTATGTTTATCATGAGGAACAATATCAGCTGTCTTCTGATAAACCGTATCCTTCTTAGTGGATTTGGGTAAGGCCTTGGGTTTATCAGGTTGAGATGATTGTGGTACAAACTTGGTCTCAAACTCAGTTTTCATTTTATTTATTTCTAGTTTAATGAGCTCATCCCTTTGGAGCTTTAAACCCTTTTGTACCAACATTCATCAGATAGATGATTGAATTTACCACAAATTTCACATGGTTTATTCTTCATCTTGGACATCTTTACTGCTGAAGTGGAAACTACTGAAGGTGTGATCTTCAGTACTTTCCTCCTATCAGTACTAGGTACTAAAGGATTTGTAACAGCTGAAGACTGGTAATTCAACTGTTTTCCATCCGTCCTAATAGACTGTTTGATGGATTCCTCAGCAGTTGTTAGTCCTTGTATTTCAACTGATTTGAAATGCTTTTCAGATGTTGGGTCTCTTTCAGTACTTGGGGTACACATGAGGAACAACATCTGAAGTACTCAGCTTCATATGAGTCTCAGTAGTTAGACCATCAGTCAATTTATTTGTTGAGATCTTAACACTGGTTTCATTCTCTGATCTTAGATTATCATTGGAGAATGACTCACACGATAATGTGGTTTGGAGATTGCTTTCACTTTCAGACTTAACTATGGAGTTAGGAGTAAAGTTTGTTGGTGGAGCAGTATGGTGTAACCAATGCCAAACTTCACATTTGAAGCAGTTTGCTTGCTAAGAAGCATTTCAAATCCCTTGCATGATGAGACCCAGCGTTCACACTCACTTGGGTCACTGCAAGTTTTTCTTTGAGACTCCTGTGGTCTTCCAGAAACCTCTAGCTTGGCCTTTTCATCATTTAATTGGCATTTAAGCTTATAAATCTCATCACTTTTACTGTTAAGAGCAGACTCATACTCAGCTTTTCTTTTGAAAATGGTTTTCTCAAACTCAAGTTTTTGATTTATTAATGCTACATTTGCCTCTCTAATAAAGACACAAAGGCAGCTATGCATGATTCAGAACATAACTTGGCTTTAGCCTCTGAAGATACCTGAGTTACCTGTGAAGATGATGCATTTGAACAGGAACCCTCAGTAGACTCCAGGGCCATGAGAGCAAGATTTCCAAAAGTGTTCCACCATGTTGACTAGCACCAGCATAGTATTGCTCAGTGTGACCAGACAAGTTATCAGGTAAGCTACTCCAGTCAACGACTCCAGGTGTGAAGAAGCTGTGATGAGGTTGTGATTGAGATGGAGATGGTTGAGGTTCTGGTAGTGCATGAGATTGTGGTACTATAGGAGCTTGAACTTGATTTGACTGTGGCATATAATAGCAGGGATAAGGATATGGCATTTGACCCTGAGGAACAAAATATGCAGGAGATTGAGGGTGTGATGAATGACTAGAACCAGCAGAATGTTGCCCTTTGGATTGTGAATTGTATTTGGAAAAGTCAAAAAGGTGCAGCAAGTGTTAGATCCAGTTGATCTACACTCTCTTGCAAAGTGTCCAAGCCTGTGGCATTTGTGACACTTCAACTTGCTCTTGTCAAAACCGACTTGGTTTTGTCAGAGAGTCCAGGAAATTTCCTGCCAGTTCTCTTGTAGAATTTCTGAGATCTGATATTGATCAAGGCCATTTGGCTCAAAATATCCATCTCTTCTAAATCATCATCAGCAATGCCCTTCAAATCATCCATGATAAAGCATAGATTGTCACTATTATTACCAGAATGACAATCAACACTCACAAAGGCATGATAGAATTGTTTGAGGTGAAATCAATATGCTCATCATAGTGGCATTCTGATCCTGCATACTCTGACTCATGACTTACCAAGGCAGTGTTTCCTGGTACAAAATCATCAGTGAGCTTTCCAGATGATGACAGTTTTCGTTTCTGTTCTATCTCTCTCTCAAATGTGAGCAATTTCCCATGGAGTTGGGTGAGAGATAGTTTGTCCAAATTTGCACTGGAGCGTAGGACAATAGTATATGTGTCCCATCTCTCAGGCAGTGATCTGAGAAATCTGTTATTCATCTGGCTATTGTGTACTCATGTTTGACCATTTTTAATTCAGAGATCAAACAAGAGAACCGCTCAAACTGTTGAGTCAGTGTCTCACCCTTCCTATGAGAGAATGTCTCATATTGTTGGGCAAGGATTTCTCTATTATTTGCCAAGACCTCATCTGTTCCTCCAAATTGTTCTTTCAAGGCATTCCAGAGGTCATGGGCAGTTTCATAATGCATTAGCCCAGAATAGATTTCATTGGGCAGTGCCATGGCCAGAATTCCATGGGCTTTTGCATCAATCTCAAACAATTTCTTATCCTCATCTGAGTATTGCTCCCTCCTCTTCGGAACCATTTGATTGGTTTCTGGGTTATTCACCATAGGCTTGTGTGGACCATGTACCACTGATGTCCAACAACCTGAGCTGTTAACAGACAGGTGATGGAGCATTCGTCGTTGCCATATGTTATACTCACTCCTAACCAGCATTGGAGGCTTGGTTGAGGAACCAGTATTGTGAGGATCATTGGAAGGAGTAGTCATTTTAGGTCCAAATACAATTTAATTCAAGCTTTTAAAAGATTTTACACAGACCACAACAGACTCAATGAAAACCAAGAATAAATCTCAGGATGAATGACCAAAAACACAGAAAATTCAATCTCTATAACCGTTTCTTGCAAAAATGCTAATTCAATCAAACTTGGATCTTGGATAGCAGTTTCAATGATCAATTATTAGATCGATCAATGATGAACCTGCTCTGATACCATTTGACAGGATCAGTGATCTCAAGTTTGATGGATTAGAGTGTAACGCAGCAAGAAGAGAATAGAACAAGAATTAGACAAATTATAGCAAGAATTTGATATTCGTATGCATTAAGAACAAATACGGTTGTAGACGAGAAATATATTTCTGTGAAAAGGAATGTTTCAATAATATCAAATGTTTCTGCTCAATCATTCACGATTACAATTAGGTGACACTCCTTATATAGAGTGCAATCACTGCTGATATCACGGGATAGTGACATCTGGCAGATTTATTACAAAAATAACTAAAACTTAACAACTACTGAAATGTTCACAACTACTGAGAACATATCAGAGTGCTAAGTACAAAACATAAAACTACTGATACGAAACTACTAAAACTACAACGACTGAAGAACAAGCTCTTCAGTCGTTTTACAAAACTACTGAAAAGAAAAACATAAAACTACTGAAAGAAAACCATCACAACTACTGAAGAAGACCCTTCAGCTGTTGTGACAACGTCTGATACTTGGTCTTCAGTACTTGTCTTCAGCACTTGTCTTCAGACTGTCTTCAGTACTTGTCTTCAGACTTTGTCTTCAGCACTTGTCTTCAGACTTCTTCAGCACTTGTCTTCAGACTTTGTCTTCAGCACTTGTGTCTTTAGACTTTGTCCTCAGCACTTGTGTCTTCAGACTCTGTCTTCAGCACTTGTGTCTTCAGACTTTGTCCTCAGCACTTGTATCTTCAGACTTTGTCTCAGCACTTGTCTCCTTCAACTTTGTCTTCAGCACTTGTGTCTTCAGACTTTGTCTTCAACTGTTGTGGACTTCAGCAGTTGTTGTGACGTCTGTGGGACTTAGGTTTTTCTGATCCGGCTCATTGGTTCTTCTAGTCCAACACCACTGCCTCATTCCAGAATTGAATAGGCATTTTCGAGTCAGCAAGCATTGTTCTGCCAGCCTCTATCAAACTTTGATTCTTCCTTTCAGCTACGTCGTTCATCTATGGAGTGTAGGCAGAGGTGAATTGATGAACAATTCCTCTTTCTCTACAGTATGCCTCCATCCACTAATTCTTGAATTCAGTGCCGTTGTCTGATCAAATCTGCCTAACTTTGAGCTTGTAGAGTGATTCCAATGTAGTTACCAGATGTTTGAATGATTCAAAAGTTTCTAATTTGGCTTTTAGAAACATCACCAAGAGAATCTTGAGTAATCATCTGTTACTACAAAGCAATACTGATCTTCAATAATGCTCTTTGTGTTGACAGGGCCAAAACAGATCCATTGCAGAAGCTTGAGAGGCATATCAATAGAATTAACTTTCTTTGCCTTATGAGCCTTCTTGGTCTGTTTCCCTTTCTTACATGCTATACAGAAGTCTGGAAGCTGGAAGTTCTTGACATTTACACCATTCACTAGATTTCTCTGAACAGGTGATTCATCTTCGTAGGATTGATGTGTCCCATTCTTCTATGCCATGAGACTGAATCCCTCTCAGTTGCTTTTAACAGGAAGCATTGAACCTTGTGATTTGTTGTGGAGGCTTTTGATAGATACAAGACATACAAGTCATTATATCTTGAAGCTGACATAAGAACCTTATCCTCTCAATCATATAGTCCTTCTTCAACACGTAGCACTTCTTGTTGTCAAATACAACTTTGAATCCTTTATCGCAGATCTGGGAGATAGAAAGTAAGTTGTTCTGTAGTTGTTGAATGTAGTTGACCTTGTCAAACTTGAATTTCTCGTTTCCCACTTCGCCTTGTGCTGTGATGTATCCTCCTTTGTTCCCAGCAAATGAAACGTGTCCCCCTTTGATTTGTTTGACGTTGAAAAAGAGGGACGAATCCCTGTCATGTGCCTGGATGCCCCACTATCAATAATCCAGGTATTAGTGATAGCACTGTAGCGGACACCCTGCACAATCAAAGAAACTTGTTAGTTCAGATTTGGGACCCAAGCCTTAACCGGCTTGGGTGACCTAGAGGAATCACACATCATAAACTCAACCAATTGTCCTTAGAGGATGAGGGCATATCTTTCTTCTTACATTCTCACTATCAGACCCTATACTTGATTTTCTTTCCTTAAAACAGTCTTGTGTAAGGCCTGTTTGAGGTAAACAGATGCCTGACTTATGGTTTGAACTTTAGGTTCACTAACACTCTTAGCTAGAGTGTTAGATCTTGTTTTAGAAGAACTTGGTTTTGTATCATAAAGTTCAATTTTTTATGGGCGTCTGATAATAAGGACAATTTGTAAAAATATGTCCTCGTTTTCCATAACTGTAGCAAGATTTGGCTTTTACAGATTGAGAAGAACTTTTGTGTGATGTTGAGTTTAGTGAAGGTGTGAGATGTTTCTAGTTTGGTTTTGTCATTACTACTTTAGAAGTTTCATCCTTATTAACAAAGTTAATTGTTTTAACGTGTTGAACATCTATAACTTGCACTTTGGTTGGACTTTGATGATTAATACGTTTGTGGTTAACTGGTTTAGTCATTTTGGGTTCTGAAATGGATGTTGGTGAACCTGACCTTACATTAACCCTTTTAAATGCATCATCCAAATTCTCGACTGGCATCTTGCCTTTGGATTTCAAAGTAGACTCCTTCTGTTTAGTGTCAGATTTCACAGGCTTTCACGTGGAATCAGGATCACTAACTAGAAGAGTAGACACCACATGATCCTTAATTGGGTTGTTATTAATAGGTCTATATTTTGTATTCAGCAGGATCTCATGTGGTGGTGGAACTACTTTGTATCCCAAACCTTCCCCATTGTTTTGTTCTTTCACTAAGTTCTGAACTATATGAGTTTTTGTTTTAATGAATTAACCTCGGCTTCCAAAACTGCTTTCTCCTTTCTGGTTACTTATAATGAATTTAAATAAAACTTTATATCATTAGATTGATTTAAGGTAACAACCTTAGTTTCCTTAGTTGTTTCCCCAAAAGTTCTACTTATCTTTAAAACTGCACTCATTTTGTTTCAGTATACGATAAGCCTCAGTGCAAAGTTGTAAGTCATTTACTAAGTTATCATTGTGTTCTAATAACATAGCAAATTTTAGATCAATGCTTTCCTTAAATTTTTCACATTCAGAACAAGCATGTTTATTAAATAATTGATCTAAGGAACTTACCTGTGAGGTGTCTATTAAATCAGTCATCAATGTAGAGGTAGACTCTTCAGTTGTTGGAGATTCTAAACTTGTTGTTATGAGCTCTTCCTCAACCAAGTGATTAACCACACTAATAGCTTCTTCTGTATCTGACATCACTTGCTCAGCTGCAATCTCACCTTCACTGGCAGACTCATCATCCAATGCTTCGACAAAAGAAATGTTTGATTCTCCAGGAGAGACAAATCGGAAGGACCAGTCTTGTCCTTCATCACCTTAAGCAGTTAGCGCTTTAGTCTCTTTATTTTAAGAGCTAGTTTCAACCATGTCTTTGTCTTGACGGTTGAAAGTAGGAAATGGGTTACCATTTCTAGTTTTCTTAAGCTTCACACATTCACGTTTAAAATGCCCCTTTTCACCACAGTTTAAGCAGGTGACCTTGGTTTTGTCAAAACCAAATGTCGTATCTTTCATGGCTACTAGATTCTGCCCCGTCTTCTTGACAAACTTTTTAGCTCCTCTAACTACACTTGCTAGAGCCCACATGATATCCATCCTTTCCAGCTTGTTCTCGTCAACTTGCTCGTAGTCTTCATCTACAAGATGACAATTTCCAATCTTCCGAACAACTAAACTATCATACGATTGAACCACTGCTGCTAGAAGATCCATATGCTCCTTTGATACTTCTATTGTGACATTACCGAGATTCTCGATCTTCAACTTCGTAGTATTAACTTCAGGCACTGTGTATTGAGTCCCCGATGACCCAGACGTTTCTGGTCATGAAGCAGTGGTTTGGGAAGAAGCCGTAGAACTGGACATGAACGTTGTTTGTAGTGGTGCTCCTGAACCAGTTGAAGTGGGAATTGAGTTGTATAGTGAAGGATTTTAAATGTAGGATCCTTTCTTCAACTTGTATTTCATCCTCATTTCTTCCTCTCTTAACTTCAAGATGAAGTCATTTATGTCTAATGTCGCAAGTATGTCATTCTGTCTTAGGTTGGACACAAATGAATCCTATTTCTCAGGCAACCCATCAGCGAAACTTGAAACTTTGTCTTCTATTGATGGGGTTACGCCATGAGTGTGCAGCTCACTCATTAGATGATAAAATCTATCAATTATATCATCTAAGCTCTCATTTCCTATTGAAGAGAAGTTATCGAACTACTTTTTGAGAGCCTTAGCCTTTAGTGCCTTTAACGTCGTGTTTCCATCATATCTCTTCTCTAATGCCTTCCATAGGTTTTTGGCCTGCTTGTTCTCAAAAAACTGGTGAAAGATGTCTTTCGGGATTGACTATGTCAACAGGGCATAAACTTTCTTCTAAACATTGAATAGTATGTTCTGAGCCTCGCTCATTCCACCCAACGTCAACTTTACTCCATTTGCACTGACTGGTACCCTATAACCAGTCTCTATAGAAGTCCAAAGATTAGGATCAACTCTATTTAGATAAATCTCGAACCATTGTTTCCATTGTGGATAGTCATCTAACGTTATAAGCTTTGGCGGTTTATTGTGATTTCCTATCTGATTCTCCAAAAGCAGAAGGTTCTGGATGCGTGAGTCCTTCCCGAAAATAAACGCAAAAAACTAATCTTCCATTGTATAGACTTTGTAGTTAGAGAACATGATAGCTTCAATCGTGCAATTGGACAATACGTATGGATCACTCGTGCGAATGAAGAGTGCGAATGAATTGAATCGTGGGATTGGATTCAGTCGTGTATATGAGCATGCCGAATGGAGTCAAATGACTAAAGTTTTTCAGTCGTGCGAATGAAGGATACGACTGAGTTCAGTCGTGCGGATGGAGTATACGAGTGAGTTCAATCGTACGAATGAGCTATTCGTGCGACTGAAGGCCGTTGTGTTTGAAAAAATTGAATTTTGGCACTTACACACGGAATATGATTTACCTAGAAACCCTAAAATGACGTATGACGAAAAACTTGAACTTTAATACCTAGAAACATTGAAAAAACACTGTGGACTCAAAAAGATGATTTTTTGAACTAAAACGTGAGTTTTGACACAAATCTAATTGAATCAAACACAAAATCAAGAGCCAAAGCTCTGATACCACTTGTCAGGACCGTGTACGTACGGAATACTAACAGATTCTGCTTTTATGCCGAATCAAATAGTGCGGAATCCTATTTGATTTGTGATCCAATTGGTGAGAACGTTAACCTGATCGATTTAAGATTGAAACTAAACGTTATGAATGAATTGAAACCAATCAGGAATGATCTATGAACTTGGACAGGCTTTCTTGGACGTTCTAGATGGCTAGAGTTTGTGAAAGTATCAAGTGTTTTTCAATTCTCGAATTCTCCGTTTTCCACGAAATAAGTGGTATTTATAGGTTAGGTGTTTTCATTCGTACGACTGAACCATTAGCATGGTTCAATCGTGCAACTGAATCATGTGATTGATCCATACGCACGACTGAAGGTTTAGTCGTGCGACTGAGTCAATCTTAGGTCTCAATCATACGACTGATCCCGTCTCCTGGTTCAGTCGTGCGGCTGGTCCATAAGCATGATGTATTCATGCGTATGGTCCATAAGTATGGGCCATTAGCATGAATACTCATCCGACTATATTGAACACATTACTTAATCATTATTGACTAAGAATCATGCACAACAACCTCAAACCTATATAATATGGTCATACATATAAATTATACTTTGACACAATAATAATATGAAATAAATAAACATGAATAAACATCAACCACATATTATATTTGATTGAACCATTACATTACATATGTGTAAGACATGAAAGACTTTTACATTTAAGCTCATAAACTAGGTACACATGTATCTACAGTTGGTAACAAAAGGTATGTCATGGACATGTCATGACTACCAAATCTTAGATAGTATTTATCTAAGATACCTTACCTTCAGCAATGTAGTATTTGCTTTAGACATTAGTTTCCATGTAGTATCAAAGTATAACCGGTTGTATATATAGTTTCTCATTGTAACTCATTTAACATGCTTGTAAGAGTCTTATAATACTTTGTTTACTTAGTATATTATTATCAACTCTTAAGCGATTATGCATCATCAAACTAAGTGTAACTTAGTGAGTTTGAGATATAACACTTGTGTTGAGTGACAAAACCCGATCCTGTAGTATTGTATGCCGATAAAAGTTATGGGATTAAATCTACAAAATTTCCTTATACATGTTTACTATAGTAGCTTCATAGGAGGTATGTATTAATATAAACAATCAATCCTTCTTACTAATTTTTTTCTTCTTTTAAGGGTATTTAGACTAGCTTATTTGTATATATTGTTCTTTTACTTGCAATTTATACTCTCCCCTTTCCCTCTAGGTACTTATGTAACTAGCCAATGTTTTTTGTCTTCTAGTCAAGAAATAGCAAGTCTAGCATTTACATTAATCTTATGTATCTTGATCAAGAATTAGCATTTTTGTTCTTATGGATAGTTGTGTAGATTCATGTACTGCTAATGGAGGTAATTTGCTATTTCTTTTACTTCACAAGGTATGCTTTTACTTGCAATTTATACACTAGTATTAGCATAATATTGCCCATTTCACAAGGTGTGCTTTTATATGCATTTTATGCACATAATATTAGCATAATTTTGCCTATACATGTACTTAGTACTCATTTACAGTTGTAGCTATTTAATGAGTTTACAATTGCCACTAAATCAAGTATATAGACATAAGTACAAAGATTAATAATGAAACGAATCCCATCGGCTCTCTAATTACTTATAAGCGTATCTTATTTAGCTTACAAAGTGTTTTCTTTGTAGATGGACTTGTTGCCAAAGAAACAACACTAAACCATTAATGATAGGATCAAATGTACCAATCTGTGTTGATGTATGAACACAATTCAAAAAATACAAACAAAGTAATCAAATCAAGCAAGTTATAAACAAAATTCATAGTTTCATTAAATCAAAGACAATTACAAAGTAAGCAAGCAGTTCTTAATTTGTTCTAAAACAGTTGTTATTCATCGCTCTGTCTCTTTCTAACTGCTACAAGTCTAAACTATTTATAATGAAACACAAGGAACTAACAAATTACAAAACTAGTCCCTATACTATTACAAATAGTAAAAAGACACATAAAGACAACATGTTAATCTTTCTAGAGTTCTAACAATACTCCCCCTAAGATTTACATGGTCTTCGGTCTTCAATATCTTCAATCTTGTCTTCTTTTATTTTTCCTTCAGCTTTATCTGTCATCTTCAGCTATTATCTTCAGCTTTTATCTTCTATCTTCTATCTTTAGCACTCAAAGAAATCTTCAGGTTCTTCCTTGATCTTGAACATTGGCTTCTTTTTATACATCTCTTGTTCTTTCAAAGCATTAGCAATTGCAGACTTAAATTTGCTTGCAAGAATGCCTCGTTCTGGTTTTGCTTCATTCGTCTTTATCTCCATTTTGCTCATTCTTTCCAATGTATCTTTTGATAGACATGTGATATCAATATTATGTAACTCCAGGATAAACAAACTTGAATCAAATCATGAAGAATAAGATCAAAATAATGATAATCACAATAAATCCCCTTGATCTTCAATAAGATTGCAAATAATATGTTTACAAATAATCCCCCAATCTATGGTCGTGCAACCATTAACCTAATTCTAATTACAATTAGGCTATTTATAGTGAATGTAAATTCACTAAATACATTTAACCCCTAGACTTAGGCATATTAATGAAATTACATATAAAACATAAAAATGACTAAAAACAAGATAAAATATATTTTGTTCACACAAAATATATTTATTACAATAAAACTCATAGTCATCTAAATCTTCAACGTCTCGTCTCGGATCCTCGTCTCGTATGTGTCGGGTTTGACTTTTGTTGAATTTGACTTTGATGTTGACTTTTGTTGACTTTGACTATGTTGATAATATAGACTATCTTTTACAGCTCAACAATACTCCCCCTTAGTCTATCATTATCAACGTCTTCAAACGAAATCAGCACCGATAAGTCAACAATAGAAAGATCTTAAAATTGAAGTTTCCGATTTTGATTAGACAGATTATTCATCTCATAAGCTCCCCCTATTTATATGCTCCCCCTTTTCGTGTGCATCCTTTTGTAAAGATATTGGAACAACTTTCCTCAATCTCCAATCTCGCGTGCTTCAGAAGATGTAGGAGGAGGATTCCTAGCTCGGTATCTTCTGCGAACTTGAAGAACAAGTTCTCTGATCCGGTATACTGCTCAACTGATGATCGACCATCACTTACAGCTAATATCTGAAACACATTCTCAAAACACAATCTTGACATTTCTAATTAGATCATTTCATTTTAACAAAATAAACCCGTGTTTATCTGTGTGTGAAAAACAAGCGAACCCGTGTTCGTTTGTGCGTAATTTCTGTAAAATACATGAAAAATGATAAAATTGTAACAGCATAATATGGAAGACCTAAAAGAATTTTGAAATGAAAATTTTATTATAATTTTTATTTTATTATATACATTTTTATCTATCATTATTATTTATTTTTATTTTTTACACCGAGAACTGAATCGATCATGAGATCATATCCTCAAGATATACTTTTGCATAAAGTTGAATTTATACATCGACAAGCAATGAGATCACACTGATAACTGAATCTAATCACAGTCTTTGAATGATTTTGAAATTCTAAAAACAGATCAATAATGATTGCTGATATGTTTACCCATTTAAACCCATGCCCTATCTTTTTCAACAAGCAGCAGATGATTTTTAAGGTTTGATTAAATACTTTAGAATGCTAGGACCCCACAATCACTTGGCAAAAACCCTCACCCAACCTAGGATTTCTTGAATTTTGTAACGATCTTTATAGAGCAAGCTTGTGCATTAGTGTGCAAGTAATGATTATCAACAGAATATTGCATTCTATGAGGAATTCATCGTTAGATGATTTGACACAACTTAGACCAAAATGGTGAGAGCTCCAGGTCTATACTCACGTATAACAAAGGAGATGACCATTTAATCATGTGCCGATGAGAGCTCCAGGTCAGTACTACTGTACAACAGAGGAGATCATCACCCCAGGTCAGTACTTCCGTATAGTAGAGGAGATTAGCACAAACACAAGACACATAAATACACCAAACATGACTCAAATATATGGCTTATATGATCATGATGGGTGAAAGATGACGGGTTTGCAAGAACATAAAACTTAGTTTAACCCATTAAACTTTCTGAAAACACAACGGAATAACAACATTATAATAACTTACTTATAAGCTGAAAAATGTGTTCTTTAGGTGACCATATAAATGTATAAAGCAAACCCAAAATCAAAAGATCTATATATGTGAATAAGCAAGCTATGAACACAAAAACAAGCATAATGGACAGTCATAACAAGCTGCCATAACTACCTTTCAGCAGCTCAAGACAATGCTTCCAAAAGAGGCTGCCAAAACGTGGATTTGATGAAGATGTAGATGTGCAAAATCAGCCAAGACTCCAAGAGAAGAAGTCCTCAAGCTAGTATAACCCCAAGCCTCCTTGCAAGCACCTCTTGTTAGGGAGATTCAACACCAAACACAACACCTAAAACTCGAAAATTACTCTTTCTTTTTGCCGCCTTTCGAGAGGTGTAGAGAGAGAGATAAAGAGTTGTGTGCATTGCATGCAAAAAGGAGATGGATCAGATTTTTGAGTCTCCAAGACTTGTTTAGTGTGTGTGTGTTGTTTACAAGGAAAACAGGTCCAATAAGAACCAGGGGGGGGGGGGCGGCCAAAAGAGATTCAAAAGGGGTTTTCCCTCTTTAATCAAACACACACACACACTAACAATAACTAGTCTTTTTGTCACACATTAATAAGTCATCTACTAGACTTATTTAAATGTGACATATGTCTTCTCTAATTAAACAATTTAATTAAAGTACACTCTCATGTTATTTGTGTTATTTAAACCCTTTAAATAACAAAAATAATAATAAACCATCAACAAATTATCCTCATAATTTATTCCATCTCATATACAACTTATTTAGAAAACCCATTTTCTAAATTGGTGTAAATATTTAATTGCATGATCATATCATCAATTAAATATTAATTGGTGTTTGCTAAGCTTGTTATTGGGTATAACCCGACTTAGATCATAACGTACTAACCGCATCAATATTCTATGTGTCTTGGGCACATAGAATCCAACAAAAGATTCATTCTCAATCCAATTTTTGTCGGGACTCAGTTTTTGTGCAGGCAAAAAAAGATTGCGTAAATCCAGACGTCCTTAAGCATATATTTTAATTTAAATCATGATGCTGCTGTCTACCTTATTCTTCAGGCTGAGTCTACCAAGCATATCATTAAAGAATCTGTTTGTTTTTCTATTATTTGCAAATAAAAATAAGATGTGAATCAGATAACAACATCAGTTACTATCATTTCTCATTTTAAAAACGCAAGTCATGCAAAAACAAGCATTTCAAGAAGATATACAATCATTTCAATCATCTCAAATCAATTTCCCAGTTCACTTTTCATTTTTATTTACTTATACTCTCCCCCTAAATTTTTATTTTTGCAAACTTTTTTTACATTTATTATTATTATTTTTTTATATTTTTTTAATTTTTTTAAATTTGTTTTTAAATTTTTTTAAAACTGTACAAAAATAAAAATTTATCAAAGAAGGTCTTCCAAACTACACTGATATGAAGATAAGTAATGAATTCTCAAGAAATATTGAGTGATTGAAGTGAGAACTGTGATTGTGTAGATAAAAATCCAGATTGTGAATAAAATACCATGACCTTAACCTGTTTGTTCTAGTCTCAAATTTGAATTATGAACATTTCGTCAGTAAATCGGATTACTAACAGCCTCCTGAATGTTCCTGCACTCATTAACAAATAGTTTGAAAGGAGAACCCAGGCCATCGTAGTCCTGGAAGTTTCATTTTCATCGATATAAGAAACTTGCTTTTGCACACAACCGTTTAAACAATCGGGGATATCTGTATCCTTCTTTTTAATTTCCAAATTTGTTTCGGTTTAATTAATTTGGATTTGAAAGAATTATATTTGGAAATCATTTTCTGTTTAAGACCAGAAGAAAAAGAAGTTGGTTTTGAACCTTTGGTCATTTTGATCTTTGAATCATGTGAAACCGGCTTCACATGAAAAGTTTTGGATGGAGGGTTTTTCATCCAACCATTCAAAGATGTGTGCTTTTACCTCTTGATCCAGAGAAGCAACCCGTGTTGCCTTTACCATTGTTGATACATTATGTCCCTAGATCATGATATGAAATGTAATAGATCTTGTTTATCTGATTCTAATGTAATTTGATATGATAATGAAATGATATTGATTGTGATTTGTAATGACTAATATTCATTAATGAGTTGATATTGAATTGGTTAATTAGGTTAGTGATTGTTTGAATGGTTACACATAATGTTTATTAATTAATACATTCAAACTTAACATAATGAAGTTCTCATGCGAATGGCCCATGCGAATGGACCACACGCATGAATAACTTCATACGATTGACTCAGTCGCACAACTGAACCAGGAGACTGGATCAGTCATATGATTGACACATAAGATTGGCTCAGTCGCACGACTGAACACTCAGTCGTGCGGATGGATCAACCGCATGGTTCAATCGCACGACTGAACCATACTTATGGTCCAGTCGCCCGAATGAACAATACTAACCTATAAATACAATCCAGTTCATGGAAAAATGTAAGCATTCATTCTATTACGACTCCAGACGTACCCTAGCCGTCCAGAGGCCTCCTAATTATTCTCCAAGTTCATAGAACACATTAGATCGATTCCCAATCGATTTCTAACATTAGTTTCAATTCTTTATTGATTCTTCGTGTGTTCTCACTGATTGGATCGTCAATCAAATAGGATTCCGCACTATTTAGTTTGGTTTACACGTTAATCATTTGGTATTTGTTCAAATACCAGGTCTAACAAGTGGTATCAGAGCCTTGGCTCTTGATTACGTGTGATTCAATCAAGATTGATAAAAAGTTTGTGTTTTTGCACTAAAAATGCAATCTTTTGTGTCAAAATTGATCTTGGACGTTCCCTGCTCATCAAAGTTTGGTTTCTACGGACTTAGGCGATTAGACCTTGCGAAATTTCGAATTTTTACGGCTAAAACACGTTTAACCTAGAAATTTTCGCAAAACAGCAGCTTCAGTCGCACGAGTGAGCCATTCGCACGACTGGACCTCATTCGCATTGCTCAGACGCATGATTGGACCTAGTCGCATCTCCATTCGTACGATTGAACCATTCGTTTGCAGTGTTCATACGCATCAGCTTCATTCGCACGATTGAACCAATCGCTTAGTTCAGCCGCACGATTGAACCATTCGCATAGTTCATTCCCACGGATAGCCCAATCGCATCCTTCAGTCACACCAGTTGACAGTTTGTTTTTAGTAGACTTAAAGTTATTCGCCATGGAAGATCAAATGTTAGCCTTTACTACTAGGAAGGACTCTAGGATCTAGAACCTACTGTTACTTGAGAGTGAGGTGGGTAATCATAATAAACCACCAAAGCTCTTAATGTTAGATGAGTTTCCCCACTGGAAACAACGTTTTGAGGTCTACCTAATGGAGTGGATCCGAATCTGTGGGAAGCTATCGAGATTGGGTATAGTACGCCGGTGGGAGCCGATGGAGTAAATAACCTTAAGAGGGATGACAGATGCGCAGAAAGTTAAATATAATGCAGAGAAGAGGGTTTATGCATTGATTACACTGTCTATCCCTAAAGACATTTTCCACCAGTACTCAGAGAATAACCAGTCCAAGAAACTATGGGATGAGCTGGAAAAGAGGTACGACGGGAATGCTTCGTTGAAGGCAATCAAGGCTAAGGAGTTAAAGAAGGAATTCGATAACTTCTCATCGATGGGAAACGAGAGTTTGGATGATGCTATAGATAGATTCTACCATCTGATGAGTGAATGCATACACATGGGGTGGCTACTACCATGGAAGAAAAGTTACTAACTTTGCAGACGGATTGTCGGAAAAGTGGGCTTCATTCGTGTCTAACCTGAGACATAATGGAATGCTGACAAAGCCAGATATAAATGACTTCATTCTAAAGCTGTGAGAAGAAGCACTTAGGATGAAGTACAGAACTCAGAAGTCTTCGTATACTCAGAATCCAACTTTGTACAATGCCACGCCTCAAGCTAAGACATCTGGAGCACCTCTCCAGACTGCATTTGTGTCTAGCTCATCGGGTCCTTCACATGCTTCTCCTTCAGGATCAGACACGTTGGGGTCTTCTTGTACCCATCATATTGGATCTGAAACAAATGCTACTAGACTGAAGACCGAGAACCTCGGTAATGTGACTGTAGAAGTAGCTCAAGAACACATGGATCTTTTGGCTGCAGTGGTTCGTTCTTATGATGGACTTGTTGCTAGGAAGATTGGAAACTGCCATCTAGCAGATGAGGACTACGAGCAGGTGGACGAAATGGAGCTTGAGAGAATGGACATAATGTGGGCCTTAGCTAGTGCTGTCCGGAGGGCGAAGAAGTTTGTGAAAAAGACCGGACAGAACTTGGTAGATACTAAGGATACCACATTGGCTTTGACAAGAGCAAAGTGACCTGCTTTAACTATGGAGAGAAGGGGAACTTCAAGAGAGAATGTGTTAAGCCAAAGAAGACGGGTAACGGGAACCCATTCTCGTCCTTCACTTGTCAAGACAAGCAAGCTACAAGTTCTACTTCATCAAGCAAGGATCCAAAAGCCTTGACTGCTCATGATGATGAAGGACAGGACTGGAGCTTTAGGTTCGTCTCTCCAGGGGAATCAAACATCGCAAGTGTAGAAGACATTGACGATGATTCCGCGAGTGAAGGAGATCTAGCAGTTGAGATAGCGATGTCAAATATTGAAGAGACAACTGCAACTAAGGTCAGCTACAAGCCTAAAGAGGAGACTACCACAGCAAAGACAGAAAAGACAGAATCACTAGAACCAGAGACATCTGATGCTGCATTGATGGCTAACTCTTCTGAACCAACTCAGGTAAGTACCACTGACCAAATGTTTGATAATCATGCTTGTTCTGATTGTAATACATTTAGAAATAGCATAGATGAGAATTTGCTATGTTATTAGATCATAATGATAACTTAGTAAAAGATTTGCAACTGTGCACTGAGGCTAATAGAGTATTAAAACAAAATGAGCATAGTTACAAAGAAAAGATAGACCTTTTGACTAAACAGCTTAGGGAAACCGAAGTAGTTGCATTTAACCAAGCTAATGACATTAGGTACTATCTAAACTCCTTAGAAGACACTAAGAAGCAAAAGGCAGTTCTAGAAGTAGAAGTAAATTCATTAAAACAGAAACTGCACAGTTAGACAAGTTCATAACATATAGTCCAACACTTAGTGAGAGAAAGAAACAAGAGGGAGGGTTTGGGTTACAAAGTGGTTCCACCACCACCTGAGACCTTGATGAACACTAAGAGTAAACCAGTAAATAATAACCCCATCAAGGATCATGTGGGTCTACTCCTCTTGTTAGTGATCCAGATTCCTCATGTTCATCTATTAAATCTGGAAACAAACAAAAGGAGGCCACTTCAAAGGCAAAGGGTAAATTGCCTTGTGTTAATCTGGAAAAAGAATTTGAAAAGGTTAACTTAAAGTCAGGGTCAAACAGAGTCAAATCAGAACCTAATAAGACTTCTAATATTATCTTTCACATGTTTTAAGTCAAAAACCAAGTTAACCAAAGGAAAAAGATGTTAAACATGTTAAAACAGTTAACTTTGTTAAACAAGAGAAAACATCAAAAGAACCAGAGTCAAAACCTAAAGTGAGTGATGTTACTAGAGTGTCACACACGTCTCCACAAAGAAAGTTTAATCAGAAAGTTGAGCAGGTCGTGCTACAACTGTGAGAATGTGGACACATTGCTTCCTGTTGTCCTTATTATCAGACACCTAGGAAGAAGATTGAACTTCAGGACTCAAAACCTAGATCTTCTAAGAGGAGTTTTTAACTCCACCTAGAAGAACTAGTGAACATAAAGTTCACCCGTTGGCCATCGACTGTTTATCACAAACAGGCATTGCACAAATCTGGCTTATGAAAGAGAATTTAACCTCTGTGTCTGATAATGATGACAAGCAGGAACCTAAGCTACCCTCACCTTCTAAGGGTCAATGGGTTGAATTTCTGATGTGTGATGCCTCTGGGAAACCCAAGCCAGTAAAGGCTTGGGTTCCTAACCTAAACTAATCCTTTACATTGTATGTGCAGGGTGTTCGCTACAGTGCTGAAACTAACACGTGGATTGTAGACAGCGGAGCATCCAGGCACATGACAGGAAACAGGGCTCTTTTATCTAACGTCAAGCAAATAAAAGGAGGGCATGTTTCGTTTGCTGGAAACAAGGGAGGATATATCACAGCTCAGGGAGAAAGTGGGAAATCAGAAAGTTAAGTTTGATAAGGTGAACTATTTTCAACAACTTCAAAATAACTTCTTTCTGTTTCCCAAATCCGCGATAAGGGATTTAAAGTCATCTTCGACAACAAGAAGTGTTACGTGCTCAAGAAAGATTACGTGATCCCAAGACCAAGTTTTGATGACTGCTTCAAGATAGAAAGACCTTTATGTTTTGGATCTGTCAACAGCTGCTACAACGGATCATGAGGTTCAGTGTTTTCTATCTAAAGCTACTGAAAAGGATTCCATCTCCTGGCATAGGAGGATGGGACATATTAGTCAAAGGAAGATGAATCACTTGATTCAAAAGGATCTAGTGAGAGGAGTTAATGTCAAGAACTTCCAGCTTCCTGATTTTTGTGTAGCTTGCAAGAAAGGCAAACAGACTAAGAAGTCTTATAAGGAAAAGAAAATTCATTTAATAGAACTTCCACTTGAACTTCTTCACATGGATCTGTTTGGTCCAGTCAGTACAAAGAGCATAGCATGCGACTTGTACATTTTTGTGGTTACTGATGACTACCCAAGGTTCTCTTGGGTAATGTTTCTGAAGTCCAAATCAGAAACATTTGAGTCATTCAAGGAGTTTGTAACCACACTGGAATCTCTCTACAAGCTGAAGGTTAGATAAGTATGCTCAGACAACGGGAGGGAATTCAAGAACCAATGGATGGAGGTTACTGCAAGGAAAAGGGAATTGTACATCAATTCACTTCTGCCTGCACGCCTCAGATGAATGGTGTTGCTGAGAGAAAGAACAGAAGCTTGATAGAGACTGCACGGACTATGCTGGCAGACTTGAAACTGCCTATCCAATTTTGGAATGTGGCAGTTGCTAATGCATGTTATACACTGAATCGAGTTCTGATTGTCAAGCGCCACAGAAAGACATGTTACAAGCTACTACAAAGACGCAAACCGAATTGGAGTATCTCGAACCATTTGGCGCGCCGTGCACACTTCTGAAGAAAACACAAGAAGGTAAATTCAGCGAGAAGGCGGATGAAGGAATCTTTCTAGGATACAATATACCAAACAAGAGGGTTTACAACAACTCAACGGGTCTAGTAGAAGTGTGGTGTAATGTTGACGTTTAGAGATATACCACACCACTACTGGCAAAGGACCCGCCTACTTTTTCGACTACGATGGATTCTTCAAGTCCTTCAACATCCCTCTCTCCCTCGGATGACGAGTTAGCTACACGGATGATGTATGATATCTTGAATACACCAACATCTAGATCACAGGGAGAATCATCTACTCAGTCAGGGGGAGTAGTTGACACAGTGACTCTCTGAAGATGAAGCTGAAGAAAATAACCAGAACAGTCAGGAGGAACAGGTTCCAGTTCCTGAAAGTCCACAAGCATCTACCAGTGATGCACCTTCGATTTCAGAGCCTCAAACTCCAACTACCTCAAATGCAGAACCAATGTTCATAATATTGGCTCTGAGGTAGTTGTTCCTACTACTCTAGGATCACGACTAAACGTCTATCATCCCTTAGAAAATGTCATTGGGGATGTCAGATCAGGAGTACAAACCGAAATCAGCTATACTCAGCTGATTTAACGCCTCAGTTATAGAGAAGGGATATATTTATGATGGTGCTTATCGGTGTTTGTCTCGCAAGTTTAGCCAATATACGTCAGTGATGCACTAAATGATGAGGTGTGGGTGAGTGCCATGCAAGAAGAACTTCTTCAGTTCAATAAGTAGGTGTTGGACTCTGGTTGATAGACCTAAAGGTGCTAAGGTCTTGAAATGCAAGAAGGATGACCAAGGGGTCATTATCAGGAACAAGGCTCGATTGGTGGTTCAAGGATTTTGCCAAGTCGAGGGAATTGACTACAATGAAGTGTTTGCACCCATGGACAGGATGGAAGCCCTTCGCATCTTCCTTGCCTATGCATCGTACATGAAGATTAAAGTCTACCAATTAGATGTGAAGAGTGCATTCCTTCATGGGGAAATCAGAGAAACAGTCTATATCAGTCAACCCGAGGGATTTGAAAATCCTTATCATCGGGATAGAGTTTACAAACTCGACAAGGCTTTATACGGGCTTCATCAAGCTCCAAGAGCCTGGTATGAGAAACTCTGACTCATCTTGTGAAACACGGCTTTCGCAGGGGAGTCATTGACTGCACACTGTTCATCAAAGAAAAAGATGGCGACCTACTGCTCGTACACATCTATGTCGATGACATAATCTTCGGTTCAAAGAACGAAGAGTTATGCAAACAGTTCGAAGTAGTTATGAAGAAAGAATTTGAGATGAGTGCTATGGGGGAGATGAAGTTCTTTCTTGGGTTACAGGTGGATCAGACTCCAACTGGAATATTTCTACATCAGACCAAGTATGTAGGGGACATTCTCAGTCGTTTTGACATGGAAAATGCTTCTGCTGCCAGGACTCCACTTGCTACAAATCACGATATAGCACCTGATGAAAATGGAGATCTTGTAGATTCCACAATGTACCGAGGAATGATTGGATCCCTCATGTATCTTACTGCCACAAGACCTGATATCATGTATGCTACATGTTTATGTTCTAGATATTAGGCTAAGCCTAAGGTCAACCATCTGATCGGGGTCAAGAGGATATTTCATTATCTGAAGGATACACCCACACTTGGGTTGTGGTATCCTCATGATGATGACTTTGAGCTCACAACGTATAGTGACTCGGATTACGGGGGCTGCAAAATGAATTACAAGTCTACATCAGTAGGGTGTCAATTCTTTGGGAGAAGATTAGTTACCTGACAGTATAAGAAGCAGACATCGGTTGCATTGTCAACCTGTGAAGCTGAATACGTTGCTGCTGCAAGTTGTTGTTCACAAATCATCTGGATTCAACAGCAAATGCGGGATTACGGTTTAAAGTTTTCTTCTACTCCTATTTTTGTGGATAACTCTGCCGCAATTGCAGTAACTAAAAATCCGGTCCAACATCCAAAGACCAAACATATCGGTATTAAATACCATTTCATAAGAGATTGTATTGAAAAGAACTTAACTGATGTGGTAAAAATTAGTATTGATTTTCAACGCGCTGACCTCTATACTAAAGCCTTTGATAAACCACGTTTTCAATATTTGCTAGAGGTCAACGACGTTAAAAAAAAAAGTGATATTATTCCTGATGATGATCATGTGTAGTCCGATATAGTTTAGTTAATTTTTCTGTTTTATTTTATTTATTTGTTTATTTTAGTCTTTTAAATTAAACTCATGTTATTTTGTTGTTTATTAAAATCCTAAAATAATAAACTAGTTATGATTTTAGTATTTTAGGGGGAGAATAAGTTAGCAAGTACCATTAAAAAAAAGCGAGGGAGAAGGAGTGGAAAGCGGATATAAGGTAGATCGTATCTGTGATACCGATTCAAACCCTTTGGAATATGATAGAACACAGGAACAAATCAAGAGGGACTTTAAAATTATATTTAGAAAAGATGCAAAAATTCAAAGTATAAGTCTGTGTAGTCTAAGCAATATAAAAGGGAAGATGATAGAAAAACTGGAAACTCCTAAGGTAACACAACGAGAGTAGACCTAGAGGTTGCTAGACCACAATTGATATATCGGTAGATTCAACAATAGATGATTAGACCTGATTGGTGATCTCAAGATCAAACTAAGTTGTTCAACTGACTGGCCTTCCATCTTATCACTGGTTAACACAATCAACAATATTCCAATAAGGGGTAATGAGCATGTAAACGGCACAAATGTGTGCGGATGACCATAAATAGAGCAAAGCATGAAAAAAATGAAAGAAAAATGCTATCAAGCTAATGACTTATGTTGTTGGTGCATTTTGTGCAAAGTAAAATTAAGCTGCTCTAACAAGGAGATAGGTTGTGTGCCTCTCTGCTGTGCGATGGCACTGACCTGAGGATAAGCATAACCTAGATATTCTAGAGTTCATCCCGTAGATTTCCATCTTAGAATTTATCTCTCACAAAAAGCCAAAACAAGTTTTATTTTTTGTACGTTAGTTTAGTTTTTTTTCTAATTTACTTAGTCTTTTAGTTTTGTTGTTTGTCGGACTACATCATTAAAATCGGTAAGGGATCAACTCACTAAAAGGGTCACGTCTGAGATGACCACATGAGTTTTCAAAGTTTAAAGCAGTCACGTCTGAGGTGACAAAGTGTTTAAAAAGGGTCACGTATGAGGTGACTAAATTGTTTAAAAGGATCACGTCTGAGGTGATCAAAAAGTTTTCAAGTTAAAATGATCATGTCTGAGATGATCAAATGCTCATATGTTAATTTCAATAGGTAAAAAGGGTTTAAGGGCTAAATGTTCATAAGTAACCCATTCGCACGACTGGATCATAAGAATGGACCAACCATGCGAATGGATCCCATTCGCACGACTGGACATGAAATTTAGTCATTCACCCGAATGGCTTATAAGAATGATCCATTCACTTAGTCTTTTAGTTTTGTTTGTTTGCCGGACTACATCATTAAAATCGGTAAGGGATCAACTCACTAAAAGGGTCACGTCTGAGATGACCACATGAGTTTTCAAAGTTTAAAGCAGTCACGTCTGAGGTGACAAAGTGTTTAAAAGGGTCACGTATGAGGTGACTAAATTGTTTAAAAGGATCACATCTGAGGTGATCAAAAAGTTTTCAAGTTAAAATGATCATGTTGAGATGATCAAATGCTCATAATGTTAATTTCAATAGGTAAAAAGGGTTTAAGGGCTAATGTTCATAAGTAACCCATTCGCACGACTGGATCATAAGAATGGACCAACCATGCGAATGGATCCCATTCGCACGACTGGACATGAAATTTAGTCATTCACCGAATGGCTTATAAGAATGATCCATTCGACCGAATGAAAGGGTGCGAATGAGTCAGTCGACCGACTGAGACTTAGTCGGTTAATGAGGGTGCGAATGAAAGGGCACGAATGAGTCAGTTGACCGACTGAGACCCAGTCGGCCAACTGAATGCGACTGACTGGGCCAATCGCACGACTGAGCCTCAGTCGCCCGAATGAACTGAGCGAATGAGGCAGTCGGCCGATTGAACTTAGTTTCAGTATTTAAAGGGCCTCAGTCGATCGCATTTTACTCATCACTCCCAATCGCACCCAAATCGCATTTCTTCCCGTTACTCTGCCAAAATTTCTCGAGACCTTGTTTTCACATTGCTATTGATCTTCTGACGTTCATTGACTTATATACAGGTATATTGTAGTTAAATCTTACCGAATCAGAAGACATTGAATCCAAATTTGTGATATTCGAGTGAAACAAGAACCGGACTGAAAAATGCCCTAATAACCAACATAAACTAAGAAAAATGTTAAAATTAAGTCTAATAGGTCGTTAGTGACAAGATGGCGAGTCTAATGGACCACTAAACCATGTTAAATTACTTGATTTGGTCAAGATTTGAACCACAGGTGACTGAACAGTGGGACTAGCGACTGGTCGTCTGGATGAACTTCAATCGACGATTGAATCTTGTGATTGGGTCAATCGGCCGAGTGAACCATGCGAATGAGCTCAGTCGGCCATGAACCAATCGCAGACTCAGTCAGCAGATTGAACTCAGTCGCATGTCTCATTCACCCAAACGAGCTCAGTCGCATGAAAGAACAACCGACTGACTTCAGTCGCATGATTCATTCGCACGAATGAATCAGAATGAATTTAAACATTACACTTAGAACTGAATTTTGATGTATTATTACTAATGGTTCTGTGTCTTGTGTTTCAAGAAAATGGCTGATAGATGGTCCATTAATCCAAAGCACAACATATGTGCTCACTTGGATCATACTACTCGGAACGGGGCCGAGTTCACAGATTATAGCTTTCCTTAGACGCTCCCGGATACATAAGGCTATATCTACACCTTGCACGCCCTACAGGTCATTACACCAGGCATTCTGGGAGAATGCCTCAATTGATCGCTCTCGTGAGCCGTACAGTATACGAAGCTCCTTTCTGGGTCATGATATCGAGGTTACTGCTGCTGATATCCAGAGAGTTCTTGAGTTGGGGATGATGCGAATCACCACACCAGATTACATCCACTGACTGTGAGAGGCTGCTTCCTCAGGATCAAGTACGCTGGGGACATAAACTCGGGTGTGCTCAATAAGAGCAACCTATGCCCCCAGTACAAGTACTTGGCGCATGTGATCCTAAAGTGCATTGCTTCGAGGAGGGGTGGGTTCGATGAACTATCAGACCAGATTCAGAATGCCTACGTGGCACTGATGCTGAACCACCCTTTCAGCTTTTCGAGTATGATCTTTTCTTATTTGGTGGAGAACCTGGAGGCAAAAGGGAAGGAATGATTTTGTATGTACGCCAGGTTTCTACAGCTGATCTTCAACGAGAAGCTGCCACTTCTTCCCAAGGAGATTCATGATGCAGTTTCTTTGGAGATTATGGATGACACGACCTTCGGTCGGATGAGGGTGTATAAGGGCAAGCAAGTGAAGCCCCAGGTGAAGAGGTTGATTGGCCATTTGGCCAACGAGAGATATGTAGCGCCGGGGAGATGCAAATGGCGTCATGATGACAGTGACTCTGATTCTGAGCCTATTGTTCTACCAGTTGATGACGACGATGATGATGATAGTGGTGATGGTGGAGATACAGGCCCCATTCCATCTAGGGCCACTACCATTGATATACCATCTCCACCATCCACCCACGATGGAACTGAGTCTGCTGGTTTCCATTAGGATTTTGTTCCTGGTGAGGAGGAAGAGGAGTCGGAAGAGGAGCCCTTGACACGTACTGTGGGAAGCAAGGTTGTTCCCACAGAACATGGGCTAAGGGCGGTTGGTGAACATCCAAGAGACTCAGGAGAGACAGCCACTGATCCGAGTTATGCACCGGAGTCAGTTAGCAGGGTTGTAGGGGGAGCATCCACCTCAACAAGAACGAGGAGGAAAAGGATGGCTCAACCCCATGGTCAGAAAAAGAAGAAAAGACGTCTCACCTTCGTTACCACCACCACCACCACTACCACTTCCACAGCCACACCTTCCACCACCACAGCCACCACATCTGCCACCACCACAACCACTTCCACAGCCACAACCACCACAGCTACTACTACCACCACCACACCTCCCACCACTGTACAGATTCCATCTACCACCATATCTTTCACTCCCACATCACCTCCACCATTTCACAGACCCATCTTCACTACAGCCACCACCACCACCACTACCCTCCAAGTTGGATCCTCAGCCCATCCATCTCATACTTATGGATCACCTCTACCTCCAATTGGGGTAGAGGAACAACTGTCTGCGCTCAACAGGATGGTGATGCACCTATTATCTGCAGATGAGGAGAAGGCGGCTCAGATCCGCCAGCTTGCTGCTCTTACTGCTGCTCAGTCTCACCAGATAGAAGAGCAGGCTCGACTGATAGAGGAGTAGGCCCGACTGATGGCTGCTCAGAGCAATGAGATAGCCCAACTCCAAGCACATAGTGTCACATCAAACAAGAAGATAGAGGAGTTGGAGGAGGCGAAGAAGACGATCATGTTAAAGCTAAAGGGATCTAAGGAGGAGCCCTTGAAGATCAAAGAGGGAGACGACATGATAGTGATGATGATGATGAAGTTGATGATGAGGATGATGAGGATAAGACAGAGGAGGATGAGGGAAGAAAGGATAGAGGAGAAGGATAATGATGATGATAAAGCAGGAGGAGATGCAGCTGCATCGGCCTCTGCTTCAGGTCAAGAGAGGAGGTCCAAGGACAAACAAGACCAACCAGCTTCTTCCTCTGCTCCACCAAGTGACGAGACGATGATACAGGACAAAAGTATAGATTAGATGTTTATGTATTTAAATTACTTTTGTATTTGAATCATGTATAAAAGTTATGTATTCAATATTTAAATTAAGTTTAATGCATTTCTATTTTGATTAATTACTAATGGTTGATATGTTGAATGTGTAAATCAAACAGATCCAAATTACCAAAGGGATGAGTTTGATGTTGCTCCCCTTCATCGGTCAAGACTCAGCTAACAATGATTCTTGATCTGCAAGGGATTGTACAGACGTCGGTGAGTTATACCCCTGAAGAAGGAGAAATAATTAACGACCTATCAAACGAGCAACTCGCAGAGATCTTCAAGCTCAATCCAGATGAGATAGTGAGGGATGCTCCAACATGCGACTCGACCAGTGACGAAGAGCTCAATGATGTTGATGAAATTAAGATTGAAGATGTCACTGCCGAGCACTAACCTCAGTACGCTGACAATGAGGGAAATGTGGTCCCCAATCTGGGTGAATCCCTCGTCAGCGATACTTTTGAGGTGTTAGACAAGATGGAGCAAGAGTCGGAGAAACTAGAGGAAATGGCCCAAGCCTCAAATGATGATGTCGATATCCGAAAGGCTGAGTGGGCTGTTTGTTTTGAAGAAGTTAGAGCCCAACGCGCTGCACCGAAATAGGATGCCTACACCAAACTCTACAGAGTCAAGAAACATCAGAAGGTGAGTGGCAGGATCATAGGGTGGGCATATTTTGAGGATCTTAACGTATATGCAGTTAAGAGGGAAAAGGGCATAGAGTACTTCAGATTCCCACATGATTTGAACACTCTACCAAGTTTTGAGCTCAACCAGCTGGCCAAACTAAAGCTTTTGTATGCTGACTCGAGGAAGATGTCAGGCTGGTTCGAGGCTGCCCTAAAGAAGGAGTACCACACCAGGTGGGTTAACTTGAGACCCCAACAGCCTACAAGGTATATCAGAAGGTCTGAGGTTGATGCCATTACTGGAAAGCCGAAGATAGTGTTGAAGTGGAGTCCTCTGTGCACAATGTCAAGAATCCCACTCCGGGAAATGCCACAGGACTTCAATCCACACTTTAAGTGGTGGTACTATGATTGGAGAACAGCAGAAGCGGTCATAGTCCTAAACAAAGAGGGCAAATGGATACGATCAGGGTATTCGACCCAATGTGGCTTACCAACTTGTCAGCAAATGATGTCTACACACTATACAAGTGGCCACTGTTGTATGATATGCAAGATATTGTACAAGCCCTCCAATTCCAAAATGTCATAAGACTCTGCTTTGTGTTTGAGATTCACACGGGAGTCACAAAAGAGGACAAGTACAAGAAATATGAGGAGGTGATGCAGAAAACAAGACATTAGAGAGATCGGTCCAAGGGGAGTTTGTTGATGCATGTATGTCCCTAGATCATGTATGAAATGTAATAGATCTTGTTTATCTGATTCTGATGTAATTTGATATGATTAATGAAATGATATTGATTGTTTGTGATTTGTAATGACTAATACTTCATTAATGAGTCGATATTGAATTGGTTAATCAGGATAGTGATTGTTTGAATGGTTACACATAATGTTATTAATTAATACATTCAAACTTAACATAATGAAGTTCTCATACGAATGGTCCATGCGAATGGACCACACACATGAATAACTTCATACGATTGACTCAGTCGCACGACTAATTAGGAGATTGGATCAGTCGTAAGATTGACACATAAGATTGGCTCAGTCGCACGACTGAACACTCAGTCGTGCGGATGGATCAACTGCATGGTTCAATCGCACGACTGAACCATACTTATGGTCCAGTTGCCCGAACGAACAATACTAACCTATAAATACAACCCAATTCGTGAAAAAAAGGAATTCTATTACGACTCCAGACGTACCCTAGCCGTCCAGAAGCCTCCCAGTTCGTTCTCCAAGTTCATAGAACACATTAGATTGATTCTCAATCGATTTCTAAAGTTTGTTTCAATTCTTTATTGATTCTTCGTGTGTTCTCACTGATTGGATCACCAATCAAAAGGATTCCGCACTATTTGATTTGGTCTACACGTTAATCATTCGGTATTTTGTTCAAATACTAGGTCCTAACAGCCTTTGATCACCTCCGGATTCTCTTTAATAATAATCATCTCAGAACTTATCATTTGATCTGGTGAGATAGGCTTTTTAGATTCTTTTACATTTATTAATTCATCTTTCAAGTTTTCATTTTCATCAGATAATTTCTTGAATTTTTCTTCAAGAATGTCATAATCCTTTATCATAACTTCAAAATTTTGATAACATCTTCTTTGTCTTTTGCATAGCTCACAAGCTTTTCATCTTTTAGTAAATTTTCTTCTTTCAACTTAGAATTTTCATCCTTTAACTTTTGAATTTCTTTTTCAAGAGATATATTCATCTCTTTCAATCTTTCATTCTCAACTTTTAATTCTTCAATTTCTTTTTCTTTAATTACATTTTCTTCTTTCAAATTCTTCATCTCATCTATATCAACTATTCCTCTATTTGTACTGACACGTTGTGTGTTGTACTCATAGGAATTTCTTCAACCTCTTCAGTCATTTCAGCTTGAAACACTACTTCAGAAAATATCATTCATAAAATCAAAATCAAAAGTTTGATTTTGTGAATCTTCTTCATGTACAACAATATCTGGTTCATCTCCTGAACTTCATGTACAGAATCATCATAAATATCAACATCAGTAGTTTCTTCAGCTAAGTTTTGAGTTTCATTGACATTATCTTCATCATTCCTTTCATCAATAGCTTCTGGATGTACTTCAGTGCACCATCATTACCATCATTATCATTATCATCATCATCATCATCTGATGAGCTTTCAGTAGCTTCATCATCACTTTCTTCATCATCATCATCAATCACACCATCTATAACATCCTCAATAAGATTATTTGGATCTATTGGTTCATCTTAGATAAATGATAGTGTTGTTGATTGATGTCTACTTCATCCATAGCTACATTCCTTATATAATCAAATAATGGAATGTTTGAGCACCAATAATCATAGAAAGTCTCTTATACATAGCTTCAGACATGTGCTCTGATTGCAACTTATCTCCTTCAACTCCTTCAACAATAAATCTGGATTCTCTGAAGGGTTTTGTCACATGTAAAACACTAAGTTAACCATTTAAACTTGAAAAACATAGCGGATATATGGTTTAAAGATATGGTTAGCAATCTGAAAATTTTTACCATTTCAAACATAAACAAAACCCAAGAGCAAGGATCAAATAAACATATGTGAAATAATATGCTATCAAAACAAAACAACAAAACCATATGGTGTATAAAGGAACAACCTTTCTTGTGTAAGTTGTTGAAGATGTATTAAGATGAAGGGGATGATGTTCTTGAGCTGGTAGCCTTCAAAGGAGAAGACCTCAAGCTTGTAATACCCACAAGCTCTTCAAACACCTAGCTAGTTAGGAAGCTTCACACCAAAGTTCTACACCAAGGGACCTTCAAAACCGAAATTTCAGCCTTCTTAGAGCTGAAAAATCCAAAAATCTGCTGCCTTGTGGAGAGCCTTTTGTTGCTTAAGTGTGTGTGAGAGAAAGGCGAGATGATGGAAGAGTGTTCTAGTGGTTAATGACTTGCAAATAAAAAGACAAAAAGAAGTCCCAAACAACACTTTGGGCGGCCGAAACCAAGCCCCTAAGTTTGTTTTCCCCCCCCCCATTTTGTTTTTATAAAATGTTACACTCTTACCCTTTATTTTTATAAAATTAAAACCTCTTTTAATTTTATAACAATAACACACTTTTATTTGTTATTATTTAAACAAGTTAAATAATGAAACAAACAATTTCTCATGAACAAATTATGCACATAATGTTGTTCTTTTACAAAAGCAACGTTTTAGAAAAAACCCATTTTCTAAATTGGTGTTGGTATTTATTTGTATGATCTTATCAACAAATAATACTAATTGGTGTTTATTTTGCTTGTTATTAGGTATGACCCGATTTGGATCATAACGTACTAACCACATCAATCTTGTATGTGTCTTGGGCATACAAGATCCAACAATCTCCCACTTGTACAAGATTCATTGAAGATTGATGCAAGCAGTAAATACCACCTCAACAACGGTTTACTACCTTAATACGTATGACTAAATGCATTCAATAACATCATCCTCTTCAAGTACCATACTTGAAAGGTTTAGGTGAAACAATCATCTATCCTTTTGTCGTAGATGTCATGTTAAATCCGAGAGACACAGAATGATCATTCTCCATTGATTTAACTTTATCAGGCCTTAGACATCTTACTCTCAACGAATAAGAGGGACAAATCCAATCATGATAACATACGTCTCTCACAATTACCTTATATCATACCTGAAATCAGACTTATGTACTACCATGTTTTAGAACTGCAAAGAGCTGAGTCAAAGCATAATAATCGGTAAGTATCAAGACCCAATATGTATCTCAGGTCAGAGGATACCAAATAATGTTCGCCTTTACTCAAAATTACTTATGATCAATCAGGAAGATTCCATGTAGTAATATTTGAGATGCAGGTCAGTCCAATATTTGCATCCCACAAATATCAATAAACTTTGGCAGCAACCTTTGCTCTATATTCATCCATATGAATATCTACCAATCCAAGTCCATAATAGCATTACCTTCATGCTCGTTCCCACAAGCATGAATAGCTATGAACATTTTGAGTAAATAATTTACTCATGGATCTTAAACATGCAAAATAGGAATATTAGTTAAATCGTAACTGACTAATTCATTCAAGTAATAAAGGGTTACAATATCTGATTACAGAAATTAAAGATCAATCCAGTCACTAGAATATGGGCCCCATGGCACAAGCATGACTTTCATGCTTCGCCTTTTCAAGAAGCTTCGTGAGTGGATCCGCAATGTTTTGATCCGTGTGAACTTTGTGAATACTATTGTTGATACATGTATGTCCTAGATCATGATATGTGATGTAATAGATCTTGTTTGGTATGATTAATGAACTGATATGATAGTCTGTTGGTTATAATGTTTAATAGTTCATTAATGAGTCGTGACTGAATTGATTGGGTTTATGATTACTTGAATGATTACACATAATATTATATTAATTAACTAAAACATTCAAACTTAACTTAATGAAGTTCCATGCGAATGGCTCATGCGAATGAACCATACACATGAAGAACTTCACACGATTGACTAAGTCGCACGACTGAACCAGGAGACTGGATCAGTCGTACGACTGTAACATAAGATTGGCTCAGTCGCACGACTGAACACTCAGTCGCACGAATGAACCAACTGCATGGTTCAATCGCACGACTGAACCAAAATGGTTCAGTCGCACGATTGAATAGTGCCAACCTATAAATACAACTCAATTCGTGAAAAACAGGGACATTCGATCAAGTAAGATTCCAGACGAACCCTAGCCGTCCAGAAACCTTCCAAATCGTTCACCAAGTTCATAGAACACATTAGATCGATTCCTTATCGATTTCTAACGTTAGTTTCAATCCTTGATTGATTCTTCGTGTGTTCTCACTGATTGGATCGCCAATCAAATAGGATTCCGCACTATTTGATCTGGTATACACGTGATCTCTAGGTATTTCAGTCGAATACCAGGTCCTAACAAGTGGTATCAGAGCTATTGGCTCTTGATTACGTGTTGATTCAATCAAGATTGCATAAAAGTTTGTGTTTTTACATTAAAAACGCAATCTTTGGCATCAAAAGTGATCTTGGAAGTTCCCTGCTCATCGACGTTTGGTTTCTACGGACTTAGGCGATTAGAACTTGTAAAATTTCGAATTTTTACGGCTGAAACCCGTCAAACCTAGAAATTTTCGCAAAACAGCAGCTTCAGTCGCACGAGTGACTCGTTCGTACGACTAGACTCCATTCGCATTGCTCATACGCACGATTGGACCTAGTCGCACACTCATTCGGCCGACTGAACCGTTCGTTCGCATAGCTCATACGCACCAGATTCATTCGCACGACTGAACCAATCGCCCAGTTCATTCGCACGATTGAACCAATCGCAGAGCTTATACGCACGATTAGCTCATTCGCATCCTTCAGTTGCATCAGTGAAAGTTTGTTTGTTTTAGATTATAAGTTTATTCGTCCTGGAAGATCAGATGTCAGCCTTTATTGCTGGGAAGGACTCAAGGATACAGAATCTGCTGTTGCTTGAAAGTGAGGTGGGGAATCACAATAAACCACCAAAGCTTTTGACTTTAGATGAGTTTCCCCACTGGAAACAACGTTTTGAGATCTACCTTAATGGAGTAGATCCTAATCTATGGGAAGCCATTGAGATAGGTTATAGTACACCAGTGGGAGCTGATGGAGTTAAAAAACATTAAGCGGGATGACAGACGCACAGAAAGTAAAGTACAATGCAGAGAAAAGAGTTTATGCATTGATCACTCAGTCTATCCCCAAAGAGATATTCCACCAGTATTCAGAGAACAAGCAGTCCAAGAAACTGTGGGATGCGCTAGAGAGAGAGAGATATGATGGTAATGCATCATTGAAGGCAATCAAGGCAAAGGAGTTAAAGAAGGAATTCGATAACTTCTCATCAATTGGTAATGAAAGTTTGGACGAAGTCATAGACAGATTCTACCACTTGATGAGCGAATTGCATACACATGGAGTGGCTACTACCATGGAAGAGAAAGTAAGCAACTTCGCAGACGGGTTGCCTGATAAGTGGGCTACATCGTGTCTAACCTGAGACAGAATGGAATCCTTGTAAAGCTGGATATAATGACTTCATTCTTAAGTTGCGGGAAGAAGCACTAAGGATGAAGTATAGAGCTCAGAAGTCTTCGTACATACAAAATCCAGCTTTATACAATGCCATGCCTCAAGCTAAGACATCTGGAGCACCCCTCCAGACTGCTTTTGTGTCTAGCTCGTCAGGTCCTTCACATGCTTCTCCTTCTGGATCAGACACGTCTGGGTCATCATGTACCCATCATATTGGATCAGAAGCAAACGATACCAAACTGAAGATCGAGAACCTCGGTAATGTGACCGTGGAAGTAGCACGAGAGCATATGGATCTCTTAGCAGCAGTGGTTCATCATATGATGGACTTGTTGCTGGGAAGATTGGAAACTGCCATCTGGCAGACGAGGACTACGAGCAGGTGGATGAGATGGAGCTTGAAAGAATGGATATAATGTGGGCCTTAGCAAGTGCTGTCCGGAGGGAGAAGAAGTTTGTGAAAAAGACTGGATAGAACTTGGTTGCTACTAAGGACACCACCTTTGGCTTCGACAAGAGTAAAGTGACCTGCTTTAACTGTGGTGAGAAGGGGCACTTCAAAAGAGAATGTGTCAAGCCAAAGAAGACGGGGAATGGGAACCCGTTCTCATCCTTTACTCGCCAAGACAAGCAAGCTTCTAGTTCTACTTCATCAAACAAGGATCCAAAAGCCTTAACTGCTCATGATGATGAAGGACAGGATTGGAGTTTCAGGTTTGTCTCACCAGAAGAATCTAACATTGCCAGTGTTGAGGATATTAACGATGATTCTACGAGTGAAGGTGAAATAGCAGTTGAGATTGCAATGTCACATAGTGAAGAAACAACTGCAGCGAGGTCAGTTACAAGCCAAATGAGGAAGTTTCCACATCAGAGACAGAAAAGCCAGAGTCGTCAGAACCAGAATCATCTGATGCGGCACTGATGGCTAACTCTTCTGAACCAACTCAGGTAAGTACCACTGACCAAATTTAAGAACCATGCTTGTTCTGATTGTGACACTTTTAGAAATAGCATAGATGAAAATTTTACTAGGTTATTAGATCATAATGATAACTTAGTAAAAGATTACGTCTGTGCACTGAGGCTAATAGAGTACTAAAACAAAATGAGCATAGTTATAAAGAAAAGATAGACCTATGACTAAACAACTTAGGGAAACCGAAGTAGTGGCTTTTAACCAAGCAGATGACATTAGGTACTATCTTAACTCCCTAGAAGACACTAAGAAACAAAGGGCAGTTCTAGAAGTCGAAGTTAATTCATTAAAACAAACAGAAACTGCATAGTTGGACTAGCTCTTCACATATAGTCCAACACTTAGTAAGAGAAAGGAATAACGGGGAGGGATTAGGCTACAAAGTGGTTCCACCACCACCTGAGACCTTGATGAACACTAAGTCTAGACCAGTAAATAATAACCCCATCAAGGATCATGTGGTGACCACCTCTTGTTACTGATCCAGACACCTCATGTTCATCTACTGAATCTGGTCAGAAACAAAAGAACTCCACTTCAAAGGCAAAGGGTAAATTGCCTTGTGTTAACCTAGAAAATGAATTTGAAAAATTAATTTAAAGTCAGGATCAAATAGAGTCAAATCAGAACCTAAAAGGACTTCAAATGTTATTTTCACATGCTTCAAGTCAAAAACCAGTTAACCAAGAGTAAAACAGGTTAAATCAGTAAATTTGTTACACCAGAGAAAACATCAAACATCCAAGAGTCAAAAACTAAAGTGATTGATGTTACTAAAGTGTCACGCACTTCTCCCCAAAGAAAGTCTACTCATAAAGTTGATAGCAGGTCATGCTACAACTGTGGAGAATGTGGACACATTGCTTCCTACTGTCATTTCTATCAGACACCTAGGAAGAAGATTGATCTTCTGGACTCTAAACTAGGTCTTCTAAGCGGAGTTCTTAACTCCACCTAGAAGAGCTAGTGAACCTAAAGTCCAACCTATAAGCCAGACGCCTGTTTATCATAAACAGGCATTGCACAAATCTGGCTTATGGAAAGAAAATCCACTTACTTGTCTAATACTGAAGACAAGAAGGAACCTGAGCTACCCTCACCTTCTAAGGGTCAATGGGTGGAGTTTATGATGTGTGATGCCTCTGGGAAACCCAAGACAGTCAAAGCTTGGGTTCCTAACCTAAACTGATTCATTTACTATGTATGTGCAGGGTGTTCGATATAGTGCTGAGACTAACACGTGGATTATAGACAGCGGAGCATCCAGGCACAGAGAGGAAATAGAGCCCTTTTATCTAACGTCAAACAAATAAAAGGAGGGCATGTTTCCTTTGCAGGAAACAAAGGAGGCTATATCACTGCTCAGGGAGAAGTGGAAATCAGAAAGTTAAGTTTATAAAGTGAACTACGTTCAACAACTTCAGAACAACTTACTTTCTATTCCCAAATCTGTGATAAAGGATTTAAAGTCATCTTCGATACCAGAAGTGTTACGTGCTGAAGAAAGAATATATGATCCCAGAGGACCAAGTTTTGATGACTGCTTCAAGATATAAAGACCTTATATGTCTTGGATCTGTCAACAGCTGCCACAACGGATCATGAGGTTCAGTGTTTCTTATCTAAAGCTACTGAGAAGGATTCCATCTCCTGGCATCGGAGAATGGGACACATTAGTCAAAGGAAGATGAATCATTTGATTCAGAAGGATTTAGTTAGAGGACTGAATGTCAAGAACTTCCAACTTCCTGACTTTTGTGTAGCTTGCAAGAAAGGCAAACAGACAAAGAAGTCTCATAAGGAAAAGAAAGTTTCTTCAATAGAACTTCCTCTTGAGCTTCTTCACATGGATCTGTTCGGTCCAGTAGTACAAGGAGCATTGCAGGCGACGTGTACTGTTATGTGGTCACTGATGACTACTCAAGGTTCACTTGGGTAATGTTTCTGAAATCAAAATCAGAAACTTTGGAGACATTCAAGGAATTAGTAACCACACTGGAATCACTCTACAAGCTAAAAGTTCGACAAATACGCTCAGACAACGGGACAGAATTCAAGAATCAAGGGATGGAGGCATACTGCAAGGAAAAGGGAATTGTGCATCAATTCACTTCTGCCTACACACCTCAGATGAATGGTGTTGCGAGAGAAAGAACAGGAGTTTGATAGAGACAGCCGGACTATGCTGGCGAGACTCGAAATGCCTATCCAATTTTGGAATGAGGTAGTGGCAAATGCGTGCTATACACTGAATCAAGTCCTAATAGTCAAGCGCCACGGAAAGACATGTTATGAGCTACTTCAAAGACGCAAACGAACCTCATCAGAACAGGGGAACAGGTTCCAGTTCCTGAAAATCCACAAGCATCCATAAGTGATGCACCTCGACTTCGGAACCTCAAACTCCAATCTCCTCAGATGCAGAACAAAATGTTCACAACCTTGGTTCGGAGGTGATGTGGCCGACTACTCCAAGATCACGACTAAACGTCTTATCATCCCCTGACAATGTTATTGGAGATGTCCGATCAGGAGTACAAACCCGAAATCAGCTATACTCAGCTGATTACGCCTCAGTTATGGAGAGGGTTACATTCATGATGGTGCGTATCGCTGTTTTGTCTCGCAGGTTGAGCCAAAATATGTCAGTGAAGCACTAAATGATGAGGGTGGGTGAGTGCCATGCAAGAAGAACTTCTGCAGTTTAAGAAGTTAGGTGTATGGACTCTGGTTGATAGACCTAAAGGTGCTAAAGTCATTGGCACCAAAGGGTACTAAAATGTAAGAAGGATGACCAAGGAGTCATTATCAGGAACAAAGCAGACTCGACTGGTGGTTCAAGGTTTTCGCCAAGTCGAGGGGATTGACTATAATGAGGTGTTGCACCCGTGGCAAGGATGGAAGCTATTCGTATCTTCCTTGCCTATGCCTCATACATGAAGATTAAAGTCTACCAATTAGATGTGAAGTGCATTCCTTCATGGGGAATCAGGGAAACAGTCTATGTAAGTCAACCCGAGGGATTTGAAGACCCTTATCATTGGGATAGAGTTTACAGCTCGACAAGCTTGTATGTGCTTCATCAAACTCCTTGAGCTTGGTATGAGAAACTCTCACTCATCTTGTGAAACACGGCTTTCGCAGGGGAGTCATTGACTGTACACTGTTTATTAAAGAAAAGGATGGTGACCTACTGCTTGTACAGATATATGTTGATGACATAATCTTCGGTCAAAGAACGAAGAGTTATGCAAAGAGTTTGAAGCAGTGATGAAGAAAGAGTTTGAGATGAGTGTGATGGGGGAGATGTTCTTCTTTCTCGGGTTACAGGTGGTCAACACCTAATGGGATCTTTCTACATCGACCAAGTATGTAGGAGACATTCTCAGTCGCTTTGACATGGAGAATGCTTCTGCTGCTGGGACTGACTTTGCTACGATCATGATGATATAGCACCTGATGAGAATGGAGATCTTGTAGATGCCACTATGTACCGAGGAATGATTGGATCTCCTCATGTATCTCACTGCCTCAAGACCTGATATCATGTATGCTACATGTTTATGTTCCAGATATCACGCTAAACCTAAGGTCAATCATCTGATCGGGGTCAAAGGATCTTTCGCTATCTAAGGGTACACCCACACTGGGGTTGTGTATCCTCATGATGACGATTTTGAGCTCACAACGTATAGTGACTCGGACTATGGAGGCTGCAAAATGAACTACAAGTCTACATCAGCAGGGGGTCAATTCTTTGGGAAGATTAGTTACATGGTAGTGTAAGAAGCAGACATCGGTTGCATTGTCAACCTGTGAAGCCGAATATGTTGCTGCTGCAAGTTGCTGTTCTCAAATCATTTGGATTCAACAGCAAATGCGGGATTACGGTTTGAAATTCTCGTCTACTCCTATTTTTTGTTGATAACTCTGCTGCAATTGCAGTAACCAAAAATCCGGTTCAACATCCTAAGACCAAACACATCGGTATTAAATACCACTTCATACGAGACTGTTTTGAAAAGACTTAATAGATGTGGTTAAAATTAATACTGATTTTCAACGTGCTGACCTCTATACAAAGCCTTTGATAAACCACGTTTTCAATACTTGCTAGAGGTCAACGGCGTTAAAAAGAAAAGTGAGGTAATTCCTGATGAGAATAATGTGTAGTCCGATGTAGTTTCGTTAAAGTTTATTTTATTTTATGTTATCTGTTTTTTTCTTTTGTCTGTTATCTTGCTGTTTATTAAAATCCAAAAATAATTAAATCCGAAATGATTTTAGTATTTTAGGGGGAGAATATGTCAGCAAGTTAATATTAAAAAATGAGGGAGAAGGGGTAACTAGCTGAAATAAGGTAGATTGTGTCTGTGATACCGATTCAATACCTTTGGAATATGATAGTACACAGGAACAAATCAAGAGGGATTTTAAAATTTAAGGTTTGAAAAGATGCAAAGTTCAAAGTATAAGTCTGTGTAGTCTAAGCAATATAAAAGGGAAAATGATAGAAAACTGGCAACTCCTAAGGTGACACAGAGAAAGTAGACTTAGAGGCTGCTAGACCACAAATGATATGTTGGTAGATTCAACACATAGACATTAGACCTGATTGGTGATCTCAATCAAACTAAGTTGTTCAACTGACTGTGGGCTTCCATCTTATCACTGTTAACACAATCAAATATATTCCAATAAGGGGTAATGAGCATTTAAATGCCACAAAAGTGTGCGATGACCAAATTAGAGCAAAGCAAGAAAAAATGAAAGACAAATGCAATAAAGCTAATGACTTATGTTGTTGGTGCATTGTGTCAAATAAAAAAGCTGCTCTAACAAGGAGAGGTTGTGTGCCTCTCTGCTGTGCGATGGCACTGACCTGAGGATAAGCATAACCTAGATATTCTAGAATTCATTGTTGTTTGCCGCCTCTCTGCTGTGCGATGGCACTGACCTGAGGACAGGCTTCTCTTTGAAAGCTCTAAGAATAGTTTCTTCTTGTAATAATACCCGTAGACCGCTCAAAACCTCTGAGAAATGTTGATTACCATATAAGTGTGGATCCACAAATGTTAGCTGAAATAATTAAACCTAAATCAGTCACCAGTCTGCGTCAAAGTCAGTGTATGGATTTAAGTGGACAAACATACTGACAATCTTAGTGGCTACATTCTCAAGAGTTCAAATCAATGTGAAAATCTAAGAGTTTCAGTATGATTTCCTTAAGTTGCTAACGACTCTGGATGAACACCGAGAAGTTAAGCATCAAAGAGTTTTAATAACAAGTCCCAAAATGATTTGGTATTCCTGTATGATTCCAAAATTGAGTTGGTCCATATATGATCAATCTAAGTTAAGCTGTCTACTCCTAATCAAATCCCTTAGATTTCTATCTTAGGGTTTTATCTCTCACAAAAAGTCCAAAAATAACTTTAGTTGTGTAGTTTAGTTTAAGTTTCTATATTATCTTTTAATTTGTGTGTCTGTCGGACTACATCAGGGAAATCAGAAGGAAATTAACTTACCTAAAAGGGTCATGTCGGAAATGGCCACATGTGTTTCAAAGTCTAAAAAGTCACGTCTAAAGTGACTGAATTGGTTAAGAGCTTATAATGTCTATTTCAAAAGATTAAAATGTTCAAAAATGGCAGAAAATCTACCAAATGGATCCCATTCGCACCATTGGACCATGAGTGTGGACCAACCATGCGAATGGATTCCATTCGCATGATTGGACCATGAATATGGACCAACCATGCGAATGGATCCCATTCGCACGACTAGACATGAAACTGAGCCATTCGACCGATGACAGGGTGCGAATGAGTCGGTCAACCAACTGAGACTTAGTCGGTTAATTGAGATGCGAATAATGGAGACCGAATGAGTCAGTCGACCGACTGAGACTCAGTCGGCCGACTGAAAGCGACCGGCTGGACCAATCGCACGAATGAACCTCAGTCGCCCGAATGAACTGTGCGAATGAGGCCAGTCGGCCGATTGAAATTAGGGTCAGTATTTAAAGGGCCTCAGTCGATCGCATCTCACTCATCACTCCCAATCGCACCCCAAATCGCTCTCCTTACCATTACTCTGCCAAAATCTCTAGAGACAGTTATTCACATTGCAATTCATCTTCTGACTTTCGATTGACAAGAATCAAGGTACATTGTCGTTCAATCTTGTAGAAATCAGAAGATTTTAAGTCCAAATTGGGTTATTCGAATGAAACCTTGATCGGACTGAAAAATGCCCTAGTAACCTACATAAACTAAGCTAAACGTTAAAATCAAGTTTGCTAGGTCATTAGTGACGAGATGACGACTCAAATGAACTTGATATAGAGGTTTAAAACAAAAGATTGGTGAAACTGAAAATGTGAATCGCACAGTGGGTCTTCATGCGAATGGACAGCAAGATGAACTTCAGTCGCACGACTGAAGGGCCCAAACTGCCCATACGCATGGCTGAACCATGCGTATGAAGTTCAGTCGCATGACTGAGGTAACCGCATGAAGGTATATGCGTAGAAGCCCAATCGCACACACTGAGATACGTATGCGGTCAATCGCACGACTGAACCCCATTCGGACCATTCAATCGTACGACTGAACCCCTTTCGCACGGTTCAATCGCACTGTTGAACTCAGTCGCACAACTTCAATCGCATGACAAAAATATGTTCTTCAAGCTTAATGATTTCATGACTTTCTTATTAAATGGTACTAATGTTTACTATCTTTGTGTAACAGATGGCGAGTAGATGGACAATGAGCACTAAGCATATATATGTGCTCATCTGGACTTAACATCCAGAAATGCTGCAAAATTCTCTGGCATTATCACGTTTCTACTAAGATCACGGATTGCGCATGCCATCTCTACCCCTTGCACCCCATACCGATCCATTCAACAAGCCTTCTGGGAAGGCGCTACAGTTGATAGATCATCGGATCCTCACTGCATAATAAGTTCCATATTTGGCGAGGATATTACAGTTTCTGAGGAAGACTTACGGGTTGTACTTCAATTGGGGGATGACGGTGACTGCCCACCCGTCTACACCCCCTCACTGTCAGAGGATGTTTTCTCGAGCCAATATCTCCAAAAGGGGTACAACAACCTCGGCACACTTGCTGCCTCAAGTGCATGGCTTCAAGAAAAGGTGGGTTTGATGAGCTATCGGATCAAATGCAAAACGCATACGTTGCGTTGGTGCTGAACCATCCGTTCAGCTTCTCTAAGATGATCTTCACCTATCTGGTGGAAAACATCGAGGGGAAAGGAAAGGAAGCCTTCTGTATGTACCCACGGTTTATGCAAATGATAATAGATCAGAAGCTTCCTTCCCCGCCAAAAGAACAGGAGGATTCGGTGGTATTGGAGGTCATGGATGACACCACCCTGGGAAGGATGAAAGTATACCGGGAATCCAGTGAAGCCTCCGGTCAGGAGGTTGTTCGGTCATCTTGCCAGAGAAGACTATGTAGTGCCGGAAAGGAGGAAATGGCGTCACGAGGACAGTGACTCCGACGTGGAGCCAATTGTCCTCCTACTAGTGATTCAGAGTGAGGATGACAGTGGGGATGGTGCTATTCCTCCAGAGGCAATTTGTCTGACTCTGTTCCTCTGTGTCGGTCTCATCTGCTGAAGTAACTGAGTCAGCAGGATTTCATCAAGATTTTGTTCTTCACGATGAAGATGAGGTTGAATCGATGAGGCCACTGACCCGAACTGTGGGAAGAAAGTTGTTCCCACAGAACATGGGTTGAGGGTTGTTGGTGAACAACCGAGAGGCTCGGAGATACATAAACTGATCCAACTTATGCTCCGGGGTCCTCAGGCGGGATTGAGGGGGAGCATCCACCTCGAAGGGAACGAGGAGAAAACGGATGGCTCAACCCCATGGCCAGAAAAAGAAGAAGCGTAAGGTAACCTTCATCACACCACACCCCCCATCCCTTCCACCCTACCACCACCACTACCATCTGCAGACACACCTTCCACCCCATACCTCTCCCCACAGCAACCACAGACCCCACCATACCGACCACCACAAGCCAGACCCCAGCCACCACTACATCATTCAGCCCACACTCACCACCACTATCATCCAGACCTGACCAGATATTCACCACCTCCACTAGCCACCAAACCGAGCCCTCAGCCTACCCACACACACCTATAGATCTCCTCTACCTCCAATCGGGTAGAGGAACAGCTGTCAGCTTTAAATAGAATGGTGTTGCGATTGCTGGCGGCTGATGAGGAAAGACCACTCAGATCCGCCAGCTTACCGACCTGACTGCTGCACAATCGCATAAAATTGCAGAGCAGGATCGAGTTATTGAGGAGCAGGCCCAGAATTGGCTGCTCAGAACACTCAGTTGGACCAACTCCGAGCTCAAAGTGTCGAAGCAGGTAAGCAAATAGAGGAGTTGGAAAAAGCTAAGAGGACCATTTTGCTAAAATTGAAAGGATCAAAGGAGGAACCTCTAAAGATAAAGATGTGACAGAGATAATGAGATATGATGATGATGATGATGATGACAGTGGTTCTGATGAAGAGAAACCCGAAGAGTGGTGTGCAGATGAAGAGACTGAAGAAGGAGAAGCAGCTGAATCTGTCTCAGCTCCAGGGCAAGAGAAGAGAACAAAGAACAGACAGATCAGTCAGCTTCTGCTTCTGCACCTTCATATGAAGAGACTAGCATTCAGGATAAAAGTAAATAGTGATGTTTATGTATTTAATTACTTTTGTATTCTGTATTGAAAAACCATGTACTAAATGTTTATATTAAGTTAATGCATTTTGTTTGATATATTACTAATGATTTGAGTGTGAAATGTGTAAATCAAAAAGATCCAAAGTACCATAGAGATGAGTTTGATATTGCTCCCCTTCAACAGGTCAAGTCTCAACTCACAATGATTCTTGATCTGCAAGGTATTGTCAGAAGGTCAGTGAGTTATACCCCTGAAGAAGGTGAAATAATTCACGACCTATCTAACGAGCAACTGGCAGAGATGTTCAGACTCAATCCTGATGACATTGTCAAGGATGCTCCAACAGTTGATTCAACCAGTGACGACGAACTACATGACGTTGATGAAGTTGAGGTTGAAGATATTGCTGCTGAAGAGTACCCTCAGTACGCTGACAATGAGGGTAATGTGGTCCCCAATCTGGGTGAGTCCCTAGTCAGTGATATGTTTGAGGTACTAGACAAGATGGAGCAGGAAGCTGGAAAGACCGAAGGAACAGCCCAAGCCTCAAACGATGACGTATACATTCGAAAGGCTGAGTGGGCTGAATGTTTTAAAGAAGTCAGAGCCCAACGTGCTGCATCGAAGAGGGATGCCTACACCAAGTTCTACAGCGTCAAGAAACATCGTATGGTGTCAGGCAGGATTATAGCATGGGCATATTTTGATGATCTTAATGTTTATGCCGTTAAGAGGGAAAAGGGCATAGAGTACTTTAGATTTCCACATGATCTAAAGACTCTACCAGGATTTGAGCTCAACCAGCTGGCCAAATTGAAGCTGTTGTATGCTGACCCGAGAAAAATGTCAGGCTGGTTTGAGGCTGCCCAAAGAAAGAGTACCACACCAGGTGGATTAACTTCAGACCTCAACAACCTACAAGGTATATTAGAAGGTCTGAGATGGATGCCATTACTGGAAAACCTAAGATTGTGTTGAAGTGGAGTCCTCCTTGCACTATGTCGAGAATCCCTCTCAGGGAAATGCCGACTTCACTCCACACTTCAAATGGTGGTACTATGATTGGAGAACTGCTGAAGCTGTCATAGTTCTGAACAAGGGGATCAAATGGATACTGTCAGGGTATTCCACCCAATGTGGCTAACTAACTTGTCTGCTAATGATGTCTATACATTATACAAGTGGCCACTGTTCTATGACACACAAGACATTGTACAAGCCCTCCAGTTCCAAATGTTATACGACTTTGCTTCGCGTTTGATATTCACGCGGGAGTCACACAAGAGGACAAGTACAAGAAATGAGGAGGTAATGAAGAAAACAAGACATTAGAGAGATCTAGGTCCAAGGGGGAGTTTGTTGATACATGTATGTCCCTAGATCATGATATGTGATGTAATAGATCTTGTTTGGTATGATTAATGAACTGATATTGATAGTCTGTTGGTTATAATGTTTAATAGTTCATTAATGAGTCGTGACTGAATTGATTGGGTTTATGATTACTTGAATGATTACATATAAATATATTAATTAACTAAAACATTCAAACTTAACTTATTGAAGTTCCCATGCGAATGGCTCATGCGAATGAACCATACACATGAAGAACTTCACACGATTGACTCAGTCGCACGACTGAACCAGGAGACTGGATCAGTCGTACGACTGTAACATAAGATTGGCTCAGTCGCACGACTGAACACTCAGTCGCACGAATGACCAACCGCATGGTTCAATCGCACGACTGAACCAAACTAATGGTTCAGTCGCACGATTGAATAGTGCCAACCTATAAATACAACTCAATTCGTGAAAAAAGGGACTTCGATCAAGTAGATTCCAGACGAACCCTAGCCGTCCAGAACCCTTCCAAATCGTTCTCCAAGTTCATAGAACACATTAGATCGATTCCTTATCGATTTCTAATGTTAGTTTCAATCCTTGATTGATTCTTCGTGTGTTCTCACTGATTGGATCGCCAATCAAATAGGATCCGCACTATTTGATCTGGTATACACGTGATCTCTAGGTATTTCAGTCGAATACCAGTTCTAACACATATCTTCCCCTTTTCAACTTCATCCCTTATGTAGTTGAATCTTCGTTCAATGTGCCTAGTCTTCTGATATGCACGGGGTTTCTTGATTTGAGCAATTGCACCCTCGTTATCACAAAGAATTTCTAAGGGTCCTAATGGAAGGGACCACCCCTAGGTCGGCAATGAACTTCTTTAACCATGCAGCTTCCTAAGCGCTAATGAGCGGCAATGTATTCAACTCTATAGTTTGATAATGCCACCACATCTTTCTTAGAGCTCTTCCAAGAGATAGCTCCTCCATTCAAGATGAAAATGTACCCCCATTGTGATCGTGAATCATCACGATCAGTTTGGAAACTCGCATCCGTGTAACCCTTTACTATGAGTTCCTCCTCACCAGATCCATAGATTAGGAACATATCTTAGTCCTCCTTGGTACTTAAGTATGTTCTTAACAGCCATCCAATGATGCTTAGTGGATTTTGTTGGTATCGGCTTGTCATGCTCAAGGCGCATGACACGTCCGGTCTAGTGCATATCATTGCATACATGATGGATCCTATAGCAGACGCATACGGGATTTCCTTCATTTTGTCTTGCTCATCCTTTGAGCTTAGACATTGAGTCTTACTCAATATCGTTCCTCTTTGAATAGGTATGGTACTTTTCTTAGAGTTTTCCATCTTGAACTTTTTCAAGATCTTATCAATGTATGCACTTTGATTCAAACCTATCAACTGCCTTGATCTATCCCTATAGATATTTATTCCTAAAATATAGGCGGCTTCACCAAGATCCTTAATGGAGAAACAGCTTCTAAGACAGGCTTTTACACCTTCCATGGTTGGAATGTCATTTCCAAATAGTAGGATGTCATTGACATACAATACTAAGAAAATGGTGATGCTCCCACTAGCCTTCTTATATACACATGCTTCATCGGCGTTTTTGATGAACCCAAATTTGGTTATTTCTTCATCAAAACGGTGATTCCAACTTCTTAATGCTTGCTTCAATCCATAGACTGATTTCTTTAACTTGCATACTTTGTCAGGATGTTTTGGGTTGACAAAACCTTCAGGCTATACCATATAGACATCTTCCTCAAGATATCCATTTAGAAAAGTAGTTTTGACATCCATTTGCCAAATCTCATAATCATAATGAGAAGCTATGGCAAATAATATCCTAATAGACTTTAGCATTGCAACTGGTGAGAAAGTCTTATCATAATCAACCCCTTGAGTTTGAGTGAACCCTTTTGCTACAAGTCTAGCTTTATAAGTATCCAAGTTTCCATGGATATCGGTTTTCTTCTTGAAAACCCACTTACTTCCAACTATCTTGGAGTTAAGAGGTGGTTGAACCAAGTCGCACACTAGGTTGTCATACATGGATTGCATCTCAACGTTCATGGCTTCAAGCCATTTGTCACAATCCAAATTGGACGTTGCATCATGATAGGTGGTTGGTTCATCTGAATCTACCACATAGCATCCATCTATGAAAAATCCATATCTTTCAGGTGGATTACTAATTCTACTAGATCTGTGAACATTCTGTGTAATTTGATCAACCACTTGATCATTTTCAACATCCTCATGTTGAGTGCTAGTATCAACCAAACGTGTATCGGTTTGTGGTTCTTGATCCTCCTCAAGATCCATAGTTCTACTGCTAGTTCCTTTCGTAAGGAACTTAACTTCTAAGAACTCAGCCTTCTTGGCAAAAAACTCCTTTTGTTCGAATGGATCATAGAAATAATATCCCATAGAATCTCTGGGATATCCAATGAAGATACACTTAGTGGAACGACTTTCTAGCTTGTTTGAGGTGGGAGTCTTAACATAAGCCTCACAACCCCATACCCTTAATATGACAGTGATGGAACCCTTCCATGCCATATTTCAAAAGGTGCCATTTCCACTTTCTTGGTTGGGGCCATATTCAAAATACGAGCCACAGAGAGCAAGCGACACCCCAAAATGATAAAGGCAGTGAGCTTCTAGCCATCATAGATCGAACCATATCTAATAGAGTTTGATTTCTCCTCTCGGACACACCATTATGTTGTGGTGTTCCAGGTGGAGATAGTTGTGAGACAATACCACAACTTTTAAGATGGTCTCTAAAGGCATCACTCAAGTATTCACCTCCTCTATCAGTGCGAAGAATTTTTATTTCCTTGTTGAGTTGATTTTCTACTTCATTTGGAAGATTTTTAACATTTCAAAAGCTTCATCTTTGTGTCTTAACAAGTACACAAAACCATATCCACTATAGTCATCGGTAAAGGTAATGAGGTATCTTTCATGGTACCTAGTCATTGGCTTAAAAGGACCATATACATCCCAATGTATGATGCCTAATAAATCTTTTGCCCGTTCGGACTTGCCACTAAAAGGTGCCTTAGTCATTTTACCTTGTAAACAAGATTCACATACATCAAATGAATCATACTCATTTGCTTTTAGAAGACCGTTCTTTTGAAGTGTTTGTATGCGCTTCTTGTTTATATGACCAAGATGGCAATGCCAAAGATAGGTATCACTCAAATCCAATTTGAGTTTCTTAGTGGTGGTTTGGTACAATGAGCTATCATATAATGTGTTTTCACAAACCAATTCATAAATACCATTTATGGGATTAACTTTAAAATAAAACGTGCCATTTAAAGAAACATGAATTTCATTCTCAATAAATGACAAAACATAACCATATTGTCTTAAATTTAGACCAATATGGATCATGAAAATTGTACCTGAGGTTTGCCCGGCATCCCTCTTTGCTTGCAACTCTTTGAATGGACTGGGCAATTTCTTGACCAATGTCCAATCTCCCCACACTTAAAGCATGGGTCATTTGAAGCAACCTTTTGCTTCTTCTCCGCTGGTTTTGGTGGTGGCCCTCTTACCACTCCCTTTCCCTTTCCCTAACGTGCCCTTTACCCTTTGCAACATTTGCTTGGTGCGGGGTGAGCCCTCTTCTTGTTCCCACCTTCATTGATGGTGAGAACGGGTAAAACCCTTTTACCCATGGCCGCCTCAGTAGTTTTGAGCATGGAGTGAAGCTCACTTATGTTCTTGTCCCACCCGTTCATGTTATAATTCATGACAAAATTTTCAAACCTTTTTGACAAAGAGTTGAGGATCAAATCCGTAGCTAACTCTTTCGAGACGGGACAATTCAGCCTTTCGAGGTGGTCAATGTGGCTTTTCATCTTAAGTACATAAGATGAAATAGATTGGGTGTCGTCCATACGACACGCATGGAGTGCTCGAACCGTTTCGAAGCCCACAACCCGTGCTTGTTGTTGGAACGTTTCCTTCAACTGGGTTATCATGTCGTACGCTCCATGATGTTCATACTCCTTTGGAGATCTGGAGTCATACTTGCCAACATAAGGCAAGACACTTGGATCGAGTCCTCAGTGTATTTCACCTAATTATTATAGGCCTCCTCATCATCCTCACTAGGTTGATCGGGAATCGGTCGTCTATATGTATGACCGTTTCTCTTGCTTGAGAACAATTCTCAAGTTTCAAAACCAATCAATAAAGTTATTATGGTTTAGACGCTCCTTTTCGAGAATGGTTCTTAGTGATAGTGAGTGAGCGGTCGGGATTTCATTGTTATCATTATTGTTGGTGGCCATTTACAAAATATAACAAAGTTCAATTTTAGTAATTTTGATATTGTTCATATTTTTATAATTAAAACCCCTTTTAAGTGTCTTACACAATATTAAAATCTAGAATCCAACGTTACATTTAAATAGTGGTTAGGTGACCTTTATCCCATTATTTAACTTAACAAGGTAGTCAACATTTTGACAATTGCAACCCTTTGCAACTTCTAGGGTATGGGATCAACTTTAAACATCATATGTATAGTCGGCATGTTTATCCCATTAACACCTTTGTAAATCATATTGTAGGTGATCCATTTAACATGGTTTGCAAATCAAGTTACCCTACTGGCACACACATGTGAGTTTTCCAAGATAAGTGGTTAGGTGACCTTTATCCCACAAACTTGTTTATAAAAGAAATTTAAAGTTTTCATAATCTTAGTTTAAAAAACTATATGTACCTTATATTTGCATGCTTTCAAATACAAGGTACCCTATGGTTCACTTTTAATAAAACCTCTTTTATTAAAATCATTAATCCTTTTAATAACCTTTTATTAACCACTTAATGATAAAGAACCATCAAATTTCAGCTTGTTAAGTTTGTTAATGAGTTTGTAATGCATATCCAAATATCCACCAAACAATCAAACAACAAACATTCAAACAAGCATAAACATACAAACATGGGTGCATAACCATAGCCACTAAGTTGACCACACTTGTTTGCCATCACAAGTGTTGTCATAAGATCTTTCCTAAGGATGAAGATGACACATCAAAATGTGTCCATGAACTCCCACTTGAAACCACATCCAAATACTTCAAGTGTCCATGTCTTTTGTGTCCTTTGAGTCTTCATCTTGTGCATCTTCTTTTACAAAATCATATCCTAATAAAATTTTTCTAATAAAAGAAATGCACCTAATCTATTTATTACATAACCAAATGAATAAATAATTACAACCCAAGATACAAAGCACAAATTACAACCCTTACAAGGATCAAAACAACATGACATACAACAATCAACCAAAACCAACCACACAAGGCCAAGGCTATGTTATGCACCAAAATGAGAACATATTCAATATCCAAGAACAAAAATGAACCCCTTATTTCAGCCCTAAAGCTTCAGCCAACATAAACTAAAACTTTAAGGTTTGTCCAAACAACACAATCAACCATTTGATGTAAATCTTTCAAGGTTTAAACCAAAGCATACAAGAATAACCCTTGAAATATAAGGGATTCATACATCCACAACAAAGCAGCCCCCAATGGGTTGAAAAGGTCCATGAAAACTAATTTTTCAAGACCTTTTGAAGCACATATTCCATATAACCCAAGGCTTCACTCAACAAAGATAAGCTCATTAAAATTTAGATGGAAGAAATGAAAAATGAGTTTGAGACCAAGTTTGTACCACAGTCATCCCAATGTGATAAACCCAGGCTTCACCAAATCCAAAAAGAAGGATAAGGTTTATCATAGAACAGCTGATAGTGTTCCTCATGATAAAAATCAGACTAAGTCTGTGAATTTCAAGGAGGAAATGGTGGGTCACAGGAACTCATCAAAAACAAGTACTATGTGTCACAAGAGCTGAAAGCTTTAGCTACAAATCAGACACAACTTGTTATGATGGTTCAGCATTTGTTGGGGAGAGTTAACCAACTAGATGCACCTGTGATCAAACCACTGAAAAGGTATTCCAAGCCCAAATCCAAGAATCCATTTCAGCACCATCTCCACCTTCATCAACTGTTAATCATGAGAAACAAGTTATGGTTAAATCTGTTATTGAAAACAGACCCAAAACCAAAAAGGTTTGGTTCTCAAAACCTAACTAGTTCCTTGTGATGAATGCAGGATTCTTCAGCATGCCAAAGGAGCATCTGGTATGTGGACAGTGGAGGATCTATGCATATGACAGGGAGCAGTTCTCTTCTTAATGACTACTCTCAAGGAAAGAAGGGATTTGTTTCATTTGGAAATGATGCTAAGGGTTACATCATCGGGAAAGGGTATGTGTCTAATGGAGAACTCAGATTTGATGATGTTAACCATGTGGAGAATCTCAAGTATAATCTACTGAGTGTCAGTTAGATGTGTGAAAAATGGCATGTTGCACTTTTCACAAGCCAGAACTACAGGATTCTGTCTTCCCAAGTTCTGAGGCTGCTTGACAAGGTATTGGATGAACATACTCTCCTGAAGGCCAACAGATTGGAAGAGTATATGCCCTGGATTTGTCAAAGAAGATTGATTTCAAGGGTCATCCTTGCTTGTTCTCCAAAGCCTCTCCTCAGGAATCTAAACTGTGGCATAGAAGGCTGGGTCATGTAAATCTCAAAAACTTGACTCAGCTAATCCACAATAGTTTAGTGAGAGGTCTACCAATAAAGGAGTTCCATTGTGATGAAACCTGCACTGCTTGTTTGAAAGGAAAACAACACAAAGTCTCATTCCCTCCTATTGAAGAACCTAAGTCCACTGCCTGCTAGAAGTTCTGCACATGGATTTATATGGTCATGTGAGAGTGATGAGCATGGCAAAGAAGAAATACTGTCTGGTAATTGTGGATGATTACTCCAGATTTGTATGGACTTTCTTCTTGCATTCAAAGGATGAGGTTGCTCAGACGATTATAAACTTTGTGTCATATGTTGAGAAGCAGTATTCCCTATCAGTCAAGTGTATAAAGAGTGATAATGGAACAAAATTCAGAAACCATACACTTGATGATTTTTATCTCTCAAAGGGAATCAAGAGGCAGTTAGCATCCCAAGGACTCCAAAACAAAATGGAGTAGTGAGAGAAAGAACAGGACCCTAATTGAAGCTGCAAGGTCCATGTTGGTTGACTCTGGTTTGCCATTGACCTTTTGCTGAAGCTGTCAACACAGCTTGCTATGTGCAGAATAGAGTTTTAGTAAATCAAAGGTTGATGAAGACTCCATATGAAGTTCTACATCATTTGGCTCCTCTAATTTCATTCTTCAAAGCCTTTGGGTGTCCTTGTTTCATTCTCAACACAAAGGATCAACTCCACAAATTTGATCCTAAGGTGGATGCAGGGTATTTTGTAGGATATTCATCCACATGCAAGGCTTACAGAGTCTTCAACTGCAAAGAACAAGATAGTTGAAGAAACCTTGCATGTGAAGTTCAATGAATCTCCTAAGGATAAAATTCCACAAAACCCTATGGAGTTGTTTGATCTGGATATACTGCAATATGTTCCTTATCAACCTCCAGCTGTTGCAGATCATGTGAATAAATCATCTTCTGCAGCAAGTCTTCCACCTGGTGGTACTGAAGATGATGATGATATCAGTACTCACCTTTTCAAGTTTAGTGATCAACTGCCTGAGTCTACTAAACTTGATGTTCCTTAGCTTCAGCAGCTCCATCCACAACAAATGCTGATGAGATTTCTGACTCCTCTACATCATTTGAATTGCCATCTCATACTTGGTTTCAAGAATCTGGATCAACATCTGCTGCTGCTGAACCTGCTACAAATACTTGCACTGAACTTATAGTGTACCAAGAGCTGAAGAATCACCCCATGTCTCAAATCATTGGTGATATCAATGCTGGTGTCTCAACTAGGAGTCAATTGTCCAACTTTTGCTTCTATGCTCTCTTCATCAGTCAGCTAGAGCCAAAGAACTATCATGTTGCTTTAAGAGACAATGGATGGGTTGAAGCCATGCAGCTTGAGCTACTTCAGTTCAAAAGCAGCACAGTGTGGGAACTGGTTCCTCTACCCCCAGGTAAGTGTGCAATAGGCACTAAGTGGGTGTTTAGGAATAAAACTGATGAAAATGGGCTTATTGTCAAGAACAAGGCTAGACTGGTTATACAAGGGTTTTCAAAAGAAGAAGGTATTGATTATGATGAAACCTTTGCCCCTGTAGCCAGACTAAGCAATTAGATTGTTCTTAGCCTATGCTGCATTCCACAATCTTAAAGTTTTTCAAATGGATGTCAAAAGTGCTTTTTATATGGCAAAATAAAGGAAGAGGTTTATGTGTGTCAACCACCAGGTTTTGAGGACAATAAACATCCTGATTGGGTGTATAAACTTGATAAAGCTCTTTATGGGTTGAAGCAAGCTCCTAGAGCCTGGTATGAAACACTTTCAAATTTTCTTCTTCAAAATAATTTCACTAGAGGTTCCGTAGATAATATTTGTTTGTTAAGAAAGTGGATCAACATAAGCTACTTGTTCAAATTTATGTTGATGATATAATTTTTGCATCCTCGATCCCCAGTTGTGTGATGATTTTACAAGTTTAATGAAACAAAAGTTTGAAATGAGTGCAATGGGAGAATTACAGTTCTTTCTAGGCTTGCAAATCAAACAAAAGGCTGATGGAACCTTCATTCATCACTCAAAATATACAAAAAATCTTTTGAATAAGTTTGATTTACAAAACTGTAAGCCCTGTTCTACTCCCATGTGCAACACCACACAACTGGATGTAGATCAGAAAGGTAAAGTTGTTAATGAAACACTTTACAAATGTATGATTAGGTCCTTGATGTATTTACTAGCTTCTAGACCAGATATTATGTTTGCAACTTGTGTTTGTGCTAGATTTCAGGCTGCTCCTAAAGAGTCTCATTTGATTGCAGTCAAGAGGATCTTTAGATATCTGCAAGGTACACAATCTCTAGGTCTTTGGTATTCCACTAGACACTCTTGCAAATTAGTTGCTTTTTCTGATAGTGACTATGCAGGGTGTAAGTTAACAAGAAAGTCAACTTCTGGTGATGTCAATTCCTAGGCAACTGTTTGATTTCTTGGCAGAGTAAGAAACAAACATCTGTTGCTACATCCACTACTGAAGCAGAGTACATTGCTGCTGCAAGTTGTACATCTCAGGTACTTTGGCTTCAGAACCAATTATTGGATTATGGCATTACAGAGATTAAGACTCCATTATTAATGGATAGTGCTTCAGCTCTGTGTATTGTCAAGAATCCAGTCCAGCATTCTAGGACCAAACATATAGATATCAGACACCATTTTATTAGGGATTGTTTTGAAAAAGGTCTGATTAATCCAAAGTTTGTGCCAAGTGCTGATGAGCTTGCAGATATATTCACTAAGCCTTTGGATAGTTCAACTTTCCAAAACCTTGTGTTAAGGCTTGGTATGCTACAGCTAGAATAAGTGACAACTACTAATGATCTCAGTAAACAAGTAATGATGACCATTAGTAAACATGTCACAAATATGTACTGATTCTGTTAAAAGAAACTGATGCAGTTACAAACTACTGATGTAGTTATAACTACTGATGTCAGTAAAAACAGATAAGTACTGATGTCCTATTAAACAACTGAAAACAGCTAAAAAGTCTGATGAGTAAGTGTTGAGGACAGTATGAAACAACTGAAAAGCTAAGAATTGACGAAAACTACTGATGAGAATTTTCTCTTCAGTCGTTTCCACAAACTGCTGTTTCACCTTAAACAACTGATGACAAAACCATGTTTTCAGTAGTTTCACAACTACTGATGACTAACACCAAGTTCTCAGTTGTTTTCTACACCTGAAGACAAAACCAAGGTTTTCAGTAGTTTCATAACTACTGATGACTAAAACCAAGTTTTCAGTTGTTTTCAAATGTCTGATAGTTAAAACCAAGTCTTCAGTTGTTTTCATACAACTGCTGACAACACCAACACTTTCAGTCGCTTTCTTTTCAGCATTTTCTTAACCTACAAATACATGCACTTATAGCCGAACGTTTCATTAGCCGTTTTCTATCCATTTCTCTCTCAACAATGGCGACCATGAAACTCAAACCTAGACACAACTGTGTTGCCTACCTCTCGAAATCGGCCTTCTGGAACAAATTTGATAATGCCATCGATCTTATGGTGGATTCTCAATACCGAACTGCCTTTCTTTTGAATCCTACTATATACCCCGATTCCTTACACCAATTTTGGACCAAGGTCTCTGTCACAACTGGTGAAAATGATAGCCAAATCACTCTCCAGTCGTTGGTTAACCAGAAACAGGTGGTAATCACCCTGACATCATTCGCAAAACCCTAAATTTGCATGATGCCACCTGTATTATAGAATACCCGAAAGGCACCATTGATATGTCTTTCATCAACAACGGCTATGAAGGAGACTTAAGTGCTACAACCATTCTCAAAAAGCACTTCCATGATGGTAAAAGACTTATCTTCCACATGGTGAATGTCTGTCTTGCTCCAAAGACATCTTCATGGGATCAGATGTCCTCAAGATGGCAACAGGTATTGTATTCTATCTTTGAACGACAAACTCTAAATTTTTCTGAGATAGTGTTTATGGAACTTAAGGATCTGGCTCAGAAACCTGTGACAAACAGATGGCTACTATATCCCAGGTTTCAAATGGCCATAGTTTTAAATCAATTAAAATATGAAGGCCTTGTTGGTCTTGGAGTCCCTGCTCCAGTTGTTTTAGCTGAGGTATACTCCAGACATAACTCTGACCCTACTCTCAAAGGGGCTACCCGGCTGCTCAAACCCAAGCAGAGGGAACCCACAGCCTCCACCTCCAGATCCAAAGTCTCCACCAAACCCAAACCCCAAAAGCCCAAAAGGCTACTCAGGGAGATGAGTCCCCTGCGGATGCACCTGTACCACCAATACAGGAAACACATACTGGTTCTAACCCCCAGTCATGTCAGAGACTCAACCAACTTAAACCGCAAAGGTATCCTCTCCACAAGATCCTGTTGCAACCAAATTTGGGGATACCACATTACTGGAACCTATCTCAGTTGAGAGGGTTACCATTGAAGAGCATCTCTCACCCCGGGTGCAATCTGCTTCTGACCAATCTCCAACTACAACCGCCCCTCAAAGCCCAACTCTTATAGTTGCTAAAGTGCTGAGTCAGCTGCATTCCTCACCCCTTCCCCAGAAACCAATTAACACTGGGAATACCTCAACAATGAGGGGGAGGACCAAAATGCTGCTAATAACCCACATCACAGGGGTTATAATGTTCAATCTCCAAGTGTAGAAGAGGAGGTTAGAACATCTGGTCAGGCTGCCACTTCTACTGATTCAGCAAATGAACAGGATGAAGTTGGTACCATATATAAGACCTCACTAGAGGCAACTGCCAGTGAAGGACAAAGTCCTGAGGCAGGAAGTCCCTAGAACCAAGAACAAGGGGCACATGCATATACTGATCTACACTCAGCGCATGTACATCCTGATTTAATCAGGAGGTCAGATGATTCAGCAAAGACTGATGATGACCTGGGCTTTTTCTTTGATGTCTTAGCCCATAACACTATCCTAGAGACGGAGGTGAGCAGACTCAAAGAGCTGCTAGCCAAAATGTCTCAGGATGAAAGTCCATCTACCCCCATTGACCCACAGATGGCACCTTCTTTGAAGGTTCACCAAACACACAACCAATACACTTAACTAAGCCACCAGCCACTGCTTTTGGCACCACCTCTTAGGGACAGAACCCCTCTGAGCAGATGGTTGCAACCTTTCAAAACTCCTTACCTCTCATCACTCTCATCATCACTGAGATAGTAAATAAAGCCATTGATGAGAGGATCTTCTCAAATCTCCACACACTTATTGATGATGCCGTTCACAAGTCACTTTCTACCTTTCAAGCCCCTGATCCCAATGCATCCAAAAAGGGGGAGACTACTACGTCTACGGTAGTGAAAGAAAGGAAAAGGAAGAGAGTAGAAGATGAGAAAGAACCAGAAAAAGAAAAGGAGTTGGAGAAATAACAAGAACTGATCTCAGAGAAACAGCTGATCACAGTGCAAAAGCTGAGCACAAACAAAGAGCAGAAAGATCAGCTGATCACTTACAAAAGGAAGAGAAGTGCTGAGTCAAAGTCTGATCGAGAAAAGTCCTTAGAAGATCTTGTCAAAGAAGCTGATGAAGCTCATAGCAGATCTATGGACAAAATAATAGATCAGCCCTTCAGACAGGGTCATAACACAACCACCTTAGATGTTGAGATCAGAAGGCTGGAGATAAATGAGATTCAAGCAAGATGGGCTAGTTACAGTGTGTTGGATAGGGAAAGATTGGAGATTATGATCAGGTTTATTGCCAAATATCTAGGAAGATCATTGATAGAGATAAAGTCTTGGTTTAGAGACAGTATCTTAGAGACAACCAAGAAAATCTGTTCTACTGGAGGCTACAACAAAGGGTTGATCATCAAAGTACTGGATGAAGCAGGTGCTGGGAAGAGAACTGAGATGGCAAAGCTCTCAAAAGCCAAACTCACCACTAAATTGCTAGATCAGCCTTCTCATACTCCCACTAAAAAACAACCTCAAAGCAATCATCTCTAAAATCTACCAAGTCTATCCCTAAACCAAAACCACCCATAATTCAACCCACAAAACCAATTCCATTACCCCAAAAACCATCTCAAACCATACCCAGTGATACACCAGAAGGAGGAGAAGGGTGTTGAGGGTAGAAGAAGAAGAAGAAGAGGATGATAATGAAGACAGTCTGCCAATCTCTGCTGTTCTCAAACTTAAAATACCTGAGCCCAGAAGTCAACAGATAATCACACCTGACTTGCAAATGCAAATGGTGAAAGTGAAGATTGAAGAAGCAGAACAGCAGAAGCAGCATGATGAGCAATTTCTCAAAATGGTTGACAAGGACTTCCCTCAGTCGTCATCCATTCAAGAAATGAAGAAACAAGCTCTGAGGCTGTACACTCTTAGACATACATTCCAACATCAAAGAGAAAGAGTGAGAATTTGGCCAGACCCCAAGGTAAGTTCCAGAATTCACAAGAAGAACATACCAAGTAGATATCATGGCCAAGTGAAAAAGACTTGAATGCTGCAATTATGTTGGCTATGGTAGTCTCACCCTGTGAGATTATAGAAGAATTCAAGAGAGCACACAACTCAAAGACAACCCCTTAATCTATACTTGAGAACAAAATGATCAAGAAGGGGTTGTTATACAAGGGACTTGAAGATCTTCAATAGAGTGAACTCCAGTTGTTGCTAGAAGGCTCTCATCCAGATGAATTCGCATGCAGAGAGATCACAACTGTTGAGTTGAAGAATGGGAAGACAGTAAGATATCTGTCTGAATATTATGGCCCAGAGTTCTTCTTTGAGGGAGAAGCAGAAGAACTCACCAAGGAGGAACAAGTTGTTCTCCTTGAGGCCTATGCAAGTGAGTCTTACAGACTCATCAATGGGAATTAGGGTTCATGGTTGGGACAAGACTCTGTGTCCAGTTTCCCCAAGACAAAGTTCCCTTCCATACTTAGCCAATCAAATGATCAGAAACCTTTTCCCGGCCTGTGCTTACATGATTACCTCTGAAGCTGATCAAGAGGGTGTTCCTGCAAAAGAATAAGTGGGATCATCAATAAACTTAGAGGTTTTGGTTGCATTGGTTCAGGGGAGTTTGTTGGACCAAAAGAACCAATGAGCCTGATCAGAAAAACCTCTAAGTCCCTCAGGAGTGTGTCCTTCATCGGCAGTTGCCTCTAGTGAGGTCTTATGGATAGTACCAGATTCATCCTGATCATTTGCTGAAGCAGGAGAAGTGGCAGCCTCACCAGAAATTCGAATCTCCGTTTCTACACTGGGAGATTGAATATGGTAAACCTGTGCTGTGGGGTGTCAGAAGCACTTTGGTCCTCCCCCTCAATGGTTGAGGCCATCCCAGTTTTGAATGGTATCTGGGGAGGGGGTGAGGAATGCACTGAGTCAGCACTTTGGCAATTATTATGGTAGGACTGGGGGGCGGTTGCAGTGGGAGAGGGTGTGAAGGCAGTATGCACCGGGGAGAGTGGTGCATTTCAATGGCAACCTCCTCAAGTGAGGAAGGTTCCAGATGTATAGGTGCCCCAGAGGTGGTTGCTACAGGCTCCTGTGAGAGGAAACCTGAGCGGTTGAGGGTGAGTGAGTACGTGTATCTACTGGTGGGTTTTTCGCAGTTTGGCAGCCAGTTTGAGTGACTGGTCTGAGTTGTTTCTGGGTATACTTCAGGCAATACAGCCGTGGCAGGGACTCCAAAGCCAACAAGTCCCTCAGCTTTCAGCTGGTTTACTATAATGGCCATAGGAACCGAGGATATAATATCCATCGGTTAGCTATAGGCTTGGAGGCCATATCATTGAGTTCAAGAAATAATATTTTAGAAAAATTAAGCTTTGTTGGTCAAGGATAGAGAATAATACCTTCTGCCACCTCGTCGACATTTGATCCCAAGAAGAAGTCTTAGGAGCTAAGCATACATTCACCATATGAAAAATTAGTCGTTCCGCATCATGGAAATGCTTCTTCAGGATGGTAGAGGCACTAAGGTTACCCTGGTATCCATGTTTGGCAAATGATAGATCAGTGGTGCCCTTTGGATACCCGATGGGGAAAGTGGCATCATCCAGTTGTACGGTTTGGCGAAGGATTTCTGGAGTGATGACCACCTGACGGTTGTTGACGAACGACTGGAGAGAGTCAGTGTCATTCTCCCCAGTGATGAGGGTGACGTTCGTCCAGAACTGATGGAGGGATTCGGCATGAATGGTAAGATTTAGAAGGAAAGCCATTTTGTATGGAGAGTTGATCATTAGATCAATGGCATTATCAAACTTTGTCCAGAAGGGTGATTTGGTAAGGTAAGCAACACAGTTGTGTCATGGTTTAAGCTTCATGTTCACCATTGATGTGAGAGAAGGTTCTAAGTTTTGAACGTTAGGTTTGAGATGATGAAGCTCTGTAAGATAAGGTATTTATAGGGTACGGGTTATAAAGCAACTGAAGGGTTTGGTATGAGTCATCAGTAGTTTTAAACGACTGATGACGTGGTATTAACCTTCAGAGGTTGAAACAACTGAAGTCTTGGTTTTAGTCATCAGTAGTTATAAAACTACTGAAAACCATGGTTTTAGCTTCAGATGTTGGAAACAACTGATAACTTGGTGTTAGTCATCAGTAGTTATGAAACTACTGAAGACATGGTTTGTCATCAGTTGTTGTAAACAGCTAACGACGTGGTGTTAGTCATCAGTAGTTGTGAAACTACTGAAGACGTGGTTTTGTCATCAGTTGTTTAAGATGAAGCAACAGTTTTAGAAACAACTGGAGAGAAAATTCTCATCAGTAGTTTTCGTCAATTCATAGCTTTTCACCTGTTTCATACTGTCCTCAACACTTACTCATCAGTCTTTTTGGCTGTTTTTTTCAGTTGTTTCATAGGACATCAGTACTTATCTGTTTGTACTTGTATCAGTAGTTATGACTGTATCAGCTCTTGTAACAGAATCAGTACTTATTTGTGATATGGTTACAATGATCATCAGTACTTATTTACTGAGATCATCAGTAGTTATCACTTATTCTAGCTGTAGCATACCAAGCCCTAACACTAGGTTTTGGAAAGTCGAACTATCCAAAGGCTTAGTAAAAATGTCTGCAAGCTCATCAGCACTAGGCACAAACTTGGGATCAATCAGACCTTTTTCAAAACAGTCCCTAATAAAATGATGTCTGATCTCTATATGTTTGGTCCTAGAGTGCTGGACAGGATTCTTGACAATGCAAAGAGCTGAAGCACTGTCCATTAATGATGGAGTCTTAGTCTCTGTAATGCCATAATCCAAAAGTTGGTTCTGAAGCCAGAGTACCTGAGAAGTACAGCTTGCAGCAGCAATGTACTCTGCTTCAGCAGTGGATGTAGCACAGATGTTTGTTCTTACTATGCCAAGAAATCAAACAGTTGCCTAGAAATTGACATCCACCAGAAGTTGACTTTCTGGTTAACTTACACCCTGCATAGTCACTCAGAAAAGCAACCAATTTTCAAGAGTGTCCAGTGGAATACCATAAACCTAGAGATTTGTACCTTGCAGATATCTAAAGATCCTTTTGACTGCAAATAAGTGAGACTCTTTAGGAGCAGCCTGAAATCTAGCACAAACACACGTTGCAAACATGATATCTGGTCTAGAAGCTGTTAAGTACATCAAGGACCCAATCATACATCTGTAAAGTGTTTCATCAACAGCCTTACCTTTCTGATCTGCATCAAGTTGTGTGGTGTTGCACATGGGAGTAGAACGGCTTACAATTTTGTAAATCAAACTTATGCAAGAGATCATTTGTATATTTAGACTGATGAATGAAAGTCCCATTAGCCTTTTGTTTGATTTGCAATCCTAGAAAGAATGTAATCTCCCATTGCACTCATTTCAAACTTCTTATGCATTAAATTGGTAAAGTCATCACACAACTGGGGATCAGAGGAGGATGCAAAAATAATATCATCAACATAAATTTGAACAAGTAACTTATGCTGATCCACCTTCTTAATAAATAAAGTTTTATCTATGGAGCCTCTAGTGAAATATTTTGAAGAAGAAAATTTGATAATGTCTCATACCAGGCTCTAGGAGCTTGTTTCAACCCATAAAGAGCCTTATCAAGCTTGTATACCCAATCTGGATGTTTATTATCCTCAAAACCTGGTGGTTGACACACATAAACTTTCTTTATTTTACCATATAAAAATGCACTTTTAACATCCATTTGAAAAACTTTAAAATTGTGAAATGCAGCATAGGCTAAGAACAATCTAATTGCCTCCAGTCTGGCTACAGGGGCAAAGGTCTCATCATAATCAATACCTTCTTCTTGTGAAAACCCCTGAACAACCAGTCTAGTCTTGTTCTTAACAATAAGCCCATTTTTATCTGTTTTGTTCCTAAACACCCATTTAGTGCCTATTGCACACTTACCTGGGGGTAGAGGAACCAGTTCCCACATTTGCTGTTTCTTGAACTGAAGTAGCTCAAGCTGCATGGCTTCCACCCATCCATTGTCTCTCGAGCAACATGATAGTTCTTTGGCTCTTGCTGACTGATGAAGAGAGCATAGAAGCACAAGTTAGACAATTGACTTCTGGTTGAGACGCCAGCATTGATACCACCTATGATTTAAGACATGGGGTGATCTTTAGCTCTTGGTGCACAATAAGATCTGTGCAAGTGTTTTAGCCGGTTCAGCATCAGCAAATGTTGATTCAGATTCTTGAAACCAAGTATTAGATGGCAAATCAACGATGTAGAGGAATCAGAAATTCATCAGCATTGTTGTGGATGGAGCTGCTGAAGGTACAGGAACAACAAGTTTAGCAGACTCAGGCAGTTGGTCACTGAACTTGAAAAGGTGAGTACTGATATCATCATCATCTTCAGTACCACCTGGTGGAAGACTTGCTGCAGAAGATGATTTGTCCACATGATCTGCAACAACTGGAGTTGATAAGGAGCATATTGCAGTATGTCAGATCAAACAACTCCACAGGGTTTTGTGGAATTTTATCCTTAGGAGATTCATTGAATTTCACATGCAAGGTTTCTTCAACTATCTTTGTTCTGCAGTTGAAGACTCTGTAAGCCTTGCAAGTGGATGAATAACCTACAAAATACCCTGATCCACCTTAGGATCAGTTTGTGGAGTTGACCCTTGTGTTGAGAATGAAACAAGGACATCCAAAGGCTCTAAAGAATGAAATCAAAAGAGCCAAATGATGGTAGAGCTTCATATGGAGTTTTCATCAACCTCTGATTTACTAACACTCTATTCTGCACATAGCAAGTTGTATGACAGTTTCAGCCCAAAAGGTCAAAGGCAAACAGAGTCAGCCAACATGGACCTTGCAGCTTCAATTAAAGTCCTGTTCTTTCTCTCCACTACTCCATTTTGTTCTGGAGTCCTTGGGATGCTAAACTGCCTTTTGATTCCTTTTGAAAGGTAAAAATCATCAAGTGTATGGTTTCTGAATTCAGTACCATTGTCACTCCTTATACACTTGATTGATAGGGAATACTGCTTCTCAACATACAGCACAAAGTTTGTAATCTTCTGAGCAACCTCATCTTTTGAATGTAGAAAGAAAGTCCATAGGAATCTGGAGTAATCATCCACAATTACCAGACAGTATTTCTTCTTTGCCATGCTCATCACTCTCACAGGACCAAATAGGTCCATGTGCAGTAACTGCAAGCAGGCAGTGGACTTAGGTTCTTCAATGGGAGGGAATGAGACTTTGTGTTGTTTTCCTTTCAAACAAGCAGTGTAGGCTTCATCACAGTGGAACTCCTTTATTGATAAACCTCTCACTAAACGATTGTGGATCAGCTGATTCATGTTTTTAAGATTGACATGACCCAGCCTTCTATGCCATAGTTTAGATTCCTGAAGAAAGGCCTTGGAGAACAAGCATGGATGACCCTTCAAATCAATCTTCTTTGACAAATCCGGCATACACTCTTCTGATCCTCTTGGCCTTAGGAGAGTATGTTCATCCATTACCTTGTCAATCAGTCTCAGAACATCGGAAGATAGAATCCTGCAGTTCTGGCTTGTGAAAAGTGCAACATGCCCTTTATCACACATCTGACTGACACTCAGCAGATTATACTTGAGATTCTCCACATGGTTGACATCATCAAACCGGATTTATCCATTAGACACATATCCTTTCCTAATGATTAACCTCTGGCATCATTTCCAATGAAACAAATCCCTTCTTTCCTTGAGAGTAGTCATTAAGAAGAGAACTACTCCCAGTCATATGCATAGATCCTCCACTGTCCACATACTAGATGCTCCTTTGGCATGTTGAAGAACCCTGCATAAAAGAAAACTAGTTAGATTTTGAGACCCAAACTTTTTGGTTTTGGGTCTGTTTTCATCAACAGATGCAACCATAACTTGTTTCTTATGATTAACAGCTGATGAAGAGGGAGATGGTGCTGAAATGGATTCCTTGGATTTGGGCTTGGAATGCCTTTTCAGTGATTTGATCACAGGTGCATCTAGTTGGTTAACTCTCCCCAATAGATGCTGAATCATCATAACAAGTTATGTTTGATTTGTAGCCAAAGCTTTCAGTTCTTGTGACATATCAGTACTTGTGTTTGATGAGTTCCTGTGATCCACCATTTCCTCCTTGAAATTAATAGACTTAGTCTGATGTTTATCATGAGAAGCACCACCAGCAGTTCTGTGATGAGCCTTATCCTTCTTTTTGGATTTGGTTGAAGGCTTGGGTTTATCACAATGGAATGATTGCGGTACAAACTTGGTCTCAAACTCAGTTTTCATTTCATCCATCTGGATTTTAATGAGCTTATCTCTGTTGAGTTTAGAACCCTTTCTGTACCAACATTCATCAGAAAGATGATTGAATTTATCACATATTTCACATGGCTTATTCTTCATCTTGGATTGATCAACTGCTGATGTGGAAACTACTGAAGTTGTGCTCTCAGTACTTTCCTCCTTTCAGTAATTTTGTTCAGTACTAAAGAATCTGTAACAACTGAAGAGTTGTTCTTAGCTGTTCATTGTCAGCAGTTGTTAATCCATTTATTTCAGCTGATTTGAAATGCTTTTCAGTTGTTGTAACTTGCCCTTCAGTACTTAAGTTACTTTGAAGGACAACATCTGAAATACTCAGCTTCATGTGCTTATCAGTAGTTAACCCATCAGCCAATTGACTTGCTGAGGTATCAACCCTTATTTCATCTTGTGATTTTGGGAGATCACTTGAGGATGATGCACATGATGATGTGGTTTGGAGATTGCTTTCACTTTTAGATTTTACTATTGGTTTTCGAGTAAAATCTGTTAGAGGTGCAATATGGTTGTAACCAATTCCAAACTTCACATTCAAAGCAGATTGCTTACTGAGCAGCATTTCAAATCCCTTGCAGGATGACACCCAGCGGTCACACTCAACTTGGGTAACTGCAAGTTTTTCTTTGAGTTCGTTATGGTTCTCAAGAATGACCTCTAGCTTAGCCTTTTCATCATTTAATTGGCATTTAAGCTTATAAATCTCATCATCTTTGTCCTTAAGGACAGACTCATATTCAGCTTTTCTTTTGGAAATATTTTGCTCAAGCTCTAGATTTTGATTCATTATAGCTACATTTGCTTCTCTAATAGAGACAAATGCATCTATGCAAGATTCAGAACAAAGCTTGGCCTTAGCCTCAGAGGATACCTGGGTTACCTGTGAAGAAGATGCATTGGAGCATGAACCCTCAGTAGATTCCAGGGCCATGAGAGCTAGATTCCCAAAAGGATGTTCACCACCATGTTGACCATCACCAGTGAGAGATCATCTGGCAACTGCTCCAGTCAACATTACCAGGGGTGAAAAAGCTATGATGAGGTTGTGATTGAGATGGTAAAGGCTCAGGTAATGCTTGTGGTTGTTGTGCAGTAGGAACTTGAACTGGATTTGGCTGAGGCATGTAATAGCAGGGATACAGATATGACATTGGACCCTGAGGGACAAAATATGCAGGCGAAACAGGTTGTGAATGATGACCAGAACTAGCAGGATGTTGCCCCCTGTTTTGTGGGCTAGTGCTTGGAAAAGTCACTAAGGGTGCAGAGGAGTTAGATCCAGATGATCTACACTCTCTTGCAAAGTGTCCAAGCCTTTGGCATTTGTGACACCTCAACTTACTCTTGTCAAAACCAACTTTGATTTTGCCAGAGAGTCCTGGAAATTTCCTGCCAGTCCTCTTGTAGAACTGCTGAGATCTGATATTAATCAAGGCCATTTGGCTCAGAATATCCATCTCTTCTAGATCATCATCAGCTATTCCTTTCAAATCATCCATGATAAAACATAAATTGTCACTATTACAACCTGAGTGACTATCAACACCAACGAATGCATGATCTGAACTGTTTGAAGAGAAATCTATATGCTCATCATAATTACTTTCAGATGCAGCATATTCTGACTCATGACTAACCAAGGCAGTGTTCCCTGGTACAAAGTCATCAGTGAGCTTTCCTGATGATGCCAGTTTCCTTTTCTGCTCTATCTCTCTTTCAAATGTAAGCAGTTTCCCATGAAGTTGGGTGAGAGATAGTTTATCTAGATTTGCATTGGAGCGTAGGACAATAGTGTATGTGTCCCATCTCTCAGGCAGTGATCTAAGGAATCTGTTGTTCATCTGGCTATTGGTATATTCATGTTTGACCATTTTTAGCTCAGAGATCAAACTGGAAAAATGCTCAAACTGTTGAGTCAGTGTCTCACCCTTCCTATGAGAGAATGTTTCATATTGTTGGGCAAGGATTTCTCTGTTGTTTGCTAAGACCTCATCAGTTCCACCGAATTGTTCCTTCAGTGCATTCCAGAGGTCATGAGCAGTTTCATGATGCATAAGCCCTGAATAGATTTCATTCGGCAGTGCCATGGCCAGAATTCCATGGGCTTTAGCATCAATCTCAAACAGTTTCCGATCTTCATCTGAGTATTGTTCCTTCTTCTTCGGAACCATTTGATTGGTTTCCGGATTGTTCACCATAGGATTATATGGACCATGTACCACCGATGTCCAACAACCTAAACTGTTAACAAACAGGTGATGAAGCATTCTTCGTTGCCATATGTTATACTCAGTCCTAACCAGCATTGGAGGCTTGTTTGAAGAACCGGTATTGTGAGGGTCATTAGAAGGAGTAGTCATTCTCAGATTCAACCAAAATCAATTAAGTTTTAACAATTTAGAACAGAACACAACAAACTAAATTGAACCAAGAGAAAACAGAAAGCAATAAAACGAAAATAGCAGAAATTCACTTTAACTATAACCAATTCTTGCAAATATGCTAATTCAGTCAAATGCAGATATCGATTAGCAGTTTCAATGATCAATTGTTAGATTGATCAATGATTAACCTGCTCTGATACCAATTGTTAGGATCAATGATCTACGTTTGATTGATTGAGAGTATTGCAGCGGAAATCAAATAATGAATTAGACAATTCACAAGAATACAGTGATATTCAAAGTAAGAAGAAACGATTATAGAAAGAATTCTACAAATCAAATATTTCATTCAATACGTGCTTTCGTGGTGGCAAAATGTCACACCTACAATCAGGTCAATCATCCCTTATATAAGAATGTCGTGGTGGAACATTCCTTATATAGAAGATGTGACGTCTGCTGATGTCATTTGATAGTGACATCTAAAAGAATTATTCAGACTACTGAAAGTTAACACAACTACTGAAGATGTCAAAACAGCTGACATCTTCTTACAAAAATACTAAGTGTTAACTATCACTACAACTACTGAAAAGAAACTACTGAAACTACAACGACTGAAGAACATGCTCTTCAATCATTTTACAGATATTGAAACATAAAAGAAAACTACTGAAAGGAAACCATCACAACAACTGAAGAATGCTTCTTCAGCTGTTGTAACAAACTCTAAAGGCTTCAGTACTTGTACTTGAACTTCAGCTGTTGTCATCAGCTGATGTCTTCAGTCTTTGTACTTCAGCTGTTGATCTTTAGTACTTTAGTGTTCAGCTGTTGATCTTCAGACTTTGGTCTTCAGCTGTTGAAGTCTTCAGGTCTTCAGTACTTTAGTCTTCAGCTGTTGAAGTCTTCGGTACTTTAGTCTTCAGCTGTTGATCTTCAGACTTTGGTCTTCAGCTGTTGAAGTCTTCAGTACTTTAGTCTTTAGCTGTTGAAGTCTTCAGACTTTGTCAAACAGCTGATCAAGTCTTCAGCAGTTGTTGTGATGTCTGTGGGACTTAGAGGTTTTTCTGATCAGGCTCATTGGTTCTTTTGGTCCAACACATTTGTCACAGATCCTTCACCTGTAATTCTTCCACTTGTGAATCTCCACCAAATGCCACCGTAGTTCCTTGTATATGCTTGAAGTCACGAAGGAGGGAACAATCTCCAATCATGTGTCGGGAACATCCACTGTCCACATACCATAAGCTATTGGACCTATATGGATGATCCTGCAAGCATAAAAGAACTAATTAGAATGTGGAACCCAAGCCATGATGGTCTTGGGTTTCCCATTGCTTCTATTATGGTGACTTCTTGATACTTTCTTCTAAATTATGATCTATTTAGAGGTGACCTTGGAGATTACTTATGATATTTTGCTAGAATCTTCTCATCAACATCAATAGAAGAGTTAGATGAGTAGTGAAATCTTTTATCTCTATTCTTTTGAAGAAATTTAAACCGTTTTTGATTTTCATGAATCATTTTAGTTTTTTAAAAGTCATACTTTTGATTAATGTAATGGTTGTTTCTTTGACTTTTCCATATTCTTTTGTTTTATTCCTATCATTGAGTGATCTAGATGTCCTAGATTGATTGGTGTGCACATGACTTCTGACTTTTGTTTTGCCTGATGATATTGTTGAGATGGGTTTGTTCTGAGTGATTCTCACTCCCTTCTGATTAAAGTAACAATTAGATGTATTGTGATTGTTCATATCACAGACTGAACAATATTTGTTGAAATAACAGTTTTTGGTTGAGTGGTTCTTCATGTCACAGATAGAGCAATATTGATTGTAAAGCACTCTTTTATTTTGCGATTGAACATATCACAAATGTCACAATACATTTGTTTGTTGCTTGAATCAGATTTTGATTTGTGGGACTTAACTGATTTTCTCATTTGCTACTGAGTCACTTTCTTTTGCTTAAGGGATGAATCAAAATCAACCTTTTTGTTAGATTTTCTTGGCTGTTTTTGTTTCTTCAACCTTTCTGTACCTCTTTCTCAAATTGATCAACATGTTCCTTGTTGCATATGTCAAAACCCACACCCTGTCTCAATTTTGATGATTGAGGGTCACACAGAGTTTTACACGTGGAACTCAGTGATCTCTTTTGTTTTTTTTGCAGTGAAACCTTGTCTAATTTGCTTGATTTGTTTGGATATATAATCTCATTATCAGAGCTGCTTTCAGCAGTGGGTTTCACTGACTTCACAAACTTCTTTTTACCTTTTAAAACAAAAGGTATGAATTTTACAAATGGGACAATTGTCTTGATGTGGCTTGTGGGTTTGATGACACTCACTGCCTTACCTGAACACTCTTTGATTTTAATTGGGTTTCCTAATATGATTTTATCCTCATTTGTTTCAATGTAAACATTTAGTTGGTTTTTGAGGATTAGTGATATGTTTTACTATTGTTTTTGGTTCAATAGTATTAGGTTTAGTTTTCTCATTGAGTGTAGCAGAGTCAGGCATGACAGTGTAGTTGTCATTGTATGGTGGAGGTCAAGTGTTATACCCAATCCTAGACATGTCCTTTGGGTCCTTTTGAGAATCAAGCATCTCTTGCAACTTAACTGAAGACTGTTGAAACTTTTCCAGTTTCACTTCAGTAAGTGTATGTTCAGTTTAAGATTGAGCCAACTTTTCAGTCAGTTGCTCATTCTCAGCTGCAAGAGTGTACTTTTCACCATGCAGTTTTTCAATGTTAGAGATGACAGATTTTATTTTGATTTCAAAGCCTTTTATCTCTCTTTTTATCATCTCTGACTTCACCTATCCTCTTTTATTGTCTCTGCCAATTTATGATTGTGTTCTCTATAACCTTGCAGTTCAGCAATGCATTTATCACTACAAAGGATAGATTTTACCTCAAATGGCATGAGAGATGGATCTTCCTTGATGTGAGCCATGAGTGCATGATTTTGAAATTAAGGCTTTACTTCCTTAGCATACAGGCTCTAGTCAGATACTCCATCTTGTTTGATCATAAGAGCATTCCAGATGACTGACTGCTTCCATGAGATTGATTTGTCAGTTGAGGTTGAATCTGGTAGGACCGTTGTTGCTGATGATGATACTGCTGTTGGTGGTTGTTGGAATGATAGCTTGAATTTGGTTGTGAAGATGACTGGCTCTGTAAATTCCTCTGGAAGTTGTTTCTTTTAGTAGCATTGCATTCTCTAGAGAAATGACTAGTCATGCCATAGTTGAAGCACTTCACCTTGGATTTGTCATATCCAAGCTTTGTGTTTTCGTTAAGGCTGAGCTTTCTGCCTTTTCTAAAAAACTTCTTTGCTCTAATAGCAATCATGGCCATTTTCCATTGTAAATCCATTTCTTCCACATCATCTAGATCCATTTCCTCCACATCATCTAGATCCATTTCCTCCAGGTCTTCCTGGATCAGATATGCAGATATGAGTCTTCATCCCAAATAAGATTCATAGCTTGCAACAAAGGCATTGTAAGTAGCCTTTTGTTCTTCTGATCTTGTATCTTCATGGTTGTTTGGAAGAGTTGCTGAGAATCCTATTGATTGGGATGATGTTGATGGCCTATTGATAGATGGAGCTGCAATGAATCCAGTGGCCTTGACTTGATCCCTTAAGGACATAAAATCATCTTCTTCAGTAATGAAGGTATTTTCCACAGTATGAGAATCAGATGGAAATTTTTATGTTTCAATCACTCTTGGTCCTCCTAGATTTCTGCTTCTTTCATCAAGCTCCAATGCTTCTATTTTGGCTATCATGATATCCAAAGTAGTACTCCCAAGATCAAGAGTATTTTTTAGCATGGTCGCATTCTGTTTCCAGCTTTCAGAAAGGTTGTGCAGCATTTTCTTGTTCAACTCCTTGACTTTGTAGGTAACTCCCATTATCTCTAAGTCATTCACCAGCTGCACAAATCTGTGGAGCTGTTTTGAGATGGACTCCCCTTTGGAGTGATGAAATGTTTCATATTGATTAACAAGTTTATCCTTGTTAATTTCAGTAACTTCACTGCTTCCTTCATACATGATCAGTAGTGTATCCCATACTGCTTTGGTAGTTCCATATTTTTCTAGTCTTTTTAGCTCATCCATCTTGAGTGCTTAAGTAAGAATGGAGTAAGTCTTGAGATCAATCTTGATTTTCTTATAGTCATCATCATCAAGAGTCAAGTCTTCAATTGGGATTCTTGATGTTTTGTACATGGCAACTTGATTTGCAGACAAAGTAACTGGAATGTTTGATCCCTTGCAAATTGAAATCCAATAATCTGGACCTACACTTGTAATATAGTTCATGAATCTAATTTTCCATTGTTTAAATTAAGATATATGTTTAAGCATTGGTGCTTTTGGAGTGTAAGGATTCCTTAAGTCTGATGCAACCCAAAACATCCAAAGTGTCTCAGCAACATGCACTAAGTACTGAAGTGAAGAATGCTTCGGAAGTTTTACACAACACATTAGAAAACATTCTAAGTGTAAAATCTTCCGAAGCCAAGACCAATATCTTCCGAAGCCAAACATGAAGTCTTCCGAAGCTTCAAGAGACAAAGTCTTCCGAAGCTTCACCCTATGAAGACAGATTTCTTCCGAAGACTTTTAGTACACATGCTTTATCTAATGTACTATTCCATAAAGCACCTTTTCCGCTGCGTCTCTGATAAGTCACCAACTTACAAGAGTTGGTGAAAAGGTCCATGCTTTTGGTAACTGTACATTGAGGTCTTGAGTCTGAAACTTTCCACTTTATGTACTTTATCCTTTTTGTAATGTATAAGGATGTGAGCTATGGCATGTCATAGTCACAAGGTGAAAAGGCAGATATGCCTTTTGATTCTACAATTGATTTTGTTAGTGTCTAGTCAATTGTATCCAGCTGGCTTTCATAGTATAGCCGGCTGTAGGTTGTAGTATAAGTATTTCAAGTTTCTTGTATCTTTAATATACTTTGTAACACTTGTAAAAGAACTTGAGAAAGCAATATACTGCATCCTTGAAAACCATATTCTCCTGTTCTGTCTCTTGCTTTACTTGTGTTCTTTGTATCACTTTTGGTTAACCCAGTTTACTATTTGATTAGAGTTTAGATAATCTCCTCATTGTGTTGTTGTGTTGTAATTGTGTTCAAACCCTTAAACGATCCTGCAATTGGTATCAGAGCTTTCAGGCTCTTGATATAAGATCTAACCATCTTAAGATCCCTCACACACACAAAAACTAAACTCTTCAAATGGCTTCCATCTCAAAGACTGATATGGAGACTAGAACCATGAACAAATCCCCACTGATCACTCTTGATGATTTTGACACCTGGTGCATGAGGATGGAAGGCTTCATCAGGTCTCTTGACTCAAGAATGTGGGAATCTGTTGAAAATGGACCTTTCATACCCAGCACCCCCTCTGCTACTGGTGCTGGTATGATTCCTAAAGATATGGCCAACTACTCAGATGAAGATAGAAAAAGAGTAGAGATTGACAGGAAGGCCATGACTACTCTTCAGACTGCTCTCCCAAACTCTGTATACAGAGGTTTTAAGAAGTGCAAAATAGCTAAACAGCTGTGGGATGCACTGAAGCTGATGTATGAAGGCTCCTCTGAAGCCAAGGAGACAAGAAAGATCTTCTGAAGCAGCAGTTTGAAAATTTCACCTTTAAAGCAGGTGAAACCATGACCCAACAATACTTCAGGTAAGTTGAGATTGTGGATACCCTAGTGGATGGAGGAGTTCCTCTTGAGAACAGAGACATTGTAAGGAAGTTCATGTCCTCACTTCCTAGGCAATGGACACACTATTGTGTGGTGATCAAGAGGACTGAGAACCTTAAAACTCTTACTCTGACAGAGTTATATGGGATTCTCAGTGGATACCAGATGGAGATGAACATACAAGGTTCATCTGGCAACTCCAACAATCAAATGGGTTCAGCCCTTCATGTGGTTGAAAGGGACAGCATAGAACCCCAACATCATCTCTTATGCTACCCTGACAACTCACAAAAGGGTCCTTTCATCACCTTCCGGAGACACCAAGGGAAAACTTTACTCAAGGAAGTCCATCCAAGAGACAAGTTCTTCTCAAGCCTTTGTGTCTACTGATGAAAGCTGTGGGAATTATCTCTTCACTCTTGAAGACCTGGACTGCATTCATCCAGATGACCTGGAATACATGGAGATAGTTCAGCAGATGGCTCTCCTCACTCACAGAGCCAAGAAGTTCTACAAGAGAACAGGAAGAAGATTTCCAAGCAATGCTACCAGTGGAAAGTTTGGGCTGGATAAAAGCAAAGTTAAGTGTTACAACTGTAACCTTATGGGTCACTTTGCTAGGGAGTGTAAGGCACCTAAAACAAATGGGAGCCATACACCACCCAGACCAAACTACACTGACAAAGCTCCTCAGTCTGAGAAGCCTAAGCAACATGCTGCTGTTGCTGTTGAAGAAGGAGGCTTTGACTGGAGTTTTCAGGCGGAAGATGCTTCTCCAAACCAAGCACTGATGGCTGACCATGATGAAGCCAAGGTATTGGAACATCTCTGTACTCCTGAATGCATTGCTAAAGTGAATAGATACAGGTCCTATAACTTAGAGATGAGATCCGATCTTGAGTCATTAAACATATTAAAATCTGATTTTAGAAAGTCTGAAAATGATTACAAGTTAAAAATAGAAGATTTGGAGAAAACCATTTCAGTACTAAAACATGAACATACAGATTTTTGAACTCCGATCCAAGATCTCATAACTAAATTGACTGAGTGCCAGGCTGAGCTTGTGATCAGCAAAGCCAAGGCAGAGAAAAGTGTTCTTGAAGAAGAGACCTTCAAAACATGATATCCTCATCCCTGCACAACAAAGTGTGCTATCAAAATAGACAGGGACTAGGATCAAATGAGATAGCTCCTCCACACACAATCTTGTCTGTAAGATATCCTAGGTGTGGAACTTGTGAAGATGAGCTTCCTCTCATAGATCCTATAAGTGAGGATGATGAAGAAGTGATAGTGAAGAATTCCTCTGAGAAGAGTGAAGAAGAGGATTCTGCCAAGGGCCACTATCCTTCTAAGGAGAAGAAATCATCTGTGATGACCAAGTCCAAAAGAAAGAACTTGATCAGGAAGAGCAAAAGGAAAGCAAAGAAGGCTCAAGAAATCAAGGCTACTTTTGATGCTAAGCAGAAACAAGTTTTTATCTCTGCAGGTTTCAAAGTAGTAAGACTGAAGACATCAACCAAGACTCCTCATCTAAGAGTCCTGGTTCATGTTCAAATCATCTCAGAGCAAAGAAGAAGACTGAGCTGCTGTGTACCACTGCTGCACAGCCTGGACCATCAAACTCCAAGAACAGTTCACAGCCCAAAAGAACTGTCTCAGCATCTACCAAGATGAAGGTGGAGAAGGGATGTGACCAAAGCCAGTCTTGCTCTCAAAAGTAGACTCTTTTGAAGAAGAAAATGTTATGTGTCATGTGTGAAAATGCTTTTCACATTGCTAAGGACTGCCCATACAATCCTAGGAGTACCATCCATATGACCAATACAAAGACTTCAAAGAATCTCAAGAAGTCTCAAGCTTCGGAAGGAAAGTATGTTTCCTTCGGAAGCTCCAAATCAAAGAAGAAGGTAAATGGAAAATTACCTTCGGAAGTAAAATTGGTTTCGGAAGAAAGGAGTTCTTCTGAAGCACTGAAGTCTGCTGCAGTGACTGCAGAATCTTCCGAAGGTTCAGTCATCAAAACCTGTGAAGTTCCAAAAGCTTCAAAGGTTTTGAAGGTCAAGTCCAAGAGTCCAAAGGTGGTGTGGAAGTCTAAGAAAGACCAAATGACTGAAATTTCTCCATCAACAATAGCTGAAGATCCTCACAGTACAACCTAGGATCTATTACTGTTGCATTACCTTCTATTACACTTACTGAGCCCAAGACAAGTACGGCTTGGGTTTCCAAATGTAACTAATCATTTTCTTTGTGTAGGAACAGCTCAAGACAAACGGAAACGTCTGGATAATTGACAGTGGCTGTTCCAGGCACATGACAGGAAATAGGTCTCTACTCCATAATTTTGAGAGAATTGATGGAGGACCAGTTGCTTTCGGAGGAGATGAAGGTGGTTACATTTCTGGAAGGGGCAAGGTCAAAAATGGTAAGCTCAGCATTGAAAAGGTAAACTTTGTTAAGGAGCTTGGGTACAATCTTCTGAGTGTATCCCAATTTTGTGATCGAAGACATAACATGCTCTTTACTGAGCATGAGTGCATTGTTCTCAAGCCTGGTGTGGTCATTCCTCATGAGCACATCCTGCTCAGAGCCCCTAGGAAAGGGAACATGTACAAGATGGATTTTCAAGAAACATCTCCCTCTGGAGAAGTTTCATGCTTTCTATCTAAAGCCAATAGTGATGAGTCTTTCCTATGGCATAAAAGAATGTGCCATGTAAACTTTAAAAACATGAATAAATGATTAAGCATGATCTGGTAACTGGAATGCCAAAGAAAGAGTTTACAAGTGATGATCATTGTGTTGCATGCCTGAAAGGGAAGCAACATAAGACATCCCATAAGCCTAAGGAAATGAACTCCATCACTACACCCTACACTTGTTACATATGGATCTCTTTGGCCCCACCAGTGTAATGAGTTTAGGAAGGACCTTATACTGTGTAGTGATCACAGATGATTTTACAAGATTCACTTGGGTCTTCTTCCTTAGAACTAAAGATGAGACTCCTGAGATTCTAAAGAATTTCATCTTAAAGGTTGAGAATCAATGTGATCACAAGGTCAAAACCATAAGATGTGATCAAGGAACTGAATTCAAGAACCAAATCCTTGATACATTTTGTGATGAAAAGGGTATTACCAGACAATATAGTGCTCCCAGGACTCCTCAGCAAAACGGAGTTGCTGAGAGGAGAAACAGGACACTTATTGAAGCTGCAAGAACTATGTTGTCTGACTCTAAACTGCCTATCACCTTCTGGGCAGAGGCAATTAATACTGCTTGCTATGTGCAAAACAGAGTTTTAGTAGTTAAGACACATGGTAAGACTCCTTAAGAACTTTGGCACAAGAGGAACCTTTCATTGGTTTTCTCAGGTCATTTGGATGTCCCTGCACCATCTTGAATACCAAAGATCAAGTTGCCAAGTTTGCTGAGAAATCAGACGATGGACACTTCATTGGATACTCTTCCCAAGCTAAGCTTATAGAGTATACAATCTCAGAACTAGAATTATTGAGGAGTCAGCCAATGTGACTTTCAATGAGCACACACCCAGTGTGGCTGGTTCTGGTCCGGATTGGCTATTTGATCTTGATTTAGTTACCAACTGTTTTAATAAATCTTGTGAGCATGTTTCAGGATCTGCAGAAAATTTAAATACAGGTGATCCTGATCCAAGATTTGAGCTAGGAAGACCTTCAACTCACACACCTTCAACTCCAGTTGAAACTACTTCAGCAAATGAGGTTTCTATCAGCACAACAATGACAAATCCAGCTAATACATCTGGCATGCCTTCAAATTCCAGCTCAGAGGCTTTCAACCAGATAAAGACATCTCAATTGCAGAAGACAACAATGGTGATGGTGATAGTGATCAAGAATTTCTTGATGCGAATAACCATACCATAGATGACAACATCAATGATGTCACACACTCATTGGATCAAGTTAATCTTGATAGGTGTGATAATGTGGAGGATCAATCTTCAAGACCAGATCTAAACTTCTCAAATTTGGATCTATCTCAGCAACTTGCTGTGATCCCTCAGCTAATGATCCATAAGTCTCATCCTACCACAAACATCATTGGAGATGTTATCTCCGGGGTAAAGACAAGAGGGCAAACCCATAAAGCAAATGTTTGTCTTCACTCTTGTTTTCTATCCCAGTTAGAGCCAAAGAAAGTTGAGGAGGCTCTAAAGGATGGAAGTTGGGTTGAAGCTATGCAACAAGAGCTGCTTCAATTCAAAAGGCAGAAAGTTTGGAACCTTTGTCCTCTTCCTCATGGGAGACTACCATTGGAACCAAATGGGTTTTTAGGAATAAGAAGGATGATAGAGGAATCATCATCATGAACAAGGCAAGACTAGTTGTTCAAGGATACACACAAGAAGAAGGGATTGATTACACTGATGTCTTTGCTCCTGTAGCAAGACTAGAAGCTGTTAGGATATTCCTGGCATTTGCTGCATCCAAGAATTTCAAAGTCTATCAACTTGATGTAAGTGTGCTTTCTTATATGGAGTGATTGATGAGGAGGTTTATGTCAAACAACCACCTAGTTTTGTAGATCCTGATCATCCTGATTATGTCTGCAAGCTTGACAAAGCTCTTTATGGGCTGCATCAGGCACCCAGGAAGTGGTATGAGACCTGTCTGAGTATCTCTGTAAACATGGATACAGGAGAGGTACTATAGATGGAACTCTCTTCATCAAAGGACAAGGAAAAGACATTCTGCTAGTTCAAGTATATGTGGATGACATCATCTTTGGTTCAACTAATTCAAAGCTCTGCAAGAATTTGAAAAGCTGATGAAAGACAGATTTGAAATTGAGTTCAATGGGAGAACTCAACTTCTTTCTGGGAATTCAAGTGAAGCAGGTGAAGATGGCATCTTCATAAGTGAGTCAAAGTATGTTCAAGATATACTCAAGAGATTCAACATGACTGATTGTAAGATTGCTAAGACACCATAGCCAGAAACCACTCCCTTGGTCCAGATCTTGAGGGGGAGTGTGTAGATGAGCACTATACAGGGCTATGATTGGGTCTCTTATGTATCTTACAGCTAGCAGGCCTGATATCATGTTTGCTACATGTATTTGTGCAAGATATCAAGCAAAACCTAAGATGTCTCAATAATTATTGTGAAGGAAGGATTTTAAGATACTCAAAGGTGCTTCAACACTTGGTCTATGGTATCCAAAGAATCCTAATTTCAATCGGTATGCCTATACTGATAGTGATTATGGTGGTTGCAACATGACTGCAAAGTCTACATCTGGGGGATGTCATTTCTTGGTGGAAGGGGTGTCTCATGGCAATGCAAGAAACATCCTGTGTGTCTGCATCAACTGTGAGGCGAATACATTGCTGCTGCAAGCTGCTGTGCTCAAGTGCTTTGGATTCAATCAGATGCTAGACTATGGATTTAACTTCAAAGAGACTCCTATCCACATAGACAACAATAGTGCTATCTCTATCACTGAGAACCCTGTGCACAGCTCAAGGGACCAAACACATCAACATCAGGTATCATTTAATAAGAGATAATTATGAAAAGGGATTAATTAAACTAGTCAAAGTTCACACAGATGATAACAATATGCTGATATGTTCACAAAAGCTTTTGATGAACAGAGATTTAAGTATCTGATATCAGCTATTGGGATGATTAACTTTCAGTAGACTTTTTTTAAAAACTAATTCTAATTATTTCTTCTAAAAATTTGTGTGTCCTAAGTTGTCTAGTTCATCACTTTCATAAGCTCATGTTTTCTTTAATGTAAAACTCTTTTTGAAGACTTTCCTTAGATTCTTGAAAATTTCTGATACTTCGGAAGATAACGTTTTACCTTCGGAAGAAAAATATGTCTCAAAATAAATGACTGGTAAGAGATTTTACCTTCGGAAGAAGTCAAAATTTATCTTCCGAGGCTTAAAATTCTTAACTTAGACACTTATTCATTTTTAAGGACTTTTTCCTTCCGAAGCAAAATTACTTTCGGAAGCTTTGTTCATTCTTATACAAAGCTCCAAGAGTTATTTCTCTTCCGAAGCATAAATCTTCAAGGACTCTCAGGAAAATTCTTCCGAAGCCATTTTATCTAAGTTTAGCTTCGGAGCTTTTCAATCAAACTCCGAAGACAAATTACTTTCGGAGCTTTTCGAATTCCAAGAAAACTACTTTTTGAGCAAAAAGGTAAACTACTTTTTCAGAGGTGGACCAACATACGGATTTTAAAGTTTATCCTCTTTCATTAAACTTTATCTGAAATCCTTCTCTCTCATATAAACCCAACGGTTTCCCCCACTTCTATCATCTGCTTTTCTTCCAAACCTAAAACCCAAAGCTTTCTCTCTGAAATTTCTTTCCCATTTTTTCTCTTCATCTCTGAGCTACCTCACAATGGCTGACCTGCTCACAGAAAGGATCCTACTTTGCCATGCAGCTACACAGAAAACACAATCAGGTTGCTCTGTTATGCTCTGACAAAGATCCTCATTCTCAGAGGTTTGCCGTTTCTTGTCTTTGTCTCACTACTTCACCTCCCTAACCATTGATCCTACTCTATATGAGGATCACTTGCTTGAATTCTGGAAGACAGCCAAGAGGTCATTATGGATGGGGAGAAGGCACTGTCTGCCACAGTGCAGGGGGAGAACAATCTTCATCACTCCGGCCATCATCAACCGACATATTCAGCTGGATGATGAAGAAGGTGAAGTGTTCTTCCCAAAGGAAGCGGTTAATCATTCCTTCGAGCAGATGGGCTATGAAGGAGATTTCTTTGTAAAGACCTTCAGGAAAGGGAAGGTCTCATCCCAGTGGAAATACCTACTCCATGTGGGTATCCACAGCTTATCAACAAGCATGGTGGATGGGACCAGATTCCTGAGGATCTCTCCTTTATAGTTCATGGAATGATTCAAGGGGTCAACTTCAGGTATTCATAATTTGTTTATACTAATTTACTTGCAAACTTAGACTCCTTAGAATACTACATGTTTCCTAGATATGTTCAACACATTCTCAACTGTGAACTGGGCTCACAGTTGAGGGAAACAGGTAATATTCTTAAATTGGGACAGATGAAGCCCGGCATCTTTAAAATTATGAAGAAGCCAACTGTAGGCTTCTCAGGGGTAGAAACAGCCCTAGTCCCAAAAATGTTAGAGCTCATTGCTCAAGGTGACAACCTAGCAGTCCAAGCTAGTGTTGAACCCACACCTACTGCTCTCCAACCCTCTACACACCTCAAATACCACAACCTAAATATCCACAACTACCAAAGAACCAACAAACGACCTCTGTTCAGACTATTCAGTCTGTGGAGGCCCCCATATACTCACCAATACAGGAAGAAGTGGATACTGGAGCTCCACTTCTCCTGAGGAGCAGACTACTCCCATTGTTTCAAGAATCAGTGATGAGGTTCCTCATGCTCACACTGATGAGCTCACTAGCCCAATAGCCTTAAGCTCTCACTCTGAGTCTCAACACTCAAGTGAACAACCTTCATGGGACAGCTACCATACCCACCCTTTGGATCTCAACCAACCAATTCCCAACCTATCCTTCTATACTGATGAAGACTTAGGATTCAGTGAGTACCATGAGTCTCTCTTTCCATCCCTACTCAAAGAGAGATGAGTACCTCTGACTCTCCTCAGTCTATCCCACATCAGTCACCTATTACTGAGGTGGACACTTCTGAACCTGTTTAGGATGTCCATATGGAAGAGGCTCTCACTTTTGAAAGTGATTACATCATTAAGACCTCAACCATGGCAACTCAGCCCTCTGGCATCTCAACTGAGGCTGCCAGTGAGCAGAGGAAAACCAGCAGCAAGAAACTTAAGCTGGTGGTGAGCGAGAGGACTTTGGTCCAATCATCTCATCCCCCAGTGATTCTTCTGATGAAGATGAGGGGAACTTGAGACTAAAGGTGCAGAAATTGTCAAAAACATGCACCCATTTAGTCTCTAAGGTTAGTCACTTGGAATCTCAGGTGACTACCTTACAAAACAGGGTCAATGATCAGCAACTTCAGATTTCATATCTAAAGGAAAAACTAGCTGGGAGACCTTTAAGGAGAGCTCAACCAGGAACACAAGAACCTGTGGAAGTGATTGACTTATCCTCCAGCTCACCTATGCAAGTAGGTGATGCTACCAAAAGGGGGAGAAAGTTATTACAATCACAGAACCTGGGAGTTCTTCAAAGAGAATGGACATAGAGGACTCACCATCCTCACTTGTTGTTGTGCATTCTCAGCAACTTCCTCAAGTTCACATTAATGTGGACTCTATAGACTCAATCATCAGGAGTCTCTTTGAGGAAGGTATACCAAGGGGTGTCTCATCTCCACCACAAGGAACTGGCAACAATCATAAGGTGGAGGTATGATGAGGACAGAAGAGCCCTTATACTTCACAGAGTTCAAGGCCAACAGGAAGTCTTTCAGTTCCAAAGCCTGAGCTTCTATGAAAGACTGGATTTAGTCAACATGCCACTTGTCAATCCAAGCAAATCTAGACAAGCTGACAGGCTGGCTCAAAGAATCCAAGACAGGATCCTTGCAGAGTTCTCTCTAAGAAGGAGACTTAGGCAATCAGGCATGTCATCGGTCAACTGGATGTTGAGGTGGACCTAAGATAGTTTCATAGGGGAAACCTTGGCTGAAGGAACCCAGTGGCAGAACCTGAGACCCTTGTCTCACCATCAACAACTGCTGCAGAGGTCCAAACTCCATCTGAGACACCTGCTGGTGAAGGGTTTCTCAGCCTCTCTCTGGCCAGAGCATGGAAGCTACACCAAGCAATGAAGGCCAAGCCTCAATCCACCCTGAGTCACAAAGGTCTGTTGGTGACAAAGGGAAAAGGATAATGACTCCTGAGGAAATTGAGGAGGAAGAGAGAGAGGGAAAAGGAGGCTAAGGGGAGAAAGTTCTTCTGGGTCATCTAAATTCATGCAAGCTGCAATCAGGGCTGCCCCCAGACCAAATACTAAAGATGATGAGTTAAGGGCAGTCAGGATTACCTATTTACAGACCAGGAACTATGATGTTGATGAAATCATCTCCTCCCTTAGAAGAGTTGAATGAGCTGGCTGACATGGAAGTGTCAAGAGAGATAAAGGAGAAAGAAGATGCAAGGTTACTTCTCCATTCAAAGAGGAGAAGAGACAGAAAAGACTTTACAAGCATACTCCCACTCTCTCTCCAGTTCAAGAAAGTCCTGCACAGGAAGATGTGGCTCCACAAGAACCTCAGGTAGATAAAGAAGAGGATAGAATCAAAATGATAAACTACCTGAGTGCCACAGGCTTCTATCAGGCAAATGCACTTCTTCCCCTGTCCTATGACTTCATTGAGTTGAGTAGTACTAAAGCAACTTGAGCTTGATCTAGTCAAAGAAAGAAAAACAACCAAAAGGAAGCTAGGGAAGAAGCTGCAAAGTCAAGAGCCATCACTCAAAAGAATGCAAAGAAGTCTGCTGACAGACAAAGAATGATGAGCTTCTTGAAGTCATATGGATTCTCCAGAAGGAGAGTTGGTCCCATGTCTCTATCTACAATGGATGAGCATATAGGGTGATCAAGCAGAAGATTAAAAGTGGTGAATTGATTGACTTGCACTCTCTTCCAAGTCAAGTCCCACCTGAAGTGGAGGTCAAGTTTGAACAACCAGAGACACCTGAACCAGAACCTCCAGCTGAGCCTCAGCAAACTTCATCTTCTGATCCAAGACAGGGTCAAACTCCCTCTCCTTCTGAACATGTGAGGGAGGAACACCCAACTGAGAAAGACACTGATGATCAACATGGTGCTGCAGACCAGTCTTCTCAGTTAAAGACATTAAGAGGAGAAGAGAAAAATGGCTTCTAAACCAAAGACTAAAAAGAAGAAACCAAAGTCATCTACCTCTACACCCCAGGCTGAATCAGATCAACCTGAGGAAGTGCATGATGAGGCAACCCAATCAACTCCTATGCAAGTGGCTCCTCTAGCAACTGAGACACCTATCTTGTCCTGGACTTATTCTACCAATCCAGAAAGATGGCATGTTGTCAGAGATCAAGGTGTTGAGAATGTCTACTCCTGGCAAGACATAATCAACTTACCTCTACATGATCTCTTTGAAATGAGAAGATACTGAGAGTCTTGATGATCCTGACCACCAAATGAAGAAAGGAATGGTCTTGATTGTACTGAAGACGACCAACATCTGAAGATCTTCTAAGTGTTTTGGTAGCATCAGCCTAGGGGAGTTTGTAAGGATTCCTTAAGTCTGATGCAACCAAAATATCCAAAGTGTCTCAGCAACATGCACTAGTACTGAAGTGAAGAATGCTTTGGAAGTTTTACACAACACATTAGAAAACATTCTAAGTGTAAAATCTTCCGAAGCCAAGACCAATATCTTCCGAAGCCAAACATGAAGTCTTCCGAAGCTTCAAGAGACATAGTCTTCCAAAGCTTCACCCTATGAAGACAGATTTCTTCCGAAGACTTTTAGTACACATGCTTTATCTGATGTACTGTTCCATAAAGCACCTTTTCCGTTGCGTCTCTGATAAGTCACCAACTTACAAGAGTTGGTGAAAAGGTCCATGCTTTTGGTAACTGTACATTGAGGTTTTGAGTCTGAAACTTTCCACTTTATGTACTTATCCTTTTTGTAATGCATAAGGATGTGAGCTATGGCATGTCATAGTCCAAGGTCAAAAGGCAGATAAGCCTTTTGATTCTACAATTGATTTTGTTAGTGTCTAGTCAATTGTATCCAGCTGGCTTTCATAGTATAGCCGGCTGTAGGTTGTAGTATAAGTATTTCAAGTTTCTTGTATCTTTAATATACTTTGTAACACTTTAAAAGAACTTGAGAAGCAATATACTACATCCTTGAAAACCATATTCTCCTGTTCTGTCTCTTGCTTTACTTGTGTTCTTTGTATCACTTTTGGTTAACCCAGTTCACTGTTTGATTAGAGTTTAGATAATCTCCTCATTGTGTTGTTGTGTTGTAATTGTGTTCAAACCCTTAAACGATCCTGCATGGAGTATGACCAAGTTCTGAAAAACAATATGAATCCATTTTAACAAGGTGTTTTAGCTTGTATAAATATAGATTAGGTAAGTTTTAGGATTAATTAGTCCGAATAGTCCAAATCTTTCAACAAATGCTTAGTAAATCAGATATGTTAATATTTCTTGGTTTCTGTCGTAGCTTTTGTTCTTCGTATGAATCTGTAGGATTTGTGTATAGTTCTTGAAGGCGAGAACGTGTTGACAGAGGTCCTTTTAAGAGTATTTTCTACTGTTTACTAAATAGAGATGAGGAATACTCTATTAGCAACTCAATCACCAATTCAATCAAGTTTGATTCAGGTCTTGAGTAGATCTGAAAAAGAACCGAGAGCCAAAGCTCTGATACCAATTGACCGGGGGTGTGAGATTGAGATTCTCACTTAGGATCGGATATGATGATCGAGTTAGTGATTGAATGGCGGAATCATTCAATCAACAAACATTAGATGCAGAAGATATACTCATAAATGCTTTGTATATTGATCAAGGTGATTGATTACAATGGCTGCTAGGGTTTAGCAAGAAAAGTAATAATGCACCAAGAATATTCTGATTTTCTATATTCTGTCTTTTCTATCTTTTTCTCTGATTTAGGTCACCTCATATACGAGGTTCTATATTCTATTTATAGGCAGACAAGTTGCCTTTTGCAAAATGACTAAACTACCCCTGACTTATTACATCAGAATTAGTCTAAGTCTTCATTCGCATATGGTCATCCGAATTGGCAAATGCGGATGAGTGAACTTGATCAACATTTCTTCACTTGATCTTCCTCATTGATAAATGCGGATGAACAAACACTTGTCCACATTTGTTCTCTAGTCATCCGCACTGACAAACGCGGATGAACAAACTTGATCAACATTTTTTCACTTGGTCTTCTGTATTGACAAATACGGATGAACAAACACTTGTCCACATTTATTCTCTAATCATCCGCATTGACAAATGTGGATGAACAAACGTGATCAACATTTCTTCACTTGGTCTTCCGCATTAACAAATGCGGATGAACAAACATTTGTTCGCATTTGTTCTCTGGTCATCCGCATTGACAAATGTGGATGAACAAACACTTGTCCGCATTTCTTCTAAGCCATCCGCATTAGTTAATGCGGTAGAACAAACACTTGTCTGTATTTCTTCTATTCAGCAGGATCTTCATCCGCATTGGATCTTGGACTTGTGAGAAGCTCAGCAAAACAACCATCAACTCACCAATTGAATAGGCATGTATGGTCCTTTCAGGGTCCAACACATGTACTTAGTACTCATTTATAGTTGTAGCTATTTAATGAGTTTACAATTGCCACTAAATCAGGTAATATAAACATAAGTACAAAGATTAATAATGAAACGACTCCCATCGGCTCTCCATTTTACTTATAAGCGTATCTTATTTAGCTTACAAAGTGTTTTCTTTGTAGATGGACTTGTTGCCAAAGAAACAACAGTAAACCATTAACATGCTTGTGTGTTGCTCTATGTTAAGAGGCTATTAAGTTTAATGTTATGAAGCCTTGTTTCACAAGAGAAGTTTGAAAAGGTGATTTTGTTTTATGTTTTTGTCAAACTTTGAAGTAGTTAGAAAGCATTCCATGCTACTATACTCATTGATTTCTATATGACATGTTTAATTTGTTGGTTTGCTTTTTTTGGTTTGTTGATTTTGTCTCACTTTGATTTGTCGCTTGTACTTGCAAGAGTATATTAATAAAATGGTAAAGGAGTCAATAGTTGAATCTTGTATAGATAATACAACTGAATATCATCATGGAAGCTTGAACAACGTATAGGAAAGATATAACATAAAACTATAAAATAATTGCATTGCCTAAAATAAGGGTATGCCCATAAAAGCATAAGCAAGAGTAGACCTAGCATGTTGAGAAGAATGTTCTTGAAGTACATCTATTGATCATTCGTATGACAATCAAGTGGTCTATTATCATCACTTTGTTTATATATAACAATGATACATAATGTTTGATTAGCATAGTTTTGTCACTACTAATGGGTTTCATTTGGGTTTCGATCTAATTCTATGTAGTCGTAAGAATCGCCATCTTCATACTAATGCTAAAACATAATTATGTTTATTCACTTCCTGTGTTACAAGAAAAAGGCTAATGTGATAATCAAGTCAGACCAGTGGTTTGTAAATGCTTAACATTAATTTTGTTGCATATTTGATACAAATATTGTTGTGATAATATTTTTTTCATAAAGTGACTTTCAACTAATTTTAAGGGTTGAGAAGTTCAAATTTCTTAATTACTTCTCCTTTTACTTTTGTTTTTAATCAACGTGTTTGTATGTTTAACTCTTATAATTTTAAACTCCTTTTGAATTGAAATAGATACTATATACATTAATGTAATGTTTTAAATATGAGAACATAACTGATAAGTAGTTAGAAATATGAACATTTAACATGTAGGGAGCGTAAAGGTAAGTTCAAGTTGCAGATCTTTTGCTTGAAGGTGCCCATAATAATATTGCTGAGATATATGGATATGTACTAGGATAGTATTTAATTTGTACATTTTTTCCAATTTAGTGTTCTACTAAACTGGGTACAAATAATATTTGTAATCGTAAAACATCTTTTTTGTTTTTTATTCATCTCATATTATAGCCCTATTATTTTTTAAGAAGTTGTTTATTACTTATGCAATTTGATGATCTTTCTTTGTACAAAAGTAGTTTTAAAACTTTAGCTATTTAGGATGCATACGTATTTAGTTTTTTTTCATTCTGTTTACTTGGATGTCAAATGTTGCTAACTAATGCTTACAAGATTATGCTTTGGAAAAAAATGTTGTTTATTACCATTTTCTCAAAGCATTTGAAGGCAAAATGGTTTTCCTATTTCATTTGAATATGTTGTAGACCATTTTGTTGTTGCACAGTGTTTGATCGAGTTAAAATCTATTATTAAGTGTGTTATTTCTATTGTTTTTTCAAGTGCCAAAACTCATTCCGGTAGATTTAATTATAAATCTTATTTTAAATTATTGTCACCGCATCGCATGGGTTACCTGCTAGTCCATCTATAATACATCTATTATAGGCAAAAGAGTAATTACCTCATCATGTCAGACGCCTCCTTTGCCATGCCTCAATCACCTTTAGCGATATTCACATATGCACCGCGTATACGTCGGTTACGCTTGCCAGGCATCTTAATTGGCTGGTCATCTGAATGGATACATTGAATTCCATAAGTGTTCGTTTCACAACACATTCATCATTCTTTCCCACCATATTCAATTCCATGGCCGCTCCCGGAGGTTAAAGGAATGTGTCTTTAATACCAGTGGTAAAAGGCTCCTTCAATTCCATCAGACCTATTCGATTTCAATCATCAATTACAGAAAATTTCCATTCCATTCAACCATCGATTTATTCAATCACCAATTCATACAATCGACTCAAGTCCTCTACTGCTTATTAAAGGCCTAACTTATAGTCAAATTTCACCAGAATTCCATCTTCACTTGCTTCTTGATATCCTGGTATGTGCTATGATGATCCCATAATTTTGATCCCCTTTTGAGTAAACTTTTGATTTCATTCAATCTTCGTTTGTTTGATTTTACTTTTGTTCTATCGATGTAATTTTTGATTTTCATTGTTATAACTTTTAGTGTGATTTAAGAAATTTCAGTTTTTTCCTTCTTAGATTTCATAAAATTCAATCCTCATCATGGTTTGTGCATGAAAAACATCTAATTTCTTGTTTCATGTTCTATCATATGAAGTTTAAATGGTTGTTGGTTAATTACGTTAGATCTTTTAACTATAACCCGCTCAAGACAATACCAAGTAACCAAAACGAGATGACAAATTAAAGTAAATGTTCAATGTCAAAATTGGCACTTCGAAATAGGTAAACAAATACGTGAAGTTAACATAAACAAGGTGTTAGGACCTTGTATTTGAACGAAATACCTAGTGATTAATGTGTAAACCAGATCAAATAGAATGGAATCCTATTTGATTGACGATCCAATCAGTGAGAACACACGAAGAATCAATAAAGAATTGAAAATAACGTTAGAAATCGATTGGGAATTGATCTAATGTGTTCTATGAACTTGGAGAACAAATTGGGAGGCTTCTGGACGGCTAGGTACGTCTGGAGTCGTAATAGAATGAATGCCTTTTTTTCCATGAATTGGATTGTATATATAGGTTAGTATTGTTCATTCGGGCGACTGGACCATAAGTATGGTTCTGTCGTGCGATTGAACCATGCGGTTGATCCATCCGCACGACTAAGTGTTCAGTCGTGCGACTGAGCCAATCTTATGTGTCAATCATACGACTGATCTAGTCTCCTGGTTCAGTCGTGCGACTGAGTCAATCGTATGAAGTTATTCATGCGTGTGGTCCATTCGCATGGGCCATTCGCATGAGAATTTCATTATGTTAAGTTTGAATGTATTAATTAATAAACATATGTGTAACCATTCAAATAATCACTAACCTAATTATCCAATTCAACATCGACTCATTAATGAAATATTAGTCATTACAAATCCCAAACAATCAATATCATTTCATTTATCATATCAAATTACATCAGAATCAGATAAACAAGATCTATTACATTTCATATCATGATCTAGGGGCATACATGTATCAACGAACTCCCCCTTGGACCTAGATCTCTCTAATGTCTTGTTTTCTGCATCACCTCCTCATATTTCTTGTACTTGTCCTCTTTTGTGACTCCCGCGTGAATCTCAAACGTGAAGCAGAGTCTTATGACATTTTGGAACTAGAGGCTTGTACCATATCTTGCGTATCATAGAACAGTGGCCACTTGTATAGCGTGTAGACATCATTTGCTCACAAGTTGGTAAGCCACATTGGGTCGAATACCCTAATCGTATCCATTTGGCCCTCTTTGCTTAGGACTATGACCACTTCTGCTGTTCTCCAATCGTACTACCACCACTTAAAGTGTGGAGTGAAGTCCTGTGGCATTTCCCTGAGTGGGATTCTTGACATTGTGCGCGGAGGACTCCACTTCAACACTATCTTCGGCTTTCCAGTAATGGCGTCAACCTCAGACCTTCTGATATACCTTGTAGGCTGTTGGGGTCTGAAGTTAACCCACCTGGTGTGGTACTCCTTCTTTAGGGCAGCCTCGAACCAGCCTGACATCTTCCCGGGTCAGCATACAAAAGCTTTAGTTTGGCCAGCTGGTTGAGCTCAAAACCTGGTAGAGTCTTCAGATCATGTGGGAATCTGAAGTACTCTATGCCCTTTTCCCTCTTAACTACATATATATTAAGATCCTCAAAATACGCCCACGCTATGATCCTACCAGTCACCTTATGATGTTTCTTGACTCTGTAGAGTTTGGTGTAGGCATCCTGTTTCGATGTCGCGCGTTGGGCTCTAACTTCTTCAAAACACGCAGCCCACTCAGCCTTCGGATATCGACATCATCATTGAGGCTTTGGCCGTTTCCTCTACTTTCTCCGACTCTTGCTCCATCTTGTCTAACACCTCAAAATATCACTGACGAGGATTCACCCAGATTGGGGACCACATTTCCCTCATTGTCAGCGTACTGAGGGTAATGCTCGGCAGTGACATCTTCAATCTAGATTTCATCAACATCGTTGAGCTCTTTGTCACTGGTCGAGTCGCATGTCGAAGCATCCTTCACTATCTCATCTGGATTGAGCTTGAAGATCTCTGCGAGTTGCTCATTTGATAGGTCGTGAATTATTTCGCCTTCTTTAGGGGTATAACTCACCGACCTCCTTACGATCCCTTGCAGATCAAGAATCATTGTTAGCTGAGTCTTGACCTGCTGAAGGGGAGCAACATCAAACCTATCCTTTGGTAATTTGGATCTGTTTGATTTACACATTCAACATATCAACCATTAGTAATTAATCAAAACAGAAATGCATTAAACTTAACTTAAACATTGAATACATAGGTTTCAATACATGATTCAAATACAAAAGTAATTAAATACATAAACATCTAATCTTTACTTTTGTTCTGTATCATCGTCTCGTCACTTGGTGGAGCAGAGGAAGAAGCTGGTTAGTCTTGTCTGTCCTTGGACCTCCTCTCTTGACCTGAAGCAGAGGCCGATGCAGCTGCATCTCCTCCTGCTGTATCATCATCATCATCCTTCTCCTCTGTCCTTTCTTCTTCTGTCCCCTCATCCTCCTCTGTCTCATCCTCATCATAAACTTCATCATCATCATCACCATCAAATCCGTCTCCCTCTTGATCTTCAAGGGCACCTACTTAGATCCCTTTAGCTTTAACATGATCGTCTTCTTCGCCTCCACATCTCCTCTATCTTCTCGTTTGATGTGACACTATGTGCTTGGAGTTGGGCTATCTCATGGCTCTGAGCAGCCATCTGTTGGGCCTGCTCCTCTATCACTCGAGCCTGCTCTTCTATCTGGTGAGACTGAGCAGCAGTAAGATTAGCAAGCTGGTGGATCTGAGCCACCTTCTCCTCATCTGCAGCTAATAGGCGCATCACCATCCTGTTGAGCGCAGACAGCTGTTCCTCTACCCAATTGGAGGTAGAGGTGATCCATAAGTATGAGATGGATGGGCTGAGGATCCAGCTTGGTGGGTAGTGGTGGTGGTGGTGGTGGCTGTAGTGAAGATGGGTCTGTGAAATGGTGGAGGTGATATGGGAGTGAAAGATATGGTGGTAGATGGAATCTGTATAGTGGTGGGAGGTGTGGTGGTGGTAGTAGTAGCTGTGGTGGCTGTGGTGGCTGTGGTGGTGGATGGTGTGGCTGTGGTGGTGGATGGTGTGGCTGTGGAAGTGCTAGTGGTGGTGGCAGATGTGGTGGTTGTGATGGTAACGAAGGTGAGTCGTCTTTTCTTCTTCTTCTGACCATGGGGTTGAGCCATCCTTTTCCTCCTCGTTCCCGTTGAGGTGGATGCTCCCCCTACAACCCTGCTAGCTGACTCCGGTGCATAACTCGGATCAGTGGCTGTCTCTCCTGAGTCTCTTGGGCGTTCACCAACCGCCCTTAGCCCATGTTCTGTGGGAACAACCTTGCTTCCCACAGTACGTGTCAAAGGGCTCCTCTTCCTCCTCCCAGGAACAAAATCATGGAAACTAGTAGACTAGGCTATGTCTCCAACTGGGCGGACATAGAGGTATAACATCAGAAACTGAGCCTCTTGGTGGAGTAGGCATATCATCCCCACGTCCCCACTGTCGTCATCATCAGAGTCATGCTCTGGGAGCAGTAGCCTCTCGTCATCAAATCACTGTCATCATGACGCCATTTGCGTCTCCCCGGTGCCACATATCTCTCGTTGGCCAAATGGCCAATCAACCTCTTCACTGGGGCTTCACTTGCTTTCCCCTATACACCCTCATCGACCCAAGGTCGTGTCATCCATAATCTCCAAAGCAACTGCATCATGACTCTCCTTGGGAAGAAGGGAGCTTCTCGTTGATGATCAGCTGTAGAAACTGGGGTACATACAAAATCCTTCTTCCCCTTTGCCTCCAGGTCTCCACCAAATAAGAGAAGATCATACTCGAAAAGCTGAAAGGGTGGTTCAGCACCAGTGCCACGTAGGCATTCTGAATCTGGTTTGATAGATCATCGAACCCACCCCTCCTCGAAGCAATGCACTTTAGGATCACATACGCCAAGTACTTGTACTGGGGGCACAAGTTGCTCTTGTTGAGCACCCCGATTTATGTCCCCAGCGTACTTGATCCTGAGGAAGCAGCCTCTCAAGTCAGTGGATGTAATCTGGTGGGGCTGATTCGTATCGTCCCCAATCAAGAACTCTCTGGATATCAGCACAGTAACCTCGATATCATGACCCAGAATGGAGCTCCGTATACTGTACGGCTCACGAGAGCGATCAACTGAGGCATTCTCCCAATACTGGTGTAATGACCTATAGGGCGTTGCAAGGTGTAGATATAGCCTTATGTATCCGGGAACGTCTAAGGAAAGCTATAATCTCTGTGAACTCGGCCCCGTTCTGGTAGTATGATCCAAGTGAGCACATATGTTGTGCTTTGGATTAATGGACCATCTATCAGCCATTTTTCTGAAACACAAGACACAAAACATTAGTACATAATACATCAAAATTCAGTTCTAAGTGTAATGTTTAAATTCATTCTGATTCATTCGTGCGAATGAATCATGCGACTGAAGTCAGTCGGTTGTTCTTTCATGCGACTGAGCTCGTTCGGGTGAATGAGACATGCGACTGAGTTCAATCTGCTGACTGAGTCTGCGATTGGTTCAGTCGGCCGACTGAGCTCATTCGCATGGTTCATTCGGCCGATTGACCAATCGCAAGTTCAATCGTGCGATTGGAGTTCATCCGGACGACCAGTCGCTGTCCCACTGTTCAGTCGCCTGTCGTTCGAATCTTGACCAATCAAGTAATTAACATGTTTAATGGTCCATTAGACTCGCCATCTTGTCACTAATAACCTATTAAACTTAATTTAACATTTTGCTTAGTTTATGTTGGTTATTAGGCATTTTCAGTTAGTTCTTGTTTCACTCGAATATCACAAATTGGATTCAAGGTCTTCTGATTTCGGTAAGATTTAACTGCACTATACCTGTATAATCGTCAATCCACGTCAGACAAGAGATGTAAAAACAAGGTCTACAGAAATTTCGGCAGAGTAACGGTATTGGTGCGATTTAGGAGCGATTGAGGGTGATGAGTGGATGCGACGACTATGGCCCTTTAAATACTAAAGCTGAGTTCAATCGGCCGACTGGCCTCATTCGCTCAGTTCATTCGGGCGACTAAGTCTCAGTCGTGCGATTGGCCCGTTAGTCGCATTCAGTGGCCGACTGAGGTTCAGTCAGTCGACTGACTCATTCGTGCCCTTTCATTCGCACCCTCAGTTAACGACTGAGTCTCAGTCGGTCGACTGACTCATTCGCCCCTTCATCGGTCGAATGGATCATTCTGAATAGCCATTCGGATGAATGGCTAAATCCCATGTCCAGTCGTGCGAATGGGAGCCATTCGCATGGTTGGTCCATACTTCATGGTCCATCGTGCGAATGGGTCACACTTAGTAGATTTTCTCCATTTTGAACATTTTACTTTTAAGACCCTTTTAACTTTTGAAATTAACATTATGAGCTTTTGATCATCTCAGACATGACATTTTAAACAATTTAGTCACCTCAGACGTGACTGCTGTAAACTTTGAAAACTCATGTGGTCATCTCAGACATGACCCTTTTAGTGAGTTGATCCCTTACGATTTTCATGATGTAGTCCGGCAAACAAACAAAACTAAAAGACTAAGTGAATTAGAAAAAAACTAAACTAACGTACAAAAAAATAAAACTTGTTTTTGGCTTTTTGTGAGATAAATCCTAAGATGGAAATCTACGGGATTTGGTTCCGGAATAGGCAGCTTCAACTTAGATTGACCACACCGGACCAATTCAATTTTGGAATCATACAGGCAAGTCAAATCATTTGGGACTTGTTATCAAAATCTTTTGATGCTCTATTCTTGGTTTTCATCCAGAGTCGTTAGCAACTTTTAGGAAATCATACTGGAACTATTAGATTACCACATTGATTTGAACTTTCAAGAATTGCAGCACAATGATTGTCAATATGTTTGTCCTCTTAAATCCATACACAGACTTTTGCCAGACTGGTGATAGATTTAGGTTTAATTATTTAACTAACATTTGTGGATCCCACACTTATATGGTAATCAACATTCCTCAGGAGCTTTTGAGCGGTTACACGGTATTTTTACAAGAAGAGAGACTATTCTTAGAGCTTTCAAAGAGAAGCCAATCCTCAGGTCAGTGCCATCGCACAGCAGAGAGGCGGCAAACAACAATGAATTCTGGATATCTAGGTTATGCTTATCCTCAGGTCAGTGCCATCGCACAGCAGAGAGGCACACAACCTATCTCCTTGTTAGAGCAGCTTAATTTATTTTGCACAAAATGCACCAACAACATAAGTCATTAGCTTGATAGCATTTTCTTTCATTTTTTCGTGCTTTGCTCTATTTATGGTCATCCGCACACATGTGTGTGTTACATGCTTATTACCCCTTATTGGAATATTGTTGATTGTGTTAACCAGTGATAAGATGGAAGCCCACAGTCAGTTGAACAACTTAGTTTGATCTTGAGATCACCAGTCAGGTCTATCATCTATTGTGTTGAATCTACCGACATACAATTGTGGTCTAGCAACCTCTAGGTCTACTCTCGTTGTGTTACCTTAGGAGTTACCAGTTTTTCTATCATCTTCCCTTTATATTGCTTAGACTACACAGACTTATACTTTGAATTTTTGCATCTTTTCTAAATTAAAATTTTAAAGTCCCTCTGATTTGTTCTTGTGTACTATCATATTCCAAAGGCTTTGAATCGGTATCACAGATACGATCTACCTTATATCAGCTTCCAACTCCTTCTCCCTCGTTTTTTTTAATGTTACTTGCTGACTTATTCTCTCCCTAAAATACTAACATCATAACTGTTTTATTATTTTAGGATTTTAATAAACAGCAACCAATAACATGAGTTTAATTTAAACAGACTAAAATAAACAAATAAAATAAAATAAAATAGAAAAATGAACTAAACTACATCGGACTACACATGTCATCATCAGGAATAATATCACTTTTGTTTTTAACGCCTTGACCTCTAGCAAATATTGAAAACGTGGTTTATCAAGGCTTTAGTATAGAGTCAGCGCGTTGAAAATCAGTATTAATTTTACCACATCAATTAAGTTCTTTTCAAAACAATCTCTTATGAATGGTATTTAATACCGATAGTTTGGTCTTTGGATGTTGGACCGGATTTTTAGTTACTGCAATTGCAGCAGAGTTATCCAAAAAATAGGAGTAGAAGAAAACTTTAAACCGTAATCCCGCATTTTTTGTTGAATCCAGATGATTTGTGAACAGCAACTTGGCAGCAGCAACGTATTCAGCTTCACAAGTTGACAATGCAACCGATGGTCTGCTTCTTACACTGCCAGGTAACTAATCTTCTCCCAAAGAATTGACACCCTGCTGATGTAGACTTGTAATTCATCTTGCAGCCCCCGTAATCCGAGTCACTATACGTCGTGAGCGCAAAGTCATCATCATGAGGATACCACAACCCAGTGTGGGTTGTACCCTCAGATAATGAAATATCCTCTTAACCCCGATCAGATGGTGACCTTAGGTTTAGCTAATATCTAGAACATAAACATGTAGCATACATGAATCAGGTCTTGAGGCAGAAGATACATGAGGGATCCAATCATTCCTCGGTACATTGTGGAATCTACAAGATCTCCATTTTCATCAGGTGCTATATCGTGATTTGTAGCAAGTGGAGTCCCAGCAGTAGAAGCATTTCCATGTCAAACTGAGAATGTCCCCTACATACTTGGTCTGATGTAAAATATTCCAGTTGGAGTCTGATCCACCTGTAACCCGAGAAAGAACTTATCATCTCCCCCATAGCACTCATCTCAAATTCTCTCTTCCATAACTACTTCGAACTCTTTGCATAATCTTCGTTCTTTGAACCGAAGATTATGTCATCGACATAGATGTGTACGGGCAGTAGGTCCCATCTTTTTCTTTGATGAACCGTGTAGTCAATACTCCCCTGCGAAAGCCGTGTTTCACAAGATGAGTCGAGAGTTCTCATACCAGGCTCTTGGAGCTTGATGAAGCCCGTATAAAGCCTTGTCGAGTTTGTAAACTCTATCCCGATGATAAGGATCTTCAAATCCCTCGGATTGACTGACATAGATTGTTTCTCTGATTTCCCCATGAAGGAATGCACTCTTCACATCTAATTGGTAGACTTTAATCTTCATGTGCGATGCATAGGCAAGGAAGATGTGAATGGTTTCCATCCTTGCCACGGGTGCAAACACTTCATTGTAGTCAATTCCCTCGACTTGGCGAAATCCTTGAACCACCAATCGAGCCCTGTTCCTGATGAACCCCTTGGTCATCCTCTTGCATTTCAAGACCCATTTGGTGCCAATGACCTTAGCACATTTAGGTCTATCACGAGAGTCCAAACACCTAACTTCTGAACTGAAGAAGTTCTTCTGCATGGCACACTCAGCCACGCCTCATCATTTAGTGCATCACTGCGTATTTTGGCTCAAACTGCGAGAAAAAACACCGATAAGCACCATCATGAATATATCCCTTCTCCATAACTGAGGCGTAATCAGCTGAGTATAGCTGATTTCGGGTTTGTACTCATGATCTGACATCCCCAATGACATTGTCTAAGGGATGATAAACGTTTAGTCGTGATCCTGGAGTAGTATGAACAGCTACCTTAGAGCCAAGATTATGAACATTTGGTTCTGCATCTGAGGTAGTTGGAGTTTGAGGCTCCGAAGTCGAAGGTGCATCACTGATAGATGCTTGTGGACTTTCAGGAACTGGAACCTGTTCCTCCTGACTGTTCTGGTTATCTTCTTCAGCTTCATCTTCAGTGGAGGAGTCACTATCGTCGACTACTTCCCCTGACTGAGTAGATGATTCTCCCTGTGGCTAGATGTTGGTGTATTCAAGATATCATATCATCCGTGTAGCTAACTCATCATCCGAGGGAGAGAGAGGGATGTTGAAGGACTTGAAGAATCCATCATAGTCAAAAAAGTAGGCGGGTCCTTTGCCAGTAGGTGGTGTGGTATATCTCTGAACGTAACATTACACCACACTTCTACTAGACCTGTTGATTTGTTGTAAACCCTCTTGTTCGGTATGTGTATCCTAGAAAGATTCCTTTATCCGCCTTCCTCGCTGAATTACCTTCTTGTGTTTCTTCAGAAGTGTGCACGGCACACCAAATGTTTGAGATACTCCAAATTCGGTTTGCGTCTTGTAGTAGCTCGTAACATGTCTTTCTGTGGCGCTTGACAATTAGAACTCGATTCAGTGTATAACATGCATTAGCAACTGCCTCATTCCAAAATTGGATAGGCAGTTTCGAGTCTGCCAGCATAGTCCGTGCAGTCTCTATCAAGCTTCTGTTCTTTCTTTCAGCAACGCCATTTATCTGAGGCGTGTAGGCAGAAGTGAATTGATGTACAATTCCATTTTTCCTTGCAGTAAACCTCGATCCACTGGTTCTTGAATTCCGTCCCGTTGTCTGAGCGTACTTGTCTAACCTTCAGCTTGTAGAGAGATTCCAGTGTGGTTACTAACTCATTGAATGACTCAAATGTTTCTGATTTGGACTTCAGAAACATTACCCAAGAGAACCTTGAGTAGTCATCAGTAACCACAAAACAGTACAAGTCGCCTGCTATGCTCTTTGTACTGACTGGACCAAAAAGATCCATGTGAGAAGTTCAAGAGGAAGTTCTATTAATGAATTTTCTTTTCCTTATGAGACTTCTTCGTCTGTTTGCCTTTCTTGCAAGCTACACAAAAATCAGGAAGCTGGAAGTTCTTGACATTAACACTCCTCTTACTAGATCCTTCTGATCAAGTGATTCATCTTCCTTGACTAATGCGTCCCATTCTCCTATGCCAGGAGATGGAATCCTTCTTAGTAGCTTAGATAGAAAACACTGAACCTCATGATCCGTGTAGAGCAGCTGTTGACAGATCCAAACATAAAGGTGTTTTATATCTTGAAGCAGTCATCAAAACTTGGTCTTCTGGGATCACGTATCTTTCTTGAGCACGTAACACTTCTTGTTGTCGAAGATGACTTTAATCCCTTATCGTAGATTTGGGACACGGAAAGTAAGTTATTTTGAAGTTGTTGAGCATAGTTCACCTTATCAAACTTAACTTTCTGATTTCCCACTTCTCCCTGAGCTGTGATATATCCTCCCTTTTTTCTGGCAACGAAACATGCCTCCTTTTATTTGCTTGACGTTAGATAAAAGAGCCTTATTCCTGTCATGTGCCTGGATGCTCCGCTGTCTATATCCACGTGTTAGTTTCAGCACTATAGCGACACCCTACTCATACAATGTAAGGATTAGTTTAGGTTAGGAACCCAAGCCTTTACTGGCTTGGCTTTCCCAGAGGCATCACATATCGAATTCAACCCATTGACCCTTAGAAGGTAAGGCTAGCTCAGGTTCCTTCTTGTCATCATTATCAAACACAGAGGTTGACTTCTCTTTCCATAAGCCAAATTTGTGCAATGCCTGTTTGTGATAAACAGTCGACTGGCTAACGGGTTGAACTTTATGTTCACTAGTTCTTCTAGGTGGAATTAAAGAACTCCTCTTAGAAGACCTAGGTTTTGATCCTGAAGTTCAATCTTCTTGCTAGGTGTCTGATAATAAGGACAATAGGAAGCAATGTGTCCACATTCTCCATTTGTAGCACGACCTGCTATCAGCTTTATGATTAAACTTTCTTTGTAGAGACATGTGTGACACTCTAGTAACATCACTCATTGTAGGTTTTGACTCTGGTTCTTTTGATGTTTTCTCTTGTTTAACAAAGTTAACTGTTTTTAACATGTTTAACATCTTTTTCCTTTTGTTAACTGGTTTTTGACTTAAAACATGTGAAAGATAATATTGAAGTCTTTTTAGATTCTGATTTGACTCTGTTTGACCCTGACTTTAAGTAACCTTTTCAAATTCTTTTTCCAGATTAACACAGGCAATTTACCTTTGCCTTTGAAGTGGCCTCCTTGTTTGTTTCCATATTCAATAGATGAACATGAGGAATCTGGATCACTAACAAGAGGAGTAGCACCACATGATCCTTGATGGGGTTATATTTACTGGTCTACTCTTAGTGTTCATCAAGGTCTCAGGTGGTGGTGGAACCACTTTGTAACCCAAACCCTCCCCATTGTTTCTTTCTCTTACTAAGTGTTGGACTATGTGTGATGAACTTGTCCAACTGTGCAGTTTCTGTTTTAATGAGTTTACTTCTACTTCTAGAACCCTTTTGCTTCTTAGTGTCTTCTAGGGAGTTTAGATAGTACCTAATGTCATTAGCTTGGTTAAATGCAACTACTTTGTTTCCCTAAGCTGTTTAGTCAAAAGGTCTATCTTCTTTGTAACTATGCTCATTTTGTTTTAATACTATATTAGCCTCAGTGCACAGTTGCAAATCTTTTACTAAGTTATCATTATGATCTAATAACCTAGCAAATTTCTATCTATGCTATTTCTAAACGATTACAATCAGAACAAGCATGATTATCAAACATTTGGTCAGTGGTACTTACCTGAGTTGGTTCAGAAGAGTTAGCCATCAACGCAGCATCAGATGTCTCTGGTTCTGGTGATTCTGTCTTTTCTGTCTTTGTTGTGGTAGTCTCCTCTTTAGGCTTGTAGCTGACCTCAGTTGCAGTTGTCTCTTCAATATTTGACATCGCTATCTCAACTGCTAGATCTCTTCACTCGTGGAATCATTGTTAATGTCTTCTACACTTGCAATGTTTGATTCCCCTGGAGAGACAAACCTAAAACTCCAGTCCTGTCCTTCATCATCATGAGCAGTCAAGGCTTTTGGATCCTTGCTTGATGAAGTAGAACTTGTAGCTTGCTTGTCTTGACGAGTGAAGGACGAGAATGGGTTCCCATTACCATCTTCTTTGGCTTAACACATTCTCTCTTGAAGTGCCCCTTCTCTCCACAGTTAAAGCAGGTCACTTTGCTCTTGTCAAAGCCACATGTGGTATCCTTAGTAGCTACCAAGTTCTGTCCGGTATTTTTCACAAACTTCTTCGCCCTCCAGACAGCACTAGCTAAGGCCCCACATTATGTCCATTCTCTCAAGCTCCATTTCGTCCACCTGCTCGTAGTCCTCGTCTGCCAGATGGCAGTTTCCAATCTTCCCAGCAACAAGTCCATCATAAGAATGAACCACTGCAGCCAAAAGATCCATGTGTTCTCGAGCTACTTCTACAGTCACATTACCGAGGTTCTCGGTCTTCAGTCTAGTAGCATTTGTTTCAGATCCATATGATGGGTACAAGAAGACTCTGACGTGTCTGATCCTGAAAGAGAAGCATGTGAAGGACCCGATGAGCTAGACACAAATGCAGTCTGGAGAGGTGCTCCAGATGTCTTAGCTTGAGGCGTGGCATTGTACAAAGCTGGATTCTGAGTATACGAAGACTTCTGAGCTCTGTACTTCATCCTAAGTGCTTCTTCTCGTAGCTTTAGAATGAAGTCATTTATATCCACTTTGTCAGCATTCCATTCTGTCTCGGGTTAGACACGAATGAAGCCCACTTTTCCGGCAATCCGTCTGCAAAGTTAGTAACTTTCTCTTCCATGGTAGTAGCCACCCCATGTGTATCCAGTTCACTCATCAGATGGTAGAATCTATCCATAACATCATCCAAACTCTCATTTCCCATCGATGAGAAGTTATTGAATTCCTTCTTTAACTCCTTAGCCTTGATTGCCTTACGAAGCATTCCCGTCGTACCTCTTTTCTAGCTCATCCCATAGTTTCTTGGACTGCTTATTCTCTGAGTACTGGTGGAAAATGTCTTTAGGATAGACTGTGTAATCAATGCATAAACCCTCTTCTCTGCATTATATTTAACTTTCTGCGCGTCTATCATCCCTCCTAAGGTTAGCTTTACTCCATCGGCTCCCACCGGCGTACTATACCCAATCTCGATAGCTTCCCACAGATTCGGATCCACTCCATTAAGGTAGATCTCAAAACGTTGTTTCGAGTGGGGAAACTCATCTAACGTTAAGAGCTTTGGTGGTTTATTATGATTACCCACCTCACTCTCAAGTAACAGCAGGTTCTGGATCCTAGAGTCCTTCCCAGCAGTAAAGGCTGACATTTGATCTTCCATGGCGAATAACTTTAAGTCTACTAAAACAAACTGTCAACTGGTGTGACTGAAGGATGCGATTGGGCTATCCGTGCGAATGAACTATGTGAATGGTTCAATCGTGCGGCTGAACTAAGCGATTGGTTCAGTCGTGCGAATGAAGATGATGTGTATAAACAATGCGAACGAATGGTTCAATCGTACGACTGGAGATGCGACTAGGTCCAATCGTGCGTCTGAGCAATGCGAGTGACGTACAGTCATGCAAATGGCTCACTCGTGCGACTGAAGATGCTGTTTTGCGAAAATTTCTAGGTTAAACGTGTTTTAGCCGTAAAAATTCAAAACTTCGCAAGGTCTAATCGTCTAAGTCCGTAGAAACCAAACTTTGATGAGCAGGGAACGTCCAAGATCACTTTTGACACAAAAGATTGCGTTTTTAGTGCAAAAACACAAACTTTTATCAATCTTGATTGAATCACACGTAATCAAGAGCCAAAGCTCTGATACCTTGTTAGGAACTTGTATTGAACGAAATACCTAGTGATTAACATGTAAACCAGATCAAATAGAGCGGAATCCTATTGATTGGCGATCCAATCAGTGAGAACACACGAAGAATCAATAAGAATTGAAACTAACGTTAGAAATCGATTGGGAATCGATCTAATGTGTTCTATGAACTTGGAGAACGAATTGGGAGGCTTCTGGATGACTAGGGTACGTCTGGAGTCGTAATAGAATGAATGCGTTTTTTTTTCACGAATTGGATTGTATTTATAGGTTAGTATTGTTCATTCGGGCGACTGGACCCATAAGTATGGTCAGTCGTGCGATTGAACCATGCGGTTGATCCATCCGCACGACTGAGTGTTCAGTCGTGCGACTGAGCAATCTTATGTGTCAATCATACGGCTGATCCAGTCTCCTGGTTCAGTCGTGCGACTGAGCAATCGTATGAAGTTATTCATGCGTGTGGTCCATTCGCATGGGCCATTCGCATGAGAACTTCATTATGTTAAGTTTGAATGTATTAATTAATAAACATTATGTGTAACCATTCAAACAATCACTAAACTAATAACCAATTCAATATCGATCATTAATGAAAATTAGTCATTAGAAATCACAAACAATCAATATCATTTCATTAATCATATCAAAGTACATCAGAATCAGATAAACAAGATCTATTACATTTCATATCATGATCTAGGAACATAAATGTATCAACACAAGGCAGCCACACTTCTAAACAAGCAATGCATTAACTCATAAATTAAGGCTACAAACTAAATCAAGGTTTGTCTACATGTTCTTTGAATTCTCTCTCAAGTCAAGCTTCCTTTCTAGTTATCTTGCTCGTATAGGTTCTTGAATTGATTTGTTTTTTTTGTCAATGTAACAGTGAGCTTGCATTGTTATATGAAAATAATCCTTACAAAATTCAAAAGATGTATGATGTGTTCCCGAGTCTCATTTAAGTAGAGAAAAGAAATGAAGTGAAAGGAAGAAAAAATAGTTGTGTTCCAGAGTATTTTTTAATGGAACGAAATGGAAGGATTGTTAGAAATTTGTGTTCCCGAGTTTAGTTAAAGAGGCAAAAGAAAGAAAATGGAAGGAAATGAAAGAAAAATGAAGGCTAAAATCAATCCTTCAAAAATAGAAGGAAATGGAGAGAAAAGAAAGAAAAGAAAGTGTTTTCTTTCTTTTCTTCGTTAAGTAAACTCGGAAACACAACGTTAGTTCCACACACTAAATTTTTTATTAGAAATGATACAGGAATTAGGAAAAAACATCTTGTGTACCCTGTTTTCATCTCTCTTTTCCTTCCCAGTCATCACCCTTAGTCACCCCTATCAACACATCACCAATAACATCTCCACAAAATACTATTTGATATATAAAGTCAAACATTTAAATGTATAGATAGGCTATTCAAATATTTTGCTAAAATACATATAACAAACTCTAGATATATATGGTTATACACATGTTATTTAATCAAACCATCCATGGAAGAAATACATTGAAGCTTTCTCTAAACCAACCTACTTTATATGGCATCCAGAGTCATCTCCACTCCACCGTGTTTAACCACCATAATGGTTGCCTACACCATGACCAAACCCAAAGCCAGCTCTTCCAACCTTCATACCACCGCTGCCATCACCCAAATCACAGCCACACCCACTTTCCCATCAAACTCATGGCCCCTAACTTTCTGGTTTGGAGAAAACAAATCCTAGCTACCCTCATTGGCCTTGATCTTGAGTCATTCATCAATGGCTCAACCAATTCACTCTCCCAGTTCCTTGACACTAGCAACACCAAACCAATCCCGCATACATCTCGTGGCACTACCAAGATCAAGTGATTCTTAGCACACTCCTCAAAATTTGGTTCGATCCTATACAACCTCTCGTCTCACATCCAGCTATGCAAGTGCATCCTGATCACGAGTCATCTCCCTCAAGCCAAAGCTAGCCAAAAACCCACAAGGAACTCGATCCATAGTCGAGTCCCTTCAAGACATGAAATCCATCACCAATGATCTAATCCTTGTTCAAAGCCCTGTCAATTATGAGGATCTCCTAGTCAACATCTTAAGCCAACTTGGGGATGAATACAACCCGATTGCCGCCCTAAAGTTCGCAACTCAAGTTTATCGTATGCAGAACTTTATGACAATTCTAGATTATGTACGTGTTCTAAAATATATGGCAACCTCCCAATCACCCTTAGTGCCACTACCAATAACACCCATCGGCAGCCCACTCGATCCCACTCAAAACCAGGCTCTAATTCGTTGACCAGCTCTCGACCTCCTCGCTTCACCAAGTTGGGGCAGTCACGCCAATACCAACACAATTCTGGTCCTCCTTATGGTAACTCTCATTCCCCTCGTTCCAATCTTTATTTCTAGTTTTGCAATCTTGCAGGGAATGACATGAAAGACTCTCGCAAACTAGCGCATTTCTTTAAAGACAACAACATTCAAATTCATAACACTACCCCTCCCATAGTCAATGCCACCTCAGCTGGCTCAACTCCAACCTCCCCTACATGGCTGGTCAACAGTAGCACCTCTAACCATATCACATTGGACCGAGCTCATCTTTAAACCTTCTCCGAGTATGGCGGCCCCGATGAAATCCTCTTGGGTGACGGTATGTCTTTACCTATTACACATATCCGTAAAACCACCTTACCTTCCTCTACGCGACCTATTACCCTTTCTAATATTCTATGTTTCCCCAACTTACAAAATAATTTAATTTCCGCATCCCAATAATGCAAAATTAACAATGCTTCGATTGAATTTTTCCCTCTTATTTTGTTGTGAAGGATCTTCGCATGGGGACGCTTTTAATATTGGGGGAGAACATTGAAGATGTCTACTATCTTCCCTCTTCATCATCACATCCACAAATAAACTCAACCAATAATATTGTCGCTTGATTGGCATCACAAACTTAGGCACCCGTCAACCCGAATCCTAAACTCATCACTAATAATTTAAGAATTAATGTTCAATCTTCTAGTTTTCATTGTGTTTCATGTTCTTTGAATAAAAGTCATAAATTACCATTTGGACCAATTTATTTTCATGCACATAAACCTTTACACTTACTGTTTACTATGTTTGGGTCATGTTCAAAAATCTATTGATTGGTTTTCATATTATCTTATTTGTGTGGACTATTTCTCTATATATGTATGGCTATACTGAAATCAAATCTTCACTCCTTGTTCCAACAATTTAAAACCTTAGTTGAAAAATACTTCAATACGCCCCTCATGTCCGTCTTCTCGGACAATGAAGGCGAATATCAACGTCTCATTCCACTTTCAACTCCCTTGGTATCTCCCACTTCACCACACCTCCCCGCATACTAGAACAAACATGGGACGACAGAACGACGACATCAACAAATGGAAACCAGGCTTGCTCTCCTCCATAATGCTGGCATTCCCACCAAATTTTGTACACACGCATTTCAAACCACTCTCCATCTCAAAAACCTCCTTCCCACTCTAGTTCTCCACCATCAAACCCCTTTGCAAAAACTCCATGGAAAACCACCCTCGTATGACAAACTCCAACCTTTTGGTTGTCTCTTTTACCCATGGCTTCGCCCTACTCCACTTACAAACTTCAAGTGTGCTCCTCCTTGTGTGTATTCATTGGTTACCCTTCTTCCAAATCCGCATACAAACGCTTGGACATACAAACTCAGTGACTCTATTGCACATGAATTCTCGTGTCGCTCCAACTCTACCCTTTCCATGGATCTTACCGAGTTCATTGTTTGGTCTACCAGTGACACTAACCCATCTCCTTATGTCCCACCAACCTAGCCAATCTCTCCAAACCCATCCACCTCCACTGTCTCGCCACTACTAGTTAACACCCAACCCCATGCACACCTATGCAACCTCTCGCCTCACCTTCTACATTACCTCCCAACCCACCCTCGTCATCGCCTGTTCCCTTACCAAACTCCCCAACCTCACTACCAACGACATCTCCTACCACTGCCACAACCAATCCACAAACCAACCATGTCAATACCCCTACTGCCTATCCCACCTCATATCCTCGTCGCACTCAAAAACGAAACCAAAAATACTATAATGACATGTTTGCAAACCAGACTACCTTAAACCCCATACCTACCACCATCCAACCTAACACCCATATCCAAGCACTTAAGAACCCTAAATGGTGACGGACCATGGATACTGAGTTTAATGCCCTCCTCCACAATGGCACATGGGAAACTTGTTCCCCTTCCACCTATACACCCATTGGTTTCAAATGGATTTATCACATCAAATGCAACCCAAACAACATAGTTTCCAAATATAAAACAAGGCTAGTTGCGAAAGGCTTCTTACAACAATACAACAAAGATTACTTTGACATATTTAGCTCGGTCACTATAAGAACGGTTCTCTTTATTGCTCTCTCTCGAAATTGACCACTCTGCCAATTGGATATTAGCAATGCATTTCTTCAAGGTCACATACATAAAGATCTCTACATAACGCAACCTCCCAGGTTCATTCACCCATAATTTCCCAATCATATCTGCAAACTTAAAAAGTCTTTCTACGAACTTAAACAAGCACCACGTGCATGGTATATCGAGCTTACCAAATTCTTACTTGCTTTTGGCTTTACAAAATCCAAGGCCGACTCATCACTCTTTATCTATCATCGAGATCATGTTACTACTTATTTTATGGTTTATATGGATGACATTGTACTAACGGAGAGCGATCCTCAATTTTTTGATCACTTTGTTTCAAATTTGGCATGCAGGTTCTCCCTCAAAGACCTTGAACAGTTACATCACTTTTTGGGGATTAAAGTTATCCATACATCAACAACATTATTTCCTCCCAACATCGACACATTCATGATATTCTCACTGCATTTCTCGTGGATGGCGCAAAAGAGCTTACTACACCTCTTAGCTCAACCGAAACTCTATCTCTTAAAGACGGCTCGCCTACAGTGGATCCAACATTATAACACAAATGGTCAGTTCCTTGTAATACTTAGCCTTTAGAGGGACATATATCTCATTTGCAATCAACCGCTGGTCTCAATATATGTACTCCCCATCTCAACTACACTAGCAGGCCCTTAAATGAGTACTTCGTTATCTCAAAGGTACCATCCATTATGGTCTCTTCTTAAATCGTGGTGCTCCGCTTCAACTCACTACCTTCTTGGATTCTAATTAGGGTGGCATTACGAACAATGGTCGGTCCACAACAACCTATCTAGTGTATTTTGGCTCCAACATCATTTGTTGGAAGTCCACCCATCAAAAATCTGTTTCTTGGTCCTCCACTAAAGCTGAGTATAAAGCCATTGCCAATGTGGCGGCCATGCTGGCTTGGATAAAAAATCTTCTCTTAGATTTCCGCCTGGTCTCGCCACCGCCACCCAAGCTTCTTTGTGATAACACTGGGGCCCCTTATCTTCGTGCCAATCTGGTTTATCACTCTCGGATGAACATGGCTTTGGATTATAACTTTGTATGGGAATAGGATATTGATGGATCCTTGCAAGTACAACACATCAACTCAGCCGTCAACTTGTGGACATGCTTGCCAAACCACTTGGTCATCAACCATTTCTTCATTTCCGGTCCAAGATTGGTGTCTCTAATGGAGCCTCCATCATGCAGGGGCATATCAACACATCACTAATAACAACCTCTCCATAAAATAGTATTTGATAGATGGAGTCAAAAATTCAAATGTATAGATAGGCTATTCAGATATTTGATAAAATACATGTAACAAACTCTAGATATATTTGGTTGTGCATGGGATATTTAAACAAGCCATCCATGAGAGAAATACATTGAAGCTTTTGCTAAACTAGCCTAACTTTATAGCCCCTATTGAGCCTAACACTTGTGTTTATTGTTTAACCATCATCTATAATCTAATTAACCGAATAGCCTTTTTCCTTTTATCCTTGCGTTAAAATCTGGATTTTGTTAGCCGGCTAACTTGTGTTATCTAGTTGTAATTATGCTTAGAACAATTGTATTTATCGTTATATTGGTATAATCAATGTTAGAAAATGTAAATAAAAAAACAAGAAAAGAGAAGAAAGGATACGGTACTATTTCTTAATTTGTTTTAGAAGAAACCAACTAAAAATGAGTAATTTTGTATGTTATAATGGAAAACTATTATGGTAGCTCATTAGATGTATGTTTGTATTAGTTTATGTTAGTTTTTGTATTTTCTTAATGTTTTGTAGTTGTTTGCAAGTAGCATCTAGCAATTCTGGATTTTCAATATTTTAGCCACTTTATTACCAAATTTCATACCTTTAACCTTGGCCCCGTTACAACCTTCAAATAGCTCTTGATTTTTGCAATTATCTTATGTTATTTGGTGGAGAATTTGATCTCTAAGAAAGCTTATGATAATGTTGCTTCATTGTGGGCTTTAAGTGATTCACATATACACGTTCATATATATAATTGAGTGTTGAGCGAATCATTGTGAGAGGTGCATGTTAAGGCATAATATAATTTTCATAAATATTGTCAAGTTTATTTTGATATTCACATATATTGGAAATTGGTTGACTTGTTGGTTTTCGTTTTAAATGTTAAATTTCTTGAAAGTATTTTATGCATTTGGATCTTTAGTTTCCTTGTGCACTACCTATTTATGTTAAAGTCAATAGGAATCTTATTATATCATTGAAGATTTGCTGAGGGCAAGAAAAACTTAAGTGTGGGAATATTTGATATGTGATAAATATACATGTTAATAATACATATCTTTCCCCATTTAAAGTGTTTTTGTTACAAATTCATCTTAATATATACTTAATAATGATTAATTTGGATTTTGTAGTTTTAGGTGGTTGCTTGATGATTTCAAAAGAAAAAGACAGGAAATTCATGATAATTTGGAAGTTAGAGGCTATTATGATCATGATAGATTCTGTCATGATCATAACAAGCATTAGGTCCCTTTTTCCTACATATTATGGTCATGATTGATTTTGTCATAGCCATAACACGTATTAGGATTCCTTTTAAGCCCTTATCCTTCTTTATTTTTGGGGCGACGAATATGGAAATAAAAACCCTTGTTTCTCCCAATCTTGAGGTGATATTGGAAGAAGTCTTTCAAGAGTTCAAGCTAGATTAAACATCAAGCATTTCAAAGAAAGATTCAACTCCACATAACCCACCTCTACTCTTTTTTTCTATGAAAATCTTAGATCTATCATGTTTTCTTCCATTGTTGTGAGTTTGGTTATGGTTTTTGTAAGCCTCATAGGCTAAATACTCTTTATCACTTAGATTAGATGAAGCTTAGCATACTTTGACATTTTACATGTAACTTTGGTGATGACTAGGTTAATGTTTATTACAAGGTTATGAATGTTCTTTAGTTAATGTGTATACTTGTTGAACTTGATGAAATGATGAATCTTAGGGTGTTATAATCACTTATTATTGGAAAATGTTATGTTTTAGAACGTCTATTCATGAAATGCATGCATTAGTGTGTAGTTTATGGTATTTGACTAGATATGGTAAATGAGGGTCGATTGTTTAGTGACGTTGAAAAAGTGGCATCCTTATACATATGTATGTGTAAACCATTTGTGTTTGTTATGAATATCTCCTAATTTTGTGTATGTGTAACCATAGATAATGCTTAAATTTATGATTCACATACTCTTGTTAGGACATTCATAAACTGAAAGATTTACATAGCTATTGTTACGTTACGCAAATTGAGATGGTTACCATATGTTCATCGTGTTAACTTTCCAAAGATTTGTGGGTTTAGTATCCTTGACGGGAGTCCTCATCTTTAACTTTGGCTTAATTATGTTATGGTTTTTATGACAAAACTTTATGTGGCTATTATGTGTCTATTGTTCTAGCTTTCTAAAGAGTATATAATTAGATGACCTTAACAGGAGTCTAGTTTACATCCATGTTTCATGTGTAGAAAATGATCTCACCATAGGTTCATGTATGTTGTCATTGTTTTGCTAAACGGATTTGAAGCCTAAGTGATATCTTCCTCTCATTATTTATCATTATATTTCTCTACTTTCTTCAATGGTTTAATTGTTAGCTAAATTAGTTAATCATATTATTCGCAAAATCATGTTTTATCGGCTAGATAACGACAAAGACTCAGTATTAGGAGCTCTCGTGTTCACAGATTGATACTTGGTTCTTACTAAAAGCTATATTACTATCTGATAAGTACATTTGCCTATTGTGTGTGTAGTTAGTCATAAGGTGAAAATCATTTCTATAATTTTAAAGCTTATATGTGTAAAATCCATTATGAATATTGTTAGGACTGTGTACGTACAGAGTACTAATGGATTATGCGTTTAAACCATATCAAATAGTATGAAATCCTGTTTGATTAGCAATCCAATCAGTGAGAACGATAACCCGATCGATATAAGAATGAACTAAACGTTAAGAACAAGTAGGAATCGTTCAAGATCGAATTATGAACTTCGATAGGCTGTTCTGGACGCTCTGGACGGCTAGGGTTTATGTGTATTTGAAGTATCTCCCAAAGTGTTATGTTTTTCCACGAATTAGGTGGTATTTATAGGTATGCAGTTTTCACTAGTACGACTAAACCATTAGCATGGTTCTGTCATGCGACTGACTCATGCGATTGATTCATACGCACGACTGAAGGTTCAGTCGTGCGACTGAGTCAATCTTATGTCTCAATCATACGTCTCCAGGTTCATTCGTGCGACTGAGTCAATCTTATGTCTTAATCATACGACTGATCCAGTCTCCCAGTTCATTTGTGGGACTGGTCCATAAGCATGATATATTCATGCGTATGGTCCATAAGTATGGTCTATTAGCATGAATAATCACCCGACTATGTTGAACACAATTCTCAATCATAATTGACTTCAAATTGTGTACAACAACTTCAAACCTATATAAGAAGTTCATACATATGAATCAAAGATAAATAAACATTAAAGCATATATTATATTTCATTAATTCGTCACATTACACATATGTAAGACAGAAAGACTTTTACATTTAAGCACATAAACTAGGAACACATGTATCAACAAACTCCCCCTTGGACCTAGTTTACCCTATTGTCTAACATTCTTCACAAGCTCTTGAAATTTCTTGTACTTCTCTTCTCTTGTGACTCGTGCATGTATCTCAAATGCAAAGGAGAGCCGTATAACATATTGGAATTGAAGAGCTTGTACAATGTCTTGCGTGTCATAGAAAAGTGGCCACTTGTATAAAGTGTAAACATCATCAGCAGACAAGTTAGTAAGCCACATTGGGTCAAATACCCTGATAGTCTCTGTCTTTCCATCTTAGTTTAGAACTATGACCGCTTCCCCCATCCTCCAATCATAATACCACCATTTGAAATGTGGAGTGAAGTCCTGAGGCATTTCCCGTAAATAAATCTTGGACATTGTGCATGGGGGACTCCACTTCAACACTACCTTTGGTCTTCTAGTGATAGGATCAACTTTAGTGTTATGAATAAAATGTTTTGGTTGTTGAGGCTTAAAGTTGACCCATATGGTGTGGTATTCTTTCTTTAGAGCAATCTCAAACCATCCTGACTTCTTTCTCGGGTTGGCATACAACAGATCTAAGCATGCCAGTCGGTTGAGCTCAAAACCAGGAAAAGTCTTCAGATCATGTGGATATCTAAAGTACTCAATCCCTTTCTCCCTTTTAACATCATAGACTTCCAAGTCTTCAAAATATGCCCACACGATAATCTTGCCTAACACTTTCTGATGTCTTTTGACTTTGTAAAGTTTGGTGTAGGCATTTTGCTTTGGGGGTGCGCCCTGGGCCTTCATCTTATCAAAACAAGCTGACCATTCAGCTTTCTTAATATCAACATTTGCATCTGAAGCTTGGGCTGTACTTTCATCTTTCTCTTTTTCTTTTCCATCTCCCCCAACTTATCAAAAGTATCACTGCCAAACATTTTACCCAAGTTGGGGATAGCGTTGCCCTCCGGGTCAGTGTACTCAGGATAGTGGTCAGCTGTGACATCCTCAATCTCTATTTTGTCCACATCCTGTAGCTCCTCATCACTTAAGACATCAACTTCCAAAGCATCTTTAACAATTTCATCTAGATTTAATCTGAACATGTCAGCCAGCTACTCATTTGTCAGATCATGGATGATCTCTCCTTCTCAGGAGTGTAGCTCACAAATCTTCTGATGATCCCTTGCAAATCAAAAATCATAGTGAGTTGAGTCTTGACATGCTGAAGGAGGGCAACATCATATTAATCTGGCTGTTGAGCTTCATCTGTTTGATTAAACATTCAATACACCACACATAAATCATTAATCAAGACATTTAAACATAAATAATCATTATTATATTAATGTAATACACAATTCAAGTACAAAAGTTTCAAAATTCATAAAAATCTAATCATTACTTTTGCCTTGATCTGTTATCTCTTCTGCTTGAGGAGTAGAGGACGAGGCTCCTTGATCTTGATTTCGCTTGATGCGCCTATCCTTTGCTGAAGGATTTGAGGCTGATGCAGCACCATCACCTTTATGCTCATCATCATCATCATCATCATCTTTATCATCCTCTTTCCTTTCCCATTAGGTCCTGCTTCTTCATCACCATCTTCTTCTTCTTCAGATTCATCTTCAATGAGCTCATCATCATCATCATCCTCATCATCACCATCTTTAATCTTTAAAGGCTCACTCTTAGATCCCTTCAGCTTTAGCAAATTCTTTTTGTTCTTCTTCTCAAGTCCTTCAATCCTCTTTACCGAAGCTAGCACCAACTCGTTTTGACTCTTAAGTGCATGGTGCGCTCGGCCTAAAGCTCTCTCATACTGTGTGTTCTTCTCACTTAGCTAGGCTATTTTCTTGGCTTGAGCTCATTTACCACCATTAGTTGGTTCATCTGAGTAGCCCTTTGATCGTCAATGGCGATTAGCTTTAGTACCATGCGGTTGAGGCTTGCTAGTTGTTCCTCCAACCCGGCCATGGGTAGAGTAGATCCATGTGTAAATGTGGATTGGGTGGAGGGACCAGCTTGGTGAGTGGTGGTTGTAGTGGTGGATGTGGTGAAGATGGAGGAGGAATGGGAATGGATTGTGGTGGAATTTGTTGGGTATTATGCGTGAGGTAGAGGTAGGTGTATGAGTGGTGGTTGGTGTATCAGTGGCTGTAGAGGGGGTAGTGGGTGTGGTAGTGGTGGTGGCTGTGGCACTAGTGGTAGAGGATGTGATCAATGTGAACCTTGGTCTCTTACTCTTTTTGCCATAAGGATGAGCCATCCTATTCTTCTTGGAGCCCTTGGCTATAGTGGTTCCCCCTGGGCTGATAGGCTGGCTAGGTGTGTAAGTAGGATCAGTAACATCAGGATCATCACCTATAGTACCAGCTGGGCGTCCACCAACCGCTTCTATCCCCTTCTCAGTAGCGACAACCCGGCTCCCAACTATACTAACCAGAGGCACATCATCAGACATATCCTCTTCATCTATCAAGAAGTCCTGGTGGAAAGCAGCCTGCTTAGATCCACCAGGAGCAGCTGTAGCACTATGAGGAGGTGGTGGAGATAAATTAGACATGTCAGTGGCCCTTGAATGAGTGGGGCCAACATCTCCACCACCTTGACTGTCATTGTCATACCCTGATCGACGGCGGAATCATCGAGGCGAACAAATGTGAAACGATTCTTCATAGCACATGGAACTAATTAAGTTGAAATAATATTAAATACCATTATTCATTGAACAATACAAGTCAGTTAAGTCATTACAATACACAAAAATATAAACAACAACATAAGATGTTTAATTTATCTAATTCCAAGTCTTATATGAGCAAGAAGATTTCCTCAAGTATCAAACCTAAAACATGTTAAAAATAAAGAGTCAACTTTGAAAGTTGGTGAGATTTCCATAGTTTTCAATACATAAGTATATAAAACATGGCAATTCATGTTATAAGTTAGAGAACAAAGTAACTAGGGATGTAAGACATAATGCACAATCAAACCTTGATAGTTTTACAAGTCTTAACGTTTACAAGTTTATATGATTAGCTAAGTGTACTTGGATTAACCAAGCAAGCTTGTCAGGCCCATAGATCTATGACATCGCCAGGCTAGCAATAGTTAATGATTACACATATAATCGTCAATACATGGTAATTACAAAGATCAACTAACCACAACATATAAGTGAATTTCCATAAGTTTACAAGAATCAAACGTTTTACAAGTGCAACTATTATAAGGTAACATGTTTCACCCCAAAGTGTGAAATATGAAAAAACGGATATAGAAATACTCACATGGAAAACTCACAAGTATAATGATGGTTGTAGAGTACATAAGAAAAATTGAATGTCAAGAGTCAAAGGTGATGTCCTAAATGATAAAAAAACAATAACTTGAGGTTGGAATTCATTACAAGAAGTTAGGACGTTTAGAGAATGCTAAAAAGCGAAAGGTAGATTAAAAAAGGATTATTGCATCAATTTTAGATTCTCGACAGAATGTTTGGTATGTGTTTGAACATGTTTTAAAAATAGAAAACGGTTTCATAAAATTATAAAAATGTATACTTGACTAGCTCAAAGTCTTCCGGACAACTTTCATTCAGATGCAATTTTATGAAAAGATCTTTAAATAGGTCAAACAAGCAGCACAAGACAGAAGGTGCGAAATGCATACTTATCTTGTGAAGGCTATTGTTGGGAGTCGTCTGATTGAGTTTGAAGACGAATAAACTGTCGTTGAAAACATAATTCAATGAAATTAACATTGGAGTCTGAGTTTACTCAAATTTAGTTTTTTATGATCAAGTTATGGTCGGTTGAAGTAAGATTATATTCTGCCAGAATTATAGTAAGGCCCTTATATGCACTTTTAAAATCGCTAAAGCATGAAACGGGTTAGAACATTTTATTATGTCAATATATGATATATTAGTCTTCATTTGAGTGTAAAAATATTCTAAGACTTTGGCATAGCCATCATTAGAACAATAATCTTGTGGAATAACCGAATGCGGTGAGATAGCCGTCCAAATGCAAACGGGATTATTGTTTATGTTAGTGTGTTGTTAGCTTAATTTAGGAATGTTAGTGATTGTTATAAGGTTAATCATTATTAAAATGTTAATGATCAATGTTAATGATTAAATAAAAATAGATTTGGTAGAAGAAAGAACAATAGTAAGAACATAAAGTCATGAGAACAATTGGATATTAGGATGATTGAAATGTATATATAAAAGCAATAAAATATTACCTTAGTATTAAGAATTCTTGAAATTTCTTGTAAAATAAAATTCTTGAAATTGATCATAACCAATGAATAAAAGAAAGATATGAGAGTGAGATTTTTGAGAATGAGCAAATGAAAAGTGAGGCCTAAGCCTTGCTTTTATACTTGAGGTTAGGAGGAGGTTATGAATGGTGTAATGGTGATTTATAAGTCTTTTAAAAGGGGTTTATGATTGAAATTTGAAATAAATATAAAATTAAATAATTTAAATAAATAAAAGAATACTTACAATTTAAACTTTAAATTTATTAAAACTTTAATTTTTAATTTAACAACTTCTTTTCTATTAAATCTGTATAGACTTATTAAATCTAATAAGAACTTTTAATTTGATTATTTATTTTAATTGAATATTTAAAATCTTATAAATATTAATAACATTTTATAGACTTTACACATTTGTAAAAATAATAATCTTGTATTTTAATCCTTTAGTTTAGTTTTATAATTAAAACTCATAAATGACAAATAAACTTCATGAATTTATAAAGTTTTATTCTATAAATCATGAAATTATCCTGAATTAATTTAATAAATGGAAGTTGAATAAATAGTATTATTATTGTTTTTAAAGGATTAAAATAAATTGAATTTCTGACTAACATGTTTGATTTTTCCAAAAGTTGACCCAAACGGATTTGGATTTGGGTTTCTATTTTTCAAAATGGGCAGATGTTACAGTCATCAAGGTCGTCATGATCTTCGTCAGTGGGAACCACTATAGGCTCAACATCAAAATCACTGTCGTTGTGACGCCACTTCCTACAAGAGGGCGCTACATACTCCTCATTGGCCAAAAGACCAACCACTCTCTGGACAGGGGGCTTCAGCTGCTTCCCCCGGTACACCTTCATTCTACCCAAGGTAGTGTCATCCATCACCTCTAGAACAGTAGCATCATCCTTCTCTTTCGGCAGTAGAGGAAGCTTCTCATCTATGATCATCTGTAAGAACATTGGATACATACAGAAGCCTTCCTTGCCCTTGGCCTTGATGTTCTCTATCATATAGGAGAATAACATGTGGGAGAAACTGAACGGGTGGTTCAGTACTAGAGCAATGTATGCATTTTGAATTTGATTAGACATCTCATCGAATCCTTTTCTCCTTGAAGCTATGCACTTTAGGATGACATGAGCCAAGTACTTGAACTGGGGGCACAAGTTGCTCTTGTTAAGCACACCTGCATTGATGTCCCTGGTGTACTTCATCCTTAGAAAGCATCCTCGAACAGTCAGAGGATGTAGCTTGGTTGGGTAGGCACCATCCTCACCCAGATCCGAGACTCACCTTAGATCATCTTCAGTAATCGTAATCTCTTGTCCGAAGATGGATCTCCGAATGCAGTGGGGCTCCACGGACCTATCAACCGAGGCTCTTTCCCAAAAGGCCTGCTATATCGATCTGTATGGAGTGTAAGGTGTAGATATGGCCTTGTAGATTCTTGATCTCCTCAGAAAGGCTATAATCCCAATGAAATCAGAAGCATTTTGAGAAGTAGCATCTAAGTGAGCACAGGTGTTGTGCTTGGTGCTCATCATCCATCTATCAGCCATGTTGTTGAAACACAAGAAAAATATACATTAGATTTATGCATAACAAAAGACAGTTGGTACTTAAACTGTTTTTGATCAAACTGATTCAGTTGTGCAATTGAACCATACGATGAGTTTTAGTCGTACGATTGAGTTCAGTCGTACGAATTAGCCTGCGGTTGAGTTCAGTGGTGCGATTGAGCCTGCGACTGAACTTAGTCGTATGCTATGCCATGCAGTTGAATCAGTCGTGCGACTGAACCCATACGCATGTTTCAGTCGTGCGATTGAATCGTGCACCTGGCTCAATCGTGCGACTAAAGTTTATCAGCATGTCCATTCGCATCCTTCACTGTTGAACACTATGGATTTGAATCTTTGTCAATACTTTACATTAGACTTCGTGTTTAGACTCATTAGATTCGCGGGGACTTGAAATAGCACTTAATGTCCGTTAAATCAACTTTTATGTCCATTTAAGTGGTTTATTTTTAGGGTTTAGTCTTGATTCTAGGTTTTACCATTTTCTGTCTTTAAAGGTGCAATTAAGACATTCATTCGAATCAATTTCAGTTGCCCACTACCTATAGATGAGTAGAACACACGTTAGGATCACAATCAATTGGTAATATCAGTTAAACGAATTTTAGCAGAGTATGTGTGTATGGGCGATTTTAGAGAGTTTTGAAGGGTGGTAAGGGTTACGACCGATTGACCTCCTTGTTTATACTATCTTAAATTTCAGTCGTGCGATTGGACCCATACTCATTCTTCATTCGTTCGACTGGGGTTCAGTCATGCGACTGGCTCATACTCCTTCATTCATTTGTACAATTGGTTCAGTCTTGTGGTCCAATCGCATGGTTGTCCCATACTCATGGTCCAATCATGTGACTGGCTCATACGAATGGCTCAAACGTGCGATTGGCTCATACTTATGAGCTTAAACTCATATACTTTCAGACACTTAAAATATTAAGTTTTGATATATAACATTATGACCTTTGATCATCTTAGACATGACCCTTTTATTTTAACACCATTTGATCACCTCAGACGTGATCCTTTTAGTTTGGAACCGATTGGTCACCTCAGACGTGACCCCTTTTAGTGAGTAATTCATAAAATTCATCTAGTTGTATAGTCCGACATCTACATAACACAAGACTAGAAAATAGAAAACAACTTGAAATGTAAAAGAAAACAAGACATATTTTTGTTGTTTTGGGTTTGAGGTGGATGGAAACCTTTTAGAATACATCTAACCGATTTTACTTCCTGAGCAGAACAACTTCAAGTTATTTGATCATTTCTAGAAAGATTCATTATGGAATCATATAGGTATATCATAATCATTTGGGACCCCTTTCAATATGCACTTTGATGCTACATTCGTCTCTGGTCTGAGAATCAATAGCACTTTCAAGAAATCATACTAGAGCTATAAGATGCACATAATGATTTTGATTGTCAAGAGTTGCAGCCACGATGATTGTCAGTATATTTGTCCTCTTAAATCCATACAGATTTTTTACGCACATTGGTGATGAGTTAGGTTTAATTATTTCAACAACATTTGTGGATCCCATACATATACGGTAATCAACATTCCTTAGGAGATTTTTTGAGCGGTCTACGGGTATTTGCCAAGAAGAAACTATTCTAAGAGCTTTCAAAGAGATGCCAAGCCTCAGGTCTGTGCCATCGCACAACAGAGAGGCGCAAACAACAATGAATTCTAGAATATTTACGCTATGCTTATCCTCAGGTCAGTGCCACCGCACAACAGAGAGGCACACAACCTATCTTCTTGTTAGAGCATTTGTTTCTTTTTCACATAACACACCAACGATGTTAGTCATTAGCTTGATCGCTTTTAGCAGCTTCTCCATGTGCTTGCTCATTTTTATGGTCATCCGCATATATTTGTGGCGTTTATATTGCTTGTCACCCTTTATTGGAAATGTGTTGATCGTGTTAACTAGGGATAAGTTGAGAACCCACAGCAAGTTGAACAACTTAGTTTGAATTTTAATTCACCAATGAAGTCTACTCATCTATTGTGTTGAATCTACTGACACATCTTATAATGAACTAGCAACCTCTAGGTCTACTTTCTCTATGTTACCTCAGTAGCATACTAGTTTTACTACCATTTTTCTTATGTTGTGCTAAGACTTCTCAGACTTGTAATTTGAATTTAGCATGTTGAGCAAATTTTTTTTGAAGTCCCAACCAATTTGTTCCCTGTGTACCATCATTTCCTATACGCTTTGAATCAAAATCACAAATTTGATTTTATTTCTTTGAGCTAACCTGCCCTCCCCCCTTATTTTTTAAGTAAATAAATACTGCACTAATTAAATATTAAATTAAAACTATTCTCTCCCTAAAATTCTAAAACCAAAAATCCTTTTGTGTTTTTTTGGATTTTAATAGGCAGGAAAATAAAAATAAAATAAAATAAAATAACTAATAATCTAAGAAAATAATTGTCGGACTAAGAACTTTCATCTTCTTGAATCACATCACTTTTCTGTTTCACGCCATTAACGTCTAAAAGATATAAAAACCGTGGTTTGTCAAATGCTTTTGTGTAGAGGTCGGCGCGTTGAAGTTCAATATTAATTTTAACAACATCGATGAATTGCTTTTCAAAATAGTCACATATAAATTGATATTTAATACCAATGTGTTTTGTTTTAGGATGTTGGACCGGATTTTTGGTGACAACAATTATAGCAGAATTATCAACAAATATAGGGGTGTTAGAAAATTGCATACCATAGTCATGCATTTGCTGTTGAATCCAAATGATTTGTGAACAGCAACTTACAGCAGCAACATATTCAACTTCACATGTTGACAAAGCAACTAATGTCTGCTTCTTACACTGCCTGGTAACTAACCGTCTACCGAACTAACATCCCGCTGATGTTGACTTGTAATTCATCTTGCAACCACCATAGTCCGAGTCACTATACGCTGTAAGCTCAAATTCATCATCATGAGGATACCACAACCCGAGTGTTGGAGTACCCTTTAGATAACGAAAAATCCTTTTAACTTCGATGGGATGATTTACTTTTGGTTTTGCCTGATATCTAGAACAGAGACACGTGGCGTACATAATATCAGGAAAAGCGACTGTGAAGTACATGAGAGATCCAATCATTCCTCTGTACATGGTGGTATCGACTAGATCTCCATTTTCATTGGGTGCCAAGTCATGGTTCATGGCAAGCGGAGTTCCAGCAGTCGAAGCATTCTCTATGTTGAATCTACTGAGGATATCTCCTACATTATTGGTTTGATGCAGGAAGATTTCTTTTGGTGTCTAATCCACCTGTAATCCAAGAAAGAACTTCATCTCCCCATGGCACTCATCTCAAACTCTACTTTCATTATAGATTTGAGTTCTTTACATAATTCTTCATTTTTGGAATCGAAGATTATGTCATCCACATATATCTGTACCATCCTTTTCTTTGATGAATAATGTATAGTCAATAACTTGTCTACGAAAACCATGTTTCACTAGATGAGTTGAGAGTTTCTCATACTAGGCTCTAGGGGCTTGATGGAGCCCATAAAGAGCCTTGTCCAGTTTGTAAACTCTATCCCGATGATAAGGATCCTCAAATCCTTCGGGTTGACTGACGTAGAGTGTTTCACGGACTTCAGCATGAAGGAATACGCTTTTCACATCCAATTGATAAACTTTTAACTTCATGTAGGATGCATAGGCTAGAAAGATACAAATTGCTTCCATCCGTGCCACCGGTGCAAACACTTCATTGTAATTTATGCCTTCAACTGTTGAAACCCTTGAACTACAAGTCGAGCCTTATTTCTAATTATGACCCCTTGGTCATCTTTCTTGCACTTCAACACCCATTTAGTGCCAATCACCTTAGCACCTATGGGTCTATGCATAAGAGTCCATACTCCTAACTTCTTGAACTATAGGATTCTTCTTGCATTGCACTAACCCATGCCTCATCGTTTAAGGCTTCACTCACATATTTTGGATTAAATTAAGACACAGAACATCGATATGCACCATTGTGAAGATATCCTTTTTCCATGACTGAGGCATAATCAACTGAGTATAACTGATTTTGTGTCTGTACTCCCGATCGAACATCCCCAATCATGTTGTCCAAGGGATGATACACATTAATTCAAGATCCAGGAGTGGTGGGAATAACTACTTCAGTATCCAGATTTTGAACCTAGGTTCAGTATCTATAGCTATTGAAGTATGAGGTTCAGATGTGTCAGAGGCTCAAGATGCTTGTGTACTTTCAATAATGGGAACTTATTCCTCTTGGGCCATATGTTTAGTCTCAACTGCTTCATCATCAGAGGAAGAATCACTTACTTCAAGCTCTCCCCTGAAGGGCTAGAAGTATCATCTAATAGAGTCGTTGATGTTGAGTCTGGTAGTGGAGTGTTCGGAACATCGTACATCATCATGGCAGACAGCTCATCATCAGTATGAGAAGGTGATAGATTGAAGGATTTAAAAAATCCATCATAGTCAAAGAAGAATGATGGTCCTTTTCCAGCAAGAGGGTGGTGTATCTTTGAACATCAACATTGCACCACACTTTTGCTTGACCCTTGATTTGTTATAAACTCTCTTGTCTGGTATGCTGTATCCAAGAAAGATACCTTCTTCTGCTTTTTCATTAAATTTCCTAGTCTGAGATTTCTTCAATAACATGCACAGTGCGCCAAACGGTTCTAGATACTCCAGGTTGGGTTTACGTTGCTGGATCAGTTCATAAATGTTTTCCCATGTCGTTTGACCACTAAGACTCGATTGAACGTGTAACATGCATTAGCCACAACCTCATTCCAGAATTGAATAGACAGTTTAGAGTCGGATAGCATTGTCGTAGTTGTCTCTATCAAGCTCCTATTTTTCCTTTCAGCAACCCCATTCATCTTTGGAGTGTAGCCAAAAGTAAATTGATGTACAATTTCTTTCTCTCTATAGTATGCCTCAATCCACTGATTCTTGAACTCTGTGCTATTGTCTGATCGAATCTGCCTTACATTCAGCTTGTAGAGTGATTCCAAAGTAGTTACTAGATGTTTGAATGATTCAAAAGTTTCTAATTTGGCTTTCAGAAACATCACCCAAGTGAATCTTGAGTAATCATCCATTACTACAAAGCAGTACAGGTCTCCAGCAATGCTCTTTATATTGACAGGGCCAAAAAGATCCATGTGTAGAAGCTCGAGAGGAATATCAATAGAATTCACTTTCTTTGCCTTGTGAGACTTCTTGGCATGTTTCCCTTTCTTACATGCTACGCAGAAATCCAGAAGCTTGAAATTCTTGATAGTTACTCCGTTCACTAAATCATTCTAAACCAAATGTTTCATCTTCCTTGGATTAATGTGTCCCATTCTTCTATGCCATGAGACTGAATCACTCACTGTTGCCTTTGACAAGAAGCATTGAATAGTGTGCTCGGTTGTGGAGGCTTTTGATAGATCCAAGACATACAAATCATATATGTTGAAGCTGACATTAGAACTTTATCCTCCTCGATAACATAATCCTTCTTTAACATGTAGCACTTTTTATTGTCAAACACAACTTTGAATCCTTTGTCACAAATCTGGGAGACTGAAAGCAAGTTGTTCTATAGTTGTTAAACATAGTTGACCTTGTCCAACTTCACTTTCTCATTTCCCACTTTGCCGTGAGCGGTGATGTAACCTCCTTTATTTCCAGCAAATGATACATGTCCCCCTTTAATTTGTTTGACATTGAAAAGGAGAGACGAGTTCCCTATCATGTGCCTGGACGCCCCACTATCAATAATCCAGGTATTAGTGATAGCGCTGTAGCGGACCCTGCATATTCAAAGAAATTGATCAGTTCATATTTGGGACCTAAGCCTTAACTGGCTTGGGTGACCCAGAGGAATCACACATCATAAATTCAACCAACTGTCCTTTAGAGGATGAGGACACATCCTTCTTCTTCTTGTCCTCACTATCAAATACATTACTTCATTTTTCTTTCCATAAACCAGTTTTATGTAAGGCCTATTTGTGATAAACAGACGACTGACTTATGGTTTGAACTTCAGGTTCACTAATACTCTTAGGTGGAGTATTAGATCTATTTTTAGAAAAACTTGGTTTTGCGTCATAAAGTTCAAATTTCTTTTTGCGTGTCTGATAATAGGGAAATTAGGAGAGATATGTACTCATTTTCCACAACTGTAGCAAGATCTCACTTCTATAGATTGAAGAAATTTTTATGTGGTGTTGACTTTGGTAACGGGGTGAGATGTGTTTGGTTGGGTTTTGTCACTTCTTTTTTAGATGTTTCAGCTTTTTTAACAAAGTTAATTGTTTTAACATTTTGAACATCTTTAATATTTAGTTTATTTGGACTTTGATGATTTACACGTTATGGTTATCTGGTTTAGTCATTTTGGGTTCTGAAATAGACGTTTGTGAACCTAACCTTAAATTAACCTTTTCAATTTTATCATCCAAATTTTCAACAGACATTTTTCCTTTTGATTTCAAAGTAGAATCCTTATGTTTAGTGATAGAGGTTACAGGTTTACATGTAGAATCAGGATCACTAACCAGAGGAGTGGATACCATATGATCCTTTACAGGGTTATTGATTTGTCTACATTTTGTATTCAAAAGGACTGCATGTGGTGGTAGAACTACTTTATACCCCAAACCTTCCCCGTTATTTCATTCTTTCACTAAGTTTTGAACTATGTGAGAAGAACTAGCCAAACTATGTAGTTTTTGTTTTAAAGATTCAATTGACTTTTAAAACTGCTTTTTTCCTTTTTCGTTTCTTCCAAAGAGTTTAAATAAAACTTTATGTCATTTGCTTAATTTAAGGCAATAACCTTGGTTTCCCTTAGTTGTTTTCCCAAAAGTTCTATTTTTTCTTTGAAGCTGCACTTATTTTGTTTTAAAATACGATTTGCTTCAATGCAGAGTTGTAAGTCATTTACTAAATTATCATTGTGTTCTAATAACCTAGCAAATTTCAAATCAATGTTTTTCTCTAAAATTTTCACATTCATTACAAGCATGTTTTTCAAATAGTTGGTCAATTGAACTTACCTATGAGGAATCAGACGTATTAGCCATCAAAGCTTCGTTGACTGGAGATTCTAAAATAGTAGCTCTAAGCTCCTCTTCAACCAGGTGATTTACAACATTCATAACTTCTTCGGTATCTGACATCACTTTCTCAGTTATGATCTCACCTTCACTAGCAGATCCATCATCTGGAGCATTGACAAAGGCAATATTTGATTCACCTGGAGAAACAAAGCGGAAGGACAAATCTTGCCCTTCATCACCTTGAGCAGTCAGAGCCTTGTCTCTTTACTTGAAGAAGCAGTTCTAATCATGTCTTTGTCTTTACGGTTGAAAGTGGGAAATGGGTTACCATTTTCGTTTTCTTGGACTTTACACATTCCCGTTTAAAGTGCCCCTTTTCACCATAGTTGAAACATGTAACTTTGCACTTGTCAAAACCAAAAGTCGTATCTTTAGTGGCAACTAGATTTTGCCCCGTCTTCTTGTCATACTTCTTTGCTCTTCTGACTGCACTCGCCAAGGCCCACATTATGTCCATTCTTTCTAGCTCATTTTCATCAACTTGCTCATAATCCTCATCTGCAAGATGACAATTTCCAATCTTATCGGCAACTAGACCATCATAAGATTGTACAACGGCCGCTAGAAGATCCCTATGCTCCTTAGAAACTTCCACTGTGACATTACTGAGATACTTAATCTTCAACTTTGTAGTATTTGCCTCAACGACTATATATTGGGTTCCAGATGGCCCTGGCGTTTCGGTTCTTGATGCAGTTGTTTGGGAAGGAGCAGAGGAACTAGACACGAATGATGTTTGTAATGGTGCTCCTGAAGCAGCTGGAGTAGGAACTGAGTTGTAAAGTGAAGGATTCTGAACATAGGATCCTTTCTTCGACTTGTACTTCATTCGCAATTCTTCCTCTCTTAACTTCAAGATGAAATCATTTATGTCTAATGTGGCAAGAATATCGTTTTGTCTTAGATTAGACACAGATGAACCCAATTTCTCAGGCAAACCATTAGCAAAGCTTGAAACTTTATCTTCCATTGATATTGTCACACCATGAGTGTGCAACTCACTCATCAGATGATAGAATCTGTCAATAATATCATCCAAGCTCTCATTCCCTATAGAAGAGAAATTATCAAACTCCTTCTTGAGAGCTTTAGCCTTTAGTGCGTTCAAAGTAGCATTTCCATCATATCTCTTCTCCAATGCCTCCCATAACTTTTTAGCCTGCTTGTTCTTAGAGAACTGATGAAAGATGTCCTTTGGTATTGACTGAGTCAATAAGGCATATACTTTCCTCTAAGCATTGGAAAGAATCTTCTGAGCTTCACTCATTCCTCCCAAGGTTAACTTGACTCCATTAGCACTGACTGGTACCGTGTAACCGGTCTCATGGATGTCCAAAGATTAGGATCAACTCCATTTAAATAGATCTCAAACCGCTCTTTCCACTGTGGGTATTCATCCAATGTTAACAGCTTTGGCGGTTTGTTATGGTTTCCAATCTCATTCTCCAGAAGTAGAAGGTTCTGGATGCGTGAGTCCTTTCCGGCAGTAAATGCAGCAAATTAATCTTCCATTGCTTTAAACTTTGTGCTTTTAGAACAGGACAGTTTCACTCATGCGAATGGGCTATGAGTATGAATCACTCGTGCGAATGAAACGTGCAAATGAATTCAATCGTGCGATTGGATTCAGTCATACGATAGGATTCAGTCGTGCGTATGAACAAGACGATTGGAATCAAATGACTAGAGTTGTTTCGTCGTGCGAATGAGGAATGCGACTGAGTTCAGGTCGTGCGAACGGAGTATACGAATGAGTTCAATTGTATGAATGAGCTAATCATGCAACTGAAGGCTATAGTTTTTGTAAAATCGAATATTTTGACACTTTGACACAAAATACGATTTTCCTAGAAACCCTAATCTGCCGTATAATGAAAAGTTGAAACTTTAACGCCAGGAAACGTCGAAAACACCTTTTGAAGCAAAGGGGTGACTATTTTGATTAAAACGTAGGTTTTTGACACCAAAACTAATCAAATTAAATGCGAAATCACGAGCCAAAGCTCTAATACCACTTGTTAGGACCGTGTACGTACGGAGTACTAACGGGTTTTGCATTTAAACCAGATCAAATAGTGCGGAATCCTATTTGATTGGCAATCCAAACAGTAAGAACGATAACCCGATCGGTATAAGAATGAACTAAACGTTAAGAACGAGTAGGAATCAATCAAGATCGAACTATGAACTTGGATAGGTTGTTCTGGACGTTCTGGATGGCTAGGGTTTATGTGTATTCGAAGTATCTCCCTAAGTGTTATGTTTTTCCACAAATTAGGTGGCATTTATAGGTATGCAGTTTCCATTCGTACGATTGATTCATACGCACGACTGAAGGTCCAGTCGTGCGACTGAGTCAATCTTATGTCTCAATCATACGACTGATCCAGTCTCTTGGTTCATTCGTGTGACTGGTCCATAAGCATGATATATTCATGCGTATGGTCCATTAGCATGAATAATCACCCGACTATGTTGAGCACAATTCTCAATCATAATTGACTTAAAATTATGTACAACTTCAAACCTATATAAGAAGTTTATACATATGAATCAAAGATAAATAAATATTAAAGCATATATTACATTTCATTACTTCGTCACATTACACATATGTAAGATATGAAAGACTTTTACATTTATGCACATAAACTAGGAACACATGTATCAACAATATATATATATATCTACATATATATATATATATATTAGTATATATATATATGAATATATATGCATATATATTATATATATATATATTAGTATATATATATATGAATATATATGCATATATATATATATGTATATATATATATATATATATATATATATATATCCAAATGCACATGAGATATAATATGAAATATGGCAATTTGGGTGGTTTTTACTATGTAAATATGTAAAATAGATCTATTTTCTTTGATAGCTTTTGTTCAAATGTTTAGTATTTAATACAGTTCAACTCACTGACTCCGTTAATTTTTTAGTTGTTGTATGTGAATATGTAGAAATTGGTTGATTTTATGTGCAAAGGAATTGAATAAGATATATAATCTTTTATTCAAGGTGATACCTTCAATCCTTATATTTAGTAATATAAAAAATATATGAATGTGATAGCTCTTCAAGAAAAAATAAATCATAAATAACGAATATAGTGTATTGTTGTCGTTCAAGACTCTTACGCTATTGTAGGGGAGTCGACCTAGATATCAAGTATATGGTTAGAACTTACATAAGCAAGGTAAAACAGTTATACTAACTTTATGTTAAAGAAAAATAGTAGTATCAAGTTTACTAGATATACTATTGGTGCATATTGCCATTCCAAATGCAAAACCAATCAGAATTCTTTACTTTAATGAAAAATAGTAGTATCAAACTACAGGAACTGGTATCATGATAGAAAATGCAAAAAGAACAAAATCGAGTCCCAATATGAATACATGGAGCTTATCTAATTGGATGTTATTAGGCTTCAAGATGAACGATCCTTACGAAAGGAGAGTTCCATGTATCTTCGGTGAAAGATGAAGTAAGTTTTTTTAGAGTAAAGTACGGTCTTGACAATCTGACCTTCTACAAGTCCTCAAGTTAGCATATCACTTCTAACTTGAAGTATTGTATAGCAAATCTTTTACTGCTTTCCTTATAGTTTATGTTAGAAAAATTATCCAAGACTGTCATCTTTAGCATTTAGCCATTTTTTCCCAAATAATCCTTACCCGAGCCCGAGCCCGAGCCAAGTTACAATCATCAAAGACCTAATGATTTATGCAAGTAAATACCTAAATAGGTGGAGAATTGATACCTTAAGAAGCATATGATTTCACATGTATTCAAACTAGGAAATTGAGCATATTAGTCATACTTAACCTTGAGTATAACTCCATATATTTAGCCAAGTGTGAGTGCACCTTGAGAAGTGTGAAATTTTACATGTTAATAATCTTTATTAACTAATCTATTGCTTGTTAGGATATCATTCTACGTATGCTTAAAGTGTTTACATTTGGATATAGTAAGTTTACTTGCGTATTTCCCGGAAGACATATTATAATATAATTAATTGGTTTTTGGTGGTATTGTCATTTTAAGTGATTTTGCTTGATGACAAGCAAAGATCAAGTGTGGGGATGTTTGATGTGCTCTAAATTATACATAGAAAACCTATCAAGAGCATATCAATTATTCCTTAATATAGTTCTTAAAATGATGAAAATCAACTTGTTGAATCATAAAGGATGAAACTACCAAAAACTCTAGATTTCAGCATTGGCCTTCAACTGCCGAATCAGGCCAAGTGTTGAATTAACTGTCTAAGTGCATATGTTGAATGAATGTTGATCAACAAGACTGTTTATCATCATATGTAGATCATCTACAGATTAGCAGTGAACTCCATGAGCTATTGATCGATTGCTACTAGAAACAAGTATGTTTGTGCCGACGACTATGGTGTCACACCTTTTGCTGACAACATAGTATAGTAGCTACCAACTTCAATACACAAATTACCCATTCTACTGTAACATGAAAATAGAATAGTTATTCTTATTGTTTAGTATAAAAGTCCTCATATTTGTAGAGGAGACGTAAGCTTTCTAATTCATTTGATTGTATCTGCCGAATTGTAATCTTTGTACAAAATAGATTAATCAAGTGAATACTTTGAAAGAAATAATTGTGCATTATCTTTACCCAAAAATTATTTGTGTTATGATTGTAATTAACTAATTTAGATTCTGTATTCGTTAGTAACTGATCTTAGAAGAAGTTATTGTTTGTGTAAATCAACCCAATCCAACCGAACTTAAAAATATTAATTGTGTTTTTAGGTGTTCAAAAGGCCAAGATGGACAAAATAAGTATACTATGCAAGAATTTGAAGCAAATCAAGCTTTGAAGTCCAAGCATAGGGTGGTTGTGCCACATTAAGAACACTCCCATGCCTATCCTGAAACACACCTCTGCACTTAAATTAGCACACCTCCATGTTTGTACATGTGATAGGAAAAAAGTATTGCCACCAAAAGTAGGCACAGGATTATGCTCCATGAGGCATAGGGGTGTGCCCCGCCTCAAACACAAGGTCGTGCCCTATCAAGCATGGGGTCATGCCCTACCTCCTTTTAACATACAAACCAATCAAGTTTGGTAAGCACAAGCATGCAGTCGTGCCTTTTAGGCATGAGGCCATGCTTAAACACTCTCAAAAGCCTATAGATAAAGGCTTAAGTACATTATTTGGGAGAGCTTTTGGTGGAGGCTTACCCTACTTAATTTTCTTGGGAATCAAGACCGAAGACCTTTAGGAGGCTTGGGAGGTGCATACAACACTTGGAAGAAGCTTGTGATTGTGTAAACATCATCTATTGTGGACCACCGGTTTGATTGTTCCATTTCACTAATGATTTCATATCTATCTTCTACATTGTTTGTTGTTATGTTTAACCTTATTATAAGCTAAACTCTTATTATTATCCCAATTAGATGAAATATATGTATTTTGAGATAAAGTAATGGTGTGTTTTATGTTTAATTAATGTTATGGTAATCCTTGGTAAACTTTTGATGGGTAGCATCGACATTTGAATGAAAAGTTATAAACTTATTATTTGTAATTGTGAATGTCATACAAGGTTGAAAAACATATGAACTAGCTTTTATTCATGAAATCAATCTTCATAACAAATCCATAGCTAATGAACTAGAAATGGTTATTAGAAATCATATAACTTTAGTTTTTTGATCATTTACGGGTTCTCTTTTATTAGATTGAGAAATCTACAATAATTGTTATGGTTTTGTAAAATTAATGGTATGTTAAAAAGAACTTGATCGAATGTCTTTCTAACATTAAGTTATGTTTTCATAATTGTATGTTTAAAGGTTACACGAGATTTACCTACATTATTAGTGGCTTGGAGGATTAGCATTGTATGTTACTGGATGTTGGTGTCCTTGTCACTATGGAACCAACAGACGAGAAATCCATGTTGGCTCACATCAATAAACATTAACATAACTACTTAAATTATATCTTTAATCACACCATAACATTCATCACAGTTACATAAGTGTAAGTTAATTAGGATAATAGCCTTAATTCTCTTTAAAACCTAAAAGTCTCAATTTTACTTTTACTTTTGTTTTCTAATTATCGTTTTAAAAACCCTAAAAGTTTGGTTACATTAATTCAACTTGTCATTTTTGTCAAAACAAGACCCAATTTTCTAGTCAACTATAAAGGTTGTTAAGTAGGCTCGATGTATCCACGAATTGATACTCAGTTCTTACCAACACTATATTACCACACGACAAGTACACTTGCCTTTTGTGTGTGTAGTTTAGTATAAGTAAAATGATTTAAAACTAAATCTGTGCAAAAAATATTTTATCAAAAGAATACATACACCTTTCACATGCATCATTTATCGTATAGTTAAATAAGATAATATTATATGATTACATTTTAAAACTGTTGCAAGTAACTTTTTTATTAAGTTGTACATCGGGTTTCCCTGCTACATGGAATATGGTCAAATAGCTAATTCATTCTATACTTCACGCATGACTTGTGAGGATATCCATAAATAGAAGAGCAATGGGATAACAAACTAATGGAAGATATAGGAATGGTTTCCCTAGGAATCACAGAAATGGAAACCATGTATCTGACTATTGTATCATTGAAGTACGGGTTCATAGATAAGTTGCTAGGTATACTACTAATGGAGGAAAAAAGAGAAAGGTTAATCCACTTGGTGATCGTAACAATTTGGAAGTATTATTGTATGTAAAACCAATCGTGGAAGTCAAAGAAATATATAGACATGAAACCTAGGTTTGGGAAGTGTTATGTTACTAGTTCATGGCTCTTAAGAGATGTGTAAGTATATGCCTTCTAATATTTAAGAGGGTATATTTCTTTGGAGCTTCAATGGAACATGTATGTTATTAGATGTCACACTCTTAGAGCACATAGATAGACTGGAGCGAAAGATTTTAAGGGGCATAAGTGCACAAGAGTCTGAACTCTAAAGGTATGAATCATTTGAAGTTAGAGCTTCTGAGAGACTCATGTTGGAGATTTGTCTAGAGACGGGTGTTCTGGTGTTTAATGTGTCAAAGTGACAAACTTGACATATTACTATATATATATATATATATATATATATTATATATATATGTGTGTGTGTGTGTGTGTGTGGTGTGTGTGTGTGTGTGTGTGTGTGTGTGTGTGTATAGGAATGGAACGAATGTTAACCCTTGTTTATTACGATAACCGTCTTAACTTCATCAAGATTAAGCAAAATCGTTATTGGTTTTTGTTGGAATAGCATTATCATACATATGTAACGTTATGTTCTTTTATTACTTTTATTAATATGTGTAAATTCACAAGTGTAAAAATACTAAGAGAGGTGTAAGTTACACTTACACTTCTAAATATTTGTTGGGTTTAAGAAACTTACGCATGTCATAACTTTTCTACACTTGTAAACTAACACATATATATAAGAACATAATGTTGTATATGTATAATAATATTATTCGAATAATGCAAGACCGTTTAAGGGATGACGACTTACAACATAACACATAATGAGGAGAGTGTATATTAGAACACTTAACAGACCAAATAGGGAACTTGAACTATATGGTTTTATACTTAGAACACAAGCAAATATGAGACAGAACAAGAACAAACAACACAAGGATAATAGTTTTCAAGAATGTTGTACTATATCCTATAACCGGCCATGCTTAGGACCTGAGTTACTTTATACTATATCCTATAACCGGCCATGCTTAGAAAGCCAACTGGAAACATTTGATCTAGACAACAATAAAATCAAATGTAGAGTGAAAAGGTAGATTGCCTTTTGACTAGTGACAATGACATGTCATAGCTCACATCCTAATATATTACAAAAAGGATAAAAGTACATAAAGTAGAAAATAATAGACTCAAGACCTCAATGTACAATTACCAAAATTATGGACCTTTTCACCAATTTGTATAAGTTGGCGACTCTTCAGAGTTGTGGTGGAAAGTGGTTCAGCTTTATGGAAAAGTACATCAGATAAAGCATGTGTCAAAAGTCTTTGGAAGAAATTAGTCTTCACTTCTTGGCTTCGGCATACATTGTCTTTGAAGCTTCGGAAAACTTCATTTTTGGATTCGGAAGATGTTGGTCTTGGCTTCAAAAGATGTTACACTTAGATTAGTTCTGATGCAGGGTGTAAAACTTCCGAAGCATTTCCGCTCTACAATTAAGTGCATGAATGCAGGAGAGACTTAGGATGTTTTAAGTGCATTAACCTTACATTAAACCTTACAAATGATGATTTTGATTTATTTTCATGAGTTTAACATGATTATCATAATAATAAAGGGTTAATATTCATTCCACTTCCTATATATGTATGTGTGTGTGCATATATATATAAGGGAGGCTAATATTAACCCTCCTTTTTTACGATAACCGTGTTAACTATTCAAAATCAATCAAAATCATTACTTTTTTGTTAAAATAACCTCATTACACATACAAAAATATATTCTTCTATATATGTGTAAATTCGAAAGTGTAAAAAATTACACTAATGTAAGTCACACTTACTCTCGTGATTATTTACAAATGTAAATGTAATTTACATTACCGTAAATCTTTTTACGCTTACGAATTTCAAACATATACATAAAAGAACATATTTAATGATGTCATTTGAATAAAATAATAATAATTTTGATTAATCTTGAAAAGTTAATATGGTTATCAAAATAATAGAGAGTAAACATTTTAACATGTTCCTATATATCAAGTTAAATTCCTTGCAGAACCATTTTTAGTTATAGAACCAAATGAACCATTAACTTAGACAATGAAAATTATCAATAATCTTGAAATTAAACAATTTGTAACTTTAATAAATTATTATAACCCGATAAATAGTTCATATATCTAGTAGTTAATCTAATTAAGTGAGTTTGAACTCATCGCCTAAGATGCAACTCTTACATGTCATAGCTTGGTTGGCAACGTGACATAATCAAATCTGTATGTAATCTAATAATGTAGAGGTGTAAGAGTGTGAGAAAGCTCGAGAGGTTGAGCTCGGATCCAAATTGTTTAACCTCAAAATATTCGAGCTTCGCTTGTTGTTAAACTTCATGTCTTGATGCCAAAGTTCATGTCTTGATGCCAGTACATTCTTGATTCCATCGTTATATATTATTTAGTTTTTATTGTATATTCACATAGTAATAATTACTATGTAGTTTTAATAAAAGAAATTATATTTATATAGATAATATATTTGTTTATGCTTGGAACAAAATTGGATGTTTGATATTCAGACTCAAAGTCATTTAAACTAAACTAGTAGGTAAACCAATGCTACGCAACGGGATAATGTCTATTGTTACGCTACATTTGGTTGTCATTGAACAATTATATAAATACGCATGATTGGTATTATGGAATTATTGATGTCCTTTAAAATCACAAATTTTGAAGTCCAAATGATGTTTTGCTTGTAAATCTAAATTTTTCAGGATCTGAAGTTTAAAATAAAACACTAATTTTTTATTAAATATGAATTGACTTTTATAAACTACACAAAGTTATAAACCTTTTATAAAAATAAACCCTTCAAACGTACATAACATACTATGTTAAAAAGAACATCTGGATTCAAACAAAACCATATAATGTAGAAATAAAAAATCTGTTAGGACCGTATACGTACGGAGTACTAACTGATAATACGTGAAACCAGATCAAATAGTACGGAATCCTATTTGATTGGTGTTACAATAAGTGAGACGCAGTTCAGATCAATCTAATGATTAAAGAAATGTTAAGAACGATTAGAACAGGATCAACTGCGAACTATGAAGTTGGAACAGGCTTTCTGTAGTCTCTGGACAGCTAGGGTACGAATATGAGTCGAATTCTTGAAGTGTTTAGTTTTTCCACGAATTAGGTGGTATTTATAGGTTAGGGTTTTTCAATCGTACGACTGAACCATTAGTATGGTTCAGTTGTGTGACTGAATCATGCAATTGATCCATACGCACAACTGAAGGTTCAGTCATGCGGTTGAGCCAATCTTATGTCTCAATCGTGCGACTGATCCGGTCTCCTGGTTCAGTCATGCGACTGGTCCATTAGCATGAAGTATTCATGCGTCTGGTCCATTAGCATGGTCCATTCGCATGAAGACTTCATACGATTAAGTTTGAATATTTTCTCAATCATTATTGACTAAGAACTATGTATAATAACCTCAAACCTATATAGTTAGTTCAATATGCTTTATTACACAATAAACAATGAAACATTAAACATTATAAGCATCAATCACATATTGTATTTCATTCAACTCATTCATTACATATATGTAAGACATGACAGACATTTTACATTAAGCTCCTAAACTAGGTACATATGTATCAACAAACTCCCCCTTGGACCTAGTTTACATTAGTGTTTGATATTCTTCATTAGCTCCTTAAATCTCTTGTACTTCTCCTCTCTAGTAACTCATGCATGTATCTTAAATGCAAAACAGAGTCGTATAACGTTCTGGAACTAGAGGGCTTGTACTATATCTTGCGCGTCATAGAATAGTGGCCACATGTATAATGTATAGATATCGTCTGCAGACAAGTTGGTTAGCCACATAGGGTCGAACACCCGGATAGTTTCCATTTTGCTCTCTCTATAGAACTATGACCGCTTCGCCTGGTTCTCCAATCATAATACCACATTTGAGTGTGGATGAAGTCCTGTGACATTTCCTTTAAGGGGATTTTGGACATTGTGCGCCGGGGACTCCACTTCAGCACCACCTTAGGCTTTCCATAAATGGGATCCACTTTAGACCTACGAATATACCTCTTTAGTTGTTGAGGTCTGAAGTTTACCCATCTGGTGTGGAATTCCTTCTTTAGTGCAGCCTCAAACCATCCTAACATTTTTCTAGGATCAGCATATAACAAGTTTAAGCGTGCCAGCTGGTTGAGTTCAAAACCAGGGAGAGTCTTCAGATCATGTGGGAATCTGAAGTACTCTATTCCCTTCTCCCTCTTAACTGCATAAATGTTAAGATCCTCAAAATATGCCCACGCAATAATCTTGCCCAACACCTTTAGCTGTTTCTTGACCTTGTAGAGCTTGGTGTAGGCATTTGGCTTTTGAATAGTGCGTTAGGCTTGTATCTCAGCAAAACAAGCCGCCCATTCAGCCTTCTTTATGTCAACATCAGCATTCGAGGCTTGGGCTTGGATCTCATTCTTCTTTGTTTCTTTTTCCATCTCATCCAGTTTGTTGAATGTAGCACTGCCGAGAGTGTCACCCAAATCGGGGATCCCATTGCCCTCTCGGTCAGTGTACTCTGGATAGTGCTCACCTGTGACATCTTCGATCTCTATTTCATCTATGTCGTTTAGCTCATCATCACTTGTCACATCAAAAGTAGGAGCATCTTTGACCAGTTCATTTGGATTTAGCCTGAACATCTCTGCAAGTTGCTCATTAGTCAGGTCGTGTATGATTTCTCCTTCTTCAGGAGTGTAGCTCACCGACCTTCTGACAATCCCTTGCAAATCAAGAATCATTGTGAATTAAGACTTGATTTGATGTAGGGGAGCAACATCATATTCATCTTGCTGAGATGTTTGATCTACTCGATTTAATCATGTAACACATCAACCATTAGTAATTAATCAAGACATTTAAACATTAGATGAATATATATAAACATTAATTACACAATTGTAATACAAGATTCAAGTATAAAAGTTTTCAAATACATAACATCTTTATCAGTCAACTCTTTAACAGCAGGGGTTGAGGATGATGCTCCTTGGTCTTGTGATCTCTTTGTCCTTCTTTCTTGACCTTGAACTGAGGCTGATGCAGCTGCATCACCTTCTTCATCGTCATCTCTTCTCTTCTTTCCCCTTGACTCTTCATCATCATTGTCATCTTCGTTATTAGACTCATCATCTTCACTATCATCATCATCATCATCATCATCACCATTACCTTCTCTGATCTTTAGAGGCTCATTTTTTGATCCTTTAAGTCTAAGCATGATCTTCTTGTTCTTTGCCTCCAACTCCTCAATACTCTTAACGGTTTGATCATTCTGCTCTTGGAGTTGGGAAATCTGTTGTGCTTAAGCAGCATTAAGCTCCACAAGCTGACATAGCTGTGTTGCTCTTTGCTCATCAGCAGCTAACAGCTTTACCACCATCCGGTATAGTGCTACTAGATGTTCATCTACCCCATTGAAGGGTAGAGTAGGTCTTGTGGTGAAGGTAGTATGGGTTGATGGACCTTCTTGGTGGCTGGTGGTGGTAGTGGTGGATGTGGTGAATATGGGTGGTGGGATAGGAGTGGATAGTGATGGGTGGCTATAGTAGTTGTGGTTGGGAGTGTGGTTGTAGTGGTAGGGGTGTAGTAGTGATGGTGATAGCTATGGTGGATGTGGTAGATATGGTGGTGGTTGAGGCAGTGGTAGTGGTTGTGGCAGTGGTAGTGGTTGTGGCAGTGGTAGTGGTTGTGGCAGTGGTGGTAGATGGGGTCAATGTAAATCGAGGCCTCTTACTCTTTTGCCATAAGGGTGAGCCATCCTCTTCTTCCTTGAGCCCTTAGAGATAGAGGCCCCCTTGGCTGTTGGGTTGGTCCAGGGTGTAAGATGGATCAGTATCAGCAGTAACAACATCCCCGAAATAACCCTAGGATCCACCAACAGCCCTGAGCCCTCTCTCAGTGGCTACGACCTGGCTTCCCACCGTCCATACCAATGGATCCTCGTCCGACTCCTCCTCCTCATCTAGCTGGAAGTCGGGGTGGACTGGAGCTGGCTTGGATCCACCCGGACCCTCACCTCCTTGACCATCACCGTGGTCATCATCATCAGAGTCATCGGATGGTAGAGCAATAGGCTTAGAATCTGACTCATTGTCCTCGTGACACCGCTTCCTCCTAGCTGGCGCCACATAATCCTCCCGGGCCAGATGCCCAAACAGTCTCCTTACTGGGAGCTTCACCTGCTTGCCCCAGTATACCTTCATCCTCCCGAGGGTGGTGTCATCCATGACCTCAAGTGTGACAGCATCATCACTCTCCTTAGGCAGCGAAGGAAGCTTCTGGTCTATAATCATCTGAAGGAATCGGGGGTACATGCAGAAGCCTTCCTTGCCTTTGGCCTCTATGTTCTCGACCCAGTAAGTGAAGATCATCCGTGAGAAACTAAACGATGGTTCAGTACCAGAGCTACGTAGGCATTCTGGATTTAGTCTGACATCTCATCAAAGCCTCCCTTCCTCGACGCTATGCACTTGAATAACACATGGGCTAAGTACTTGAACTGGGGGCATAGGTTGCTCTTGTTGAGCACACCTGCGTTTATGTCCCCAGCGTACTTAACCCGAAGAAAACATCCTCGAACTGTCAGTGGATACAGTCTGGTTGGGCAGTCACTATCAACACCCAACTCTAAAACACTCCTCAGATCTTCCTCGTTGATTTCAATCTCCTCACCAAATATGGAACTCCTAATACGAGGCGGTTCAGCAGACCTGGCTACTACAGCGTTTTCCCAGAAAGCCTGCTGAATCAATCGATATGGTATGCATGGGGTAGATATGGCCTTGAAGATCATCGATCTCCGTAGGAAGGCAATAATCCCAGCAAAATCAGAAGCATTCCGGGAGGTGACATCAAGATGCACACAGAGGTTATGCTTTGTGCTCATAGTCCATCTACTCACCATGTTTCTGTTACACAAGATATATAAACGTTAGAGTTTGTGTAAGTGAATGACATTTGAATTTAATGGACTTAAATCCTTCTGTCTGTCGTGCGAATGGACAGTGTGACTAAGTCTTATTCGTGCGAATGAGCTCAGTCATGCGAATGAGCCTGCGACTTAGCTGAGTCGTATGTTGTTCTATGAGGTTGAACCAGTCGTGCGACTGAATTCAAACGCATGGTTCATTCATGCGATTGAGTCATTCGCCCATTTCAATCATACGAATGATGTTCATTAGTGTGTCCATTCGCATATTCTCTGTACGGTACTGTAGAATCGGTTCTTGATCTATACTTGATGTTGAACGTTTAGCTTAGACTCATTGGACTCACAATCAATCAAAATAACAATTAGTACTAAATAAATCGACGATTAAGTCCATGTTAGTGGTTTATTTTGAAGGTTTTGTCTCGATTTAGTTTCAATTAATGAGGTCAATTAGGGCTTGATTAAACTGAGCACTTAGGTCGTTTTTCATCTCGCATTACCTGTAGAAAACATCATAATCGTTAGTGTCACAAATAGGAGGCTAAATCACGGATACAAAATTTGGGCAGAGTAACCTTGCTTTCGTGTGATTTAGGTGCGATTTAGGGGGTGATGAGTATTTGTGACCGACTCCCCTCTATTTATACTAGGTTTTCCTTCAGTCGTGCGACTAAACCTATTCGCACTCTTGATTTGTGCGACTAAGGCTCAGTCGTGCGACTGGCTCAGTCGGTCACATTCAGTCGTGCGACTAGGTTTCAGTCGTGCGACTGACTCATTCTGTCACCTCCATTCGTGCGATTGGTCATACTCATGATCCAATCGTATGACTGGTTCATACTCATGCTCCATTCGTGCGCCTGGTCCATACTTATGGTCCAGTCATGCGAATGACTATGACTTATGAATTTTACCTTATGCATTTTCAACCACTTAACCTGTTAACAATTGATATGATATTATGACCACTGATCATCTCAGACATGACCTTTTAACTTTGAAAAACTGTTGATCACCTCAGACGTGATCCTTTTACTTAAAATGTTAATCACCTCATACGTGACCCCTTTTAACATAAAACCGATTGGTCACCTCAGACGTGACCCCTTTTAAGTAAGTGAATTATATATTGAATTCCAATGCATAGTCCGACTATTACATACTAAATGACTAAAAACTAATAAATAAAACAACTAGAAAATAAAAACAAGATTAAGACATATTTTTTTGTATTTTTATTTGAGGTGGATTTTAAACTTATTAGAGTAATTCTAATCGATTTTACTTCCTGAACAGCACAACTTCAATTCTAGGTTATCATTTCTGGTATTATTCATTTTGGAGTCATACAGGTATATCAGAATCATTTGGGACATTTTAATAAACAATCTTGATGCTAGATCCTTGTTTTCACTGATAGTCAATAGCAATTTTAGAAAATCATACTAGAGCCACAAGATGCGCACAATGATTTTGACTTTCGAGAACTACAGCTCAGATGATTGTCAGTATACTTGTCCTCTGAAATCCATACACAGACTTTTGACACGCATTGGTAATAATTTAAGGTTTAATTATTTCAACAAGCATTTGTGGATCTCACGCTTATATGGTAATCAACGTTCCTCGGGAGATTTCTGAGCGGTCTACGGGTATTTTCAAGAAGAGATTATTCTAAGAGCTTTCAAAGAGATGCAAAGCCTCAGGTCAGTGCCACCACACAGCAGAGAGGCGCAAACTACAATGAATTCTAGAATATTTAGGTTATGCTTATCCTCAGGTCAGTGCCACCGCATAGCAGAAAGGCACACAACCTATCTTCTTGTTAGAGCATATCTTTTGTTTTGCACATAATGAACCAACAACATAAGTTATTAGTTTGATTGCATTTTTCCATGTGCTTTGCTCATGTTTATGGTCGTCCGCACACATTTGTGGTGTTTATTTTTGCTCTTCACCCCTTATTGGAACAGTGTTGATTGTGTTAACCAGGGATAAGATGGGAACCCACAGCTAGTTGAACAACTTAGTTTGAGCTTGAAAAAACCAATGAGGTCAACTTATCTATTGTGTTTAATCTACTCACACATCATATAATGAACTAGCAGTCTCTAGGTCTACTTTCTCTATGTTACCTTGGCAGCCTACTAGTTTTACTATCATTTTTTCTTTTCCTTTGCTTAGACTATTTAGACTTAAAATTTGAATTTTGCATCTTAATCAGTTAAACTTTTGAAGTCCCAATAATATGTTCCCTGTGTACTATTATTTTCCAAATACGTTGAATCAGTATCACAGATTTGATTTCTTTCCTTTTAGCTAAGCTGTCCTCCTCCTCATTTTTTAAGTAATTAAATAAAGCAACTAATTTAATACTAATCTAACCTATTCTCCCCCTAAAATTCTAAAATCGAAAATAATTTTGTGTTTTTGAATTTTTATAAACAGGAAAATAAAATAAGACAAAATAAAAGAAAATAGAATAAGACAAAATAAAAGAAAATAAAATAAAATTAAAAAATGTTGGACTAGGCATTTTCTTTCTCTGTGATCACATCACTTTTATTTTTCATGCCATTAATCTCTAATAGATATAAGAACCTTGATTTATCTAAACTTTTGTGTAGAGGTCAGCGCGTTGAAAATCTGTATTTATTTTAACCACATCGATTAATTGCTTTTCAAAACAATCATGTATAAAGTGATATTTAATCCCGATGTGTTTAGTTTTAGGATGTTGGACTGGAATTTTTGTACGGCTATAGCAGCAGAATTATCAAGATTGATAGGAGTGTTTGAGAATTGCAAACCGTAGTCCCGCATTTGCTGTTGAATCTAAATGATTTGCGAACAGCAACTTGCAGTAGCAACGTATTCAGCTTCACAGGTTGACAGAGCAACCGATGTCTGCTTCTTACACTGCCAGGTGACTAATCTTCTCCCAAAAAATTGACATCCTGCAAACGTTGACTTGTAGTTCATTTTGCAACCACCATGTTCTTCAATCTTTAGGTGGTGATTGAGGTTGTGATGATTCTGCTGGGTCTTGTGATGGTGAAAAAGGTGTTGTATGAGCTGGATTTAGAATTGCCTTGATCATGTTGACAAAGTCTTAAGCATCTGACATTTTATATCTGATTAGTACATGAAATCCCAAAATTCCTCATCTATTATGAATTCTTCAAAAGTAAAGCTATCCAGAGCACTAATTAGTTCTTCAAATTTAGCTTTCTCAGTTGAGTAGCATCTGATTTCCCAGAATAAACCATAATTTCCATACTTGATTCTTCATTTTTTGTTTTCCCTGCATCTTCTTCTTTTTCAACATTTTTAGTAGAGGATTGTTTCTCATCAGTCATTACTCTTTCTTTATCCTTTTTACTTTCTTCAGCCTCAACATTTCTTTGAATTTCAATTAACATTTCAAGCATAGAGATTCTTTTATTTTGACTTTCAATTTGACTTTGGAGATGATCTCTGCTTGTTCTTCAATAATATCCTCTTGCTCTTCCATAGCTATGGTTTGAATGGCAAGAGTATTAACATGGCCACTACTTCTTCCCTAGAATGATTGAGAGCAGCTTTTAAGTTTTCAATCCCTTTCTCTTTCTCTTTCTTTTCAGCCTCATATCTTGCTTTTAGCTCTTTTAAGTCATGCTTTGTTAGGATCAGTGACCTATGTTTGATTGATTAGAGAGTATAGCAGCGGAATTCGAACAATGAATTAGCCAATTCACAAGAACGAAACGATATTCAATGAAGAACAAAGACGGTTATAGAAAGAGAGAATTCTGCAAATATATTTCATTCAATATTCGCTTTCGTGGTAACGGAATGTCACAATTACAATTAGGTCGACACCTCTTATATAAGAGATGTGACGTCTGCTGATGTCACTTGATAGTGACATCTAACAGAATTATTCCAACTGAAACACAACTACTGAAGATGTCAAAACAGCTGACATCTCCTTACAAAAATACTAAGTGTTATCAGTTATTATAACTACTGAAAAACATAAAACTACTGAAACTACAACGACTGAAGAACAAGCTCTTCAGTCATTTTACAAAACTACTGAAAGTAAAAACATAAAACTACTGATATCACAACTACTGAAGAAGTACTCTTCAGCTGTTGTGACAAACTACTGAAACTTCAGTACTTGATCTTCAGACTTGAACTTCAGACGTTTCATCAGCTGATGACTTCAGTAGATATCATCAGCTGATGTGTTCAGTCTTTGTCTTCAGAATTTGTACACCGCTGTGTTGATCTTCAGCACTTGTAAACTCTTCAGCTGTTGTACTTCAGTACTTTGGTCTTCAGCTTCAGCACTTGTGTTCTTTAGCTGTTCAGCTTCAGCACTGTTTCTTCAGCTGTTTAGCTTCAGCACTTGTGTTCTTCAGCTGCTAAACTTCAGCACTTTAGTCTTCAGCTGTTGAAGTCTTCAGCACTTGATCTTCAGCTGTTGGAGTTTTCAGCACTTGTCGAACTGCTGATGAAGCCTTCGGCAGTTGTTGTGATATCATGTGGGACTTAGAGGTTTTCTGATCTTGGCTCATTGGTTCTTTGGTCCAACAAACTCCCCCTGAACCAATACAGCCAAAACCTCTAATTTATTTATTTTCCCACTTATTGTTGCAAAAAGATTGGTCTTTTTCCTTCTTGATCAGTAGAGAAGATGACCCGTATAAGCTCCGGCCTGGGAAGAAATCTCAGATATTTGTTTGGCAAGATATGAATGGGAACTCTGTTTTGGAGAACTGGACACAGAGTTGTTATCCCATTCATGAGATCTACTTCCCGTGTATAAGCCTGTAGGATTCTCTGGTGTATGCTCTGAGAAACATGATTTGTTCTTCCATGGTCAGGTTCTCGGCTTCACCATCAAACAATCCTTCTCGCCCATACAGCTCTGAGATGTACTTGGCCTGTTTGCCATTTTTGAGCTCAACTGTTGTAATCTGTCTGTATGCAAACTCATCAGGATGAGTCCCTTCAAGTAATAGACTGAGCTCATTTTGTTTGAAGTTCTTAAGCCTCTTGTAGACTAACCCCTTTTTAATAATTCTGTTCTCTAACACCTTTTGGGGTGGTTGTTTAGTCTCATAGGCCTTCTTGAAGTCTTCGACAATCTCCCAGGGTGATACTACAAGGGCCACTGTGATCTCTTCATCTACGATCCTTTTGACTTGGCCCTTCTATCTCGAAGGAATGTCTTTCTTTACAATCCTGTGCCACCCTAGGATCAGGCCATACTCTCACCTTTTCCTTCTGATATTGAAATGTGTTGGCGAGAGTGTACAACCTCAGAGCTTCTTTCTTCATGCTAATAATTGATGACGAAGCAGCATATTTTGTCAATGCTTTTCAGCATTTCATCATCATGAAGCTTTTGTGTTGTTCTTCTTCAATCTTTACTTTCACAGCATCCATCTGTGAGGTGGGAGTGATGGGCATGGGTTTGGCTTTCGCCAATGTTAGAACTACAGACAGAGGCAGCCTATCTTCTTCCACATCATCCTCTTCTTCTTCTTCTTCTCTTCTTCTATCCTCAGCACCCTTCTCCTCCTTCTAGGTGCATCACTGATGATGGTTTAGATGGTAGGGAGTTGGTTTTGTGGGTTTGATCATGGTTGTTTGGATTTGGGCTTTGAGATTGGTTTGGAGATTTGAGGGGTAGGCTGTTTTTGAGTGGGTGGAAGGGAAGGTTGTTCCAGCATTTTGGTTGTGAGTTTAGCTTTTGTAAGTCTTGCCATTTCAAACCTTTTTCCAGCCCCAGCCTCATCAAGGGCTTCAATGATAATCCCCTTATGGAATTGCTCAGACAGACAGATTCTGGTGGCTATAGCCAGAATACTATCTCTGGTCCATGCACGAATCTCCATCAAAGATCTTCCTAAGTATTTGGCAATGAAACGAATCATGATCTCCAATCTCTCCTTTTCCAGTACATCATACCCAGCCCATCTGGTTTGAATCTCCTCCACTTCCAACTTCCTGATCTCACTATCTAATGTGGCTGTATCAAAACCTTGCTTGAAGAGTTGCTCAATGATTTTATCCATGGATCGGCTGTGTGTGTCATCTGCATCTTTTACCAGCTCTTCCAAGGATTTTTCTCAGCAGTAGGTTGATCATCAGCACTTTTCTTTCTTTTGTAGGTGATCAGTTGTTGTTGCTTTTCTTTTTCCAACTCCTGGATTTGCTCTTGTGCCTTCTCATCCTCAGTTCTTTTCCTCTTTTTTTCTTTCACTGCAGTACTCTCCCCCTTTTTGGATGCATTGGGACAGGGGTTTGTACCTCAGAAAGTTTCTTAGCATAGCATTATCAATCATGGTTGTAGAGTAAGGAATCCTCTCATCAATGGCTTTAGTAACATTTCATTGATGAGGGAGTGATGAGAGGTATGGATTGTTGGAATACAGCAACCATCTGCTCTGGGGGGTTCTGTCCCGGAGAGATAGTGCCAAAAGCAGAAGCTGGAGGCTCAGTGGAGGAGAGGTGAAGTGTTTGGGGAACCTTCAACTGAAGGTGCCATCTGTGGGTTGGTAGAGGCAGATGGTCTTTGTTCCTTAGAAGTTTTGGCAAGCAGCTCTTTGAGTCTGCTCACCTCCTCCTCCAGGATGGTGTTTGGGCGATTACATCGTAAAAGAAGCCCAGGTCATCATCAGTAGATACTGAATCACCTGACCTCCTGATAGGATCAGGATGAACATGCACTGAGTGTAGCTCAGTTGTAGCATGTGCCCCTTTGTCTTGGAACTGGGGACTTCCTGCCTCAGGACTATGTCCGTCATCAGCAGTTGCCTCTGGTAAGGTCTTAGTAATGGTACACTACAACCTGATCATATGCTAACGCAGAGAGAAGTGGCAGCCTCACCAGAAGTTCCAATCTCCATTGCTACACTAGGAGAAGGAACATTGTAACCCCTATGCTGTGGGTTCGCAACTGCATTTTGGTCCTCCCCCTCAATGGTAGAGGTGTTCCCAGTGGTAATTGGTATCTGGGGAGGGGGTGAGGAGTGCAACTAAGTCAGCACTTGTGCAACAAGCGATGTAGGACTTTGGGGGGCTGTTGCATGGGGAGATGGGGTAAAAGCAGTCTGCACCTAGGGAGGAAGGTGCTCTTCAATGGCAATCTCCTCAAGTGAGGAAGATCCCAGATATGTGGGTACCCCTTGTGGGTTGCTGCAGGCTCCTTTTGAGAGGAATCCTGAGCGGCTATGGCTGGAAGAGTCCTTATATCCACTAGGGGGTTATAACCAGTGGATATAGCCTGCGTTTGTGTGTTGCAGGGGCATCCTCAGGGGACTCATTTCCCTGAGTAGCCTTTTTGGTTTTCTTTTTAGTGCGTTTGGTGGGGACTTTTGATTGGAGGTGGTGGATGGGGGTTCCTGCTGCGTGGGTTTGCGCAGCTTGGCAGCCAGTTTGAGTGATTGGTCAGAGTTGTGCCGGGAGTATACTTCAGGCAAAACAGCCATAGCAGGGACTCCCAGGCCAACAAGTCCCTCAGCTTGAAGTTGTTTGTAATTATGGCCATTATGACCGCGGATATAATATCCAACGGTTAGCAGTTTGTTTTTGAGCATATCCTTGAGCTCTGAAAATAGTATTTCTGAAAAACTTAAAGGTTGTTGCTCAAGAATGGAGTACATTACCTGCTGCCACTTTGTAGACATTTGATCCCAAGACGAAGTCTTAGGAGCCAAACAGACATTTACCATGTGAAAGATTAGACGTTCAGCATCATGGAAATGCTTCTTCAGTATGGTGGAGGCACTAAGGTTTCCCTGATATCCATGGGGGCAAAGGATAAATCAGTTGTGCCTTTGGATATCCAGCAGGAGAAGTGGCATCATCCAGGTGTAGAGTTTGATGAAGTATATCGGGAGTGATGACCACTTCGTGGTTGTTGACGACCGACGGAGAGACGCTGTGTGTTTTTCCCCCAGTGGTGAGGGTGACCTTCATCCAAAATGGTTAAGGGATTCGGCATGAAGGATTGGATTGAGAAGAAAGGCCATTTTGTAGGGTGACTGGACCATAAGATCAATAGCATTATCGAACTTAGCCCAGAATGGCGATTTGGTGAGGTAAGCTACACAGTTGTGTCGCGGTTTGAGTTGCATGGACGCCATTTAGGAGAGAGAAGTTTTGGAGAGATGAACGTTAGGTTTGAAGAAGATGAAGCTCTGAAGGATTAGGTCAGGGATATTTATAGGGTACGGGTTAGAAAACGATTGAAGGATTTGGTGTTAGTCATCAGTAGTTTTAACGACTGTTGACATGGTATTACCCTTTCAGACGTTGAAACAGCTGAAGTCGTGGTTTTAGGCATCAGTAGTTAGAAAACTACTGAAAGCCATGGTTTTGACTTCAGATGATGAAACAACTGAGGACTTGGTGTTTGTCATCAGTAGTTGTGAAAACTACTGAAGACAGTGGTTTTGTCATCACTTGTTGTAAACAACTGAAGACTTGGTATTAGTCATCAGTAGTTATAAAACTACTGAAGACATGGTTTTGCTTCAGGTGTTTAGAATGAAAAACAGTTGTAGAAACAACTGAAGAGAAAGTTCTCTTTAGTAGTTTTCGTCAATTCATAGCCTTCAGCTGTTTCATACTGTCCTCAACACTTACTCATCAGACTTTGCATCTGCTTTTCAGGTGTTTCATAGGACGTCAGTACTTATCTGATTGTACTGATTTCAGTAGTTGTAACTACATCAGTAGTTGTAACTACATCAGTAGTTTGGAACAGAAAGTACTTCAGTACTTGTGAGGCATTTAGCCGTCAGTAGTTATAAAAAACTATGAAGGTGAAAGGACTCATCAGTACTTATATGTGACATGGTACCAATGATCACCAGAATTATTACTGAAATCATCAGTAGTTGTCACTTATTCTAGCTGCAGCATACCAATCCTTAACACAAGGTTTTGGAAAGTAGAACTATCCAAAGGCTTAGTAAAAATATCTGCAAGCTCATCAGCACTAGGCACAAACTTAGGATCAATCAGACCTTTTTCAAAACAATCCTAATAAAGTGATGTCTGATCTCTAATGTTTGGTCCTAGAGTGCTGGACTGGATTTTTGACAATACACAGAGCTGAAGCACTATCCATTGATAATGGAGTCTTAGTCTCTGTAATGCCATAATCCAGAAGTTGGTTCTGAAGCCAGAGTACCTGAGAGGTGCAACTTGCAGCAGCATGTACTCGGCCTCAGCAGTTGATGTAGCAACAGATGTTTGTTTCTTACTCTGCCAAGAAATCAACAGTTGCCTAGGAATTGACAACCACCAGAAGTTGACTTTCTAGTTAACTTGCACCCTACATAGTCACTATCTGAAAAAGCAACTAATTTGCAAGAGTGTCCAGTGGAATACCATAAACCCAGAGATGTGTACCTTGCAAATATCTAAAGATTCTCTTGACTGCAATCAAATGAGACTCTTTAGGAGCAGCCTGAAATCTAGCACAAACACATGTAGCAAACATAATATCTGTCTAGAAGCTGTTAAATACATCAAGGACCCAATCATACATCTGTAAAGTGTTTCATCAACAGCTTTACTTTCTGATCAGCATCCAGTTGTGTGGTGTTGCACATGGGAGTAGAACAGGGCTTACAGTTTTGTAAATCAAACTTATTCAAAAGATCTTTTGTATATTTTGACTGATGAATAAAGGTTCCATCAGCCTTTTGTTTAATTTGCAAGCTAGAAAGAACTGTAATTCTCCCATTGCACTCATTTCAAACCTCTTTTTCATTAATGTTGTAAAATCATCACACAACTGAGGATCAGAGGATGCAAAAATGATATCATCAACATAAATCAGAACAAGTAGCTTATGCTGATCCACTTTCTTAATAAAACAAAGTTTTATCAATGGAGCCTCTAGTGAAATTATTCTTAAGAAGAAAAGTAGAAAGTGTCTCATACCAGGCTCTAGGAGCTTGTTTCAACCCATAAAGAGCCTTATCAAGTTTATACACCCATTCAGGATGTTTATTATCCTCAAAGCCTGGTGGTTGACACACATAAACTTCTTCCTTTATTTTACCATATAAAAATGCACTTTTGACATCCATTTGAAAAACTTTAAGATTGTGGAATGCAGCATAGGCTAAAAACAATCTGATTGCCTCTAGTCTGGCTACAGGGGCGAAGGTTTCATCATAGTCAATACCTTCTTCTTGTGAAAACCCCTGTACAACCAGTCTAGCCTTGTTCTTAACAATAAGCCCATTCTCATCAGTTTTATTCCTAAACACCCATTTAGTGCCTATTGCACACTTACCTGGGGGAGAGGAACCAGTTCCCACACTTGCTGTTTCTTGAACTGAAGTAGCTCAAGCTGCATAGCTTCAACCCATCCTTGTTCTCAAAGCACATGGTAGTTCTTTGGCTCTAGCTGACTGATGAAGAGAGCATAGAAACAGAAGTTAGACAATTGACTTCTTGTTGAAACACCAGCAATGATATCACCAATAATCTGAGACATGGGGTGATTCTTCAGTTCTTGATAAACAATGAGATCTGTGCAAGTGTTTGTAGAACCTTCAGCAGCAGCAGATGTTGATGCAGACTCTTGAAACCAAGAATTAGATGGTAACTCAAAAGATGTAGAGGAAACAGAGATCTCATCAGCATTTGTTGTGGATGGAACTGCTGAAGTACAGGAACATCAAATTTAGCAGAACAGGTAGTTGGTCACTAAACTTGAAGAGGTGAGTATTGATATTATCATCATCATCATCAATACCACCAGGTGGAAGACATGCTGCAGAAGATGATTTATCCACAGGATCTGCAACAGTTGGAGGTTGATAAGGAACATATTGCAGTATGTCCAAATCAAACAACTCCACAGGGTTTTGTGGATTTTGTCCAAGGATTCATTAAACTTCACATGCAAAGTATCTTCAACTATCTTTTTTTCTGCAGTTGAAGACTCTGTATGCCTTGCAAGTAGATGATAACCAACAAAATACCTGCATCCACCTTAGGATCAATTTATGGAGTTGATCCTTTGTGTTGAGAATAAAACAGGGACACCCAAATGCTTTGAAAAATGAAATTAGAGGAGCCAAGTGATGGAGAACTTCATATGGAGTCTTCATCAACCTCTGATTTACTAAGACTCTATTCTGCACATAGCAAGCTGTGTTAACAGCTTCAACCCAAAAGGTCAGTGGCAAACCAGAGTCAGCCAGCATGGACCTTGTAGCTTCAATTAGGTCCTGTTCTTTCTCTCCACTACTCCATTTTGTTCTGGAGTCCTTGGGATGCTAAACTGCCTTTTGATTCCCTTTGAAAGATAGAAGTCATCAAGTGTATGGTTTCTGAATTCAGTTCCATTATCACTTCTAATACACTTGACTGGAAGGGAATACTGCTTCTCAATATACAACACAAAGTGAATAATCTTCTGAGCAACCTCATCCTTTGAATGTAGAAAGAAAGCCATACAAATCTGGAGTAATCATCCACAATTACCAGACAGTATTTCTTCTTTGCCATGCTCATTACTCTCACAGGACCAAATAGATCCATGTGCAGTAATTGCAGCAGGAAGTGGACTTAGGCTCTTCAATAGGAGGGAATGAGACTTTGTGTTGTTTTCCTTTTAAACAAGCAGTGCAGGTTTCATCACAGTGGAACTCCTTTATTGGTAAGCCTCTAACTAAACTATTGTGGATAAGCTGATTCATGTTTTTGAAATTAACATGACCCAGCCTTCTGTGCCACAGTTTAGATTCTTGAGAAGAGGCTTGGAAAATAGGCAAGGATTGCCTCTGAGATCTATTTTCTTGAAAGATCTAAGGCATACACTCTTCCTGTCCTGTTGGCTCTCAGGAGAGTGTGATCATCCAACACCTTATCAATCAAATGCAGAACTTTGGATGACAGAATCCTACAGTTCTGACTGGTGAAAAAGCAACATGGCCTTTATCACACATTTGACTGACACTCAAGAGATTGTACTTGAGATTTTCCACATGATTAACATCATCAAACTTGATTTCTCCACTGGAGACAAAGCCATTTCCAATGATGTAACCCCTAGCTCATTACCAAAGAAACAAACCCCTTCTTTCCTTGAGAGTAGTCATGAAGAAGAGAGCTGTTCCCAGTCATGTGCATAGATCCCCCACTGTCTACATACCAGATGCTACTTTGGCATGTTGGAGAACCCTGCAATAATAAACAATCAGTTAGTTTTGGAGACCCAAACCTTTTTGGTTTTGGGCCTGGTCTCATCAACAGATGGTAAACTAACAGTTTTATTGGAAACAACAGCCTGAGAGGAAGAAGATGGTGAAGAAGAGGAATCCTTTGGCTTGGACCTCCTTTTCTGTGGTTTCAACATAGGAGCATCTAATTGGTTAACTCTTCCCAATAGATGTTGAACCATCATAACCAGCTGTGTCTGATTTTGTGATAAAGCTTTCAGCTCATCAGACACATTGCCAATGGAGTTTGATAAGTTCCTATGTTGCACCTTCTTCTTCTGAGCACTCTCAGCTGTCACCTGTTTAACCCCTTCCTTTTTGGATTTCTTTGAGGACTTAAGGGTTACAGGATTGATGTTGCTCATACAAATGTGGTCTCAAACTCAGTTTTCATTTTTACCATTTTTCTCTTTAGTTTCTTCTTTATGTTTGAGTTTGGAACCTCTTTTGTACCAGCAATCATCTGTAAGATGATTGAACAAACCACATACTTCACATGGTTTCTTCTTCATCTTAGGTTGATCATCAACTAAAGAGGGTGAAGCAACTGAAGACTTGTTCTTCAGTGCTTTGGAAGCATTATTTGCTTTCTTGACTTCCTCTTAGTAGTCTTCAAACTCTTTCTAATGACAATTTTCTTCTTTTCAGTACTGGCAGTAGTTGGAGTTTGAACTTCAGGTGTTAAATCCTGCTCTCTAGTCCTTTCAGGACTTTCAGATTAACTCCTGAGTTAATCAACTCATTGATCATGTGAGTGTCAGTAGTGGAACCATCAACATCAGCTGATAGATTCTGAGAGGGCTTGTGCTGACTTCTACTTCTGATTGTGCTGTATCAGAAAGTAGATCACATGATGAAATGGATTGGTTATTACTCTCACCATCAGATTCTACCTCTCCTCTGGGAGTAAAATCTGTAGGTGGAGCAGTGTGATTGTAACCAATGCCAAACTTCACATTGGAAGCAGATTGCTTACTAAGAAGCATTTCAAACCTTTGCATGATGTACCCATCTATCACACTCTACCTGGGTAACTGCAAGGGTTTCTTTGAGATCTTTATACTTCTCTAGAAGTATCTCTTCCCTACCCTATCATCAGTTATTTGGCATTTAAGTTTGTAAATCTCATCATTCTTATCATTAAGCACAGACTCAAATTCAGCTTTGCTTTTGGAAATTATTGTTCTAGCTCAATGTTCTTGTTGATTAAAGCTACATTTGCTTCTCTAATAGATGCAAATGCTGCTATGCATGTTTCAGAACATAATTTGGCTTTTGCCTCAGAGGATACCTGTGATACCTTTGGTATAGAGGCATTAGTGGATGAAGTATCAGCAGAATCCAAAGCCATAAGAGCTAGATTTCCAAAGGGACTTTCACCACCATGTTGACCAGCATCTGAGAACAGTTGTTCATGACCAGACAAGTCATCTGGTAAACTGCTCCAGTCAACAACTCCTGGGGTGAAGAAGCTATGTTGTTGAGGTTGAGTTGTTGTTGATGAGATTGGGAAGGTTGTGTTGTTCAGGCAATGCTTGTGGTTGTGTGCAATTGGAGCTTGAATAGGATTTGTTGAGGCATATAATAGTAGGATAAGGATATGACATTTGACCCTGGGGAACAAAGTATGCAGAGATCTAGGATGTGAATGATGACCAGAACCAGCAGGATGTTGCCTCTGTTTTGTGGACTAGTACTAGGAAAAGTCACAAAGGGTGCAGAAGAGTTAGATCCAGTTGATCTACACTCTCTTGCAAAGTGTCCCAGCCTTTGGCATTTGTGACACCTCAACTTACTCTTGTCAAAACCAACTTTGATTTTGCCAGAGAGTCCAGGAATCTCCTGCCAATTCTCTTATAGAACTTCTGCGATCTGATATTAATCAATGCCATTTGGCTCAGAATATCCATCTCTTCTAGATCATCATCAGCTATTCCTTTCAGATCATCCAAATGAAGCATAGATTGTCACTATTACTGCCAGAATGACTCTCAATACCAACAAATGCATGATCAGAACTATTTGAGGAGAAATCAATATGCTCATCATAATTGCTTTCAGATGCAGCATATTCTGACTCATGACCAACCAAGGCAGTATTCCCTGGTACAAAGTCATCAGTGAGCTTTCCTGATGAGGACAGTTTCCTCTTCTGCTCTATCTCTCTTCGAATGTAAGCAGTTTCCATGAAGTTGGGTGAGAGATAGGCCATCCAGATTTGCACTGGAGCGTAGGACAATAGTGTATGTGTCCCATCTCTCAGGCAGTGATCTGAGGAACCTGTTGTTCATCTGGCTATTGGTGCATTCCTGTTTCACCATTTTCAGCTCAGATATCAAGCAGGAAAAGCGCTCAAAGTGTTGAGTCATGTCACTCACCCTTTCTATGAGAGAATTTCTCATATTGTTAGGCAAGGATTCTCTATTGTTTGCTAAGACCTCATCTGTGCCACCGAATTGTTCCTTCAGGGCATTTCAGAGATAATGAGCAGTTTCATGATGCATAAGCCCTGAATAGATTTCAATAGCAGTGCCATGGCCAGAATTCCATGGGCTTTAGCATCAATCTCAAATAGTTTCCGATCTTCATCAGAGTATTGTTCCTTCTTCTTCGGAACCATTTGATTGGTTTGTGGATTGTTCACCATAGGCTTATGTGGTCCATGTACCACAGATGTCCAACAACCTGAACTGTAACAGACAGGTGATGAAGCATTCTTCGTTGCCATATGTTATACTTGGTCCTAACCAGCATCGGAGGCTTGGTTGAGGAACCAGTATTGTGAGGATCATTAGAAGGAGTAGTCATCTCAGATTCAATCAATTCGATTAAGCTAAAACGATTTAGAACAAAGCGCAACAACCAATTGAACCCAAAGAGATCTTCAAAATAAATGAACGAAAGCGACAGAAATTCAATAATCTATAACCAGTTCTTGCGAATATGCTAATTCAATCAACACATATATCAATTAGCTGTTTCAATGATCAATGTTAGATCGACCAATGATTAACCTGCTCTGATACCACTTGTTAGGATCAGTGACCTATGTTTGATTGATTAGGAGTATAGCAGCGGAATTTGAACAATGATTAGCCATTCACAAGAACGAAACGATATTCAATGAAGAACAAAGATGGTTATAGAAAGAGAGAATTCTGTAAATATATTTCATTCAATATTCACTTTCGTGGTAACGGAATGTCACAATTACAATTAGGTCGACACCTCTTATATAAGAGATGTGACGTCTGCTGATGTCACTTGATAGTGACATCTAACAGAATTATTCCAACTGAAACACAACTACTGAAGATGTCAAAACAGCTGACATCTCCTACAAAAATACTAAGTGTTATCGGTTATTATAACTACTGAAAACATAAAATACTGAAACTACAACGACTGAAGAACAAGCTCTTCAGTCGTTTTACAAAACTACTGAAAGTAAAAACATACTACTGATATCACAACTACTGAAGAAGTACTCTTCAGCTGTGTGACAAACTACTGAAACTTCAGTACTTGATCTTCAGACTTGAACTTCAGACGTTTCATCAGCTGATGACTTCAGTAGATATCATCAGCTGATGTCTTCAGTCTTTGTCTTCAGACTTTGTACACCAGTTGTTGATCTTCAGCACTTGTAAACTCTTCAGCTGTTGTACTCAGTACTTTGGTCTTCAGCTTCAGCACTTGTGTTCTTCAGCTGTTCAGCTTCAGCACTTGTGTTCTTCAGCTGTTCAGCTTCAGCACTTGTGTTCTTCAGCTGTTGAACTTCAGCACTTTAGTCTTCAGTTGTTGAAGTCTTCAGCACTTGATCTTCAGCTGTTGGAGCTTTCAGCACTTGTCGAACTTCTGATGAAGCCTTCAGCAGTTGTTGTGATATCATGTGGGACTTAGAGGTTTTCTGATCTTGGCTCATTGGTCTTTTGGTCCAACATGCTTCTTTTCATCCAGTTTTAGAATCCTATCATCAATGAGTCTAGCTCTCCTATTCAGTATTCTTTCCATCCTTTCAACCTTTTGCAATAGCTTAGAAATTAACTCATCCTTTTCATCCGGTCTATTTACATTGGATTCAGCAAAACTCTCTGAGGGAGCAGTGTTAGAAGTAACTCTTTTTATAGGCATTCGAGCATGATGATCTTCTTCATCCAAAGATGATTTGGATGCTTTAGATGTGTTTGTTGAGTCTCCAAACTCAGATGGAATATCATGGCTAGGCAATGGTTGAGGTGGTGATTTTAGTGAGTGATGAGGTGATGATATTGGTGAGTGATGAGGTAGTGATATTGTTGGTTGGGCTATTGGTGATGGTTGTGGTGATGGTTGTGGAGATGGTTGTGGAGATGGTGTGAAGTCAGTTTCTAGGATCGATAACATCCGAGCATGTTCTTGACGGAAGGATAAACACATCAAAACAAAAGTCAAACAATAATACGAACTATAATTGAATGGTTTCATTGATAAAACCTAACAATTACAAGCTCGTTACAACATAAGAATCAAGACACTTGGCAAGGGGAAGATCGAGCATGATCTCCCCTCTCATCATGGAGCCCTAGGCACCCAGGCACACTATTTCTAAAACCCTTAGAAACCCTTTCTCTACACATTGAAACTGGTATATATAGGCCTCGGCCCATATTAGATGCGACTGGGCCCAATCGTACGACTGGACCATGCGTATGGTTCAATCGTACGACTGGACCATGCGTATGGTTCAATCATATGACTGGACCATACTTATGGTTTAGTCCTACGAATGTCCCAACGCATCTCTTAGTCGCACGGCTGGTCCATTAGCATGGCTCAGTCGTATGACTGAGTCTCATTCGCATATGCTCCTACGAATGACCCAGTTTCATGTGTTTACAACATATCAGGAGTATAACATTAAGCCTAGACTATTCGACAAGCGACGTACACACTATATATGACTATATAGCTCCAATAGATGGTGTGGAGATGGTTGTGGAGATGGTTATGGAGATGGTTGTGGCAGAGGCACAAATGGCGATGCATATTCATGAATTTCAGGTTTAGTATGAGGATCACCCTCTGCACCATCATAGGGTGATACTGACCGTTGCCTATCAACACCGTCAGCTTGCTCATCAACAGCTTGTTCTTCAATGTGATCATGAGCATCTTGTTCTTCTCCTTGTTCTTCTGGATTGATCTGTTGAAGCATCCAAGGAAGAAGAGGAAAGTGAGCTCCACTGTAAAAGTTTCTAGGATCCATCTTCATAATGTACTTGTGTGATTTTGCATCATAATGAGGAATATCTAGCACTGGTCCCTCAGTAGCAAGATTTGGGAATGGTTCATTTATCAGGCATTGAATGAATCTTGGATACATCAAGAACTTGTATCTTCTTCCCTATTGTATGTTTGAAACCAGACCAATAAATACATAAGTAGACATGTTGAATGGTCTGTTTGTGCAGAGAGCACAAATTGCTGATGAAGTGGTGATTGGAATATCATTCCTCCCTGTTTTTGTTTTGGATAAGCAGTGCTGAAAGAGGTGGATTAGAAGTCTCCAATGCAAATAAATGATCCCTTTACAATTTTCTTAGCTTCAAATCCCCATCATACCCAATCTCTGCAAAGAAGGTGGTTATGTAATCCTCATCCAACTCTAGTGGTGCATTAGCATCATCACCAAAATTCAGACTTCTTCTTACAGAATCTTCAGTTATGCTTAGAGTATGATCATTTTCAATTTTTCCACATAAAGTTCTAACACCATCTGCTTCAATCACATCAGCTGAATTCCAAAAAGACCTTATGAGGTTCTCATAGATGGTGGGTCTAACAATGATAACATAAGCTACCCTTGTTGTAGAGATGAATCTGATAATATCTCTGAGTCCCTCAGCTTCTGGCACATCAGGGTCTAAATAACTGCTGACATTATGGAACTTGCTCCATGAAAGATTAGCCATTTAATCTGCATAAGAGAAATATGTGTTAGTTTTGATGAGAATGCATGTGCATAATTGATCAGTTTGACTTTTAGTGGTCAAAGATGAATGTTTGAAGTCACTGATTCATTATTGTCACATCAAATAGTGAATTTGTTGTAGAATAATCACATTTTCTCTTTTTTCAAGTTTAAATAAATTATTTTATTAGATGTTACTTCATTAATTTATTGCACATTTTCGTTTTTCATCAGACTCTGTTCTTGTGATGAACACAACTATGAAGGTTTTTCATGATGGCTAGAATTTCTCTTAGTTTGCATGTTTATTGATGTTGAAAATGTATAACATATCTTTGAATAAATTGGATTTTGTATGTTCTTCATTATCATTTGGTTCTTCGTTCACTTTTGGTTCAACAGTCTGAAAGTTAGCTCATGAAAAATTTATGGAAATTTCACCTTTCTATCACTGCTATTGTTATTTGGAATCATTATAATAACAGGTTGATTTGAACACACTGAATTCTTTGGTTGTTGATGATGAAGATGATCAAATAAGGTTTATTGTGTTTTTGTGCTCGTCTCACTATGTAGTCTCTCAGATTTGAAAAGTATTAAATGATCCTTTGAAATTCCTTTAAATATTCAAATAATGGCTTTTACAAAATTTTAGAAGTTTCAGAGCAAATGCGATCACATTTTTAAAACACTGTAGCAAATGTGGAAGGGTAAATTTTAAGTCTTTGGGTCATCCACATTTGTTTACTGTTGTAAATGCGGAAGTGAAAATTCAATAACTTTGTAATCCGCATTTGTTTACTGTTGCAAATGCGGAAGAGTTAACTTGTGATTTTGGGCATTCGCATTTTCATACTATAGCAAATGTGGAAGTTTTGTCACTTCTGTTTTCTTCCATCCGCATTTGTGCACTGTTGCAAATGCAGAAGAACTAAGTTCATCAGTATTTGTTCACTGTACGAAATGTGGTTGACAAAACTTGTTCAGCATTGCTTACTATAGCAAATGCGGTTGAACAACATTTGTCAGCATTGCTCAGTGTAGCAAATGCGGAACATCTGACTTTGTCAACATTTTCTCACTGTAGCAAATGCGATAGAATAATATCCACATTTACTTGATCATCAATCATTGACAGGAGATTAATCACTTAATTATTTCTGCTTGAAATACATGATCATTGAAGATGTAAAACAAATGCGAAAGTGTAAATTTCATCTATATTAACAAATGCAGTTGAAGACTTAAAAGTTTATCCGCATTGACAAATGCGGTTGAACACTTGAAATTTATTTTATCCACATTGATAAATGCGGTAGAACAATTTTTGATCCGCATAAGTTTTAACACTTCAAAATTTCGTGCACTTGTAACACACTAATGCAGTAGAGTACAATCATTGTCCGCATTAGTTTCATTTGAAAATAAAAAGCTACCCACATTGGTTACAAGCATGGGTTACCTTCACCCATATTAACCAATGCACTTACCTGCATTAACTTTTGAACTTAATTATAAGTTAATGTGACTGTTTTGATTTTTTATGTTATGAAGATATGTCATTGATTGAATTTTCTTATGAAGTTGTTGACTGTTGATGTTGTCAATTCTTACTTGGATTGACTTGTATGTTAGAAGTGATACAAGTTTTCCTTTGTTTGACTGATCTTGGACTTTTCATGGTTCCAAATATCTGCATAGGCTAGGATACTATGGTGTAACTTCTGCATCAACACATGCATTTTCTTTTTCTTTTATTTTGAATGTTTTTAAGAAAGTAATTTAAGGTAGTAACATCTATAAATATTTAATCAAAAATTTAAATTACTCCCACAAAGATTATATCCACATCTGGATATAAACTTTTAAAGATTTAAAAACTTTTTGTCAATTATATACATTGATTATTGATAATGAAGAGAAGTATATCTTTTGTTGGGATCATATCAATCTTACATTGCACATGTGCATCATTTATGATAAAATGGACATGTTTATGAACTTCATGATTGAAGGTATGTTTGTCCTCTTAAACTCATACCCGGTTGATATTTTGATGCAAATGATATTTATCATGTTTTTGGTTGATTTAATTATTCAATATGTACCTCACACACACAAGCATGGAATGATCAACCATCTTTATGCAATTGATGGTAGAAATTTTTCACAACTTTCCTTACCAGGTTACTTAAGTTATGAGAACTCATTTTCACTGATGCTCATTGAGATTCTTTTACTTTGATCCTTTTCATGATGATCCACATTGAGATTCTTTTCACTTCACTTTGGAAGGTGATCCATGATAGGATTCTTTTGTTCATTCACTTGGAATGTATTGCTTTTGTATATTCATCCATTTGGATGGGTCCTTATTGGGAATCTTTTGGATCATTACATTTGCACCATGTGCTTGTTTCATCAGGTCTTTGCTCAGCAAAACAAAGATGAAACTTGATATGGGTGAAAGAGATTCATAAAGCATCATTACCTGGTGTGTTTAGGTTACTACACACACATGTACTCAGATAAGCCAATACATACTTGTACTTTGTGATGAGTGTTTCACTATTGAATAAGATTTTTAATTCATCACTGCATGTATCGTCTTTTCCAAGTTGAGCCTACCAACATATCTGGTAAGTCATGACAGTCTTGCAATTTTTGAAATTAAGCACAGTGAATGATATAACGACTGTAATTATATCATTTCCCAAATGATATTCTATTCTTCATAAAACTGACTCTCTTTTTTATGTTTTTCTAGTATTTTTGACTTGTTTTTTTTTGTGTTTTGAATTATTTTAACTCAAGGTTAATCATGCCAGTTGAATGAACCAAAAATTCAAACCTACCAGGCTCAAATGGCTTAGTAAACAAATCAGCTAATTGATTTTCAGTGGGTACTTGAATCAATTTGATTAACCCTTTTTCAGCACAGTCTCTCAAAAAGTGATATCTAATTTCAATATGTTTTGGTTTTGAGTGTTGAACTGGATTATTGGTTATAAAAACAGCTGCAGTGTTGTCAATGTGAATTGGTGTGTGCAAGAAGTTATAACCATAATAAAGCATCTGGTTTTGAATCTAGAGAACTTGAGAGCAACAGGTTGATGCTGCAATATGCTCAGTTTCTGCTGTTGATACAAACACGTTTGTCTGCTTCTTGCATTGCCAAGAGACCAGTCTTGGACCAAGAAATTAACAACCGCCAAAGGTGGATTTTCTGTTGAAGTTGCATCCTCCATAATCACTGTCTGTGAAGGCATAGAGATTGAAGTCTCCTTCCTTTGGATACCATAATCCAAGAGCTGGTTTGCCCTTCAGATATCTGAATATCCTCTTGACTGCATTCACATGTGATTCTTTTGGATCAGCTTGATATCTGGCACAGACACAAACACCACACATAATGTCAGGCCTACTGGCTATTAGATACATATGTTAATCGATCATAGATCGATAGTGAGTCTGATCCAATGATTTGCCTTCAGGGTTAGGTCCAATCTTCACTTTAGTATCCATAGGAGTTCTGATAGACTGACAGTCAGCAAATTGGAATTTCTTCAGCATAGTTTCCACGTATTTTGATTGATTGATGAAGATTCCATCTGTTGTCTGCTGGACTTGCACCCCTAGAAAGAAAGTGAGTTCTCCTATAGCACTCATTTGGAATTTTGAATGCATAAGGTCTTCAAATTCTTTGCAGAACTGCTTGTTTGTTGAGCCAAAAATGATGTCATCCGCCATAAATCTGACTAACAGCATGTCTTTTCCTCTTTTTCTTCTAAGAGAGTTTGATCAATCTTTCCTCTTTCGTATCCCTGTTCAAGAGAAAATATGACAGAGTCTCATACCACTTTCTTAGAGCTTGGTGAAGACCATATAGAGCTTTGTCAAGCTTATAGACTCTGTGAGGGAAATCTGGATCTTCAAAGCCCGGTGGTTGACTCACATAGACCTCTTCAGCAATCTTTCCATATACAAGAAGGCACACTTCACATCCATTGATAAACAATGAATCATTGGATGCAGAATATGCTGAGAAGATTCTGATTGCCTCTAATCTAGAAACAGGTACAAACACTTCATCATAGTGGATTCCTTCTTCTTAAGTGTATCCAGGTGCCTAATCATGCTTTGTTTCTAATGACGATCCCTCTATCACACTCTGTTTCTGTATAGCCATCTGGTACGATATTGACAGGATCAGTGATTGCAAGTTGATGGATTAGAGTGTAATGCAGCGGAATAAGAACAAGAATTAGACAAATTATAGCAAGAATTTGATATTCGTATGCATTAAGAACAAATACGGTTGTAACGAGAGAATATATTTCTGTGAAAAGGAATGTTTCAATAATATCAAATGTTTCTGCTCAATCATTCACCAATTACAAATATGTTGACACTCCTTATATAGAGTGCAATCACTGCTAATATCACGGGATAGTGACATCTGGCAGATTTAGTACAAAAATAACTAAAACTTAACAAACTACTGAAATGTTCACAACTACTGAAAACATATCAGAGTGCTAAGTATAAAACATAAAACAACTGATACGAAACTACTGAAACTACAACAACTGAAGAACAAGCTCTTTAGTCGTTTTACAAAACTACTCAAAAGAAAAACATAAAACTACCGAAAGAAAACCATCACAACTACTGAAGAAGACCTCTTCAGCTGTTGTGACACGTCTGATACTTGGTCTTCAGCACTTGTGTCTTCAGACTTTGTCTTCAGCACTTGTGTCTTCAGACTTTGTCTTCAGCACTTGGTCTTCAGACTTTGTCTTTAGGACTTGTGTCTTCAGACTTGTGTCTTCAGACTTGTGTCTTCAGACTTTGTCTTCAGCACTTGTGTCTTCAGACTTTGTCTTCAGCACTTGTGTCTTCAGACTTTGTTCTTCAGCACTTGTGTCTTCAGACTTTGTCTTCAGCACTTGTGTCTTCAGACTTTGTCTTCAGCACTTGTGTTCAGACTTTGTCTTCAGCACTTGTCTTCAGCTGTTGTGGACTTCAGCAGTTGTTGTGACGTCTGTGGGACTTAAGGTTTTTCTGATCCGGCTCATTGGTTCTTTTGGTCCAACAAACTCCCCCTGAACCAATGCAGCCAAAACCTTAACTTTATTGAGGTCTCACTTATTTGGCGATAAGATTGGTCTTTTTCCTTCTTGATCGGCTAGAGAATGACCCAATTAGCACTGGCCTGGGAATAGATTTCTGAAATTTGGTTGGCATAGTATGGATAAGAACCTGACTTTGGGGAACTGGACACAGGGCTGTGGTTCTATCCATGAAATCTACTTCCCATGTATAAGCCTGTAGGATTCTCTGGTATATGCTCTGAGAAACATAATTTGTTCTTCCATGGTAAGATTTTCAGCTCCACCATCAAACAGTCCTTCACGCCCATACAGCTCTGAAATGTACTTAGCCTGTTTGCCATTTTTGAGCTCAACTGTTGTAATCTGTCTGTATGCAAACTCATCTGGGGAGTACCTTCAAGTAACAGAATGAGCTTATTTTGTTTGAAGTTCTCAAGCCTCTTGTAGACTAACCCCTTTTTATTACTCTGTTCTCTAACATCTTTTGGGGTGGCTGTTTAGTTTCATAGGCCTTCTTGAAATCTTCTTCAATTTCCCAGGGTGATACTACAAGGACCACTGTGATCTCTTCATCTACGATCCTTTTTACTTGGCCCTTGTATCTCGAAGGAATGTCTTTCTTCACAATTCTGTGAGCCACCCTAGGATCAGGCCATATTCTCACCTTTTCCTTTTGATATTGAAATGTGTTAGCAAGGGTGTACAATCTCAGAGCTTCTTCTTCTACTGATTATTGATGAAGAAGCAGCATAAGTTTTGTCTATGCTTTTCAGCATCTCATCATCATGAAGCTTTTGCTGCTGTTCTTCTTCTATCTTTACTCTCACAACTTCCATCTGTGAGGTGGGAGTGATGGGCATAGGTTTGGCTTTAGGCAAAGTTAGGACTGCGAAAGAGGCAGCCTATCTTCTTCCTCATCGTCATCCTCTTCTTCTTCTTCTTCTAGCCTCAACACCCTTCTCTTCATCTTCTTGGGTGCATCATCGGCTGTTGGTTTTGAGGGTAGGAATTGGTTTAGTGGGTTGTGGTAGTGGTGATTTTGAAGTGGAGGTTTTGCAGGTTGTTCTAGCATTCTTGTAGTGAGTGAGGCTTTTGAGTGTTTTGCTAGTTCCTTTCTGTTCCCAGCACCTGTCTCATTTAGTGCTTCAATCACCAATCCCTTAGTGTATGCTTCAGACGAACAGATCTTGGTGGTTATTGCCAAGATACTGTCCCTGGTCCATGACTTAATCTCGATCAATGATCTCCCAAGGTACTTTGCAATGAATCTGATCATGATCTCTAGTCTTTCTCTTTCTAATGCATCATAACTTGCCCATCTTGAGTTAATTTCTTCAACTTCAAGTCTCCTAATCTCTGAGTCAAGCTGTGCAGTATCGACCCCTGTCTATACAGTTGATCAATAATGGAGTCCATTGATTTACTGTGTGTAGCATCCGCCATTTTGATCATCTCATCGAGTTCGAGTTCTTTTTCTTTTCCTTCAACCTTCCTCTTCTTATATGTGACAAGAAAGTCTTTGTGACTTTCACCCACTTGATCAATGTCAGCTCCCTTCACAAACTCCTCTTCCTTCTCAGTCTCCTTTTCTTTCTTCCCCTCTATGCTCTTTCTCTTTGCTTTCACTGACTGACTCTCCCCCTGTTTTGTTGCATTGGTTGCAAGGGTTTGAGTAGCAGAAAGCCTTGTGCTCACAATCTCCTCCACCAGGGGTTGTATGATTGAGGGAAGCCTCTCATCCATGGTTTTAATCACAATGTCTGTGATCATTGGGTGATGAGAGGTAGGGATTGCTGAAAGATAGCAGCAGTTTGCTCAGAGGGGTTCTGTCCCTGAGAAGCAGTGCCAGAAATAGAAGCTGGTGGCTCGGAAGTTTTGAGTGGCTGAGTGTGTGGGAGACCTTCAGGTGAAGGTGCCATGTGGGTGTTATGTTGGTGGCAGATGGACTTGCTTTTTGAGAGAATTGGTCAAGTAGTCTTTGTAGTCTACTGACTTCTTCCTCAAGAATTGTGTTCTGGGCCAGAACATCATAAAAGAAGCCCAGGTCATCATCAGCAGATGCTGAATCACCTGACCTCCTGCTTGTAGCAGGATGTACATGCTAGGTGTAGACCAGTTTTAGCATGTGCCCATTTTTCTTGAACTGGGGACTTCCAGCCTCAGGACGATGTCCTTCATCAGCTGTTGCCTCTGGTGAGGTCTTAGCTATGTTACCAGCCTCAGTCTGATCATGTGCTGATTCAGAAGAGGTGGCAGCCTCACCAGATGTTCGTATCTACATACCACACCAGGAGATAGAACAGTTAAACCTTGGTGCTATGGCTGTCAGAAGCATGTTGATCCTCTTCCTCAATTGCTGTGGTTTTCCCCTTTGTTGGTGTTTTGGGGAGGAGGAGAGGCATGCAGCTGAGTCAGCACGTTTGCAACATGAGAGTAGGACTTTGTGGGGCGGTTGCAGTGGGAGATGGGGTAAAAGCAGTATGCACCTGGGGAGAATGGTGCTCTTCAATGGCAATCTCCTCAAATGAGGAAGATCCCAGATTAGTGGGTACCCCTTCTTTGGTTGCTGCAGGCTCCTTTTGAGAGGAATCCTGAGCGGCTGTGGCTGGTGAAGTCCTTGTATCCACTAGGGGTTATAACCAGTGGATATAGCCTGCGTTTGTGTTGCAGGGGCATCCTCAGGGGACTCATTTCCCTGAGTAGCCTTTTTTGACTTCTTTTTAGTGGGTTTGGTGGGGACTTTGGATTTGGAGGTGGTGGCTGGGTTCCAGCTGCGTGGGTTTACGCAGCTTGGCAGCCATTTTAGTGATTGGTCAGAGTTGTGCCGGGAGTATACTTCAGGCAATACAGCCGTAGCAGGGACTCCCAGGCCAACAAGTCCCTCAGCTTGAAGCTGGTTTTCAATTATGGCCATTATGAACCGAGGATATAATATCCAACGGCTAGCAAGTTGTTTTTGGGCCATATCCTTGAGCTCTAAAAATAGTATTTCAGAAAAATTTAGAGGTTGTTGCTCAAGGATGGAGTACATTACCTGTTGCCACCTTGTGGACATTTGATCCCATGATGAAGTCTTGGGGGCAAGGCAGACATTTACCATGTGAAAGATGAGACGTTCGGCATCCTGGAAATGTTTCTTCAATATGGTAGATGCACTCAGGTTACCCTGGTATCCATGGTGGGCAAATGATTGATCTATTGTGCCCTTTGGATAACCAGTTGGGAAAGTGGCATCATCCAGATTGAGGGTTTGGCGAAGGTGTCTGGAGTAATGACCACTTTTTGACGATGGACAAACGATTGAAGAGACTCTGTGTCATTCTCCTCAGAGACAAGGTCGTTTGTCCAGAATTGGTTAAGAGATTCGGCATATATGGTGCGATTTAACAGAAAAGCCGTTTTGTAAGGTGACTGAACCATTAAATCAATGGCGTTGTGAAACTTGGTCCAGTATGGCGATTTGTGAGATGTGCGACACAGTTGTGTCGTGTTTTAGTTGCATGGTCGCCATTGATGAAGAGAGGTTACAGAGTTTTTGAACTTAGGTTTGAGAAAGAAGAAAGGAAAAACTCTGAAGGTGGGATAAGGTATTTAAAGGGTAGGGTTAGAAAACGACTGAAGGTTTTGGTGTTAGTCATCAGTTGTTGAAACTACTGATGACGTGGTATTAACTTTCAGAGGTTTGGAATGACTGACCGTATTGGTGTGATCAGCAGTTGTTATAAAACAACTGAAGACTTGGTTTTAACCGTCAGACATTGAACAGCTGAAGTCTCTGATTTAGTCATCAGTAGTTATAAAACTACTGAAGACAGTTTTTGACTTCAGGTGGTGAAACAACTGAGGACTTGGTATTAGTCATCAGTAGTTTGGAAACTACTGAAGACTTTGGTTTTACCATCAGTTGTTGTAAACAACTGAAGACTTGGTGTTAGTCATCAGTAGTTGTGAAACTACTGAAGACATGGTTTTGCTTCAGTTGTTTAGAAAGAAACAGCAGTTGGGAAACTACTGAAGACAAAAAGCTCATCAGTAGTTGTCGTCATTCATTGCTTTTCAGCTGTTTCATACTGTCCTCAACACATACTCATCAGACGTTTCATCTGTTTTCAGATGTTTCATAGGACATCATACGTATTTGTATTTCTGACAACAGTAGTTGTAGCTACATCAGCTGTTGTAACTACATCAATTGTTTTATCAAATAAAGTCCTTGAGTACTGAGAAGTTAAGCTCTAGTAGTTTAAAGAAAACTTCCGGAGGGAAAATAACTTCAGTACTTATATATATGACAATAATAAACTAATGATCATCAGTACTTGTGAGCTGAGATCATCAGTAGTTGTCACTTATTCTAGCTGCAGCATACCAAGCCTTAACACTAGGTTTTGGAAAGTTGTGCTATCCAAGGGCTTAGTGAAAATGTCTGCAAGCTCATCAGCACTAGGAACAAATTTTAGATCAATCAGACCTTTGTCAAAGCAATCTCTAATAAAATGGTGTCTGATTTCAATATGTTTAGTCCTAGAGTGCTGGACATGATTCTTGACAATACAAAGAGCTGAAGCGCTGTCCATTAACAATGGGTTCTTAGTCTCTGTTATGCCATAATCCAATAATTGGTTTTGAAGCCAGAGTACCTGAGATGTATAGCTTGCAGCAGCAATGTACTCTGCTTCAGCAGTTGATGTAGCAACTGAGGTCTGCTTCTTACTCTGCCAAGAAATCAAGCAGTTGCCTAAGAATTGGCATCCTCCAGAAGTGGACTTCTTGTCAACTTACACCCTGCATAGTCACTGTCAGAAAAAGCAACTAATTTACCAGAATGTCTAGTAGAATACCATAAACCTAGAGATGGAGTGCCTTGCAGATATCTAAAGATCCTCTTGACTGCAATCAAATGAGACTCCTTAGGTGCAGCCTGAAATCTAGCACAAACACATGTAGCAAACATAATATCTGGTCTAGAAGCTGTTAAGTACAAAGACCCAATCATACATCTGTAAAGTGTTTCATCAACCACTTTACCTTTCTGATCTGTATCCAGTTGTGTGGTGTTGCACATGGGAGTAGAATAGGGCTTACACTTTGTAAATCAAACTTTTCCAAAAGATCTTTTGTGTATTTGAACTGATGAATGAAAATTCCATCAGCCTTTTGTTATATTGCAAACCTAGAAAGAACTGTAATTCTCCCATGGCACTCATTTCAAACTTCTGTTACATCAACTTTGTAAAGGCATCACACAACTGTGGATCAGAGGATGCAAAAATAATATCATCTACATAAATTTGAACAAGTAGATTATGCTGCCCAGCTTTCTTAATGAATAAAGTCTTATCTATGGAGCCTCTAGTGAAATTATTTCCAGAAGAAAAGTGATAATGTCTCATACTAGGCTCTAGGAGCTTGTTTCAACCCATAGAGAGCCTTATCAAGCTTATACACCCAATTAGGATGTTTATTGTCCTCAAAACCTGGTGGTTGACATACATAAACTCTTTCTTAATTTTCCCATACAAAAATGCACTTTTGACATCCATTTGAAAAACTTTAAGGTTGTGATAAGCAGCATAAGCTAAAGACAATCAAATTGCGTCCAGTCTGGCTACAGGGGCAAAGGTTTCATTATAATCAATACCTTCCTCTTGTGAAAACCCTGTACAACCAGTCTGGCCTTGTTCTTAACAATAAGCCCATTTTCATCAGTTTTGTTCCTAAACACCCATTTAGTGCCTATTGCACACTTACCTGGAGGTAGAGGAACAGTTCCCACACTTGCTGCTTTTTGAACTGAAAAAGCTCAAGCTGCATTGCTTCAACCCAACCATTGTCTCTAAGTGAAACATGATAATTCTTTGGCTCTAGTTGACTGATGAAGAGAGCATAGAAGCATAAATTTGACAATTGACTTCTTGTTGAAACGCCAGCATTGATATCACCAATGATTTGAGACATAGGTGATTCTTCAGATCTTGGTACACAATAAGATCTGTGCAAGTGTTTGTAGTAGGCTCAGCAGCAACAGATGGTGATGTGAAACATTTCCTTGAAACCAATCAGTAGATGGTAATTCAAGGAAGTTGAAGTTGTAGAAATCTCATCAGCATTTGTTGTGGATTGTGCTACTGAAGCTACAGGAACGTCAGTCTAGCTGAATCAGGCAGTTGATCACTAAACTTGAAAAGTGATTATGATATCATCATCATCATCAGTAACACAAATGGATGACTAGCTACAGAAGATGATGGATTCATATGATCTGCAATAGCAGGTGGTTGATAAGGAACATATTGCGGAATGTCCAGATCAAACAACTCCATAGGGTTTTGTGGAATTGTATCCTTAGGGGATCATTGAACTCACATGCAAGGTTTCTTCAACTATCTTTGTCCGACAGTGAATACTCTATAAGCCTTGCAAGTGGATGAATACCCAACAAAATACCCTGCATCCACCTTAGAATCAAACTTTTGGAGTTGATCCTTGTGTTGAGAATGTAACAGGGACACCCAAATGCTCTAAAGAATGAAATCAAGGGGGCCAAATGATGAAGAACTTCATATGGAGTCTTCATCAACCTCTGATTTACTAGAACTCTATTCTGTACATAGCAAGCTGTATTGACAGCTTCAGCCCAAAAAGTCAGTGGCAGACCAGAATCAGCCAACATGGACCTTGCAGCTTCAATGAGGGTCCTGTTCTTTCTCTCCACTACTCCATTTTGCTCTAGAGTCCTTGGGATGCTATACTGCCTCTTGATTCCCTTTGACAAGTAAAACTCATCAAGAGTGTGGTTTCTGAATTCAGTACCATTGTCACTCCTCACACACTTAACTGGTAGGGAATACTGCTTCTCAACGTGTAACACAAAGTTCATAATGGACTGAGCAGCCTCATCCTTTGAATGCAAGAAGAAGGTCCATACATATCTAGAGTAATCATCCACAATTACCAGACAGTATTTCTTCTTTGCCATACTCATTACCTTCACAGGACCAAAAAGATCCATGTGCAGTAGTTGTAAGCAGGCATTAGACTTGGATTCTTCTATGGTTGGGAATGAAACTTTATGTTGTTTCCCTTTTAAGCATGCAGTGCAGATTTCATCACAATTGAACTCCTTTATTGGAAGACCTCTCACTAAACTCTTGTGGATCAGCTGATTCATGTTTTTGAATTAACATGACCCAGCCTTCTATGCCACAGTTTAGATTCTTGGAGAGAGGCCTTGGAGAACAAGCATGGATGGCCTCTTAACTCAATTTTCTTTGACATATCCAAGGCATATACTCTTCCTATCCTGTTGGCCTTCAGGAGAGTATTATCATCCAGTACTTTGTCAATCAGGCTCAGAACCTTGAAGACAGAATCCTACAGTTCTGGCTTGTGAAAAGAGCAACATGTCCTTTGTCACACATCTGACTGACACTCAACAGATTGTATTTGAGATTCTCCACATGGTTGACATCATCAAATCTAATATCTCCATTAGACACAAATCCCTTTCCAATGATGTAACCTTTAGCATCATTTCCAAATGAGACAAATCCCTTCTTTCCCTGAGAGTATTCATGAAGAAGTGAGCTGCTCCCAGTCATGTGCATGGATCCTCCACTGTCCACATACTAGATGCTTCTTTGGCATGCTGAAGAACCCTGCACAATCATAAGAAACTAGTTAGCTTTGGAGACCTAAACCTTTTTGGTTTTGGGACTAACTTTATCAACAGATTTAACCATAGCTGGTTTCTCATGATTAACAGCTGATGAAGATGGAGATGGTGCTGAAATAGATTTGGACCTGGAATTCCTCCTAGTGGTTTGGTCACAGTGGCTTCAAGTTGGTTAACTCTCCCCAACAGATGCTGAACCATCATAACAAGCTGTGTCTGATTTGAAGCTCGAGCTTTCAGTTCATTTGACACTCCAGAGCTTGTTTTTGATGAGGTCCTGTGACCCACCATTTCCTCCTTCTTAGATTTCACAGACTTAGTCTTATGTTTATCATGAGGAACAATATCAGCTGTCTTCTGATAAACTGTATCCTTCTTAGTGGATTTGGGTAAGGCCTTGGGTTTATCAGGTTGAGATGATTGTGGTACAAACTTGGTCTCAAACTCAGTTTTCATTTTATTTATTTCTAGTTTAATGAGCTCATCCCTTGGAGCTTTAAACCCTTTTTGTACCAACATTCATCAGATAGATGATTGAATTTACCACAATTTCACATGGTTTATTCTTCATCTTGGACATCTTTACTGCTGAAGTGGAAACTACTGAAGGTGTGATCTTTAGTACTTTCCTCCTATCAGTACTAGGTACTAAAGGATTTGTAACAGCTGAAGACTGGTAATTCAACTGTTTTCCATCCGTCCTAATAGACTGTTTGATGGATTCTCAGCAGTTGTTAGTCCTTGTATTTCAACTGATTTGAAATGCTTTTCAGATGTTGGGTCTCTTTCAGTACTTGGGGTACATTGAGGAACAACATCTGAAGTACTCAGCTTCATATGAGTCTCAGTAGTTAGACCATCAGTCAATTTATTTGTTGAGATCTTAACACTAGTTTCATTCTCTGATCTTAGATTATCATTGGAGAATGACTCACAGATAATGTGTTTGGAGATTGCTTTCACTTTAGACTTAACTATGGAGTTAGGAGTAAAGTTGTTGGTGGAGCAGTATGGTTGTAACCAATGCCAAACTTCACATTTGAAGCAGTTTGCTTGCTAAGAAGCATTTCAAATCCCTTGCATGATGAGACCCAGCGTTCACACTCAACTTGGGTCACTGCAAGTTTTCTTTGAGACTCCTGTGGTCTTCCAGAATAACCTCTAGCTTGGCTTTTCATCATTTAATTGGCATTAAGCTTATAAATCTCATCACTTTTACTGTTAAGAGCAGACTCATACTCAGCTTTTCTTTTGAAAATGGTTTTCTCAAACTCAAGTTTTTGATTTATTAATGCTACATTTGCCTCTCTAATAGAGACAAAGGCAGCTATGCATGATTCAGAACATAACTTGGCTTTAGCCTCTAAAGATACCTGAGTTACCTGTGAAGATGATGCATTTGAACAGGAACCCTCAGTAGACTCCAGGGCCATGAGAGCAAGATTTCCAAATGGGTGTTCACCACCATGTTGACTAGCACCAGCATAGTATTGCTCAGTGTGACCAGACAAGTTATCAGGTAAGCTACTCCAGTCAACGACTCTAGGTGTGAAGAAGCTGTGATGAGGTTGTGATTGAGATGGAGATGGTTGAGGTTCTGGTAGTGCATGAGATTGTGGTACTATAGGAGCTTGAACTTGATTTGACTGTGGCATATAATAGCGGGATAAGGATATGGCATTTGACCCTGAGGAACAAAATATGCAGGAGATTGAGGGTGTGATGAATGACTAGAACCAGCAGAATGTTGCCCTTTGGATTGTGAATTGTTATTTGGAAAAGTCAAAAAGGGTGCAGAAGTGTTAGATCCAGTTGATCTACACTCTCTTGCAAAGTGTCCAAGCCTGTGGCATTTGTGACACTTCAACTTGCTCTTGTCAAAACCGACTTTGGTTTTGTCAGAGAGTCCAGGAAATTCCTGCCAGTTCTCTTGTAGAATTTCTGAGATCTGATATTGATCAAGGCCATTTGGCTCAAAATATCCATCTCTGCTAATCATCATCAGCAATGCCCTTCAAATCATCCATGATAAAGCATAGATTGTCACTATTATTACCAGAATGACAATCAACACTCACAAAGGCATGATTAGAATTGTTTGAGGTGAAATAAATATGCTCATCATAGTGGCATTCTGATCCTGCGTACTCTGACTCATGACTTACCAAGGCAATGTTTCCTGGTACAAAATCATCAGTGAGCTTTCCAGATGATGACAGTTTTCGTTTCTGTTCTATCTCTCTCTCAAATGTGAGCAATTTCCCATGGAGTTGGGTGAGAGATAGTTTGTTCAAATTTGCACTGTAGCGTAGGACAATAGTATATGGTCCCATCTCTCAGGCAGTGATCTGAGAAATCTATTATTCATCTGGCTATTTGTGTACTCATGTTTGACCATTTTTAATTCAGAGATCAAACAAGAGAACCGCTCAAACTGTTGAGTTAGTGTCTCACCCTTCGTATGATAGAATGTCTCATATTGTTGGGCAAGGATTTCTATATATTGCCAAGACCTCATCTGTTCCTCCAATTGTTCTTTCAAGGCATTCCAGAGGTCATGGGCAGTTTCATAATGCATTAGCCCAGAATAGATTTCATTGGGCAGTGCCATGGCCAGAATTCCATGGGCTTTTGCATCAATCTCAAACAATTTCTTTCCTCATCTGAGTATTGCTCCTCCTCTTCGGAACCATTTGATTGGTTTCCGGTTATTCACCATAGGCTTGTGTGGTCCATGTACCACTGATGTCCAACAACCTGAGATGTTAACAGACAGGTGATGGGCATTCGTCGTTGCCATATGTTATACTCACTCCTAACCAGCATTGGAGGCTTGGTTGAGGAACCAGTATTGTAAGGATCATTGGAAGGAGTAGTCATTTTAGGTCCAAATACAATTTAATTCAAGCTTTTAAAAGATTTTACACAGATCACAACAGACTCAATGAAAACCAAGAATAAATCTCAGGATGAATGACCAAAAACACAGAAAATTCAATCTCTATAACCGTTTATTGCAAAAATGCTAATTCAATCAAACTTGGATCTTGGATAGCAGTTTCAATGATCAATTATTAGACCGATCAATAATTAACCAGCTCTGATACCATTTGACGGGATCAATGATCGCAAGTTTGATGGATTAGAGTGTAACGCAGCGGAATAAGAACAAGAATTAGACAAATTATAGCAAGAATTTGATATTCGTATGCATTAAGAACAAATACGATTGTAACGAGAGAATATATTTCTGTGAAAAGGAATGTTTCTATAATATCAAATGTTTCTGCTCAATCATTCACCGATTACAAATAAGTTGACACTCCTTATATAGAGTGCAATAACTGCTGATATCACGGGATAGTGACATCTGGCAGATTTAGTACAAAAATAACTAAAACTTAACAAACTACTGAAATGTTCACAACTACTGAGAATATATCAGAGTGCTAAGTATAAAACATAAAACTACTCATACGAAACTACTGAAACTACAACGACTAAAGAACAAGCTCTTCAGTCGTTTTACAAAACTACTGAAAAGAAAAACATAAAACTACTGAAAGAAAACCGTCGCAACTACTAAAGAAGACCTCTTCAGCTGTTGTGACAACGTCTGATACTTGGTCTTCAGCACTAGTGTCTTCAGACTTTGTCTTCAGCACTTGTGTCTTCAGACTTTGTCTTCAGCACTTGTGTCTTCAGACTTTGTCTTCAGCACTTGTGTCTTCAGACTTTGTCTTCTTCAGCACTTGTGTCTTCACTTTGTCTTCAGCACTTGTGTTCAGACTTTGTCTTCAGCACTTGTATTCACTGTTGTGGACTTCAGCAGTTGTTGTGACGTCTGTGGGACTTAAGGTTTTTCTGATCCGGCTCATTGGTTCTTTTGGTCCAACATATGGTATTGTCCTTCGGGAATATCTACCAGTTGCAATACTTCTTGCTTCTTGAATTGGAGCAATTCTTCCTGCATTGCTTCATTCCAGCTATTTTCTTGAAAAGCCTCTTTGATGTTCTTGGGTACTGTTTGACAGAGAAAGCATGAGAACAAACAGATATTTCAATACCAGACTTGCTTCTTGTCACCCTCTCATTAAGATCACCAATGATGGTTTCAACTGAATGATTCTTGTGTATTCTGGTGTTGGAATGGAGTCACCAGCAATAGTCACATCAAGATTGGAGACATTCAGTTCATTATGGTCAGAGGCACATTCATCTTGTACTGTTGTTGAATTATGAAGGTTGTCAGATTCCGTTTCAATTCCTGCTTCAGCTTCAGCAGTACTTTGATTGCTTTCATCATTTGATATTCTTTGTGTTTCGGATGGAGGAGTAGCTTGTTTCTGATTTCTGATCTCAGTTGAAAGGTCATCTGAGTGTGATGGTAACAAGCATGGACCTCCTTCAGTTGAAACACTCTGATTTTGTGATGGTTGTCTGATAGGATCAGCTTGGAGAGGGACATCTTCATTCATGTATTCATCAGATGTAGGAGGAATCAATTGAAAGTTATTTCTTCTTTCTACAGCTGATGAAGTGTCACCTGAATGGAGATTTCCTGCATCAGACAAGTGAAATTAATCAAATGATTTTATAAAAGAGTCAATATCAAACAGCCAGTCGGGACCATTTGTAGATTTGGGAAACGAATGTTTCTTGAATTGAACATTTGTTGATTCATCAATAATGTTTAATCTAAGATTAAACACTCTGTAAGCCTTTGAACAGAAGAATAACCTACAAAGAATCCTTCATCAGACTTAGATGAAAACTTCCCCAGATAGTCTCGGGTGTTTAATATTAAGACAGGACTACCAAATATTTAAGAAATCCAATGAATGGTTTCTATGAAAAAGTAGTTCATATGGAGTCATGTTGCTTTCTTTTACAATTAGGCTTCGCTTTTGTACAAAGCACGATGTAACAACTGCCTCTGCCCAAAAGGTGATTGGCAGCTTAGCATCGGCTAGCATTGTTCTTGCTGCTTCAATCAGTGTTCTATTTCTCCTTTCAGCTACCCCATTTTATTGAGGAGTTCTAGCTGCACTAAATTGATGAGCAATGCCTTTGGTTGTACAAAAAACTCATGTCTTCATTTTTGAATTCAGTTCCATTATCACTTCTGATTGTTTTGACCTTAAGATCAACTTGAATTTCAATTTGTGTGATAAAGTTTTGAACTATTTGGGATGCCTTATTTTTATGAAGTAAGAAGAACACCCATGTGAATCGTGAAAAGTCATCAATGATCACCAAACAATACTGTTTCTTTCCAATACTCATGACATGAGTTGGTCCAAACAGATCCATATGAAGGAGCTTCAATGGAGTATTGTGTTGGTTCAACAACTTGGATTTATGTGAAGATTTGTGTTGTTTTCCTTTGAGGCATGCTAAACAGTGATCAACAAATGAAATTCTTTTTGTGGAAGACCAATGACATGGTTTCCTTTGACCAATCTATTCATGTTTTTAAAGTTGGTGTGCCCCAAACGTCTGTGCCAAAGCTGTGACTCATCAAATGATGCTTTTGACAAGAGACATGTTTCTTCTTTAGGCGATGTCAAACACAGGTTTAAAATATAAGTATTATTCTTCCTCGGGGTCTTTAGGACAACCTATTCTTCAGAGATCTGAAATCCATGTTTCAGAATGTAGCAATGAGTGTCTATAAAGTGAGTGGAATATTTTTTGTCGCAGATCTGAGACACGCTTAGCAGATTGAAATTCAGTTGTTCACAGTAATTCACTCTGTAAAGTGAGTGGAATATTATCACTTCTGATTTTTTTGACCTTATGATCAAGGTGATTTTCTATTTTAGTGATAAAGTCTTATTATTTAGGATGCCTCACTTTTATGAAGTAAGAAGAAAACCCATGTAAATTGTGAAAAGTCATCAATGATCACCAAACAATACTATTTCTTTCCAATGCTCCTTACATGAGTTGGTCCAAACAGATCCATGTGAAGTAACTTCAATAGAGTATTGTTTGTGTTCACCAGCTTGGATTTATGAGAAGATTTATGTTGTTTTCCTTTAAGGCACGCTGAACAGTGATCAACAAAGTGAAATTCTTTTTGTGGAATACCAATGACATGGTTTCCTTTAACCAATCTATTCATGTTTTTAAAGTTTGTGTGCCCCAACGTCTGTACCAAAGCTGTGACTCATCAAATGATGCTTTTGACAAAAGACAAGTTTCTTCTGTAGGTGTTGCAAAATTCGGGTTAAAAACATAAGTATTATTCTTCCTGGGGTCTTTAGGACAACCCATTATTTTGAGATCTGAAATCCAGGTTTCAGAATGTAGCAATAAGTGTAGTAAAGTGAGTTGAATATTTCTTGTCACAGATCTGAGACACACTTAGCAGATTGAAGTTCAGTTGTTCATAGTAGTTCACTCTGTCAAAGCTCAGCATCTCGTTTGTCATAGATCCTTCACCTGTAATTCTACCACCTTGTGAATCTCCATAAAACGCCATCGTAGTTCCTTGTATGTGCTTGAAGCATGAAGGAGGGAACGATCTCCAGTCATGTGTCGGGAGCATCCACTATCCACGTACCATAAGCTGTTGGACCTATATGGATGACTCTGCAAGCATAAAAGAACTAGTTAGAATGTGGAACCCAAGCCATGGTGGTCTTGGGTTTCCCGTTCCTATCTATTATGGTGACTTCTTGGTATTTTCCTCTAAATTATGATCTATTCAGAGGAGACATGGGAGATTGCTTATGATATCTTGCTAGAGTCTTCTTATCAACATCAACAGAAGAGTCAGATGAGTAGTGAAACCTTTGATCTCTGTTCTTTTGAAGAAATTTAAAATGTTTTTGATTTTCAAAGATCATTTTGGGATTTGAAAAGTCAAACTATTGATTTATGAAATGGTTGTTTCTTTGACTTTCCATGTTTCTTTTGTTTTACTCGTGTCATTTAGTGATCTAGATGTTCTAGATTGATTGTTATTCAAATGACTCCTGACTTGGGTTTTGCCTGATGATGTTGTTGAGATGGGTTTGTTTTGGGGAATTCTCAATCCCTTCTTATTGAAGTAACAATCAGATGTATTATGATTGTTCATATCACAAACTGAACAATATTTGTTAAAATAACACTTTTTGGTTGAGTGGTTGTTCATATCACAGATAGAGCAGTGTTGATTATAAAAGCACTCTTCTGTCTTGTGATTGAACATATCACAAATGTCACAATACATTTGTTTGTTGCTTGAATCAGATTTTGGTTTGTGTGCCTTAGCTGATTTTCTCATTTGCTATTGCGCCACTTTCTTTTTCTTGGGACGAATCAAAATCAACCTTTTTGTAGTTTGCTTCACAACACTACATTTGTTTGATTTTTTGGGCTTTTTTTGTTTCTTCAACCCATTTCTCACCTCTCTCAAACTGGTCAACGTGTTCCTTGTTGCAAATATCAAACTCAACTCCCTGTCTTAATTTTGAAGACTGAGGGTCTGATAGAGTTTTATGAGTTGAACTCGGTGATCATTTTTGTTTCTTTTGCAGTGAAACTTTTTAATTGCTGAATTGATTTTGGAGATATGATCTCATTATCAAAATTGCTCTCAGCAGTGGGTTTCACTGACTTCACATACTTCTTTTTACCTTTTAAAACAGAAGGTATGAATTTTATGAAAGCACAATTGCTTTTACGGGGCTTGAGGGTTTCATGACACTCACTGCCTTGTCTGAGCATTCTTTGATTTTGATTGGGTGACCTAATTTGATTTTATCCTCATTTGTTTCAATATAAAACATCATGTTAGTTTTGAGGATTTGTCACTTGTTTTACTATAGATTTTGGTTTCATAGTTTTAGTTTCAATTTCCTCATTGAGTGAGACAGATTCAGGCATGACAGTGTAATTGTCATTGTATGGTGGCGGACATGAATTATACCCAATCCCCGACATGTCCTTTGGATCCTTTTGAGAATCAAGCATCCCTTGCAGCTTGACTGAAGACATTTGAAACTTTTCAAGTTTCACTTCAGTCAATGTTTGTTCAGCCTTAGATTGAGCTAATTTTCCAGTAAGTAGCTCATTCTCAACTACAAGAGTGTACTTTTCACCATGCAATTTTTCAATGTCAGAGATAAGAGATTTAATTTTGATTTCAAAGCCTTTTATCTCTCTATTCATCATCTCTGACTTCACCTTTTCTTCTTTAATTTTATTAGCCAGTTTATGGTTATGCTCTCTATAACCTTGCAATTCAGTAATATATTTTTCACTACAAGGTTAGATTTTACCTCGGTAGGCATTGGAGATGGACCATCGTGATGTGAGCCATAAGTGCATGATTTTGAAATTGAGGCTTGACTTCCTCTACATACATGCTCCAATCACATACCCCATCTTGCTTCATCACGAGAGCATTGGCAGATGACTAACTGCTTCCATGAGCTTGGTTTGTCAGTTGAGGTGGATTTTGATATGATTGATGTTGTTGTGGATGATGATACTGCTGTTGTTGATTGTTGGAGTGAAAGCTTGAGTTAGACTATGAGGATGATTGGCCTTGAGAATTCCTTTGAAAGTTGTTTCTCTTGGGGGCATTGCATTCTCTGGAGAAGTGGCCAGCCATGCCACAGTTGAAGCATTTCACTTTGGATTTATCATATCCAAGTTTTGTATTCTCATTAAGGCTGAGTTTTCTGCCTTTTCTAAAGAATTTCTTTGCTCTCATAGCAATCATGGCCATTTGCCATTGCAGATCCATTTCTTCCACATCATCTGGATCCATTTCCTCCAGATCTTCTTGGATTAGATGAGAAGAAGTGAGTCTTCCTCCTAAGTATGCTTCAAAGCTTGCAATAAATGCATTGTAAGTTGCCTTTTGTTCTTCTGATCTTGTGTCTTCAGGAGTGGTTGTAGGAGTAGCAGTGACTCTGGATGTTTGGGATGATGTTGATGGATGATTGGTTGGTGGAGTTGTAATGAACCCTATGTTGTTCAGTTGATCTCTTGATGAGATAAAATCATCCTCCTTAGTGATGAAGGCATTTTCCACAAAATGAGATTCTGATGGAAATTTGTAAGCCTCAATCACTCTTGGTCCACTAAGATTTTTGCTTCTTTCATCAAGTTCCAATGCTTCTATTTTGGCTATCATGATATCCAAAGTAGTACTCTCGAGATCAAGAGTATTTTTCAGCATTGTTACATTCTATTCTAGCTTTCAGGGAGGCTATGTAGCATTTTCTTGTTTAATTCCATGATCTTGTAAGTGACTCCCATGATTTCCAAGTAATTTACCAACAGTACAAATCGGTGCAGTTGTTTGGATATTGACTCCCCCTTGGTGTGATGAAATCTTTCATGCTGATTAAAGAGCTTATCCTTGTTAATTTCTACTACTTCACTGCTTCCTTCACACATAACTTTTAGTGCACCGCACACAGCTTTTTCCGTACCATACTTCTCCAATCTTTTCAGAACATCTATCTTGAGTGCTTGAGTTAGGATAGAGTGAGCTTTCAGATCAATCTTGATTTTCTTATAATCTACATCATCAAGAGTTAGATCTTCAATGTGTATCCTTGCAGTTTTGTAATTGCAGCTTGATCTGCAGATAGAGTGACAGCGATGTGTGGCCCCTTGCATATTGAGATCTAGAAATCAGGATCTACACGTGTGATGTAATTCCTAAACCTGATTTTCCACTGTTTAAACTCAGATTTGTGTTTAAGCTTAGGAGGTTTAGGTGTATGACCAAGTTCTGAGAAATTATTAGAATCCATTTTAATAGGTAGTTTTTGACTTATTTTAATTACTGATTAGATGAACTTTTAGATTGATTAGTCCAACTTGTCGAAATAGTCCAACAGATTTCAAAATTAGATCTGTTACTTTAGTGAGTTTCTTGTTGTTAGTTTCAGCAAAGTTCTTGACAGAAATCGCTTGAATAGTAACTGGTTTATGTGAATGTTTCGGTAAGAACTTGTTGACAGAAGTATTTTCTGCTATTTACTAATTAGAGATGATGGAATACTCTATTAGCAACTCAATCACCAAATCAATCGAATTCTATTAAGGTCTTGGGTAGATCTAAACAAGAACCGAGAGCCAAAGCTTTGATACCAATTGACTGGGTTAGTGAGATTGAGATTCTCACTAAGGATCGAATATAATGACTGAGTTAATGATTGAAGGTGGGGAATCATACAATCAAGAAACATTCAATGCAGAGGAAATACTCATAAATACTTTTGTATATATTAATAAATGTGATCGATTACAAAGACTGCTAGGGTTTAGCAAGAAAAGTAATAATGCACCTAGAGAATACAAATATTCTGATTGTCCAAAGTTCTGTCACCTCATGTACAAGGTTATCTATTCTATTTATAGGCAGACAAGATGCCTTTTACAAAATGACTAAACTACCCCTAACCTATTATATCAGAATCTAGTCTAAGTCTTGATCCGCATCTTTGCTTGTTCATCCGCATTTGCAAATGCGGATGAGTTGACTTGATCAGCATTTCTTCACTTGATCATCCGCATTAGTATGTTGGTCATCCGCATTGGTTAATGCGGATGAAAAAATATTTCTGCGCATTTGTCTGGTCACCCGCATTGGCAAATGCGGATGAGCAAAATCTTGTCCGCATTACTAATTGGTCTTCCGCATTTGTTAATGCGGAAGAACAAATACTTGTCCGTATTGTTTTATGTCTTCCACATTGACAAATGCGGAAGACCATACTTGTTTTTCTTGTGCAGGATCTTCATCTGTATTTCTTCTTGGACTTGTGGGAATCCAACAAAGCAACCATCAACTCACCCATTGAATTGGCATGCATAATCCTTTTAGGGTCCAACAAGTCATGATCTGGGAGTGGTGGGAATGACTACTTCCTGATCCAGATTTTGAATTCCTGGTTCAGCATCTGTATCCATTGGAGTGCGAGGTTCTGAAGTGTCAGAGGCATCAACATCTAATGCTTGTGTACTTCCGGTAGAATGAACCTGTTCCTCCTAATCCACCTAAACATTCTCCACTTCTTCATCGTCAGTTGAAGAGTCACTTACCTCTAGTACTCCCCTGAATGACTAGAAGACTAACCTTGTGAATCTGATGTTGTTGAGTCTAATGACGGTGTGTTTAAGATATCGTACATCATTTTGGTCGATAACTCATCTTCAGGAAGGGAGAGAGGGATGTTTAACGGACTTAAAGAATCCATCATAATCAAAGAAGAACGCGGGTCCTTTTTCAGCAGGGGGTGGTGTATCTCTGAACATCAACATTGCACCCACTTCTACTTAACCCTTTGAGTTGTTGTAAACTCTCTTATTCGATATGTTGTATCCTAGAAAAATCCCTTCTTCAGCCTTTTCACTGGACTTCCTGACTGGTTTTTCTTTAGCAGCGTACATGGTGCGCCAAATGGTTCGAGGTACTCCAAATTGGGTTTACGTCGCTGTAGCAACTCGTAGCACGTTTTACCATGACGTTTGACCACCAGGACTGGATTTAGGGTGTAACATGCATTGGCAACTGCCTCATTCCAAAATTGGATTGCAGTTTCGAGTCTGCTAGCATCGATTGTGTTGTCTCTATCAAGCTCATATTCTTCCGTTCAGCAACTCCGTTCATTTGTGGAGTGTAGGCAGATGTGAAATGATGTAGAATTCCTTTCTCTTTGCAAAACGCCTCCATCCACTGGTTCTTGAATTCCATGCGGTTGTCTGAGCGAGGCTTGTAGAGAGATTCTAATATGGTCACCAGCTGTTTGAACAATTCAAATGTTTTTTATTCGGTTTCAGAAACATTACCCAAGAGAATCTAGAGTAGTCATCAGTGACTACATAACGGTACAGATCACCCGTGATGCTCTTGGTGCTCACAGGTTCAAACAAATCCATGTGTCGAAGTTCGAGAGGCAATTCAATAGAATTTACTTTCTTTCCTTGTGAGACTTTTTGGTCTGTTTGCCTTCTTACACGCTACACCCAAGAGAATCTGGAGTAGTCATCAGTGACTACATAACATTAACTCCATTTACTAAATCAGAATAAGATGATTCATCTTCCATGGATTTATGTGTCCCATTTCCTATGCCAGGAGATCGAGTCCCTCTTAGTTGCCTTTGACAAGAAGCATTGAACTTGATGATCGGTTATGGAGATCTTTGATGGATCAAAGATATATAAGTCATTATATCTTGAATCTGACATTAGGATTTGGTCCTCTGGGATAATGTAATCCTTCTTCAACACATAGCACTTCTTGTTGTCAAAAACAACCTTGAATCCTTTGTCACAGACCTGGGATACTGAAAGCAAGTTGTTCTGTAATTGCTGAACGTAGTTGACCTTATCAAACTTCACTTTCCGGTTTCCACTTCACCTTAAGCTGTGATGTATCCTCCTTTATTTCCAGAAAACGATACATGTCCCCCTTTAGTTTGTTTGACATTTCAAAGGAGGACATGTTCCCAGTCATGTGCCTAGACGCCCCACTATCAACAATCTAGGTGTTTGTGATAGCACTATAATGGACACCCTGCACATTCAGAGGAAATTATCAGTTTAGGTTTGGGACCCAAGTCTTAACTAGCTTGGGTGACCCAAAGGAATCACACATCATGAACTCAACCCGCTATCCATTTGAGGGTGAGGGCATATCAATTTTCTTATTGTTCCTAGTATCAGACACTGGACTGACTTTTCTTTCCATAACCCAGTTTTATGTAAGGCTTGTTTGTGATAAACAGACGGCTGGCTTACGGTTTGAACTTTAGGTTCATTTTATTCTTTTTGGTGGAGTAATAGAACTCCTTTTCAAAGAAATTGGTTTAGTATCATAAAGTTCTATTTTCTTTCTAGGTTTCTGATAGTAAGGACAATTAGAAGCAATGTGTCCTCTCTTTCCACAACTGTAGCAAGATCTCCCTTCTACATGTTGATGGAACTGTTTTTGTGGGGAAGTGTGAGGTACAGGTGTGACTTTAGTCTGGTTGGGTTTGGACACTTCTTATTTAGATGTTTTTGCTTCTTTAACAAAATTCATTGTTTGAACGTTTTTAACATCTTTAACCTTTTGTTTATTTGGACTTTGACGTGGAGCACGTGATTGGTTAACTGGTTTGGTCGTTTTGAGTTCAGAAATAGACATGTTTGACCCTGAATTTACATTAACCTTTTCAAATTGTTCATCCAAATTCATAATAGGCATCTTACCTTTAGATTTCACAGTTGCCTCCTTCTGTTTAGTGACAGATTCCACCGGTTTACTTGTGGAATCTGGATCACTAACTAGAGGAGTGGACACCACATGATCCTTGATTGGATTTTTATTTACTTGTCTACATTTAGCACTTAAGAAGATCTCATGTGGTGGTGGAACCACTTTGTAACCCAACCCCTCCCCGTTGTTTCATTCTTTCACTAAGTGTTGAACTATGTGAGAAAAACTAGTCCAACTGTCCAGTTTTTGTTTTAATGATTTGACTTTGACTTCTAAAACTGCCTTTTTGTTTCTTAGTTTCTTCCAGGGAGTTTAAGTAGAACTTTATGTCATTGGCTTGATTAAAAGCAAAAACCTCGGTTTCCCTTAGTTGTTTATTTAAAAGTTCTATTTTCTTTATAACTGTGCTCATTTTGTTTTAAAATCCGATTAGCTTCTGTGCATAGTTGTAAGTCATTTACTAAGCTATCATTATGGTCTAATAACCTAGCAAAATTTTAAAACTATGCTTTCTCTAAATTTATTAAATTCATTACAAGCATGACTTTCAAAGAGTTGGTCTTTGGTACTTACCTATGAAGACTCGGTTGAATTAGCCATCATAGCAGAATTTGACTGTTCGGGTGCTGCTGATTCTGAACATGTCGTTCTAAGTTCTTCTTCAATCAAGTGATCAACCACATTCGTAGTATCTTCATTATTTGACATCACTAGTTCAACTGCTATTTCACCTTCACTTGCAGAGTCATCATCCAAACCCTTGACATTGGCAATGTTCGATTCACCCGGAGACACAAAACTAAAGGTCCAATACTATCATTCGTCACCTTGAGTAGTCAAGGCCTTTGTCTCTTTGTTTGATGAGGTAGCTCCACTCGTGGATTTCTCTTGACGGTTGAAGGATGAGAATGGATTCCCGTTACCTGTTTTTCTTGGGCTTTACACATCCACGTTTGAAGTGCTCCTTTTCTCCATAGTTAAAGCAGGTAACTTTGGTTTTGTCGAAACCAAAGGTAGTGTCTTTTGTGGCTATCAAGTTTTGTCCAGTCCTCTTTACAAACTTTTTCGCTCTTCGGACAACACTCGCCAAAGCCCACATAATATCCATTCTTTCTAGTTCATTTTCATCCACCTGCTCGTAGTCTTCATCAGCCAGATGGCAATTTCCAATCTTTCCTGCAACTAGACAATCATAAGAAGAACAACTACTGCTAGAAGGTCCATATGCTCCTTTGCAACCTCCACAGTAATATTTCCAAGATTCTCGGTCTTCAAGTTGGTAGCATTTGCTTCAGGTGCGATATATTGGGTACTAGATGACCCTGACGTTTCAGATCCTGAAGCTGTGGTTTGAGAAGGAGCGGTTGAACTAGACATAAATGTTGTTTGAAGAGGTGCTCTTGAACAGGTTGGAGTGGGAGAGGAGTTATAAAATGAAGGATTCTGGTCATAGGATCCTTTCTGTGACCTATACTTCATCCTCAGTTCCTCCTACCTCAATTTCAGGATGAAGTCATTTATGTCTAATTTTGCCAGTATATTGTTCTGTCTTAAGTTAGACAAAAATGAGTCCCACTTCTCTGGCAAACCATCGGCAAAGGTTGACACTTTGTCTTCCATTGACGTTGTGACCCCATGAGTGTGCACCTCACTCATTGGATGATAGAACCTGTCTATGACATCATCCAAGCTTTCTTTACCCATCGAAGAGAAGTTATCAAACTCCTTCTTCAGAGCCTTTGCCTTTAAATCTTTCAACGTTCCATTCCTATCGTATCGTTTCTCCAAAGCTTTCCATAACTTCTTAGCATGTTTGTTCTCTAAAAACTGATGGAATATGTCTTTTGGTAATGACTGAGTCAACATGACATACACCTTCTTCTCAGCATTATACTTTGCTTTTTGGCTATCAGTCATACCGCCCAAGGTTAATTTAACACCATCAACACCAACTGGCATACTATAACCTGTCTCAATAGATTCCGAAAGGTTAGGATCAACTCCATTAAGATAGATCTCAAATCGCTGCTTCCATTGTGGATAATCATCTAATGTTATAAGTTTAGGTGGTTTATTGTGATTCCCAATTTCATTTTCCAGAAGCAAAAGGTTCAGGATCCGTGAGTCTCTACCGGCAGTAAACGCAGAGAACTAATCTTCCATCTCTTTAAACTTTGAACTGTAGAACTCAATTGATTTACTTGTGCAAATGGAACAGGTGCGAATGAGTTACTCATGCGATTGGACTAATATGGATGAGGCAATCGTGCGATTGGACAAATGCGGATGGCCAATGTGGATGACTCAGTCGTGCGAATGAGAGGTGCGAATGAATTCAATCGTGCAATTGGATTCAGTCGTGCGTATGGAGTGCGCGATGGAGACAAACAAATGAAGATTTACAGTCGTATGAATGGATGAGCGACTGAGTTCAATCATGCGAATGGGAAGAGCGATTAAGTTCAGTCGTGCGACTGAAAGCTGCTGATTTTTGAAAATTCGAAGGTTTTTTACACTTTAACACAAAAAACATGATTTTTCAAGAACCCTAATCTGCCGTATGCCGAAAAACATAAACTTTTAGACCTTGAAACGTCGAAACACTATTTTACTAAAAAAAGGTGACTCTTTGAATGAAAAACGTGATTTTTGCTCCGAAAGTAATCGAATCACACGCAAAATCAAGAGCCAATGCTCTGATACCACTTGTTAGGACCATGTACGTACGGAGTACTAACTGATAATGCATGAAACCAGATCAAATAGTGCGGAATTCTATTGATTGGCGATCCAATCAGTGAGAACGCAGTTCAGATCAATCTAACGATTAAAGAAACATTAAGAATGATTAGAACATGATCAACTACGAACTATGAATTTGGAACAGGCTTTCTGGAGTCTCTATACGGCTAGGGTATGAATATGAGTCAAAATTTTTGAAGTGTTTAGTTTTTCCACGAATTAGGTGGTATTTATAGGTTAGGGTTTGTCAATCGTATGACTGAACCATTAGTATGGTTCAGTCGTGCGCCTGAATCATGCGATTGATCCATACACACGACTGAAGGTTCAGTCATACGGCTGAGCCATTCTTATGTCTTAATCGTGCGACTGACCCAGTCTCCTGGTTCAGTCGTGCGATTGGTCCATTAACATGAAGTATTCATGCATATGGTGCATTAGCATGGTCCACTCACATGAAGACTTCATATGATTAAGTTTGAACACGTTTCTCAATGATTATTGACTAAGAACTATGTATAATAACCTCAAACCTATATAGTTAGTTCAATATGCTTTATTACACAATAAACAATGAAACATTAAATATTATAAGCATCAATCACATATTGTATTTCATTCAACTCATTCATTACATATATGTAAGACATGACAAACATTTTATATTAAGCTTCTAAACTAGGTATATATGTATCAACAAAATCAAAATAAAATGAATATTTCAAAATGCTAACTAGAAAAGATATAGCTTGTTTATTACCTTGCATACCAAAGAATTCACAAATTATTAGTTTGTTTTACCTTAATTTGATATTATAAGTGTTAAATTCTTATTTTATTTTATTGTTTGAATGATATGGAATAGCAAACATATATACACTACTATAAACATGTACTCCCACGCTAGTGCGCTACACAATGAGATAATGATTTTTGTTATATTGTAGGTTTTTTTTTTTTATACAATTATATAACAAACATGTGATTGGTATGGGAGAATTTTGAACATCCTTTAAGATGTAATATATCAACGCTCAAACGCCGACTCACTTGCAAATCTATATCTTTCATAATTTAAAGTTCAACATAAAAATTTAAAAGATTATTCTTGTAAAAAACCAACAAACTTTTACAAACCCAAACTATATGAATTTTTATATTTTCTAAACATGTTTCAAACTTTAAATATGACATACTTATCATATTAATACGAAACACTAGGTTCAAACCAAACCATATGAACCAAAGATAAATTGAAAAAAGTCACAAAAAAGTAAACACTAAACACTTCAAATTTATATAGGACATAATTGCTATATAAACAAAAAGAACTGAGTTTAAACCAAATTGTATGAACCAGAAAAATCACAAAAAATGAACACTAATGAAGTTTAACCATAAAACATATAACACTCTATGATCTTGCACAACAAAGAACATGAAGATCATAAGTTGTTCCCCCTCAAGTCCAATGACCCCTTTTTATAAATGTTACCCTCTCACTTTGCTTTCTTGGTCAACGTAGGATACAAATGTATCTATTAAACTATATAGAGAGACAAACCTGTAAATCATGAATTATGTTTACATCAAAACTTGTATCAAATGCAATAATATTATTTTTAAGTATCTTAAAATTTGATTAAAATTAAATTATAATCCCAAAAAGTTGTATTACATAATAATATAAACTAAATAATATGTGTCTTAACATGGGGTCTAAGCTTGAGTTAATTAAATATCTATATAACTGAAAACTTTTGACTTTTATAAAACAAAAAAAATATAAAACTAATAATATCACATATATTTTTCAAAACATAAAATCATACATTTCCAGTAGGGCTGTCCACAAACCGAACCGAACCTAACGCAGCTCCGCTCGAACTCGGTTCGGTTTTAAACCGAGCGGCTTGGTTCAGTTCGAATTTACAAATTCGACTGCAAACTTCATGCTTGAATTCGGTTCGGTTTTAAATCGAGCACTCAGTTTCACTCAGTTTTGTTTGGTTAGTGATATAATTTAAAGCAAAACTAATAATTCATTCACAAGTTTCAACTTTCAAGTTTCAACCGTAGTATATTCACCAATGCTTGTGCAAATGTTCTTTAAGACCCAAATTATATAAAAAAAATCTACCCTCAAGATATCGTGATTAGGAATGTTGGGGTTCAAAAATTGAATAAACTAAAGCTTACCAAATCATAATTACTGTCAACTGAAGATCTCATTGTACAAGTTCAAAGACAAGTTGATCATAACAAAAGCAACAATACAATACAATTCAACATGACAAAGTCAACATCAAGACAATTAGAAAGTCAAAATTAGGTGATGTTATAATAATAATATAAATAGACCCACTAGTGTATTTTTGCATGTCTGGCTCTTTTGTGTGTGTTTCTCATAGTGTAAGTCACCACCCAAGGAGAAATCCTCTCCGTTGGGTGGGTTTGATTTCACCGGCCATCTATGATTCTCATTGTAACTTTTTTATCAACATCAATGAAATCATTGTAAAGAATATTTGAAGAGCTGAAGTAACCAAAGTCTTTCTGCATACATACTACACAAGTACCAAAGAAGAATGCTTCGGAAGTTTCACACAAGCAACAGAAATACTCTAAGTGTGAAATCTTCTGAAGCCAAGACCAATATCTTCTGAAGCCAAAGATGAAGTCTTCTGAAGCTCAACTCTTGAAGATAGATTTATTTCAAAGACTTTTAACAACATGCTTTATCTTATGTACTTTTCCATAAAGCTGGACCCATTTCCACTGTAACTCTGTAAAGTCACCAACTTGCATGAGTTGATGAAAAGGTCCATGCTTTTGGTAACTGTACATTGAGGTCTTGAGTTTGTAACTTTCTACTTTATGTACTTTATCCTTTTTGTAATAGATAAGGATGTGAGCTATGGCATGTCATAGTCACAAAGTCAAAAAGGCAATCTGCCAATTGATTTTGTTGTGTGTCTAGTCAATTGTATCCGGCTGGCTTTCATTGTATGGCCGGCTGTAGGATGTAGTATAAGTATCTCATGTTCTTGTAACCTTATTTTTATGCTTTGTAACACTTGTAATAGAACATTGAGAAAGCAATATACTGCAATCTTGAAAACCATCTCCTTGTGTATCTTGCTCTTGTGTTCTGTCTCTTAATTACTTGTGTTCTTAGTGTCTTTACTTGTGGTTAATCCAGTTCATTGTTTGATTAAGTTTAGTTACTCTCCTCTTTGTGTTGTTGTGTTGTATTTGACCACCCTTAAACGGTCCTGCATTTGGTATCAGAGCTTTCAGGCTCTTGATATAAGATCTCACCATCTTAAGATCCCTCACTCACACAAATACTAAAATTTTCAAATTGCAACTAGTTCTAAAACTGATATGGAAACTGGAACCATGAACAAGTCCCCACCGATCACTCTTGATGACTTTGACACCTGGTGCCTAAGAATGGAAGGTTTCATCAGGTTTCTAGACTCAAGAATGTGGGAGTCTGTTGAGAATGGACCTTACATACCAAGAACCCCTTCTGCTACTGGTGGTGGTATGATCTCCAAGGTTATGGCAAACTACTCTGATGAAGATAGGAAGAGAGTAGAGATTGATGAAAAGCCATGACAGCCCTCAGACTACTTTTCCAAACTCTGTATACAGAGGTTTCAAGAAATGCAAAACAACTAAGCAGTTGTGGAATGCATTGAAACTGATGTATGAGGGTTCCTCTGAAGCTAACGAGAACAAGAAGGATCTCCTGAAGCAGCAGTTTGAAAACTTCACCTTCAAAGCAGGTGAAACCATGACTCAGCAACACTTTAGGTATGTTGAGATTGTGGATACCTTTATGGATGGAGGAGTTCCTCTTGAGAACAGAGACATTGTAAGGAAGTTTATATCCTCACTTCCTAGGCAGTGGACACACTACTATGTGGTGATCAAGAGGACTGAGAATCTCAAAACTCTCACTCTGAAAGAGTTATATGGCATTCTTAGTGGCTACCAGATGAAGATGAACATGCAAGGTTCATCTGGCAACTCCAACAATCAAATGGGTTCAGCCCTTCATGTGGTTGAAAAGGATAGCATAGAACCCCAACATCATCTTATATGCTACCCTAACAACTCACCAAAGGGTCCTTTCATCACCTTCCTAGAGACACCAAGGGAGAACTACACTCAAGGAAGCCCATTCCAATAGACAAGCTCTTCCCAAGCTTTTGTGTCCTTTAATGAAAGTTGTGGCAGCTTTCTTTTCACCCTTGAAGACCTGGACTGTATCCATCCAGATGATCTAGAGTACATGGAGATACTCCAACATATGGCTTTTCTCACTCATAGAGCCAAGAAGTTCTACAAGCGGACTGGAAGGAAGTTTCCCAGCAGTGCAACAAGTGGAAAGTTTGGCCTGGACAAAGGCAAAGTCAAGTGTTACAACTGTAACTTGATGGGCCACTTTGCCAGGGAGTGTAAGGCACCTAGAACAAATGGTGGCCAAACACAGTCCAGACCCAACTACACTAACAAGGCTCCATAGAATGAGAAGCCAAAATAGCAGGCTGTTGTTGCTATTAAAAATGGTGGAGATGACATAGCCCTTGGTATCCCTTCCTCAAACAGACTTTGTATGAAGGAGTCTATGCAGTCCACATCAATGTGAACTTGAGGAGGTTGCTGATATGTACAATTTCCAATGTGACTTTCATGAACACACACCCTGTGTGGCTGGTTCTGGTCCTGATTGGCTATTTGATCTTGATTTAGTTACTAACTATTTTCACAAATCTTGTGAGATTGTTTAAGGATCTGCAAAAAACTTAAATATAGGTGATCCTGATCCAAGATTTGAGCTGAGAAGACCTTCAAGTAACACATCTTCAGCTCCAGTTGGGACTACTTCTGCAAATGAAGTCTCTATCAACACCACAATGACACATTCAGCTGATACATCTAGTATGCCTTCAAATTCCAGCTCAGAGGCTCCACAACCAGATAAAGATACTTCAAATGCAGAAGACAATGATGGTAGTGGTGATAGTGATCGAGACTTTCTTGATGCTGATAACCACTCCATAGATGACAACATCAATGATGTCACACACCCCTTGGATCAAGTTTCTCTTGATAAGTGTGCTGATGTAGTGGGAGAAACATCTATGCTAGATCTAAATTTCTCTAATTTAGATCTTTCTCAACAACTTGCTGTGATCCCTCATCTTATGATCCACAAGTCGCATCCCACTACAAACATCATTGGAGATGTTGTCTCAGGGGTAAGAACAAGAGGATAAACCCATGAAGCAAATATTTGTCTTCACTCTTGTTTCTTGTCCCAGATAGAGCCAAAGTAAGTTGATGAGGCTTTGAAGGATAGAAGTTGGGTTGAAGCTATGCAAGAGGAGATGCTTCAATTCAAAAGACAGAAACTTTGGAACCTATGTCCTCTTCCTTATGGGAAGACTAGCATTGGAAGAAAATGGATGTTTAGGAACAAGAAAGATGATAGAGGCTTTATCATCAAGAACAAAGCTAGACTAGTTGTTCAAGGATACACACAAGAAGAAGGAAATGACTACACTAATGTCTTTGCTCATGTAGCAAGACTGGAAGCTATTAGGATATTTCTAGCATTTGCTGCATCGAAAAACTTCAAGGTCTATCAGCTTGATGTAAAGTGTGCTTTTCTGTATGGAGTGATTGATGAAGATGTGTATGTCAAACAACCACCTGCTTTTGTAGATCCTGATCATCCTGATTATGTCTGCAAGCTTGACAAAGCTCTTTTTGTGCTACATCAAGCACCCAGGAAATGGTATGAGACTTTATCTCAGTATCTTTGCAAACATGGATACATGAGAGGTACTATTGATGGAACTCTCTTCATCAAAGGAAAGGGAAATGACATATTGCTAGTTCAAGTGTATGTAGATGACATCATCTTTGGTACAACTAATCCAAAGCTCTACAAAGACTTTGAGAAGTTGATGAAGGACAGATTTGAAATGAGTGCCGTGGGGGAACTCAATTTCTTTCTGGGAATTCAAGTGAAGCAAGTGAAGATGGCATCTTCATAAGTCAGTCAAAGTATGTTCAAGACATACTCAAGAGGTTCAACATGACTGATTGTAAGATTGCTAAGACACCCATAGCCAGAAACCACTCCCTTGAACCTGATCTTGAGGGGGAGTGTGTAGATGAACACTTATACAGGGTTATGATTAGGTCTCTTATGTATCTTACAACTAGCAGACTTATATAATATTTGCCACTTGCATTTGTGCAAGATATTAAGCCAACCCTAAGATGTCTCACCTTATCACTGTCAAAAGGATTCTAAGATACCTAAAGGTGCTTCAACACTTGGTTTATGGTATCCTAAAAATCCTGACTTCAATCTGTATGCTTATACATATAGTGATAATGGTGGCTGCAACATGACTACAAAGTCTACATCTTGGGGATGTCAGTTTCTTGGTGTGTAACACCCCGAATTTCTATTTAAACGAAAGGAAAAGTAAATAGAAAGAATAGATAAATAGCACATGTGGAAGTGGAAAAGTGTACAAAGTACAAAACCTTATTATTTTAAGGATTCAAGGGGCATGGTCGCCCATATCAAAAGCAGAAAGCTGCTTTTTCTCTCGGAGGAAGAAAGAAGAGAGAGAGAGCCTTGGTTCTAGAGAGAGAAAAAGGAAGAAGCAAAGGTAAGTCTTCTCTTCTATGAGCTTGGTTTTGTTGATACATGTATGTCCCTAGATAATGATATGAAATGTAATAGATCTTGTTTATATGATTCTGATGTAATTTGATATGATTAATGAAATGATATTGATTGTTTGTGATTTGTAATGACTAATATTTCATTAATGAGTCGATATTGAATTGGTTAATTAGGTTAGTGATTGTTTGAATGGTTACACATAATGTTTATTAATTAATACATTCAAACTTAACATAATGAAGTTCTCATGCGAATGGCCCATGCGAATGGACCACACGCATGAATAACTTCATACGATTGACTCAGTCGCACGACCGAACCAGGAGACTGGATCAGTCGTATGATTGACACATAAGATTAGCTCAGTCGCACGACTGAACACCCAGTCGTGCGGATGGATCAACCGCATGGTTCAATCACACGACTGAACCATACTTATGGTCCAATCGCCCGAATGAACAATACTAACCTATAAATACAATCCAATTCGTGAAAAAAAAAGCATTAATTCTATTACGACTCCAGACGTACCCTAGCCGTCTAGAAGCCTCCCAATTCATTCTCCAAGTTCATAGAACACATTAGATCGATTCTCAATCGATTTCTAACGTTAGTTTCAATTCTTTATTGATTCTTCGTGTGTTCTCACTGATTGGATCGCCAATCAAATAGGATTCCGCACTATTTGATCTGGTTTACACGCTAATCACTAGGTATTTCATTCAAATACCAGGTCCTAACAAGTGGTATCAGAGCTTTGGCTCTTGATTACGTGTGATTCAATCAAGATTGATAAAAAGTTTGTGTTTTTGCACTAAAAACGCAATATTTTGTGTCAAAAGTGATCTTGGACGTTCCCTGCTCATCAAAGTTTGGTTTCTACAGACTTAGGCGATTAGACCTTGCGAAATTTCGAATTTTTACGGCTAAAACACGTTTAACCTAGAAATTTTCGCAAAACAGCAGCTTCAGTCGCACGAGTGAGCCATTTGCACAACTGGACCTCATTCGCATTGCTCAGATGCACGATTGGACCTAGTCGCATCTCCATTCGTACGATTGAACCATTCGTTCGCAGTGTTCATACGCATCAGCTTCATTCGCACGACTGAACCAATCGCTTAGTTCAGCCGCATGATTGAACCATTCGCATAGTTCATTCGCACGGATAGCCCAATCGCATCCTTCAGTCACACCAGTTGACAGTTTGTTTTAGTAGACTTAAAGTTATTCACCATGGAAGATCAAATGTCAGCCTTTACTGCTGGGAAGGACTCTAGGATCCAGAACCTGCTATTACTTGAGAGTGAGGTGGGTAATCATAATAAACCACCAAAGCTCTTAACGTTAGATGAGTTTCCCCACTGGAAACAATGTTTTGAGATCTACCTCAATGGATTGGATCCGAATCTGTGGGAAGCTATCGAGATAGGGTATAGTACGCCGGTGGGAGCCGATGGAGTAAAGCTAACCTTAGGAGGGATGACAGATGCGCAGAAAGTTAAATATAATGCAGAGAAGAGGGTTTATGCATTGATTACATAGTCTATCCCTAAAGACATTTTCGACCAGTACTCAGAGAATAAGCAGTCCAAGAAACTATGGGATGAGCTGGAAAAGAGGTACGACGGGAATGCTTCATTGAAGGCAATCAAGGCTAAGGAGTTAAAGAAGGAATTCGATAACTTCTCATCGATGGGAAACAGAGTTTGGACGATGTTATACATAGATTCTACCATCTGATGAGTGAACTGCATACACATGGGGTGGCTACTACCATGGAAGAGAAAGTTACTAACTTTGCAGACGGATTGCTGGAAAAGTGGGCTTCATTCGTGTCTAACCTAAGACAGAATGGAATGCTAACAAAGCTGGATATAAATGACTTCATTCTAAAGCTGGGAGAAGAAGCACTTAGGATGAAGAACAGAGCTCAGAAGTCTTCGTATACTCAGAATCCAGCTTTGTACAATGCCACGCCTCAAGCTAAGACATCTGGAGCACCTCTCCGGACTGCATTTGTGTCTAGCTCATCGGGTCCTTCACATGCTTCTCTTTCAGGATCAGACATGTCAGGGTCTACTTGTACCCATCATATTGGATCTGAAACAAATGCTACTAGACTGAAGACCGAGAACCTCGGTAATGTGACTATAGAAGTAGCTCGAGAACACATGGATCTTTTGGTTGCAGTGGTTCATTCTTATGATGGACTTGTTGCTGGGAAGATTGGAAACTGCCATCTGGCAGACGAGGACTACGAGCAGGTAGACGAAATGGAGCTTGAGAGAATGGACATAATGTGGGCCTTAGCTAGTGCTGTCCGGAGGGCGAAGAAGTTTGTGAAAAAGACCAGACAGAACTTGGTAGCTACTAAGGATACCACATTTGGCTTTGACAAGAGCAAAGTGACTTGCTTTAACTGTGGAGAGAAGGGGCACTTCAAGAGAGAATGTGTTAAGCCAAAGAAGACGGGTAATGGGAACCCATTCTCGTCCTTCAGTCGTCAAGACAAGCAAGCTACGAGTTCTACTTCATCAAGCAAGGATCCAAAAGCCTTGACTGCTCATGATGAAGAAGGACAGTACTGGAGCTTTAGGTTTGTCTCTCCAGGGGAATCAAACATTGCAAGTGTAGAAGACATTGACGATGATTCCGCGAGTGAAGGAGATCTAGCAGTTGAGATAGCAATATCAAATATTGAAGAGACAACTGCAACTGAGGTCAGCTACAAGCCTAAAGAGGAGACTACCACAGCAAAGACAAAAAAGACAGAATCACCAGAACCAGAGACATCTGATGCTGCGTTGATGGCTAACTCTTCTGAACCAACTCAGGGTGTTCGCTACAATGCTAAAACTAACACGTGGATTGTAGACAGCGGAGCATCCAGGCACATGACAGGAAACAGGGCTCTTTTATCTAACGTCAAGCAAATAAAAGGAGGGCATGTTTCGTTTGCTGGAAACAAGGGAGGATATATCTCAGCTCAGGGAGAAGTGGGAAATCAGAAAGTTAAGTTTGATAAGGTGAACTAGTGAACTAGTGAACATAAAGTTCAACCCATTAGCCAGTCGACTGTTTATCACAAACAGGCATTGCACAAATCTGGCTTATGGAAAGAGAAGTCAACCTCTGTTTCTGATAATGATGACAAGAAGGAACCTGAGCTACCCTTACCTTCTAAGGGTCAATGAGTTGAATTTCTGATGTGTGATGCCTCTGGGAAACCCAAGCCAGTAAAGGCTTGGGTTCCTAACCTAAACTAATCCTTTACATTGTATGAGCAGGGTGTTCGCTACGGTGCTGAAACTAACACGTGGATTGTAGACAGCGGAGCATCCAGGCACATGACAGGAAACAAGGCTCTTTTATCTAACGTCAAGCAAATAAAAGGAGGGCATGTTTCGTTTGCTAGAAACAAGGGAGGATATATCACAGCTCAGGGAGAAGTGGGAAATCAGAAAGTTAAGTTTGATAAGGTGAACTATGTTCAACAACTTCAAAATAACTTACTTTCTGTGTCCCAAATCTGCGATAAGGGATTTAAAGTCATCTTCAACAACAAGAGGTGTTACGTGCTCAAGAAAGATTACGTGATCCCAGAAGACCAAGTTTTGATGACTGCTTCAAGATATAAAGACCTTTATGTTTTGGATCTGTCAACAGCTGCTACAACGGATCATGAGGTTCAGTGTTTTCTATCTAAAGCAACTGAGAAGGATTCCATCTCCTGGCATAGGATAATGGGACACATTAGTCAAAGGAAGATGAATCACTTGATTCAGAAGGATCTGGTGAGAGGAGTTAATGTCACGAACTTCCAGCTTCCTGATTTTTGTGTAGCTTGCAAGAAAGGCAAACAGACGAAGAAGTCTCATAAGGAAAAGAAAATTCATTTAATAGAACTTCCTCTTGAACTTCTTCCCATGGATCTTTTTGGTCCACTCAGTACAAAGAGCATAGCAGGCGACTTCTACTGTTTTGTGGTTACTGATGACTACTCAAGGTTCTCTTGGGTAATGTTTCTGAAATCTAAATCAAAAACATTTGAGTCATTCAAGGAGTTAGTAACCACACTGGAATCTCTCTACAAGCTGAAGGTTAGACAAGTACGCTCAGACAACGGGACGGAATTCAAGAACCAGTGGATGGAGGTTTACTGCAAGGAAAAGGGAATTGTACATCAATTCACTTCTGCCTACACGCCTTAGATGAATGGCGTTGCTGAAAGAAAGAACAGAAGCTTGATAGAGACTGCACGGACTATGCTGGTAGACTCGAAACTGCCTATGTAATTTTGGAATGAGGCAGTTGCTAATGCATGTTATACACTGAATCGAGTTCTGATTGTCAAGCGCCACAGAAAGACATGTTACGAGCTACTACAAAGACGCAAACCGAATTTGGAGTATCTCGAACCATTTGGCGCGCCGTGCACACTTCTGAAGAAAACACAAGAAGGTAAATTCAGTGAGAAGGCGGATGAAGGAATCTTTCTAGGATACAACATACCGAACAAGAGGGTTTACAACAACTCAACGGGTCTAGTAGAAGTGTGGTGTAATGTTGACGTTCAGAGATATACCACACCAGCTACTGGCAAAGGACCCGCCTACTTTTTCGACTATGATGGATTCTTCAAGTCCTTCAACATCCCTCTCTCTCCCTCGGATGACGAGTTAGCTACACGGATGATGTATGATATCTTGAATACACCAACATCTAGCTCACAGGGAGAATCATCTACTCAGTCAAGGGGAGTAGTCGACGACAGTGACTCCTCCTCTGAAGATGAAGCTGAAGAAGATAACCAGAACAGTCAGGAGGAACAGGTTCCAGTTCCTGAAAGTCCACAAGCATCTATCAGTGATGCACCTTCGACTTCGGAGCCTCAAACTCCAACTACCTCAGATGCAGAACCAAATGTTCATAATCTGGTTCTAAGGTAGGTGTTCCTACTACTCCAGGATCACGACTAAACGTCTATCATCCCTTAGACAATGTCATTGGGGATGTCAGATCAGGAGTACAAACTCGAAATCAGCTATACTCAGCTGATTACTCCTCAGTTATGGAGAAGGGATATATTCATGATGGTGCTTATAGGTGTTTTGTTTCGCAGTTTGGTCCAAAATACGTCAGTGAAGCACTAAATGATGAGGTGTGGGTGAGTGCCATGCAAGAAGAACTTCTTCAGTTCAAGAAGTTAGGTGTCTAGACTCTGGTTGATAGACCTAAAGGTGCTAAGGTCATTGGCACTAAATGGGTCTTGAAATGCAAGAAGGATGACCAAGGGGTCATTATCAGGAACAAGGCTCGATTGGTGGTTCAAGGATTTCGCCAAGTCGAGGGAATTGACTACAATGAAGTGTTTGCACCCGTGGCAAGGATGGAAGCCATTCGCATCTTCCTTGCCTATGCATCGCATATGAAGATTAAAGTCTACCAATTAGATGTGAAGAGTGCATTCCTTCATGGGGAAATCAGAGAAACAGTCTATGTCAGTCAACCCGAGGGATTTGAAGATCCTTATCATTGGGATAGAGTTTACAAACTCGACAAGGCTTTATACAGGCTTCATCAAGCTCCAAGAGCCTAGTATGAGAAACTCTCGACTCATCTTGTGAAACACGGCTTTCGCAGGGGAGTCATTGACTGCACGCTGTTCATCAAAGAAAAAGATGGCGACCTACTGCTCGTACAGATCTATGTCGATGACATAATCTTCGGTTCAAAGAACGAAGAGTTATGCAAAGAGTTTGAAGGAGTTATGAAGAAAGAATTTGAGATGAGTGCTATGGGGGAGATGAAGTTCTTTCTCGGGTTACAGGTGGATCAGACTCCAAATGGGATATTTCTACATTAGACCAAGTATGTAGGAGACATTCTCAGTCGTTTTGACATGGAGAATGCTTCTACTACTGGGACTCCACTTGCTACGAATCACGATATAGCACCTGATGAAAATGGAGATCTTGTAGATGCCACAATGTACCGAGGAATGATTGGATCCCTCATGTATCTCACTGCCTCAAGACCTGATATCATGTATGCTACATGTTTATGTTCTAGATATTAGGCTAAGCCTAAGGTCAACCATCTGATCGGGGTCAAGAGGATAATTCGTTATCTGAAGGGTACACCCACACTTGGGTTGTGGTATCCTCATGATGATGACTTTGAGCTCACGGCGTATAGTGACTCGGATTACGGGGGCTGTAAGATGAATTACAAGTCTACATCAGCAGGGTGTCAATTCTTTGGGAGGAGATTAGTTACCTGGCAGTGTAAGAAGCAGACATCAGTTGCATTGTCAACCTGTGAAGCCGAATACGTTGCTACTACAAGTTGCTATTCATAAATCATCTGGATTCAATAGCAAATGCGGGATTACGGTTTAAAGTTTTCTTCTACTCCTATTTTTGTGGATAACTCTGCTGCAATTGCAGTAACTAAAAATCCGGTCCAACATCCAAAGACCAAACATATCGGTATTAAATACCATTTCATAAGAGATTGTTTTGAAAAGAACTTAATTGATGTGGTAAAAATTAATATTGATTTTCAACGCGCTGACCTCTATACTAAAGCCTTTGATAAACCACGCTTTCAATATTTGCTAGAGGTCAACGGCGTTAAAAACAAAAGTGATGTTATTTCTGATGATGATCATGTGTAGTCCGATGTAGTTAGTAAATTTTTATTTTATTTTATTTTATTTGTTTATTCTAGTCTGTTTAAATTAAACTCATGTTATTTTGCTGTTTATTAAAATCCTAAAATAATTAAACCACTTATGATTTTAGTATTTTAGGGGGAGAATAAGTCAGCAAGTAACATTAAAAAAACGAGGGAGAAGGAGTGGAAAGCTGATATAAGGTAGATCGTATCTGTGATACCGATTCAAACCCTTTGGAATATGATAGTACACAGGAACAAATCAAGAGGGACTTTAAAATTTTAATTTAGAAAAGATGCAAAAATTCAAAGTATAAGTCTGTGTAGTCTAAGCAATATAAAAGGGAAGATGATAGAAAAACTAGTAACTCCTAAGGTAACACAACGAGAGTAGACGTAGAGGTTGCTAGACCACAATTGATATGTCGGTAGATTCAACACAATACATGATTAGACCTGACTGGTGATCTCAAGATCAAACTAAGTTGTTCAACTGACTGTGGGCTTCCATCTTATCACTGGTTAACACAATCAACAATATTCCAATAAGGGGTAATGAGCATGTAAACGCCACAAATATGTGCGGATGACCATAAATAGAGCAAAGCACGAAAAAATGAAAGAAAAATGCTATCAAGCTAATGACTTATGTTTTTGGTGCATTTTGTGCAAAATAAAATTAAGCTACTCTAACAAGGAGATAGGTTGTGTGCCTCTCTGCTGTGCGATGGCACTGACCTGAGGATAAGCATAACCTAGATATTCTAGAATTCATTGTTGTTTTCCGCCTCTCTGTTGTGCGATGGCACTGACCTGAGGATTGGCTTCTCTTTGAATGCTCTAAGAATAGTCTCTTCTTGTAAAAATACCCGTAGACCGCTCAAAAGCTCCTGAGGAATGTTGATTACCATATAAGTGTGGGATCCACAAATGTTAGTTGAAATAACTAAACCTAAATCTATCACCAGTCTGTGTCAAAAGTCTGTGTATGGATTTAAGAGGACAAACATATTGACAATCATTGTGGCTGCAATTCTTGAAAGTTCAAATCAATGTGGTAATCTAATAGTTCCAGTATGATTTCCTAAAAGTTGCTAACGACTCTGGATGAAAACCAAGAATAGAGCATCAAAAGATTTTGATAACAAGTCCCAAATGATTTGACTTGCCTGTATGATTCCAAAATTGAATTGGTCCAGGTGTGGTCAATCTAAGTTGAAGCTGCCTATTCCGGAACCAAATCCTGTAGATTTCCATCTTAGGATTTATCTCTCACAAAAAGCCAAAAACAAGTTTTATTTTTTGTACGTTAGTTTAGTTTTTTCTAATTCACTTAGTCTTTTAATTTTGTTTGTTTGTCGGACTACATCATGAAAATCGGTAAGGGATCAACTCACTAAAAGGGTCAGGTCTGAGATGACCACATGAGTTTTCAAAGTTTAAAGCAGTCACGTCTGAGATGACTAAATTGTTTAAAATGATCATGTCTGAGATGATCAAAAGCTCATAATGTTAATTTCAAAAGTTAAAAGGATCTTAAAAGTAAAATGTTCAAAATGGCAGAAAATCTACTAAGTGTGACCCATTCGCATGATTGGACCATGAGTATGGGCCAACCATGCGAATGGCTCCCATTCGCACGACTAGACATGAGATTGAGCCATTCATCCGAATGGCTTATCAGAATGATCCATTCGACCGAATCGAAGGGGGCGAATGAATCAGTCGACCGACTGAGACTCAGTCGGATAACTGAAGGTGTGAATGAAAGGGCACGATTGAGTCAGTCAACCGACTGAACCTCAGTCGGTCAACTGCATGCGACTGACGGGGCCAATCGCACGATTGAGACTTAGTCGCCCGAATGAACTAAGCGAATGAGGTCAGTCAACTGATTGAACTCAGCTTTAGTATTTAAAGGGCCATAGTCGATCACATTCCACTCATCACCCTCAATCGCTCCTGAATCGCACCAAGTACCGTTACTCTGCCAAAATTCATCTAGACCTTGTTTTTACATCTCTATTGATCTTCTGACGTGGATTGACGATTATACAGGTATAGTGCAGTTAAATCTTACCGAAATCAGAAGACATTGAATCCAAATTTGTGATATTCGAGTGAAACAAGAACCGGACTGAAAAATGCCCTAATAACCAACATAAACTAAGCAAAATGTTAAAATTAAGTTTAATAGGTTATTAGTGACAAGATGGCGAGTCTAATGGACCACTAAACCATGTTAAATTACCTGATTTGGTCAAGATTCGAACCACAGGTGACTGAATAGTGGGACAAGCGACTGGTCGTCCAGATGAACTCCAATCGCACGATTGAAACTTGCGATTGGGTCAATTGGCCGAATGAACCATGCGAATGAGCTCAGTCGGCCGACTGAACCAATCGCAGACTCAGTCAGCAGATTGAACTCAGTCGCATGTCTCATTCACCCGAACGAGCTCAGTCGCATGAAAGAACAACCGACTGACTTCAGGCGCATGACCATTCGCACGAATGAATCAGAATGAATTTAAACATTACACTTAGAACTAAATTTTGATGTATTATGTACTAATGGTTCTGTGTCTTGTGTTTCAGGAAAATGGCTGATAGATGTATTATGTACTAAAGGGATCTAAGGAGGAGCCCTTGAAGATCAAAGAGGGAGACGGGGTTGATGGTGATGATGATGATGAAGTTGATGATGAGGATGATGAGGATGAGACAGAGGAGGATGATGGGACAGAAGAAGAAAGGACAGAGGAGAAGGATGATGATGATGATACAGCAGGAGGAGATGCAGCTGCATCGGCCTCTGCTTCAGGTCAAGAGAGGAGGTCCAAGGACAGACAAGACCAACCAGCTTCTTCCTCTGCTCCACCAAGTGACGAGACGATGATACAGGACAAAAGTAAAGATTAGATGTTTATGTATTTAATTACTTTTGTATTTGAATCATGTATTGAAACCTATGTATTCAATGTTTAAATTAAGTTTAATGTATTTCTGTTTTGATTAATTACTAATGGTTGATATGTTGAATGTGTAAATCAATAGATCCAATTACCAAAGGATGAGTTTGATGTTGCTCCCCTTCAGTAGGTCAAGACTCAGCTAACAATGATTCTTCATTTGCAAGGGATCATACGGAGGTCGGTGAGTTATACCCCTGACGAAGGCGAAATAATTCATGACCTATCAAACGAGCAACTCGCAGAGATCTTCAAGCTCAATCTAGATGAGATAGTGAAGGATGCTCCGACATGCGACTCGACCAGTGACGAAGAGCTCAACGATGTTGATGAAATCAAGATTGAAGATGTCACTGCCGAGCATTACCCTCAGTACGCTGACAATGAGGAAAATGTGGTCCCCAATCTGGGTGAATCCCTCGTCAGCGATATTTTTGAGGTGTTAGACAAGATGGAGCAAGAGTCGGAGAAAGTAGAGGAAACGGACCAAGCCTCAAATGATGATGTCGATATCCGAAAGGCTGATTGGGCTGCGTGTTTTGAAGAAGTTAGAGCCCAACGCGCTGCACCGAAACAGGATGCCTACACCAAACTCTACAGAGTCAAGAAACATCATAAGGTGACTGGCAGGATCATAGCGTGGGCGTATTTTGAGGATCTTAATGTATACGCAGTTAAGAGGGAAAAGGGCATAGAGTACTTCAGATTCCCACATGATCTGAAGACTCTACCAGGTTTTGAGCTCAACCAGCAGGCCAAACTAAAGCTTTTGTATGCTGACCCCAGGAAGATGTCAGGCTGGTTCGAGGTTGCCCTAAAGAAGGAGTACCACACCAGGTGGGTTAACTTCAGACCCCAACAGCCTACAAGGTATATCAGAAGGTCTGAGGTTGATGCCATTATTGGAAAGCCGAAGATAGTGTTGAAGTGGAGTCCTCCGCGCACAATGTCAAGAATCCCACTCAGGGAAATGCCATAGGACTTCACTCCACACTTTAAGTGGTGGTACTACGATTGGAGAACAGCAGAAGCGGTCATAGTCCTAAAAAAAAGGGCCAAATGGATACGATCAGGGTATTCGACCCAATGTGGCTTACCAACTTGTCAGCAAATGATGTCTACACGCTATACAAGTGGCCACTGTTCTATGATACGCAAGATATGGTACAAGCCCTCCAGTTCCAAAATGTTATAAGACTCTGCTTCGCGTTTGAGATTCACGCGGGAGTTACAAAAGAGGACAAGTACAAGAAATATGAGGAGGTGATGCAGAAAACAAGACACTAGAGAGATCTAGGTCCAAGGGGGAGTTTGTTGATACATGTATGTCCCTAGATCATAATATGAAATGTAATAGATCTTGTTTATCTGATTCTGATGTAATTTGATATGACTAATGAAATGATATTGATTGTTTGTGATTTGTAATGACTAATATTTCATTAATGAGTCGATATTGAATTGGTTAATTAGGTTAGTGATTGTTTGAATGGTTACACATAATGTTTATTAATTAATACATTCAAACTTAACATAATGAAGTTCTCATGCGAATGGCCCATGCGAATGGACCACACGCATGAATAACTTCATACGATTGACTCAGTCGCACGACCGAACCAGGAGACTGAATCAGTCGTATGATTGACACATAAGATTGGCTCAGTCGCACGACTGAACACCCAGTCGTGCGGATGGATCAACCGCATGGTTCAATCACACGACTGAACCATACTTATGGTCCAGTCGCCCGAATGAACAATACTAACCTATAAATACAATCCAATTCGTGAAAAAAATAGCATTCATTCTATTACGACTCCAGATATACCCTAGCCGTCCAGAAGCCTCCCAATTCGTTCTTCAAGTTCATAGAACACATTAGATCGATTCTCAATTAATTTCTAACGTTAGTTTCAATTCTTTATTGATTCTTCGTGTGTTCTCACTGATTGGATCGCCAATCAAATAGGATTCGGCACTATTTGATCTGGTTTACACGCTAATCACTAGGTATTTCGTTCAAATACCAGGTCCTAACAGGTTTCAGCTGGGTTTCGAGTTCTTGACCGAAGTTCTTAGTGTTTAGTGTTTGTATTTGGGATTCAAGAGCTGAATCAAAGGTGGGTCTCGAACTGGAAGAGTGTTGCTCAAAGGCTGCTCAAGGTGAGTTTCTAGAACCCCTCGTTTACTGATTTTCAACTTGTTTGGGGTTATTATGCATACTAAGTAAACATTTTGAAAGTAAGCGTGGGTCTACAGCCTTATGTTCGAAATGATGTATGTATGTATGTTTTAGTGTTGATTATGGGTTAATATTGATGTTTAGCATGCTTAAATGGCCTTAGTATGTTAGATCTGTGCTTAGGTATCACTGGAATGATAATCGGGTGATGTTGGTAACATAGAAAATATTTCAGAACGTTCTGATAAATATGAATAGTGGTCCATGCGCCCAGAGTGTTGGCCATGCGCCTAAGTGTTGGCCATGCGCCCAAGAGAGGCCATGTGTCCAGCATGTTGGCCATGCATCTAAGTGTTGGCCATGCGTCCAAGTGTTGGCCATGCGCCTAAATAGTGTCAAGTGATTGAAACGGCTAAGTGTTGATGCACCTAAACAGGTGCCAGGCGGCTGCATAGTGGCAAAGCGCCTGAACAGGGTAGAAGCCCCCAAATAGTGCCCATGCGCCCAAACTATTTTACACTTAAAATTTTTATGCTCATGCGCCTGGAAGGTCCCATGCGCCCAATATGGACTTGAGGTTTTCTAAGTAGTTTTTAAGGGGTAATATGGGGAGATAGGCCTGGCTATGATGTGATGGCTTATGTTTGATGTGCGTTATGTATGTATGATATGCCTGTATGGTGATGGTGTATGTTTATGTTTATGTATATGTTCCTTATTATGTATGTATGTCTTCCCTTGGCTTTGCGCTGAATGTTAATGAATGTAATGAAGTATTATGTAACGTAAAGTGAAAGATAATGAAAAGAGGAACGTAGGGAATGAATGCATGCATTAATGAATGATTGAGAACGTGAGAGGCTTGAAAGCAAAGTATAGTGAATTGCACGGCTCTAAATGCCTTAAGCCAAACCGCGTGAGGTTCAGCTAATCCTAAAGTGTGCACGCAAGGGTTCCAATCTTTGTGACTACCTTGAGTGTTGTTACCCATTTTGATGGGGGTGTTGTTACCCATTTCGATGGGGTGTTGTTACCCATTTCGATGGGGTGTTGTTACCCGTTTCGATGGGGTGTTGTTACCCGTTTCGATGGGGTGTTGTTACCCATAATGTTTGGGGTGAAATATATGATGGTTACCCGAGTTACGTATAACTTCGGGGGTGTGGCATAAAGCCAAGCATAGGTATGCGGTGAGCGACTTTGTGTTGCAAGAGACTCAGATAGAGTTCAATCCCTGTGATTGACTCCGGATCTTTGTCGCGTATCTCGGTGTTGTGTTAGTCTTCGACGTGAGTCGGGGGTATGTGTACAGGCACCGACACAGCACCAGCTTTCGAGCATGAGTCGGGGATATTGCATGAGACAAGATTCGAGTAATAAAGAGTAATGAACAAAAGATAATGTATGAAGAAGGAAGTATGAAATGAACGTTAATGAATTATCGTAATAACGTACTAAACAGGATCCTTGTCATTCGACCTTAGTAATCGTGGCTGAGTGCCACGAAGAGGGTAAAGTCTGACCGGATCTAGAAGAGAAGTGAACGATAATGTAACGGAAGTTAACGAACGTAATGACAAAGATAATAATGATATTATCTGTATGTACGTATGATGCATGATCCCGAACGCTTGGAAAGTACAGTATGCTTTTGCAAGTAAAGAACGGTTTTAACAAAAGTAAAGTATTTTATTATAAAAACTAGAACTCACTCAGCGTTGCTAACTTTTGTATGCATGATAGTTGGCAGTATTTGTTGATGCTGAGGAGTTGCAGGCATGGATGCATAAGCTACTGGGAGCATGTTGAGGCTGGCATCCGTATTTTGACATGTCTTTGTATTTTGTGATGAAAACAAATGTTGTAAATGAATGAAATAACATATTTTTAGTTATTAATAAAAGTTTTAAATTCCGCTTCAAAATAAATGTACGTTCTAAACTATTTTACGTGCGATGAATGACCAACTGTGAGGTGCCCGAAATTGGGGCCTTACAAGTTGGTATCAAAGAAAAAGTTTAAGTGAATTGGGTAAATATTTTGAAAAACCTAATCTTAAACTGAGAATGGGACTAAAAGGAAAAAGGGATGCCAGTCCTAGTAGCTACGTGCCTGCAGGTAAAGGTTTTATGTAAAACATTTTAAGTAAGTTAACGTTAACCGGCATTACGTGCGCATGTTATGTGGCTTGTGTGCTTTTGTGTAGATTTAGATACTAATGTATTCGGGATAGGAAATGCTTGGGGTATGAAGAGTACCGTAAGTGGCTAATCATAACTGGCCACTATAATTAGGTACTTACTATACTTGACATAAACTAAGTTATTACCTTGAATGACCGCGTTAGTGTTTGAATCTTATAGTGTGTTAGAAGATGGTTGGTGGTAGATCATCGAAAGCTTCACAAGGTGGAGGTGGCGGTGGACGGTGCCGAACCATGGGTCAGAAGAGGAAGGTCTAGGGCTGAAAGAGTAGTTCATGAAGAACCCGAGACCCCTCATCAGGAGGGCGGTGATAAGAATGCTAATCAGAGGGCCTCGATGAGAGAGGCAGTCGTGGAAGAAGTGCATCAAGTCATACAGATGATCCTACCGTCTGTGGTGACCAAAGTTTTAAAGGATGTTAGAGATGGGGAGAGACAGGAAAGGGGTAGACCTTCAGGCGAAAGGAGACAGCCCGACACTGAAATGGTTTTCTTCGATGACGAAGAAGAAGAAGAGGAAGAGCCTACGCTGGAGGCGGCACAAGGCTGTAACTATAGGGCGTTTCAACGATGCAAGCCCCCAACTTTTGATGGAAACGGCACTACTGCTACTGCTCACCGATGGGTGAGAGAATGGAAGCGGTATTGAATATCAGCGAGTGCCGGGAGGATCAGAAAGTGAAGTTTGCTACCCACTCTTTTTTGGACTCAGCCTTGTGTTGGTGGGACAATATTGTCCAAGTTGAGGGAAGCAGGGCTATTGAAGGATGAGATGGCCAGAGTTGAAAAGGCTGGTGATTTAGTAGTTCTGTCCTCATCGTGAGATGGACAAGGTTGAAAGAGAGTTCTTGCAGCTGGAGGCGGGAACGATGACACATTAGCAATATACCGCTAAATTTAACGAGATGGTATGTTTGGTGCCGGATCAGGTGACGCCTCTTTCACGAAAGATCAGAGGTACATTCAGGGCTTGCCGGTGGACATCCGTAGGCACATGATCGCTGCCCGATCGAGCATGTTTAGGTCGGCGTTGATTTGGCGGGAGATTGTATGATGAAGATCTGTGATGGTGACTGAAAATAGCAAGAAAGGAGGGTGATCAAGAATGGGGACGGGAAGCGATTAGGACGAGTGGATGATCAACGTGTGGTCATAACTGGTGCGGGGTCGAAAAGGTGTGACAAGTGTGGACACAGGCGCCCCGGGGAATGTAGATTGGGGGGGCAATGTCTGTTTCCATTGTGGGAGGACCGGACATATGGCGAAGAACTGTGATATGGGGAGGTGTTATTCCTGTGGTGAGGAAGGTCACATGATCAGGGATTGCAAGAGGCCGAGGGCGGAAGGTTCGGGAGTGAAGAAGATCGAAGGAAGCTAGGACGGACCCCGATGTTGTGTCAGGTATGTTTTTAGTAAACCAAACTTTAGCCTCAATGTTATTTGATTCTGGTGCTAGTAAAAAGTTTTATCTCTGCTGCTTACTGTGCTAAGTTGCCTGTTAGTGGTAAGAATATTGATACGCCCTTTTGTTGGACAAAAGAACCAATGAGCCGATCAGAAAAACCTTTAAGTCCCACAGACGTCACAACAACTACTGAAGACCACAACAGCTGAAGACAACAGCTGATTACAAAATCTGAACACAAGTGCTGAAGACAAAGTCTGAAGACAAGTGCTGAAGACAAAGTCTGAAGACAAGTGCTGAAGACAAAGTCTGAAGACAAGTGCTGAAGACAATCTGAAGACAAGTGCTGAAGACAAAGTCTGAAGACAAGTGCTGAAGACAAAGTCTGAAGACACAAGTGCTGAAGACCAAAGTATCAGACGTTGTCACAACAGCTGAAGAGGTCTTCTCAGTAGTTGTGACGGTTTCCCTTTCAGTAGTTTTATGTTATCTGTTCAGTAGTTTGACACAACAGCTGAAGAATACTTCTTCAGTTGTTGTGCTCATCAGTAGTTTTATGTTTTTCAGTAGTTTTGTAAAACGACTGAAGAGCTTGTTCTTCAGTCGTTGTTTTCAGTAGTTTCTTATCAGTAGTTTCATATTTTGTACTTAACACTCTGATATGTTCTCAGTAGTTGTGAACATTTCAGTAGTTTGTTAAGAGTTAGTTATTTTTGTAATAGATCTGCCAGTTGTCACTTTCCCGTGATAACAGCAGCGATTGCACTCTATATAAGGAGTGTCACCTATTGTAATAAGTAGAATGATTTGATCAGAAATATTCGATATTATAGAAACATTCCTTGTTACAGAAATATATTCTCTCGTTATAACCGTATTTGTTCTTAATGCATACGAGTATCAATTCTTGCTACATTTGTCTAATTCTTGTTCTTATTCCGCTGCGTTACGCTCTAATACATCAAACTTGTGATCACTGATCCTGACAAATGGTATCAGAGCAGGTTAATCATTGATCGATCTAATAATTGATCATTGAAACTGCTATTCAAGATCCAAGTTTGATTGAATTAGCATTTTTTTGCAAGAAACGGTTATAGAGATTGAATTTTCTGTGTTTCTGGTCATTCATCCTGAGATTTTCTCTGGTTTTCATTGAGTCTGTTGTGGTCTATGTAAAAACGTTTAAAAGCTTGAATTAAATTGTATTTGGACTGAAAATGACTACTCCTTCCAATGATCCTCACAATACTGGTTCCTCAACCAAGCCTCCAATGCTGGTTAGAATGAGTATAACATATGGCAACGACGAATGCTCCATCACCTGTCTGTTAACAGCGCAGGTTGTTGGACATCAGTGGTACATGGTCCACACAAGCCTATGGTGAATACCCGGAAACCAATCAAATGGTTCCGAAGAGGAGGAGCAATACTCAGATGAGGATAAGAAATTGTTTGAGATTGATGCAAAAGCCCATGGAATTCTGGCCATGGCACTGCCCAATGAAATCTATTCTGGGCTAATGCATCATGAAACTGCCCATGACCTCTGGAATGCCTTGAAAGAACAATTTGGAGGAACAGATGAGGTCTTGGCAAATAATAGAGAAATCCTTGCCCAACAATATGAGACATTCTCTCATAGAAAGGGTGAGACACTGACTCAACAGTTTGAGCGGTTCTCTTGTTTGATCTCTGAATTAAAAATGGTCAAACTTGAGTACACCAATATCCAGATGAATAACAGATTTCTCAGATCACTGCCTGAGAGATGGGACACATATACTATTGTCCTACGCTCTAGTGCAAATTTGGACAAACTATCTCTCACCCAACTCCATGGGAAATTGCTCACATTTGAGAGAGAGATAGAACAGAAACGAAAACTGTCTTCATCTGGAAAGCTCACTGAAGACTTTGTACCAGGCAACACTGCCTTGGTTGGTCATGAGTTAGAATATGCTTCATCTGAATGCCAGTATGATGAGCATATTGATTTCTCCTCAAACACTTCTGATTCTGCGTTTGTGAGTGTTGATAGTCAGTTTACTGGGTGTAATAATGACAATCTATGCTTCATCATGGATGATCTCAAGGGGATTGCTGATGATGACTTAGAAGAGATGGATATTTTGAGCCAAATGGCCTTGATAAATATCAGATCTCAGAAGTTCTACAAAAGAACTGGAAGAAAGTTCCCAGGACTCTCTGGCAAAACCAAAGTTGTTTTGACAAGAGTAAGTTGAAGTGTCACAAATGCCACAGGCTTGGACACTTTGCTAGAGAATGCAGATCATCTGGATCTAATTCCTCTGCACCTTTTGTGACTTTCCCTGGCAATAGTCAACAACACAGAGGGCAACATCCTGTCATTCTAGTAGTCATCATTCTCAACCACAATCTCCTGCATATTTTGTTCCTCAGGGTCAAATGCCATATCCTTACCCTTGTTATTACATGCCACAGTCAAATCAAGTTCAAGTTCCTATAGTACCACAACCTCATGCACTACCAGAACCTCAACCATCTCAATCTCATCAACCTCCTCAACCTCAACAACACAGCTTCTTCACCCCTGGAGTTGTTGACTGGAGCAGTTTACCGGATGACATGTCTGGTCATGAACAACTGTTCACAGGTGCTGGTCAACATGTGGTGACAGTCCTTTTGGGAATCTGGCTCTCATGGCCCTGGAGTCTACTGAGGGTTCCTGCTCAAATGCATCATCTTCACAGGTAACTCAGGTATCTTCAGAGGCTAAAGCCAAGTTATGTTCTGAATCATGCATTGCTGCCTTTGTCTCCATTAGAGAGGCAAATGTAGCATTAATAAATCAAAAACTTGAGTTTGAGAAAACCATTTCCAAAAGAAAAGCTGAGTTTGAGTCTGCTCTTAATAGTAAAAATGATGAGATTTATAAGCTTAAATGCCAATAAATGATGAAAAGGCCAAGCTAGAGGTTATTCTGGAAGACCAGAGAAGTCTCAAGAAACCCTTGCAGTCACCCAGGTAGAGTGTGATCGATGGGTACAATCATGCAAAGGTTTTGAAATGCTTCTTAGTAAGCAATCTGCTTCCAATGTGAAGTTTGGTATTGGTTATAATCACACTGCTCCTCCTACAGATTTTGCTTCAAGAGCAGAAGTGAAATCTGATGGAAAAGCAATAACCAATCCACCTCATCATGATTCACTTTTTGATAGAGCATCATCAAAAGTTGAAGTCAGCACTAAGCCCTCTCAAAACCCATCAGCTGATGTTGATGGTTCCACTGCTGACACTCACATGATCAAAGAGATGATCAACTCAGGAGCTATTTCTGAAGTCCTGAAAGGACTGGAGAGCAAGATTTAACACCTGAAGTTCAAATCCAACTACTGTCAGCACTGAAGAGAAGAAAACTGTCAGTAGAAAGAGTTTGAAGACTACTAAAGAGGAAGTCAAGAAAGCAAATAATGCTTCCAAAGTACTGAAGAGCAAGTCTTCAGTAGTTTCATTCTCTTTAGTTGATGATCAACATAAGATGAAGAAGAAACCATGTGAAGTATGTGGTTTGTTCAATCATCTTACAGATGATTGTTGGTACAAAGGGGATCCAAACTCAAACAAAAGAGGAAAGTAAAGAGAAAATGGTTAAAATGAAAACTGAGTTTGAAGCCACATTGTACCAGCAACATCAAATCCTGTAACCCTTAAGTCCAAAAAGAAATCCAAAAAGGAAGGGGTTAAACAGGTAACAGCTGAGATTGCTCAAAAGAAGAAGGAGCAACATAGGAACTTATCAAACTCCAATTCCAATGTGTCTAAAGAGCCGAAAGCCTTATCACAAAATCAGACACAGCTGGTTATGATGGTTCAACATCTATTGGGAAGAGTTAACCAATTAGATTTTCCTATGTTGAAACCACAGAAGAGGAGGTCCAAGCCAAAGGATTCCTTTTCTTCACCAGTTTCTTCCTCTCAGGCTGTTGTTTCCAACAAACATGTTAGTTTACCATCTGTTGATGAGAACAGGCCCAAACCAAAAAGGTTTGGGTCTCAAAATCTAACTAATTTGTTGTATTTTGCAGGGTTCTTCAACATACCTCAGAGGCATCTGGTATGTAGACAGTGGAGGATCCATGCATATGACAGGAAACAGATCACTTCTTAATGACTACTCTCAAGGAAGGAAGGGGTTTGTGTCATTTGGCAATGATGCAAAGGGTTACATCATCGGCAAAGGCTTTGTTTCCAATGGGAAAATAAAGTTTGATGATGTTAACCATGTGGAAAATCTCAAGTACAACCTCTTGAGTGTCAGTCAAATGTGTGACAAAGGCCATGTTGCTCTTTTCACCAGTCAGAACTGTCGGATTCTGTCATCCAAAGTTCTAAGTTTGATTGATAAGGTGTTGGATGAACACACTCTCCTAAAGGCCAACAGGACAGGAAGAGTGTATGCCTTAGATCTTTCCAAGAAAATAGATCTCAAAGGCCATCCTTGCCTATTTTCCAAGGCTTCCCCTCAAGAATCTATTCTATGGCATAGAAGGCTGGGTCATGTTAATCTCAAAAACATAATCAGCTGATAAACCATGGTTTAGTAAGGGGACTGCCTATGAAGGAGTTCAAGTGTGAAGATAACTGCACTGCTTGTTTAAAAGGAAAACAGCACAAAGCTTCATTTCCCTCCATAGAAGAACCTAAGTCCACTGCCTGCTTACAGCTTCTTCACATGGATCTCTTTGGTCCTGTGAGAGTGATGAGTATGGCTAAGAAGAAATACTGTCTGGTAATTGTGGATGATTACTCCAGATTTGTATGGACTTTCTTCTTGCATTCAAAGGATGAGGCTGCGCATCCATTATGAACTTTGTGTTACACGTTGAGAAGCAGTATTCCCTACCAGTTAAGTGTGTGGAGTGACAATGGTACTGAATTCAGAAACCACACACTTGATGAGTTTTACTTATCAAAGGGAATCAAGAGGCAGTATAGCATCCCAAGAACTCCTGAGCAAAATGGAGTAGTGGAAGAAAAAACAGGACCCTTATTGAAGCTGCAAGGTCCATGTTGGCTGATTCTGGACTGCCAATGACTTTTTGGGCTGAAGCTGTCAATACAGCTTGCTATGTACAGAATAGAGTTCTAGTAAATCAGAGGTTGATGAAGACTCCATATGAAGTTCTTCATCATTTGCCCCTCTAATTTCATTCTTCAGAGCATTTGGGTGTCCTTGTTTCATTCTCAACACACGGGATCAACTCCAAAAATTTGATCCTAAGGTGGATGCAGGGTACTTTGTTGGTTATTCATCAACTTGCAAAGCATACAGAGTCTTCAACTGTAGAAAAAGATGGTTGAAGAGACTCTACATGTTAAGTTTAATGAATCTCCAAAGGACAAGATTCCACAAAGCCCTGTGGAGATATTTGATTTGGACATACTGCAATATGTTCCTTATCAAACTCCTGTTGTTGCTCCTGTCAACAGTTCACCACCTGGTGGTTCTGCTGGTGCTGATGATGATGATGATAGCAGTACTCACCTCTTCAGGTTTAGTGATCAACTGCCTGATTCAGCTAGACCTGATGTCCTGTAGCTCCAGTAGCACCATCCACAACAAATGCTGATGAGATTTCTTCAAATTCAACTTCCTTTGAATTACCATCCACTGATTGGTTTCAAGGAAATGATTCACCATCACCATCTGTTGCTGCTGAGCCTGCTACAAACACTTGCACAGATCTCATTGTGTATCAAGATCTGAAGAATCACCCTATGTCTCAATCATTGGTGATATCACTGCTGGCGTATCAACAAGAAGTCAATTGTCAAATTTCTGCTTCTATGCTCTCTTCATCAGTCAGCAAGAGCCAAAGAATTATCACATTGCTTTAAAGGACAATGGATGGGTTGATGCCATGCAGCTTGAGCTTCTTCAGTTCAAGAAACAGCAAGTGTGGGAACTGGTTCCTCTACCTCCAGGTAAGGGTGCAATAGGCACTAAATGGGTGTTTAGGAACAAAACTGATGAAAATGGGCTTATTGTTAAACAAGGCCAGACTGGTTGTTCAGGGGTTTGCACAAGAAGAAGGTATTGATTATGATGAAACCTTTGCCCCTGTAGCCGGACTGGAAGCAATTCGATTGTTTTTAGCTTATGCTGCTTATCAAAACCTTAAAGTTTTTCAAATGGATGTCAAAAGTGCATTTTTGTATGGGAAAATTAAAGAAGAGGTTTATGTATGTCAACCACCAGGCTTTGAGGACAATAAACATCCTAATTGGTGTATAAGCTTGATAAGGCTCTTTATGGGTTGAAACAAGCTCCTAGAGCGCTGGTATAAGACATTATCAAACTTTCTTCTGGAAAATATTTCACTAGAGGCTCCATAGATAAGACTTTATTCATTAAGAAAGCTGGGCAGCATAATCTACTTGTTCAAATTTATGTAGATGATATTATTTTGCATCCTCTAATCCACAGTTGTGTGATGCCTTTACAAAGTTGATGCAACAGAAGTTTGAAATGAGTGCCATGGGAGAATTACAATTCTTTCTGGGTTTGCAAATCAAACAAAAGGCTGATGGAATTTTCATTCATCAGTCCAAATACACAAAAGATCTTTTGGAAAAGTTTGATTTACAAAACTGTAAGCCCTGTTCTACCCCTATGTGCAGCACCACACAACTGGATACAGATCAGAAAGGTAAAGTGGTTGATGAAACACTTTACAGATGTATGATTGGGTCCTTGATGTATTTAACAGCTTCTAGACCAGATATTATGTTTGCTACATGTGTTGTGCTAGATTTCAGGCTGCACCTAAGGAGTCTCATTGATTGCAGTCAAGAGGATCTTTAGATATCTGCAAGGCACTCTTTATAGGTTTATGGTATTCTACTAGACATTCTGGTAAATAGTTGCTTTTTCTGACATGACTATGCAGGGTGTAAGTTGACCAGGAAATCAACTTCTGGTGGATGTCAATTCCTAGGCAATTGCTTGATTTCTTGGCAGAGCAAGAACAGACCTCAGTTGCTACATCAACTGCTGAAGCAGAGTACATTGCCGCTGCAAGCTGTACATCTCAGGTACTCTGGCTTCAAAACAATTATTGGATTATGGCATAACAGAGACTAAGACCCCATTGTTAATGGACAGCTCTTCAGCTCTTTGTATTGTCAAGAATCCTGTCCAGCACTCTAGACTAAACATATTGAAATCAGACACCATTTTATTAGAGATTGTTTTGAAAAAGGTCTGATTGATCCAAAATTTGTTCCTAGTGCTTATGAGCTTACAGACATTTTTACTAAGCCTTTGGATAGTTCAACTTTCCACAACTGTTGTTAAGGCTTGGTATGCTGCAGCTAGAATAAGTGACAACTACTGATGATCTCAGCTCACAAGTATCGATGATCATTAGTTCATTATTGTCACATATAAGTACTGATGATTTTTTTTTCCTCAGTAGTTTTATAACTACTGAAGGCTACATACCTCACCAGTACTGAAGTACTTTATCTGTTAAAACAACTGATGTAGCTACAACGCTGATGTAGTCACACAGTTGATGCAGCTACAACTACTGATGTCAGAAATGCAGATTACTGATGTCCTATGAAACACCTGAAAGCAGATGAAAAGTCTGATGAGTAAGTGTTGAGGACAGTGTGAAATAGCTGAAAATATATGATTGACGAAAACAGCTGATGAGTAATTACTCTTCAGTTGTTTCTACAACTGCTGTTTCATTAAAACAACTGAAGCCAAAACTATGTCTTCAGTAGTTTACAACTACTGAAGACTAACACCAAGTCTTCAGCTGTTTACAACAACTGCTGACAAAACCATTGTCTTCAGTAGTTTCACAACTACTGATAACTAATACCAAGTCTTTAGTTGTTTCATCACCTGAAGTCAAAACTGTCTTCAGTAGTTTTATAACTACTGATGACTAAATCAGAGACTTCAACTGTTTCAACGTCTGACGTTTAAACCAAGTCTTTAGTTGTCTTATACAACTGATGACTCACACCAAAACCTTGATCGTTTTCTAACCCGACCCTTTAAATACCTTATCCCACCTTCAGAGTTTTTATCTTCTCTTCTCAAACCTAACGTTCAAAACTCTCTACCCTCTCTTCATCAATGGCGACCATGCAACTAAAACCACGACACAACTGTGTCGCACATCTCACCAAATCGCCATACTGGACCAAGTTTCACAACGCCATTGATTTAATGGTTCAGTCACCCTACAAAACGCTTTTTCTGGTAAATCCCACCATATATGTCCGAATCCCTTAACCAATTCTGGACAAACGTCTCTGGTCTCTGAGGAGATGACACAGAGTCTCTTCAATCGTTTGTCCATGGCCAAAAAGTGGTCATTACTCCAGACACTCTTCGCCAAACCCTTAATCTGGATGATGCCACTTTCCCAACTGGTTATCCAAAGGGCACAACAGATCAATCATTTGCCCACCATGGATACCAGGTAACCTGAGTGCATCTACCATACTGAAGAAACATTTCCCGGATGCCGAACGTCTCATATTTCATATGGTAAATGTATGCCTTGCCTCCAAGACTTCATCATGGGATCAAATGTCCACAAGGTGGCAACAGGTAATGTACTCCATCCTTGAGCAACAACCTTTAAATTTTTCTGAAATACTATTTTTAGAGCTCAAGGATATGGCCCAAAAACAACTTGCTAACCGTTGGATATTATATCCTCGGTTCATAATGGCCATAATTGAAAACCAGCTTCAAGCTGAGGGACTTGTTGGCCTGGGAGTCCCTGCTACGGCTGTATTGCCGAAGTATACTCCCGGCACAACTCTGACCAATCACTCAAAATGGCTGCCAAGCTGCGCAAACCCACGCAGCTGGAACCCACAGCCACCACCTCCAAATCCAAAGTCCCCACCAACCCACTAAAAAAGACAAAAAAGGCTACTCGGGAAATGAGTCCCCTGAGATGCCCCTGCAACACAAACGCAGGCTATATCCACTGTTATAACCCCCTAGTGGATACAAGGACTTCACCAGCCACAGCCGCTCAGGATTCCTCTCAAAAGGAGCCTGCAGCAACCACAGAAGGGGTACCCACAAATCTGGGATCTTCCTCATTTGAGGAGATTGCCATTGAAGAGCACCATTCTCCCCAGGTGCACACTGCTTTTACCCCATCTCCCCATGCAACCGCCCCCCAAAGTCCAACCATTATCATTGCAAACGTGCTGACTCAGCTGCATGCCTCTCCTCCTCCCCAACAACCACCAACAAAGGGGAGAGACCACATCTATTGAGGACGAGGATCACCATGCTTCTGACAACCCACAACACCGGGGTTTACATGTTCTATCTCCTGGTGTGGATATGGAGATTAGAACATCTAGTGAGGCTGCCACCTCTTCTGAATCCGCACATGATCAGAATGAGGCTGGTAACATAGCTAAGACCTCACTAGAGGCAACAGCTGATGAAGGACATAGTCCTGAGGCTGGAAGTCCCCAGTTCCAAGAAAAGGGGCACATGCTAAAACTGGTCTACACCCAGTGCATGTACATCCTGCTACAAGCAGGAGGTCAGGTGATTCAGCATCTACTGATGATGACCTGGGCTTCTTTTATGATGTTCTGGCCCAGAACACAATTCTTGAGGAAGAAGTCAGTAGACTACAAAGACTACTTAACCAATTCTCTCAACAAGCAAGTCCATCTGCCACCACAATAAACCCACAGATGGCACCTTCACCTGAAGGTCTCCACACACTCAGCCACAAAACTTCCGAGCCACCAGCCTCTATTTCTATCACTGCTTCTCAGGGATAGAACCCCTCTGAGCAAACAGCTGCTATCTTTCAACAATCCCTACCTCTCATCACCCCAAGATCACAGACATTGTGATCAAAACCATGGATGAGAGGCTTCCCTCAATCATACAACCCCTGGTGTAGGAGATTGTGAGCACCAGGCTTTCTGCTACTCAAACCCTTGCAACCAATGCAACCAAAAAGGGGAGAGAGTCAGTGAAAGCAAAGAGGAAGAGCAAACTGAAAGAAAGGAAACTGAGAAGGAAGAGGAGTCTGTGAAGGGAACCGAAAATGATCAAGTGGGTGAAGTCACAAAGACTTTCATGTCACATAAAGAAGAGGAAGGGTGAAGGAAAAGAGAAAGAACTCCAACTCGATGAGATGATCAAAATGGCAGATGCTACACATAGTAAATCAATGGATGCCATTATTGATCAACGTATAGACAAGGGTTCGATACTGCACAGCTTGACTCAGAGATCAGGAGACTTGAAGTTGAAGAAATTAACTCAAGATGGGCAAGTTATGATGCATTAAAAAGAGAGAGACTAGAGATCATGATCAGATTCATTGCAAAATATCTTGGGAGATCATTGATCGAGATTAAATCATGGGCCAGGGACAGTATCTTGGCCATAACCTCCAAGATCTGTTCGTCTGAAGCATACACTAAGGGTTTAGTAGTCGAAGCTTTGAATGAAGCAGGAGCAGGGAGCAGGACTGAGCTAGCCAAACACTCAAAAGCCACACTCACCTCTAAAATGCTAACTCAGCCTGTCAACATTCCCTCTCCAAAACAACCACAACCACAACCCACAAAACCAACTCCCTTACCCTCTAAACCAACAGCCGATGATGCACCAAGAAGAAGAAGAGAAGGTGTTGAGGCTAGAAGAAGAAGAGGGAAGATGATGTGGTAGAAGATAGGCTGCCTCTGTCTTCAGTCCTAACATTGCCTAAAGCCAAACCCATGCCCATCACTCCCACCTCACAGATGGAAACTGTGAGAGTAAAGATTGAAGAAGAGCAGCAGCAAAGGCTTCATGAATGAGATGTTGAAAGACAAGCATCGACAAAACTTATGCTGCTTCTCTTCAATAATTAGTATGAAGAAAGAAGCTCTGAGGTTGTACACCCTTTCCAACACATTTCAATATCAGAAGGAAAAGGTGAGAGTATGGCCTGATCCTAGGGTGGCTCACAGATTGTAAAGAAAGACATTCCTTCGAGATACAAGGGCCAAGTAAAAAGGATCGTAGATGAAGAGATCACAGTGGTCCTTGTAGTATCACCCTGGGAGATTGTAGAAGATTTCAAGAAGGCCTATGAGACTAAACAGCCACCTAAAAAGATGTTAGAGAACAGAGTTATTAAAAAGGGGTTAGTCTACAAGAGGCTTGAGTCTGTTACTTGAAGGGACTCATCCTGATGAGTTTGCACACAGACAGACAGATACAACAGTTGAGCTCAAAAATGGCAAACAGGCCAAGTACATCTCAGAGTTGTATGGGCGTGAAGGATTGTTTGATGGTGAAGCTGAGAACCTGACCATGGAAGAACAAATTATGTTTCTCAGAGCATACACCAGAGAATCCTACAGGCTTATACATGGGAAGTGAGTCTCATGGATGGGGGAACAGCTCAGTGTCCAATTCCCCAATATAGAGCTCCCATCCATACATTGCCAACCAATCATCAGAGACTCATTCCCAGGCCAGTGCTTATATGGGTCATCTTCTCAACTGATCAAGAAGGAAAAAGACCAACCATTCTGCCAACAATAAATGGGACCTCAATAAAGTTAAAGTTTTGGCTGCATTGGTTCAGGGGGAGTTTGTTGGACCAAAAGAACCAATGAGCCGGATCAAAAAAACCTTTAAGTCCCACAGACGCCACAACAACTACTGAAGACCACAACAGCTGAAGACAACAGCTGATTACAAAGTCTGAACACAAGTGCTGAAGACAAAGTCTGAAGACAAGTGCTGAAGACAAAGTCTGAAGACAAGTGCTGAAGACAAAGTCTGAAGACAAAGTCTGAAGACAAGTGCTGAAGACAAAGTCTGAAGACAAGTGCTGAAGACAAAGTCTGAAGACACAAGTGCAGAAGACCAAAGTATCAGACGTTGTCACAATAGCTGAAGAGGTCTTCTTCAGTAGTTGTGACGGTTTCCCTTTCAGTAGTTTTATGTTTTATCTGTTCAGTAGTTTGACACAACAGCTGAAGAATACTTCTTCAGTTGTTATGCTCATCAGTAGTTTTATGTTTTTCAATAGTTTTGTAAAACGACTGAAGAGCTTGTTCTTCAGTCGTTGTAGTTTCAGTAGTTTCTTATCAGTAGTTTCATATTTTGTACTTAACACTCTGATATGTTCTCAGTAGTTGTGAACATTTCAGTAGTTTGTTAAGAGTTAGTTATTTTTGTAATAGATCTGCCAGTTGTCACTTTCCCGTGATAACAGCAGCAATTGCACTCTATATAAGGAGTGTCAACCTATTGTAATAAGTTGAATGATTTGATCAGAAATATTCGATATCATAGAAACATTCCTTGTTACAAAAATATATTCTCTCGTTATAACCGTATTTGTTCTTAATGCATACGAGTATCAAATTCTTGCTACAATTTGTCTAATTCTTGTTCTTATTCCGTTGCGTTACGCTCTAACACATCAAACTTGTGATCACTGATCCTGACACCTTTGATGTTGAATCGCCATTAGTAAGTCTATCGGGTTACCTAATGCCCTAGAGGACTGCACGATAGAATTGAGAGAGAGCGCTTGTTCCTGCTAGACTGTTCAAGATAGGCGTAGGTGGATAGATGTACATCTCCAAGTGAGTTGATCAGTAATCTACGACTCGAACCCCAATTGTGGCAAGGAGATGGATTGATCAACCGTGCACAACTAGAGTTCGGTGACGACCTACGACAATGAATTATGAGGAAGGCTTCGACCAGGAAAGCGGATTGCTTGATTTGGAATCGAGTAAAGCTAATATTAAAGTGTAGAGGGACATTCCCAGTTGTTGCTCAGGTAGAGAAGTGACACATCGACTGGAACTACCCGACGAGTTAAGTGGAATTCATCTGATGTTCCATGCATCTCGTCTAAGAAAGAGCTCAACCAATGAGGATATGATCATGCTGCTAGAGAATACTGAGATGGACAAAGTATCCAACCACGAGAAGCAACTGGTGGCCATTATTAATAAAAAGAAGAGAATAGGCTGACGAGGATGATGGTATCACTTGTGCGGGTGCAGTGAAGCCTAAAGGGATCTAAGTTTAAATGCAAGATCAAAGAAGAAGTGACACAGTGTTACCCATAACTGTTCGAGAACCGATAGTTTTCAGGGACGAAACCTCTTTAAGGGGGGTAGACTTGTAACCCTCGAATTTCTATTTAAACGAAAGGAAGAGAAAAGTAAATAGAAAGAGTAGATAATGAGCACAAGTGGAGGGGGAAAAAGTGTACAATGTACAAAACCTTATTATTTTAAGGATTTAAGGGGCATGGTCACCCATATCAAAAGCAGAAAGTTGCTTTTGCTCTCGGAGGAAGAAAGAAGAGAGAGAGCCCCGGTTATAGAGAGAGAAAGAGGAAGAAGCAGCTGCAAAGGTAAGTCTTCTCTTCTATGAGCTCGGTTTCATCTGGGTTTCGAGTTCTTGACCGAAGTTCTTAGTGTTTAGTGTTTTTTTTCAGGATTCAAGAGCTGAATCGAAGGTGGGTCTTGAACTGGAAGAGTGTTGCTCAAAGGCTGCTCAAGGTGAGTTTCTAGAATCCCTCTTTTACTGATTTTCAACTTGTTTGGGGCTATTATGCATACTAAGTAAAAATTTTGAAAGTAACCGTGGGTCTACAGCCTTATGTTCGAAATGACTTATGTATGCATGTATGTATGTTTTAGTGTTGATTATGGGTTAATATTGATGGTTAGCATGCTTAGATGGCCTTAGTATGTTAGATCTGTGCTTGGGTATCACTGGGATGATAATCGGGTGATGTTGGTAACATAGAAAATATTTCAGAACGTTCTGATGAACATGAATAGTGGTCCATGCGCCCAGAGTGTTGGCCATGCACCTAAGTGTTGGCCATGCGCCCAAGAGAGGGCCATGCGCCTAAATAGTGGTCCATGCGCCCAGCATGTTCGCCATGCATCTAAGTGTTGTCCATGCGTCCAAGTGTTTTCCATGCGCCTAAATAGTGTCATGCGCCCAAAGTGATTGAAACGGCTAAGTGTTGATACGCCTAAACAGGTGCCATGCGCCTGCATAGTGGCAAAGCGCCTGAACAGGGCAGAAGCGCCCAATAGTGCCCATGCGCCCAGACTATTTTACACTTAAAATTTTTATGCTCATGCGCCTGGAAGGTCCCATGCGCCCAATTTGACTTGAGGTTTTCTAAGTGGTTTTTAAGGGGTAATATGGGGAGATAGGCCTGGTTATGATGTGATGGCTTATGTTTGATGTGCGTTATGTATGTATGATATGCCTGTATGGTGATGGTGTATGTTTATGTTTATGTATATGTTCCTTATTATATATGTATGTCTTCCCTTGGATTTGCGCTGAACGTTAATGAATGTAATGAAGTATTATGTAACGTAAAGTGGAAGATAATGAAAAGAGGAACGTAAGGAATGAATGCATGCATTAATGAATGATTGAGAACGTGAGAGGCTTGCAAGCGAAGTATAGTGAAGTGCACGGCTCTAAATGCCTTAAGCTCAACCGTGTGAGGTTCAGCTAATCCGAAAGTGTGAACGCAAGGGTTCCAGTCTTTGTGATCGTCCTTCAGTGTTATTACCCATTTTGATGCGGGTGTTGTTACCCATTTCGATGGGGGTGTTGTTACCCATTTCGATGGGGGTGTTGTTAACCATTTTGATGGGGGTGTTGTTACCCATAATGTTGGGGGTGAAATATATGATAGTTACCCGAGTTACATATAACTTCGGGGATGTGGTATAAAGCCAAGCATAGGTAAGAGGTGAGCGACTTTGTGTTGCAACAGACTCGGATAGAGTTCAATCCCTGTGATTGACTCATATGGGATCTTTGTCGTGTATCCTGGTGCTGTGTCAGTCTTCGGACGTGAGTCAGGGGTATATGTACAAGCCCCGACACAGCACCAGCTTTCGAGCATGAGTCGGGGATATTGCATGAGACAAAATTCGAGTAATAAAGAGTAATGAACGAAAGATAATGTATGAAGAACGAAGTATGAAATGAACGTTAATGAATTATCGTAATAATGTACTAAACAAGATCCTTGTCATTCGACCTCAGTAATCGTGGTTGAGTGCCACGAAGAGGGTAAAGCCTGACCGGATCTAGAAAGAGAAGTGAACGATAATGTAACACGTTGAATGAACGGAAGTTAACAAACGTAATGACGAAGATAATAATGATATTATCTGTATGTACGTATGATGCATGATCACGAACGATTGTAAAGTATAGTATGATTTTGAAAGTAAAGAATGATTTTAACAAAAGTAAATTATTTTATTATAAAAACTAGAACTCACTTAGCGTCACTGACTTTTGTATGCATGATAGTTGGCAGGTATTTGTTGATGCTGAGGAGTTGCAGGCATGGATGCATAAGCTACTGGGAGCATTTTGAGGCTGGCATCCGTATTTTGACATGTCTTTGTATTTTGTGATGAAAACAAATGTTATAAATGAATGAAATGACATGTTTTTAGTTATTAATGAAAATTGTAAATTCCGCTGCAAAATAAATGTACGTTCTAAACTGTTTTACGTGCGATGAATGAACAACTGTGAGGTGCCTGGAATTGGGGCCTTATATGGTGGAAGGGTTGTCTCACGGCAATGCAAGAAACAATCCTATGTCTCTACATCAACTGCTGAAGCTGAATACATTGCTGCTGCAAGCTGCTATGCTCAAGTGCTTTGGATTCAAAATTAGATGCTGGACTATGGGATAAACTTCAAGGAGACTCCCATTCACATAGACAACAATAGTGTTATCTCAATCACAGAGAATCCTATGCAGCACTCAAGGACCAAAAACATCAACATCAGGTATCATTTAATAAGAGATAATATGAAAAGGGATTAATTAACTAGTCAAAGTTCATATAGATGAACAATATGCTGATCTGTTTACCAAGGCTTTTGATGAACAGAGATTTAAATATCTCATATTAGCTATTGTGATGATCAACTTTGAGTAGGTTTTTCTTAAAACTAATTCTTATTATTTCTTAAAATATGTGTCCTAAGTTGTCTAGTTCATTACTTTCATAAGCTCTTGTTTTCCTTGGATAAAACTTTTTGAAGATTTTCTTTAGAATTATGATAATTTTGATCCTTCGGAAGTTATGTTTTTAACTTCGAAGAAACTTATGCCTTTAAAACAACTAACTGTCCAAGTATTTTACCTTTGGAAGAAATTTCTTAAATATCTTCCGAAGCTTAATAATTAAATTAGGTGTCTTTATTTAAGTATTTAAAAAAACAAAAAAAAAACAATTCGAATACCTACGCATATAATCGTACCCTAGCCATCCAGAGACTCAAGAAAACATGTTCCAAGTTCATAGATCACAGTTGATCGTGTTCTAATCATTCAAAATGTTTCATTAATCACTAGATTGATCTGAACTGTGTTCTCCCTTATTGGTTCGCCAATCAAATATGATTCCGCACTATTTGAGTTGGTATACTCGCAGAATCAGTTAGTACTCCGTACGTATACGGTCCTAACAAGTGGTATCAGAGCTTTGACTCTTGATTTTGCGTGTGATTCGATTGTTTTGGTGTAAAAATCATGTTTTTTCATCCAAAAAACACCATCTTTTTTAGTAAAACAGTGTTTTCGACGTCTCCAGATCTAAAAGTTCATGTTTTTCAGCTTACGGCAGATTAGGGTTCGTGAAAAATCGTACTTTTGTGTCAAAGTACCAAAAACCCTCAAATTTTCAAATCCAGCAGCCTTAGTCGCACGATTGGCTCAATCGCACGATTGAACTCAGTCGCCCATCCATTCGTACGTCTGAACACCCCATTCGCATTGTCCATCCGCACTTGTTCAATCGCACGATTGACTCATCCGCATTGGTTCAATCGTATGATTGATTCATCCGCATTAGTCCATCCACATGATTGACCCAATCGCATCTCTCCATTCGCACCAGTGAAACAGTTTTGTTCTAACTCTCAAAGTTTAAAGAAATGGAAGTTTAGTACTCTGCGTTTATGGCAGGTAAGGACTCGCGTATCCAGAACCTGTTGCTTCTGGAAAATGAGATTGGGATTCACAATAAGCCGCCTAAGCTTATCACGTTAGACGATTACCGACAATGGAAGCAAAGGTTTGAAATTTATCTAAATGGTGTTGATCCCAATCTGTGGGAATCAATCGAGACTGGTTATAGTATGCCGGTGGGTGTTGATGGTATCAAACTTACTCTGGGCGGCATGATTGATAGCCAGAAGGTGCAGTACAATGCTAAGAAAAAGGTGTATGCTGTGTTGACTCAGTCGATACCTAAGGATATATTCCACCAATTTTCTGAGAATAAACAAGCAAAGAAATTATGGGAGGCTTGGAAAAACGATACGACGAGAATGCATCGTTAAAAGCTCTAAAGGAAAAGGTTTTGAAGAAGGAGTTCGATAACTTCTCATCGATGGGAAAGGAGAGCTTAGATGATGTCATAGACCGATTCTACCATTTAATGAGTGAGTTGCACACTCATGGAGTTACAATGTCAATGGAAGATATAGTATCAAGCTTTGCCGATGGTTTGCCAGAAAAATAGGACTCGTTTGTGACTAATTTGAGACAGAACAGTTTACTGGCAAAATTAGACATAAACGACTTCATCCTAAATTTGAGGGAGGAGGAACTGAGGATGAAGTACATGTCTTAGAAAGGATCTTACGATCAGAACCCGTCTCTGTATAATTCAACTTCCACCTGAAAAAGCTCAGGAGCACCACTTCAAACTGCATTTGTTTCAAGTTTAGCAGCTCCTCCCCAAGCCACTACTGTTGATACATGTATGTCCCTAGATCATGATATGAAATGTAATAGATCTTGTTTGTCTGATTCTGATATGTAATTTGATATGATGATATTGGTTGTTTGTGATTTATAATGACTAATATTTCATTAATGAGTTGATATTAAATTGGTTAATTAGGTTTGTGGTTGTTAGAATTGTTACACATAATGTTTATTAATCAATACATTCAAACTTAACTTAATGAAGTTCTCATGCGAATGGCTCATGCAAATGAACCATAAGCATGAATAACTTTATACGAATGACTCAGTCGCACGACTGAACTAGGAGACTGGATCAATAGTATGATTGTAACATAAGATTGGCTCAGTCGCACGACTAAACACTCAGTCGTGCGGATGAATCAACCGCATGGTTCAATCGCACGACTGAACCATACTAATGGTTCAGTCGCACGATTGAATAATACCAACCTATAAATACAACCCAATTCGTGAAAAATAAAAGCTTTTGATTAATTATGATTCCAGACGTACCCTAGCCGTCCAGAAGCCTCCCAATTCGTTCTCCAAGTTCATAGAACGCATTAGATCGATTCCCATCGATTTCTAACATTAGTTTCAATTCTTTATTGATTCTTCGTGTGTTCTCACTGATTGGATCGCCAATCAAATAGGATTCCGCACTATTTGATCTGGTTACACGCTATCTCCAGGAATTTCGTTCAAATACCAGGTCCTAACAAGTGGTATCAGAGCTTTGGCTCTTGATTACGTGTGATTCAATCAAGATTGATAAAAAGTTTGTGTTTTTGCACTAAAAACGCAATCTTTTGTGTCAAAAGTGATCTTGGACGTTCCCTGCTCATCAAAGTTTGGTTTCTACGGACTTAGGCGATTAGACCTTGCGAAATTTCGAATTTTTACGGCTAAAACACGTTTGACCTAGAAATTTTCGCAAAACAGCAGCTTCAGTCGCACGAGTAAGCCATTCGCACGACTGGACCTCATTCGCACGAATGGACCTCATTCGCACGACTGGACCTCATTCGCATTGCTCAGACGCACGATTGGACATACTCGTATCTCCATTCGTACGATTGAACCTTTCGGTCGTTTTGTTCATATGCATCAGATTCATTCGCACGACTGAGCTAATCGCTTAGTTCAGCGGCACGATTGAACCAGTCATAGAGTTCATACGCACGACTAGACCATTCGTTATTAGACTTAAAGTTATTAGACTTAAAGTTATTCGCAATGGAAGATCAAATGTCAGCCTTTACTGCTGGAAAGGACTCTAGAATACAGAACCTGCTGTTGCTTGAGAGTGAGGTGGGTAATCATAATAAACCACCAAAGCTCTTAACGTTAGATGAGTTTCCCCACTGGAAACAATGTTTTGAGATCTACCTCAACGGAGTGGATTCGAATCTGTGGGAAGCCATCGAGATTGGATATAGTACACCAGTGGGAGCTGATGGAGTTAAGCTAACATTAGGAGGAATGACGGACATGCAGAAAGTCAAATACAATGCAGAAAAAAGAGTTTATGCATTGATTACACATCTATTCCTAAAGACATATTCCACAAGTACTCAGAAAATAAGCAGTCCAAGAAACTTTGGGATGAGCTAGAAAAGAGGTACGACGGGAATGCTTCGTTGAAGGCGATCAAGGCTAAAGAGTTAAAGAAGGAATTCGATAACTTCTCATCGATGGGAAATAAGAGTTGGACGATGTTATAAATAGATTCTACCATCTGATGAGTGAACTGCATACACATGGGGTGGCTACTACCATGGAAGAGAAAGTTACTAATTTTGCAGATGGATTGCCTGAAAAATGGGCTTCATTCGTGTCTAATCTTAGACAGAATGGAATGCTGGCAAAACTGGATATTAATGACTTCATTCTTAAGTTGCGAGAAGAGTCACTTAGGATGAAGTACATAGCTTAGAAGTCTTCATACAATCAAAATACAGCTTTATACAATGCCACACCTCAAGCTAAGACATCTGGAGCACCACTCCAGACTGCATTTGTGTCTAGCTCATCGGGTCCTTCACATGCATCTCCTTCAGGATCAGACACATCGGGACTTTCTTGTTCCCACTATATTGGATCCGAAGCAAGTGCTACTAAACTGAAGACCGAGAATCTCGGAAATGTGACAGTGGAAGTAGCTCGAGAACACATGGATCTTTTGGCTGCAATGGTCCATTCTTATGATGAACGTTGCTGGGAAGATTGGAAACTGCCATTTGGCAGACGAGGACTGCGAGCAGGTGGACGAAATGGAGCTTGAGAGGATGGACATAATGTGGGCTTTAGCTAATGCTGTCCGGAGGGCAAAGAAGTTTGTAAAACAAACCGGACAGAACTTGGTAGCTACTAAGGATACCACATTTGGCTTTGACAAGAGCAAAGTGACCTGCTTCAACTATGGAGATAAGGGTCACTTCAAAAGAGAATGTGTCAGCCTAAGAAGACGGGTAACGGGAACCCATTCTCGTCCTTCACTCGTCAAGACAAGAAAGCTACCAGTTCTACTTCATCAAGCAAGGATCCAAAAGCCTTGACTGCTCATGATGATGAAGGACAGGATTGGAGCTTTAGGTTTGTCTCACCAGGGGAATCAAACATTGCAAGTGTAGAAGATATTGACAGTGATTCCGCTAGTGAAGGAGATCTAGCAGTTGAGATAGCGATGTCACATAGTGAAGAAACAACTGCAACCGAGGTCAGTTACCAGCCTAAAGAGGAGACTACCACATCAGAGACAGAAAAGACAGAATCACCAGAACCAGAGACATCTGATGCTGCGTTGATGGCTAACTCTACTGAATCAACTCAGGTAAGTACTACTGACCAAATGTTTGATAATCATGCTTGTTCTGATTGTGATACTTTTAGGAATAGCATAGATGAAAAATTTGCTAGGTTATTAGATCATAATGATAACTTAGTAAAAGATTTGCAACTGTGCACTGAGGCTAATAGGGTATTAAAACAAAATGAGCATAGTTATAAAGAAAAGATAGACCTTTTGACTAAACAGCTTAGGGAAACCGAAGTAGTTGCCTTTAACCAAGCTAATGACATTAGGTATTATCTAAACTCCCTAGAAGACACTAAAAAGCAAAAGGCAGTTCTAGAAGTAGAAGTAAATTAATTAAAACAGAAACTGCACAGTTGGACTAGTTCTTCACACATAGTCCAACAGTGAGAGAAAGGAACAACGGGGAGGGATTGGGTTATAAAGTGGTTCCACCACCACCTGAGACTTTGATGAACACTAAGACTAGACCAATAAATAGTAATCCCATCAAAGAGCATGTGGTGTCTACTCCTCTTGTTAGTGATCCAGATTCCTTATGTTCATCTATGGACTCTGGAAACAAACAAAAGGAAGCCACTTCAAAGGAAAAGGATAAATTGTCTAGTGTTAATCTGGAAAAGGAATTTGAAAAGGTTAACTTAAAGTCAAGATCAAACAGAGTCAAATCAGAACCTAAAAGGACTTCTAAGGTTAATCTTTCACATACTTCAAGCCAAAAATCTCTTAACTAAAAAGAAAAGGAGGTTAAACAGGTGAAAACAGTTAACTTTGTTAAACCAGAGAAAACAACCAAAGAACCAGAGTCAAAACTTAGAGTGAGTAATGTTACTAGAGTGTCACACACTTCTCCACAAAGAAAATTTAATAGCAGATTGTGCTACAACTGTGGTGAATATGGACACATTGCTTCCTATTGTCACTTCTATCAGACACCCTGTAAGAAGATTGAACTTCAGGTTTCAAAGCCTAGGTCTCCTAAGAGGATCTCACTGACTCCACCTAGAAGAACTAGTGAACCTAAAATTCAACCTGTAAGTCAGTCGACTGTTTATCACAAACAGGCATTGCACAAATCTGGATTATGGAAGGAGAAGACATCCTAGTGTCTGATAATAATGACAAGAAGGAACCTGAGCTACCCTCATCCTCTAAGGGTCAATGGGTAGAATTTATGATGTGTGATGCCTCTGGGAAACCCAAGCCAGTAAAGGCTTGGGTTCCTAACCCAAACTAATTCTTTACTTGTATGTGCAGGGTGTTCGATACAGTGCTGAAACTAACACGTGGATAGTAGACAGCGGAATCCAGGCACATGACAGGAAACAGGCTCTTTTATCTAACGTCAAGCAAATAAAAGGAGGGCATGTTTTGTTTGCTAGAAACAAGGGAGGATATATCACAGCTCAGGGAGAAGTGGGAAATCAAAAAGTTAAGTTTGATAAGGTGAACTAGGTTCAACAACTTCAAAATAACTTACTTTCTGTTCCCAAATCTGCGATAAGGGATTTAAAGTCATCTTCGACACAAGAAGTGTTACGTGCTCAAGAAAGATTACGTGATCCCAGAAGACCAAGTTTTGATGACTGCTTCAAGATATAAAGACCTTTATGTTTGGATCTGTCAACAGCTGCTACAACGGATCATGAGGTTCAGGTGTTTTCTATCTAAAGCTACTGAGAAGGATTCCATCTCCTGGCATAGGAGAATGGGACACATTAGTCAAAGGAAGATGAATCACTTGATTCAGAAGGATCTAGTGAGAGGATTTAATGTCAAGAACTTCCAACTTCCTGACTTTTGTGTAGCTTGCAAGAAAGGCAAACAGACAAAGAAGTCTCATACGGAAAAGAAAGTTCATTCAATAGAACTACCTCTTGAACTTCTTCACATGGATCTATTTGGTCCAGTCAGTACAAAGAGCATTGTAGGCGACTTGTACTATTTTGTGGTCACTGATGACTACTTAAGGTTCACTTGGGTAATGTTTCTGAAATTCAAATCAGAAACATTTGAGTCATTCAAGGACTTGGTAACCACACTGGAATCTCTCTACAAGCTGAAAGTTAGACAAGTACGCTCAGACAACGGAACAGAATTCAAGAACCAGTGGATGGAGACATACTGCAAGGAAAAGGGAATTGTGCATCAATTCACTTCTGTCTACACACCTCAGATGAATGGCATTGCTGAGAGAAAGAACAGAAGCTTGATAGAGACAGCACGGACTATGCTGGAAGACTCGAAACTGCCTATCGAATTCTGGAATGAGGTAGTGGCGAATGCATGTTTACACTGAATCGAGTCCTGATAGTCAAGCGCCACGGAAAGACATGTTACGAGCTACTACAAAGACGCAAACCGAACTTGGAGTATCTCGAACCATTTGGCAAGCCGTGCACACTTCTGAAGAAGACACAAGAGGTTAAATTCAGCGAGAAGGCAGATGAAGGCATCTTTCTAGGATACAACATACCGAACAAGCGAGTTTACAACAACTCAACGGGTCTAGTAGAGTATGGTGTAATGTTGATGTTCAGCGATATACCACACCACCTACTGGCAAAGGACCCGCCTACTTTTTCGACTATGATGGATTCTTCAAGTCCTTCACATCCCTCTCTCCCTTGGATGACGAGTTAGCTACACGAATGATGTATGATATCTTGAATACACCAACATCTAGCTCACAGGAGAATCATCTACTCAGTCAGGGGAAGTGATCGATGACAGTGACTCCTCCTCTGAAGATGAAGCTGAAGAAGATAACCAGAACAGTCAGGAGGAACAGGTTCTAGGTTCCTGAAACTCCACAAGCATCTACCAGTGATGCACCTTCGACTTCAGAGCCTCAAACTCCAACTACCTCAGATGCAGAACCAAATGTTCATAATCTTGGCTCTAAGGTTAGTTGTTCCTACTACTCCAGGATCACGACTAAACGTCTATCATCCATTAGACAATGTCATTGGAGATGTTACATCTGGCGTACAAACCCAAAATCATCTATACTCAGCTGATTACGCCTCAGTTATGGAGAAGGATATATTCATGATGGTGCTTATCGGTGTTTTGTCCCAATTTGAGCCAAAATACGTCAGTGAAGCACTAAATGATGAGGCGTGGGTGAGTGCATGCAAGAAGAACTTCTTTAGCTCAAGAAGTTAGGTGTATGGACTCTGGTTGATAGACCTAAAGGTGCTAAAGTAATGGCACCAAATGGGTTTTGAAATGCAAGAAGGATGACCAAGGGGTCATTATCAGGAACAAAGCTCGACTGGTGGTAAGGGTTTCCGCCAAGTCGAGGGAATTGATTACAATGAGGTGTTTGCCCGTGGCACGGATGGAAGCCATTCGTATATTCCTTGCCTATGCATCATACATGAAGATTAAAGTCTATCAATTAGATGTGAAGAGTGCATTCCTTCATGGGGAAATCAGAGAAACAGTCTATGTAAGTCAACCCGAGGGATTTGAAGATCCGTATCATCAAGATAAGAAACTCTCTACTCATCTTGTGAAACACGGCTTTCGCAGGGGAGTAATTGACTGCACTCTGTTCATTAAAGAGAAAGATGGCGACCTACTGCTCGTACAGATCTATGTTGATGACATAATTTTGGTTCAAAGAACGAAGAGTTATGAAAAGAGTTTGAAGCAGTTATGAAGAAAGAGTTTGAGATGAGTGCTATAGGGAGATGAAGTTCTTTCTCGGGCTACAGGTGGATCAAAAACCAAATGGGATCTTTCTACATCAGACCAAGTACGTAGGAGACATTCTCAATCGCTTTGACATGGAGAATGCATCTGCTGCTGATACTCCACTTGCTAGATACGATCATGACATAGCACCTGATGAAAATGGAGATCTTGTAGATGCCACGATGTACCGATGAATGATTGGATCCCTCATGTATCTCACTGCCTCAAGACCTGATATCATGTATGCTACATGTTATGTTCTAGATTAGGCTAAACCTAAGGTCAATCATCTGATCGGGTCAAAGGATTTTTTGCTATCTAAATGGTACACCCACACTGGATTGTGGTATCCTCATGATGATGATTTTGAGCTCACGGCATATAGTGACTCGGATTACGGAGGCTGCAAGATGAACTACAAGTCTACATCCACAGGGTGTCAATTCTTTGGGAGAAGACTAGTGACTTGGCAGTGTAAGAAACAGACTTCGGTTGCATTGTCCACCTGTGAAGCCGAATATGTTGCTGCTGCAAGTTGTTGTTCACAAATCGTCTGGATTCAACAGCAAATGCGGGATTACGTTTAAAGTTCTCCTCTACTCCTATTTGTGTTGATAACTCTACTGCAATTGCAGTAACTAAAAATCCGGTCCAACATCCTAAGACCAAACATATCGGTATTAAATATCATTTCATAAGAGACTGTTTTGAAAAGAACTTAATTGATGTGGTAAAAATTAATACTGATTTTTAACACGCTAACCTCTACACTAAAGCCTTTGATAAACCACATTTTCAATAATTGCTAGAGGTCAACGGCGTTAAAAAGAAAAGTGACGTTATTCCTGATGATGATCATGTGTAGTCCGATGTAGGTTAGTTAATTTTTCCTCTTATTTTATTGGTTTATTCAGTCTGTTTAATTAAACTCGTGTTATTTTGCTGGTTATTAAAATCCTAAAATAATTAAACCACTTATGATTTTAGCATTTTAGGGGAGAATAAGTCAGCAAGTAAACATATTAAAAAATTCAAACCTTTTGGAATATGATAGTACACAGGAACAAATCAAGAGGGACCTTGAAATTTTAATTTAGAAAAGGTGCAAAAAATTCAAAGTATAAGTCTGTGTTGTCTAAGCAATATAAAAGGGAAGATGATAGAAAAACTGGTAACTCTTAAGGTAACACAATGAAAGTAGACCTAGAAGTTGCTAGACCACAATTGATATGTCGGTAGATTCAACACAATAGATGATTAGACCTGACGGTGATCTCATTATCAAACTAAGTGGTTCAATGACTGTGGGATCCCATCTTATCTGGTTAACACAATCAACTATATTCCAATAAGGGGAATGAGCATGTAAACGCCACAAATATGTACGGATGACCATAAATAGAGCAAAGCGCGAAAAAATGAAATAAAAATGCTATCAAGCTAATGACTTATGTTATTGGTGCATTTGGTGCAACATAAAATTAAGCTGCTCTAACAAGGAGATAGGTTGTGTGCCTCTCTGTTGTGCGATGGCACTGACTTGAGGATAAGCATAACCTAGATATTCTAGAATTCATTGTTGTTTGCCGCCTCTCTGCTGTGCGATGGCACTGACCTGAGGACTGGCTTCTCTTGAAAGCTCTAAGAATAGTCTCTCCTTGTAATAATACCCGTAGACCGCTCAAAAGCTCCTGAGGAATGTTGCTTACCATATAAGTGTGGGATCCACAAATGTTAGTTGAAATAATTAAACCTAAAACGATCACCAGTTTGGGTCAAAAGTCTGTGTATGGATTTAAGTGGACAAACATATTGACAATCATTGTGACTGCAATTCTTGAAAGTTTGATTCAATGTGGAAATCTAAGAGCTTCAGTATGATTTCCTAAAGTTGCAAATGACTCTGGATGAACACCAAGAATTGAGCATCAAAAGATTTTGATAACAAGTCCAAACTGATTTGAAATGCCTGTATGATTCCAAAATGGAATTGGTCCAGGTATGGTCAATCTAAGTTAAAGTTGTCTATTCCGGAACCAAATCCAGTAGATTTCCATCTCAGGACTTATCTCTCACAAAAGCAAAAACAATTTTTATTTTTTTGTTATTTTTTTGTTTAATTTCTAATTAGTCAGTCGTTTCAGTTTGTTTGTTTGTCGGATTACATCAGGAAAATCAGTAAGGGATCAACTCACTAACAGGGTCATGTCTGAGATGACACATATGTGTTAAAAGTTAATCAGTCACGTCTGAGGTGATAAAGGTTTTCAAGTCAAAACGATCAGGTCTAAGATGATCAACTGCTCATAACGTAATTTCTGTAATTAAAGAGATTTTAAAAGTTAAATATTTAAATTGGCAGAAAAGTTAATAAATATGACCTATTCGCACGAATGGACCATCGTATGGACCAATCATACGAATGGAAGCTATTCGCACGAATGAACCATGGATATGGACTATTCAACCGAATGCCCATACGATTGGCCCAGTCGGATGATTAAGGGAGAATGAGTGGTTCAGTCGCACGACTGAGATTCAGTCGGACGACTGAAGAAGGACGATTGAACCAATCGCACGACTAAGTCCCACTCGCACGACTAAAAGGTGCGTATGAGCTCAGTCGCACGATTGAATCTAGGGTTAATATAAATAGAAGGGGAGTCGGTCGTAGAGACTCACCACCTTCAAAATCACCCTGAATCGCACATATTAACCCAACTCTGCAAAAATTTCAATTGATCACAAAACCCCTGTTTTTTTATTACTGACCATCTACATCGACTCTACAGGTAATTTACTGTATACATGCACTCCCATAACGTTAAATTTGATGAAAAAAACGGTACATTCAGACTCGCAAAGTAACCGAGACTTAAGTGACTAAATAACCTACCTAAATGACTCAAACGAACGAAAGTAACAATGTTAGGTGGTTTAAGAATGAATTACGAGTCAAATGAACCAGATAACGTTGTCTAAAACTCAAAAATGGTGAAAAAGTAATTTGAATTGAACAGTCAGTACTTCATGCGAATGGATAGAGTGATGAACTTCAGTCGCACGACTGAAGGGCTCAAACTGCTTAAACGCATGACTGAACCATGCATATGAAGTTCAGTCGCACGACTGGCATAACCGCATGAGGGTATATACGAAGGAGCCCAGTCGCACACTCAGAGGTACGTATGGGATCAGTCGCATGACTGAGTCCCATTCGTACAGTTCAATCGCATGACTGAACCCCATTCGTACGGTTCAATCACATGACAGAAAGATTTTCTTCAAGCTTAAGGATTTCATGACTTTCTTAGTCAATGGTACTAATGTTTACTATCTTTGTGTAACAGATGGCGAGTAGATGGATTATGAGCACAAAGCACAATATATGTGCTCATCTAGACTAACATCCAGAAACGCTGCTGATTTCTCTGGCATAATCACATTCCTACTGAGATCGAGGATTGCACATGCCATATCTACTCCTTGCACTCCGTATCGATCCATTCAACAAGCCTTCTGGGAAGGGGCTACAGTTGATAGATCGTTTGAGCCTCATTGCATCAGAAGTACCATATTTGGAGAGTCTATTACTATTTCAGAGGAGGATCTCAGGATCGTACTACAATTGGGGGATGACGCTGATTGTCCGACTCGATTACACCCCCTCACAGTCAGAGGATGCTTTCTTAGAGCCAAATACTCTAGGGACATCAATTCTGGGGTACTCAACAAGAGTAACCTCTGTCCCCAGTTTAAATATCTTGTACACGTGCTGCTCAAGTGCATGGCTTCCAGAAAAGGTGGTTCTGATGAGCTGTCTGACCAGATGCAGAACACGTACGTTGCGTTGGTGCTGAACCATCCGTTTAGCTTCTCCAAGATGATCTTCACCTATCTGGTGGAGAACATCGAGGGGAAAGGGAAGGAAGCCTTCTGTATGTACCCAAGATTTATGCAGATGATCATAGATCAGAAGCTTCCCTCCCTACCAAAGGAAAAGGAGGATGCGGTAGTCTTGGAGGTAATGGATGACACTACCCTGGGAAGGATGAAAGTGTACCGGGGAAAGCAAGTGAAGCCTCCTGTCAGGAGGTTGTTTGGTCATCTTGCCCGGGATGACTACGTGGTGCCCACAAAGAGAAAGTGGCATCACGAGGATAGTGACTCTGATGTGGAACAGATAGCTCTACCCACTCATGACTCAGATGATGATGACAGTGGGGATGCTGGAGACGATATGCCTATTCCACTCAGAGGCACTGTGTCTGATTCTGTACCTCCAGTGTCCGTCACAGCTGGAGAGGTAACCGAGTCAGCGGGATTTCATCAGGATTTTGTTCTTGGCGCGAAGGGGGAGGATGAATCGGATGAGGAGCCCCTTACCCGAACTGTGGGAAGGAAAGTTGTTCCCACAGAACATGGATTAAGGGTGGTTGGTGAACACCGGAGAGACTCCGGAGATACCGATACTGACCCAAGCTATGCACCGGCGTCCTCAGGCAGGGTTGTAGGGGGAGCTTCCACCTCAACTGGAACAAGGAGGAAGAGAATGGCTAAACCCCATGGCCAGAAGAAGAAGAAGCGTCGGGTGACCTTCCTCACTACCACAGCCACCACATCCACCACAGCCACCACAGCCACCACATCTACCACATCCACCACATCCACCACATCCACCACAGCCACCACATCCACCACATCTACCACAGCCCCCACCATACCTCCCACCACAGCACAGATTCCCTCCACCACCATATCCTTTACTCCACATCACCTCCACCATTATACAGACCTATCTTCACTACAGCCACCTCCACCACCACGTCACACCAATCAATACCCTCAGCCCATCCCTCACACACTTATAGATCTCCTCTACCTCCAATCGGGGTAGAGGAACAGTTGTCAGCGCTTAACAGAATGGTGATGCGCTTACTGGCTGCTGATGAGGAAAAGGCAGCTCAGATCCGCCAGCTTACTAACCTGACTGCTGCACAATCTCACCAAATTGCAGAGCAGGCTCGAGTAATTATGGAGCAGGCCCAGCAGTTGGCTGCTCAGAGCACCAAGATGGACCAACTCCAAGCTCAAAGTGTCACATCAAGCAAGCAAATAGAGGAGCTGGAGAAGGCAAGGAAGATTATCCTGTTAAAACTGAAAGGATCTAAGGAGGAGCCATTGAAGATCAGGGAAGGAGACAAAGATGATAATGATGAAGATAATGATGAGGATGATGAGAGTGATACTGAGGAGTCTGAAGATACAGAAAGAGATAGGATAAAGGATAAGGATGATGATAAAGAAGCAGAAGGAGGGATGCACCTGCATCGGCCACTGCTATGGTCAAGAGAAAAGGACAAAGAACAGACAAGATCAATCAGCTTCTACCTCTGCTCCTCCAAGTGATGAAACAATGATACAAGATAAAAGTAAAGATTAGATGTTTATGTATTTATCTTCTTTTGTATTTGAATCCTGTAACTGAACAGAATGTATTTAATGTTTATATTACTTTAATGCCTTTCTGTTTGATTAATTACTAATGATTTATGTGTGGAATGTTTAAAGCAAACAGATCAAAATTACCAAAGAGATGAGTTTGAGTTGCTCCCCTTCAGTAGGTAAGTCTCAGCTAACAATGATTCTTGATCTGCAAGGGATTGTCAGGAGGTCAGTGAATTATACCCCTAAAGAAGGGGAAATAATTCATGACCTATCAAATGAGCAACTCGTAGAGCTTTTCGAGCTAAATCCAGATGAGATAGTAAAACATGCTCCGACATGCGATTCACAAGTGACGAAGAGCTCAACGATGTTGATGATGTAGAGATCGAAGATGTCACTGCCGAGGAGTACCTTCAGTACGCTGACAATGAGGGTAATGTGGTCCCCAATCTGGGTGAATCTCTTGTCAGCAATACTATTGAGGTGTTGAACTATAGGAGCAAGAAACAGAGAAAGCAGAAGACACAGCTCAAGCCTCAAATGATGATGTCGACATTCGAAAGGCTGAGTGGGCTGCATGTTTTGAAGAAGTTAGAGCCTAACATACTACACCAAAGAAGGATTCCTACACAAAACTCTATAGAGTCAAGAAATATCACAAGGTGTCAGGAAGGATCATAGCATGGGCGTATTTTGAGGATCTTAACGTATATGCAGTTAAGAGAGAACAGGGCATAGAGTACTTCAGATTCCCACATGATCTGAAGACTCTACGAGGTTTTGAGCTCAACCAACGGGCCAAACTAAAGCTTTTGTATGCTGACCCGAGGAAGATGTCAAGCTGGTTTGAGGCTGCCCTAAAGAAGGAGTACCACACTAGATGGGTTAACTTCAGGCCCCAACAGCCTACTAGATATATCAGAAGGTCTGAGGTTGATGCCATTACTGGCAAGCCTAAGATAGTGTTGAAGTGGAATCCTCCGTGCACAATGTCAAGAATCCCACTCAGGGAAATGCCACAGGATTTCACTCCACATTTTAAGTTGTGGTACTATGATTGGAGAATAGCTGAAGCGGTCATAGTCTTAAGCAAAGAGGGACAAATGGATACTATCAGGGTATTCGACCCGATGTGGCTTACAAACTTGTCGAAAAGTGATGTCTATACGCTATACAAGTGGTCACTGTTCTATGATACGTAAGATATTGTACAAGCCCTCCAGTTCCAGAACGTTATACGACTGTGCTTCGTGTTTGAGATTCACACGGGAGTCACAAAAGAGGAGAAGTACAAGAAATACAAGGAGTTTATGCAGAAAACAAGAGATTAGAGAGATCTAGGTCCAAGGGGGAGTTTGTTGATACATGTATGTCCCTAGATCATGATATGAAATGTAATAGATCTTGTTTGTCTGATTCTGATATGTAATTTGATATGATGATATTGGTTGTTTGTGATTTGTAATGACTAATATTTCATTAATGAGTTGATATTAAATTGGTTAATTAGGTTTGTGGTTGTTAGAATTGTTACACATAATGTTTATTAATTAATATATTCAAACTTAACTTAATGAAGTTCTCATGCGAATGGCTCATGCGAATGAACCATAAGCATGAATAACTTCATACGAATGACTCAGTCGCACGACTGAACCAGGAGACTGGATCAGTCGTATGATTGTAACATAAGATTGGCTCAGTCGCACGACTAAACACTCAGTCGTGCGGATGAATCAACCGCATGGTTCAATCGCGCGACTGAACCATACTAATGGTTCAGTCGCACGATTGAATAATACCAACCTATAAATACAACCCAATTCGTGAAAAATAAAAGCTTTTGATTAATTACGATTCCAGACGTACCCTAGCTGTCCAGAAGCCTCCCAATTCGTTCTCCAAGTTCATAGAACACATTAGATCGATTCCCAATCGATTTCTAACGTTAGTTTCAATTCTTATTGATTCTTCGTGTGTTCTCACTGATTGGATCGCCAATCAAATAGGATTCCGCACTATTTGTTCTGGTTTACATGCTAATCTCCAGGTATTTCGTTCAAATACCAGGTCCTAACAACTACTTCAGGATCTGACACGTCAGGGTCATCTTGCACCCAATATTTAGCACCTGAAGCAAATACTACGAAATTAAAGACCGAGAATCTCAGAAATGTTACTTTAGAGGTGGCAAAGGAGCATATGGACCTTTTAGTTGCGGTTGTTCATTCTTATGATGGTCTAGTTGCAGGAAAGATCGGAAATTGCCATCTGGCTTATGAGGATTACGAGCAGGTGGACGAGAATGAATTGGAAAGAATGGACATTATGTGGGCGTTGGCAAGTGCTGTTCAAAAAGCTAAGAAGTTCGTGAAGAAGACTAGACAGAACTTGATAGCCACAAAGGATACAACTTTTGGTTTCAACAAAACCAAAGTTACCTATTTTAATTGTGGTGAAAAGGGGCACTTCAAATGTGAAGGTGTAAAGCCCAAGAAGACAGGTAATGGAAATCCTTTCTCATCATTCAACCGGAAAGACAAACCCACAAGTGAAGCTGCTTCATCAAGCAAAAATACTAAAGCCTTGACTGCACAAGACAATGAAGGGCAAGATGGACCTTTCGTTTTGTATCTCCAGGAAAATCCAACATTGTGAGTGTTAAGGGTTTGGATGACGACTCTACAAGCGAAGGTGAAATAGCAGTGGAACTCGTTATGTCGAATAATGAAGAAACTGCAAATGTGGTCGATCACCTGAATGAAGAAGGTCTCAGAACAACATGTTCAGAATCACCAGCACCCGAACAGTCAAACTCAACGTTGATGGCTAATTCAACCGAACCTTCTCAGGTAAGTACCAAAGACCAACTTTTTGATAGTCATGCATGTAATGAATGTAATAAATTTAGAGAAAGCATAGACTCAAAATTTGCTAGGTTATTATATCACAATGATAGCTTAGTAAATGACTTACAACTGTGCACAGAAGCCAACTGGATTTTAAAACAAATTGAGCATAGTTATAAAGAGAAAATAGAACTGTTAAATAAACAACTAAGAGAAACCGAAGTTGTTGATTTTAATTAAGAAATTAACATAAAGTTCTATTTAAACTCCCTAGAAGAAACTAAGAAAGAAAAAGCAGTTTTAGAAGTCGAAGTAAATTCATTAAGACAAAACCTGCACAGTTGGACCAGTTCTTCTCACATAGTCCAGCACTTAGTGAAGAACGCAACAACGGGGAGGGTTTGGGTTACAACGTGGTTCCACCACCACATAAGACCTTGATGAATGATAAATGTAGACCTATAAATAACAATCCAATCAAGGATCATATGGTGTCCACTCCTCTAGTTAGTGATCCAGATTCCACGAGTAAATCGGTGGAATCTGCCACTAAATAAAAGGAGGCCACTTTAAATCTAAAGGTAAGATGCCTATTGTTAATTTGGATGAGAATTTGAAAAGGTTAAGGTGAATTCAGGTTCTAACATGTCTAATCCTGAACCCAAAAAGATCAAACAAGTTAACCAACCTCGTGCACCATGTCGTAGTCCAAATAAACAACAGGGTACAGATGTTAAAAATGTTCAAATAATGAATTTTGTTCAAGAAGCTAAAAACATCTAAACAAGAAGTGTCAAAACCCAAACAAACTAAAGTTACACATATGTCATACACTTCCCCACAGAAACCGTTCCACCAACATGTAGAGAGTAGATCATGCTATAATTATGGAAAGTATGGACACATTGCTTCTAACTGTCCTTATTATCAGACATCAAGAAAAAAAATTGAACTTCATGATCCTAAACCAAGGTCTTCTAAAAGGAGCTCTATCACTCCACCAAAAAGGATTAGTGAACATAAAGTTCAAATTTGTAGCCAGTCGTCTGTTTATCACAAACAGGCCTTACACAAAACTGGCCTATGGAAAGAAAAATCAAGTACAACATCTGAAAATGAGAACAAAAAGAAAATAGATCTGCCCTCACCCTTAAATGGACAGTGGGTAGAATTTATGATGTCTGATGCCTCTGGGTCACCCAATCCAGTTAAGGCTTAGGTCCCTAACCTAAACTAATCATTTCCTTTAAATGTGCAGGGTGTCCGCTATAGTGCTTCTACAAATACCTGGATTGTTGATAGCGGAGCATCAAGGCATATGATTGGAAACCTGTCTCTCTTGTCAAATGACAAACAAATTAAAAGAGGACATGTTTCGTTTGCTGGAAATAAAGGATGTTATATCACTACACAAGGGGAAGTGGGAAACCAGAAAGTGAAATTTGATAAGGTAAACTATGTTCAAAAACTTCAAAATAATTTATTTTCTATCTCCCAAATATGTGACAAAGAGTTCAAGGTTGTATTTGACAACAAGAAGTGCTATGTTTTGAAAAGGGACTATGTTATTCCGGAGGACCAAGTCTTAATATCAGCTTCAAGATATAATGATTTGTATGTCTTGGACCTATCAAAGGCCTCCACAACCGATCATCAAGTACAATGCTTCATGTCAAAGGCAACAGAGAAAGACGTCATCTCCTGGCAAAGGAGAATGGGACACGTAAATCCCCGGAAGATGAATCACTTGATTCAGAATGATCTAGTGCGTGGAGTAACGTTAAGAACTTCCAATTACCAGATTTCTGTGTTGCTTGTAAGAAAGGAAAACAGACCAAGAAGGCTCATAAGGCTAAGAAAGTTAATTCCATTGAGTTGCCTCTTGAGCTTCTTCACATGGATCTATTTGGTCCAGGCAGTACGAGGAGCATTGTTGGCGACTTGTACTGCTATGTAGTTACGGATGATTACTCAAGATTCACTTGGGTGATGTTTCTGAAATCCAAATCAGAGACATTTGAATCATTCAAAGAGCTGGTAACTACATTGGAGTCACTCTACAAGCTAAAGGTACGACAAGTTCGCTTAGACAACGGTACCGAGTTCAAGAACCAATGGATGGAGGCATTCTGCAAAGAAAAAGGAATTGTGCACCAGTTCATATCTACCTACACTCCTCAAATGAACGAAGTTGCTGAGAGAAAGAATCACAGCTTGATAGAGACAGCCCGAACGATGTTAGTAGACTCGAAACTATCCATTCAATTCTGGTAGTCAAGCGTCATGGTAAAACGTGTTACGAGTTACTGAAATGACATAAACCTAATATAGAGTACCTCCAACCGTTTGGAGCACCATGTACTCTTTTGAAGAAAACTCAGTCAGGGAAGTTTAGCAAGAAGGCTGAAGAAAGAATTTTTCTAGGATACAACATACCTAATAATAGAGTTTACAACAACTCAACGGGTCAAGTAGAAGTGTGGTGCAACGTCAACATTCAGAGATACACCACCCCCCCTGCTGGCAAAGGACCTGCATTCTTCTTCGATTATGATGGATTCTTTAAGTCCTTCAACATCCTTCTCTCCCCTCCTGAAGATGAGTTAGCAACCAAAATGATGTATGATGTCTTAAACGCACCGTCACAAGACTCAAAAACATTAGGTTCACAAGGTGAGTTTTCCAGTCATTCAGAGGGAGCACTGGAAGTAAGTGACTCTTCCTCTGATAATGAAGATGTGGAGAACGATCAGGTGGATCAGAAAGAATAAGTTCCTACTACTGCAAGTACACAAGCATCTGACGTTGATGCCTCTGACACTTCGGAACCTCACACTCCCACTGCCTCAGATACTGAACCGGGGGTTCACAACCTGGATAATGAGGTAGTTGTTCCCACCACTCCTGGATCACTCTTAAATGTTTATCATCCTCTGGACAATGGCATTAGGGATGTAAGATCAGGAGTTCAGACAAGAAGTCAGTTATACTCAGCTGATTATGCCTCTGTAATGGAAAAGGAATATCTTCACGATGGTACGTATCAATTTTTTATGTCTCAATTTGAGCCAAAATATGTCAGTGAAGCCCTAAATGACGAGGCATGGGTGAGTGCCATGCAAGAAGAACTTCTTCAATTCAAGAAGTTAGGTGTATGGACACTAGTGGATAGACCTAAAGGTGCTAAGGTCATTGGCACCAAATGGGGCTTGAAATGCAAGAAAGATGACCAAGGGGTCATAATCAGAAACAAGGCTCGACTTGTAGTTCAAGGATTTCGACAAGTCAAGGGGATTGATTACAATGAAGTCTTTGCACCTGTGGCGAGAATGGAAGCAATTCGTATCTTCCTAGCCTATGCCTCTTACATGAAGATTAAAGTTTATCAACTGGATGTAAAGAGTGCATTTCTTCATGGTGAAATCCGAGAGTCAGTGTATGTCAGTCAACCCGAAGGATTTGAGGATCTGTATCATCAGGACAGAGTTTGCAAACTAGACAAGGCTCTCTACGGGCTCCACCGAACCCCAAGAGCATGGTGTGAAAAACTCTCAACTCATCTTGTGAAACACGGCTTTCGTAGAGGAGTAATTAATTGTACACTGTTCATCAAAGAAAATGATGGTGACTTACTGCTTGTTCAAATTTATGTTGATGACATAATCTTCGGTTCCAAGAACAAAGAACTATGTAAAGAATTTGAAGCAGTAATGAAAGCTGAATTTGAGATGAGTGCCATGAGAGAGATGAAGTTCTTTCTCAGGTTACAGGTGGATCAGACACCAAATTGCATATTTCTATATCAGACCAAGTATGTATGTGATATCCTAAGTCGGTTTGATATGGAGAATGCTTCAGCAGCTCGGACTGCACTTGCTACAAACCACGACATAGCACCCGACAAAAATGGTGATCTGGTGGATGCCACCATGTACCGAGAAATGATTGGATCCCTCATGTACCTCACAGCCTCAAGACCTAATATCATGTACGCGACGTGTCTCTGCTCTAGATATCAGGCGAAATCGAAAGTCAACCATCTCATAGGAGTCAAAAGGATATTTTGTTATCTAAAAGGTTCGCCAACACTTGGGTTGTGGTATCCTCATGACGATGACTTTAAGCTTACAGCGTACAGTGACTCGGATTATGGCGGCTGCAAAATTAACTACAAGTCAACATCAGTAGGATGTCAATTCTTTGGGAGAAGATTAGTCACGTGGTAGTGTAAGAAGTAGACATCACTTGCCCTATCAACTTATGAAGCTGAATACGTTGCTATTGCAAGCTGTTGTGCTCAAATCATCTGGATTCAACAGCAAAAGCGGGACTACGGTTTGAAATTCTCTAACACTCCCATATTTGTTGATAATTCTGCGGCTATAGCCGTTACTAAAATTCTGTCCAGCATCCTAAGAAAAAACACATCAGAATTAAATATCACTTTATTCGTGATTATTTTGAAAAGAATTTAATCAATGTTGTTAAAATTAATACGGACTTTCAACGCGCTGACCTCTACACAAAAACTTTTGATAAACCAAGATTTTTATATCTGTTAGAGGTCAACAGCGTAAAAAGAAATGTGAAGTGATTCCAGAAGATGACAGTACCTCGTCCGACACGTAGAGTCCATTTTAATTTTAATTTTTCCTTTTTATTTCTTTTATTTTACTTTACTGTTCTTAATTCTTCGTCTATTAAAATCCAAAAACACAAAAACATTTTCGGTTTTAGAATTTTAGGGGGAGAATAGGTTAGATTATAATTAAATTAGGTGTCTTTATTTAAGTTTTTAAAAAAAATAAAAAAACGAGGGAGGAGGACAGCTTAGCTAAAAGAAAAGAAATCAAATCTATAATATTGATTCAACGAATTTGGAAAATGATAGTACACAAGGAACAGATCATTTGGGACTTTAAAATGTTTAACTACTCATGGTGCAAAATTCAAAGTTAAATCTGAATAGTCAAAACAAAATAAAGGGAAATGTAGAGACTAATGAAGAGGCTGATGCAACCTAAACATCTTTAGTCTTTCCTTCATGCTGCATAAGTGCATTGAAGTGGAATGCTTTGGAAGTTTCACATGTGCAACAGAAATACTCTAAGTGTAAAATCTTCCGAAGCCAAGACCAACATCTTCCGAAGCCAAAGATGAAGTCTTCCGAAGCCTCAGAGACAAAGTCTTCCGAAGCTTCAAGTTCATGAAGACAGATTTCTTCCGAAGACTTTTAGTAACATGCTTTATCTGATGTACTGTTGCATAAAGCTGGACACCTTTCCGTTGCAACTCTGCAAGTCACCAACTAACATGGTTTGGTGAAAAGGTCCATGCTTTTGGTAACTGTACATTGAGGTCTTGAGTCTGTAACTTTCTACTTTATGTACTTTATCCTTTTTGTAATAGATAAGGATGTGAGCTATGGTATGTCATAGTCACTAGTCAAAAGGAAATCTGGCTTTTGACTCTACAATTGATTTTATGTGTGTCTAGTCAGTTGTATCCAGCTGGCTTTCAAAGTATAGCCGGTTGTAGGATGTTGTATAAGTATCTCATGTTCTTGTATCTTTTGAATATGCTTTTGTAACACTTGTAACAGAACATAGAGAAAGAAATATACTGCAATCTTGAAAATCAAACACTTGTGTTCTTTATGTTCTGTCTCATATATACTTGTGTTCTTAGTGTTACCACTTGGTTAATCCAGTTTACTGTTTGATCTAAGTTTAGTTTATCTCCTCTTTGTGTTGTTGTGTTGTTGTGTTGTAACTCTTCACCCTTCAACGATCCTACATTTGGTATTAGAGCGTTCCAGGCTCTTGATAGTTCCTCCACACACAATCTTGTCAGTAAGATCTCCTAGGTGTGGAACTTGTGAAGATGAGCTTCCTCTCATAGATCCTATGAGTGAGGAGGATGAAAAAGAGATAGTTAAGAATCCTCTACAAAGAGTGAAGAGGAGGATTCCAAGAAGGGCCACTATCCTTCTGAAGAGAAAGTGAAGACTGTGATGACCAAGTCCATGAGAAAGAACTTGATCAGAAAGAGCAAAAGAAAGGCAAGGAAGGCTCAAGAGATCAAGGCTACTTTTGACTCTAAGCAGAAAAAAAATTTTATTTCTGCAGGGTTTAAAGTGGTAGGGACTGAAGACATCAACCAAAACACTGCTAAGAGTTCTGGTTCTTGCTCAACTCATCTCAGCAGCAAGAAGAAGACTAATCTGTTGTGTACCACTGCTGCACAGCCTGGTCCATCAAACTCCAAGCACAGTTCTCAGCCCAAGAGGATTGTCTTAGCATCTGCAAAGATGAAGGTGGAGAAGGGAAGTGACCAAAGACAGTCTTACTCTCAAGACAAGGCTCTTGTGAAGAAGAAAATGAATTGTGTTATGTGTGACAGCACCATTCACATTGCAAAGGATTGTCCCTTCAATCCTAAAGGTACTGTCTAAATCTAACAAGAAGGGAAGTGGAAAATTCTCTTCGGAAGAAAGGAGTTCTTCCGAAGCACTGAAGTCTGCTGCAATGTTTGCAGAATCTTCCGAAGGTTCAGTCATCAAAACTTCTGAAGCTCCAAAAGCTTCTAAAGTTTTGAAGGTCAAGTCCAAGACTCCAAAGGTGGTGTGGATGTCTAAGAAAGACCAAGTGACTGAGATTTCTCCATCAAAAATAGCTCAAGATCCTCTTAGTACAACCATAGGATCTATTACTATTAAATTACCTTTTGCAAATGAGCCCAAGACAAGCAAGGCTTGGGTTTCCAGATGTAACTAATCATTCTCTTTTGTGCAGGACAGCTGAAGACAGACAGAAATATGTGGATCATAGACAGTGGCTGCTCCAGGCACATGATTGGTAATAGGTCACTACTCCAGAACTTTGAAAGGATTGATGGAGGACCTGTTTCTTTTGGAGGAGATGAAGGTGGTTACATTTCTGGTAGGGGCAAGGTCACAAATGGTAAGCTCAGCATAGAAAAGGTAAACTTTGGAAAGGAGCTTGGATACAATCTTCTGAGTGTGTCTCAATTTTGTGATCAGAGTCATAACATGCTCTTTACTGAGCATGAGTGCATTGTTCTTAAGCCTGGTGTGGTCATTCCTCATGAGCATATCCTGCTTAGAGCCCCCAGGAAATGAAACATGTACAAGATGGATTTTCAAGAAACCTCTCCCTCTGGAGAAGTTTCATGCTTTATGTCTAAAGCCAATAGTGATGAGTCTTTCCTATGGCATAAAAGAATGTGCCATGTAAACTTTAAGAACATGAATAAGTTAATTAAGCATGACTTGGTAACTGGATGCCAAAGAAAGAGTTTACAAGTGATAACCACTGTGTTGCATGCCTGAAAGGGAAGCAACATAAGGTATCTCACAAGCCTAAGGAAAAGAACTCAATCATTACTCCCTTACACTTATTACATATGGATCTCTTTGGCACCACCAGTGTAATGAGTTTAGGAAGGACCTTATAATGTCTAGTGATCACAGATGACTTTACAAGATTCACTTGGGTTTTCTTCCTTAGAACTAAGGATGAGACTCCTGAGATTCTGAAGAATTTCATCTTAAAGATTGAGAATCAATCTGATCACAAGGTCAAGATCATAAGATGTCATCAAGGAACCGAATTTAAGAACCATATCCTTGACACATTCTATGATGAAAAGGGTATTACAAGATAATTTAGTGCTCCCAGGACTCCTTAGCAAAACGGTGTTGCTAAGAGGAGAAACAGGACACTGATTGAAGCTGCAAGAACCATGTTGTCTGACTCTAAACTGCCCATCACCTTTTGGGCAGAGGCAGTCAACACTGACTGCTATGTGCAGAATAGAGTTTTAGTAGTTAAGACTCATGGCAAGACTCCTTATGAACTTTGGCACAAGAGGAGACCTTTCATTGGTTTTCTCAGGTCATTTGGATGTCCTTGCACCATCTTGAATACCAAAGATCAAATTGCCAAGTTTGCTGAGAAATCAGATGATGGAAACTTTATTGGATACTCTTCCCAAGCTAAGGCTTATAGAGTGTACAATCTCAGAACTAGAATTGTTGAGGAGTCAGCCAATGTGACTTTCAATGAACACACACCCTGTGTTACTGGTTCTGGTCTGGATTGGCTGTTTGATCTTGATTTGGTTACCAACTGTTTTAACAAATCTTGTGAGAATGTTTCAGGATCTGTAGAAAATTTGAATACAGATGATCCTGATCCAAGATTTGAGCTAGAAATATCTTCAAGACACATATCTTCAGCTCCAGTTGGAACCACTTCTGCAAATGAGGTTTCTATCAGCCCTACAATGACAAATTCAGCTGTTACATCTGGTATGCCTTCAAATTCCAGCTCAGAGGCTCTACAACCAGATAAGAATACCTCAACTATGGAAGAAAACAATGGTGATGGTGACAGTGACCAAGAATTTCTTTATGCCACTAAGCACACCACAGATGAGAACATCAATGATGTCACACACTGCTTGGATCAAGTTTCACTTGAAAAGTGTGCTGATGTGGTGGGAGAAACATCTATGCCAGATCTAAATTTCTCAAATTTAGATCTTTCTCAACAACTTGCTGTGATCCCTTAGCTTAGGATCCATGTTGGACCAAAAGAACCAATGAGCCTGATCAGAAAAACCTCTAAGTCCCACAGACATCACAACAACTGCTGAAGACTTGATCAGCTGTTTGACAAAGTCTGAAGACTTCAACAGCTGAAGACTAAAGTACTGAAGACTTCAACAGCTGAAGACCAAAGTCTGAAGATCAACAGCTGAAGACTAAAGTACTGAAGACTTCAACAGCTGAAGACTAAAGTACTGAAGACTTCAACATCTGAAGACCAAAGTCTAAAGATCAACAACTGAAGAACAAAGTACTGAGGTTCAACAGCTGAAGTACAAAGACTGAAGACATCAGCTAATGACAACAGCTGAAGTTCAAGTACAAGTACTAAAGCCTTCAGAGTTTGTTACAACAGCTGAAGAAGCATTCTTCAGTTGTTGTGATGGTTTCCTTTTAGTAGTTTTCTTTTTGTTTCAGTATTTGTAAAACGACTGAAGAGCATGTTCTTCAGTCGTTGTAGTTTCAGTAGTTTCTTTTCAGTAGTTGTAGTGACAGTTAACACTTAGTATTTTTGTAAGAAGATGTCAGCTGTTTTGACATCTTCAGTAGTGTGTTAACTATCAGTAGTTTGAATAAATTCTGTTAGATGTCACTATCAAGTGACATCAGCAGACGTCACATCTCTTATATAAGAGGTGTTGACCTAATTGTATGTGTGACATTCTGTTACCACGAAAGCGAATATTGAATGAAATATCTTTTGCAGAATTCTCTCTGTCTATAACCGTTTGTTCTTACCTTGAATATCTTTTGTGTTCTTGTGAAATGGCTAATTCATTGTTTGATTTCCGCTGCTATACTCTCTAATCAATCAAACGTAGATCACTGATCCTAACAAATGGTATCAGAGCAGGTTAATCATTGATCGATCTAACAATTGATCATTGAAACTGCTATTTGATATCTATGTTGATTGAATTAGCACATTTGCAAGAACTGGTTATAGATTATTGAATTTCTTCCGCTTTCCTTTATTCATTTTGAGATCTCTCTTGGTTCAATTTGGTTTGTTGTGTTTTGTTCTAAATCTGCTATAGCTTAATTGAATTTGGTTGAATCTGAGATGACTACTCCTTCTAATGACCCTCACAATACCAGTTCCTCAACCAAGCCTCCGATGTTGGTAAGACTGAGTACAACATATGGCAACGAAGGATGCTTCATCACCTGTCTGTTAACAGTTCAGGTTGTTGGACATCTGTGATACATGGACCACATAAGCCTATGGTGAACAATCCGGAAACCAATCAAATGGTTCCGAAGAAGAAGGAACAATACTCAGATGAAGATCGGAAACTGTTTGAGATTGATGCTAAAGCCCATGGAATTCTGGCCATGGCACTGCCGAATGAAATCTATTCAGGGCTTATGCATCATGAAACTGCTCATGACCTCTAGAATGCACTGAAGGAACAATTCGGTGGAACTGATGAGGTCTTAGCAAACAACAGAGAAATCCTCGCCCAACAATATGAGACATTCTCTCATAGAAAGGGTGAGGCACTGACTCAACAGTTTGAGCGTTTTTCCTGTTTGATCTCTGAGCTGAAAATGGTGAAACAGGAATACACCAACAGCCAGATGAATAACAGATTCCGCAGATCACTGCCTGAGAGATGGGACACATACACTATTGTCCTACGCTCCAGTGCAAATCTGGATAGCCTATCTCTCACCCAACTTCATGGGAAACTGCTTACATTCGAAAGAGAGATAGAGCAGAAAAGGAAACTGTCATCATCAGGAAAGCTCACTGATGACTTTGTACCAGGGAACACTGCCTTGGTTGGTCATGAGTCAGAATATGCTGCATCTGAAAGCAATTATGATGAGCATATTGATTTCTCTTCAAACAGTTCTGATCATGCATTTGTTGGTATTGATAGTCATTCTGGCAGTAATAGTGACAATCTATGCTTCATCATGGATGATCTGAAGGGAATTGCTGATGATAATTTAAAAGAGATGGATATTCTAAGCCAAATGGCCTTAGTTAATATCAGATCTCAGAAGTTCTACAAGAGAACTGGCAGGAAATTTCATGGACTCTCTGGCAAAACCAAAGTTGGTTTTGACAAGAGTAAGTTCAGGTGTCACAAATGCCAAAGGCTTGGACACTTTGCAAAAGAGTGTAGATCAACTGGATCTAACTCTTCTGCACCCTTTGTGACTTTTCCTAGCACTAGTCCACAAAACAGAGGGCAACATCCTGCTAGTTCTGGTCATCATTCACACCCTGTATCTCCTGCATACTTTGTCCCCCAGGGTCCAATGTCATATCCTTTTCCCTGCTATTACATGCCTCAGCCAAATCCGGTTCAAGCTCCTATTGCACAACAACAACAAGCATTACCTGAACCTCAACCTTCCCAATCTCATCAACAAACTCAACCTCAACAACACAGCTTTTTCACCCCAGGAGTTGTTGACTGGAGCAGTTTACCAGATGATTTGTCTGGTCATGAACAACTATTCTCTGGAGCTGGTCAACATGGTGGTGACAGTCCTTTTGGAAATCTAGCTCTTATGGCTTTGGAGTCTGCTGATACTTCATCCTCTAATGCCTCTACACCACAGGGTTCTTCAACATGCCAAAGTAGCATCTGGTATGTAAACAGTGGAGGATCTATGCATATGACAGGGAACAGCTCTCTTCTTCATGACTACTCTCAAGGAAAGAAGGGGTTTGTTTCTTTTGGCAATGATGCTAAGGGTTACATCATTGGAAAAGGCTTTGTCTCCAATGGAAAAATAAAGTTTGATGATGTTAATCATGTGGAAATTCTCAAGTACAATCTCTTGAGTGTCAGTCAAATGTGTGATAAAGGCCATGTTGCTCTTTTCACCAGTCAGAACTGCAGGATTCTGTCATCCAAAGTTCTGAATTTGATTGATATGGTGTTGGATGATCACACTCTCCTGAGGGCCAACAGGACAGGAAGAGTGTATGCCTTAGATCTTTCCAAGAAAATAAATCTCAGAGGCCATCCTTGCCTATTTTCCAAAGCCTCTCCTCAGGAATCTAAACTGTGGCACAGAAGGCTGGGTCATGTTAATTTCAAAAATATGAATCAGCTGATCCACAATAGTTTAGTGAGAGGTTTACCAATAAAGGAGTTCCACTGTGATGAAACCTGCACTGCTTGTTTAAAAGGAAAACAGCACAAAGTCTCATTCCCTCCTATTGAATAGCCTAAGTCCACTACCTGCTTGCAATTACTGCATATGGATCTATTTGGTCCTGTGAGAGTTCTGAGCATGGCAAAGAAGAAATACTGTCTGGTAATTATGGATGATTACTCCAGATTTGTATGGACTTTCTTTCTGCATTCAAAGGATGAGGTTGTTCAAAAGATTATCAACTTTGTGTTGTATGTTGAGAAGCAGTATTCCCTTTCAGTCAAGTGTATAAGGAGTGACAATGGAACTGAATTCAGAAACCATACACTTGATGAATTTTATCTTTCAAAGGGAATCAAAAGGCAGTTTAGCATCCCAAGGACTCCAGAACAAAATGGAGTAGTGGAGAGAAAGAACAGGACCCTAATTGAAGCCGCAAGGTCTATGTTGGCTGACTCTGGTTTGCCACTGACCTTTTGGGCTGAAGCTGTTAACACAGCTTGCTATGTGCAGAATAGAGCCTTAGTAAATTAGAGGTTGATGAAGACTCCATATGAAGCTATACATCACTTGGCTCCTCTAATTTCATTTTTCAAAGCATTTGGGTGTCCCTGTTTTATTCTCAACACAAAGGATCAACTCCAAAAATTTGATCCTAAGGTGGATGTAGGGTATTTTGTTGGTTATTCATCTACTTGCAAAGCATACAGAGTCTTCAACTGCAGAACAAAGATAGTTGAAGAGACTTTGTATGTGAAGTTTAATGAATCTCCAATGGACAAGATTCCACAAAACCCTGTGGAGTTGTTTGATTTGGACATACTGCAATATGTTCCTTATCAACCTCCAGCTGTTGCAGATCATGTGGATAAATCATCTACTGCAGCATGTCTTCCACCTGGTGGTATTGATGATGACGATGATAATATCAATACTCACCTATTCAAGTTTAGTGACCAACTGCCTGAGTCTGCTAAACTTGATGTTCCTGTAGCTTCAGCAGTTCCATCCACAACAAATGCTGATGAGATTTCTGATTCCTCTACATCTTTTGAGTTACCATCAAATTCTTGGTTTCAAGAGTCTACATCAACATCTGCTGCTGCTGAAGGTTCTACAAACACTTGCACAGATATCATTGTTTATCAAGAGCTGAAGAATCACCCAATGTCTCAAATCATTGGTGATATCAATGCTGGAGTTTCAACAAGAAGTCAATTGTCTAACTTCTGCTTCTATGCTCTCTTCATCAGTCAGCTAGAGCCAAAGAACTATCATGTTGCTTTGAGAGACAATGGATGGGTTGAAGCCATGCAGCTTGAGCTTCTTCAGTTCAAGAAACAGAAAGTGTGGGAACTGGTTCCTCTACCCCCAGGTAAGTCTGCAATAGGCACTAAATGGGTGTTTAGGAATAAAACTGATGAAAATAGGCTTATTGTTAAGAAGGCTAGACTGGTTGTACAGGGGTTTTCACAAGAAGAAGGTATTGATTATGATGAAACCTTTGCCTCCGTAGCCAGACTAGAGGCAATTAGATTGTTCTTAGCCTATGTTGCATTCCACCATCTTAAAGTTTTTCAAATGGATGTCAAAAGTGCATTTTTATATGGTAAAATAAAGGAAGAAGTTTATATGTGTCAACCACCAGGTTTTGAGGATAATAAACATCCTGAATGGGTGTATAAACTTGATAAGGCTCTTTATGGGTTGAAACAAGCTCCTAGTGCCTAGTATGAGACACTTTCCACTTTTCTTCTAAGAATAATTTCACTAGAGGATCCATAGATAAAACTTTGTTCATTAAGAAGGTGGATCAGCATAAGCTACTTGTTCAAATTTATGTTGATGATATTATTTTTGCATCCTCTGATCCTCAGTTGTGTGATGATTTTACCAAATTAATGAAAAAAAGGTTTGAAATGAGTGCAATGGGAGAATTACAGTTCTTTCTAGGCTTGCAAATCAAACAAAAGGCTGATGGAACCTTTATTCATCAGTCAAAATATATAAAAGATCTTTTGAATAAGTTTGATTTACAAAATTGTAAGCCCTGTTCTACTCCCATGTGCAACACCACACAACTGGATGCAGATCAGAAAGGTAAAGCTGTTGATGAAACACTTTACAGATGTATGATTGGGTCCTTGATGTATTTAACAGCTTCTAGACCAGATATCATGTTTGCTACTTGTGTCTGTGCTAGATTTCAGGCTGCTCCTAAAGAGTCTCATTTGATTGCAGTCAAGAGGATCTTTAGATATTTGCAAGGTACACAATCTCTAGGTTTATGGTATTCCACTGGACACTCTTGCAAATTAGTTGCTTTTTCAGATAGTGACTATGCAGGGTGCAAGTTAACTAGAAAGTCAACTTCTGGTGGATGTCAATTCCTAGGCAACTGTTTGATTTCTTGGCAGAGTAAGAAACAAACATCTGTTGCTATATCCACTGCTGAAGCAGAGTACATTGCAGCTGCAAGTTGTACTTCTCAGGTACTCTGGCTTCAGAACCAACTTTTGGATTATGGCATTACAGAGACTAAGACTCCATTATTAATGGATAGTGCTTCAGCTCTGTGCATTGTCAAAAATCCAGTCCAGCACTCTAGGACCAAACATATAGAGATCAGACATCATTTTATTAGGGATTTTTTTGAAAAAAGTCTGATTGATCCTAACTTTGTGCCTAGTGCTGATGAGCTTGCAGACATTTTTACTAAGCCTTTGGATAGTTCAACTTTCCAAAACCTAGTGTTACGGCTTGGTATGTTGCAGCTAGAATAAGTGATAACTACTGATGATCTCAGTAAATAAGTACTGATGATCATTAGTGACCATATCACATATAGTACTGATTCTGTTAAAACAACTGATAAAGTTACAACTACTGATGTAGTTATAACTACTGATGTCAGTCAAAACAGATAAGTACTGATGTCCTATGAAACAACTGAAAACAGCAAAAAGGCTGATGAGTAAGTGTTGAGGACAGTATGACACAGCTGAAAGGCTATGAATTGACGAAAACTACTGATGAGAACTTTCTCTTTAGTTGTTTCTACAACTGCTGTTTCATCCTAAACAACTGATGACAAAACCATGTCTTCAGTAGTTTCACAACTACTGATGACTAACACCAAGTCATCAGCTGTTTACAACAACTGATGACAAAACCATGTCTTCAGTAGTTTCACAACTATTGATGACTAACACCAAGTCATCAGCTGTTTACAACAATTGATGACAAGACCATGTCTTCAGTAGTTTCACAACTACTGATGACTAATACCAAGTTATCAGTTGTTTACAACACCTGAAGACCAAACCAAGGTTTTCAGTAGTTTCACAACTACTGATGCCTAAAACCAAGTCTTCAGTTGTTTTCAAACATCTGAAGTCAAAACCATGGTTTTCAGTAGTTTTATAACTACTGATGCCTAAAACCAAGACTTCAGTTGTTTCAACTTCTGAAGGGTAATACCATGTCATCAGTCGTTTTAAAACTACTGATGAATAACACCAAACCCTTCAGTCATTTTCTAACCCTTACCCTATAAATACCCAATACCTAATCCTTCAGAGCTTCATCTTCTTCAAACCTAACGTTCAAATCTCCAAAACTTCTCTCTCATTAATGGCGACCATGCAGCTCAAACCACCTTTCTGGACTAAGTTCGATAACGCCATTGATCTAATGGTCCAATCTCCCTACCAAACGGCCTTCCTTCTAAATCCCACCATTCATGCCGAATCCTTACACCAGTTTTGGACGAACGTCACCCTTATAACTGGGAAGAACAACACCGAGTCTCTCCAGTCGTTCGTCAACAACCATCAAGTGGTCATCACTCCGGAAATCATTCGCCAAACCCTAAACTTGAATGATGCCACTTTCCCGGCTGGGTATCCAAAGGGCACAACTGATTTATCCTTTGCCCACCATGGATATCAGGGAAACCTCAGTGCCTCTACCATCCTAAAGAAGCATTTCCATGATGGAGAACGTCTTATCTTTCACATGGTAAATGTTTGCTTAGCTCCTAAGACTTCCTCTTGGGATCAAATGTCTACCAGGTGGCAGTAGGTATTATTCTCTATCCTTGAGCAACAAGACTTAAACTTTTCTGAAATTATTTTTCTTGAACTTAAGGATATGGCCTCAAAACCTCTTTCTAATCAATGGATATTATATCCTCGGTTCATTATGGCCATCATAGAGAATCAGCTGAAAGCTGAAGGACTTGTTGGCCTTGGAGTCCCTGCAATGGTTTGTATGCCTGAAGTATACTCCAGCACAACTCTGACCAAACACTGAAACAGGCTGCCAAGCTGCGAAAACCCACGCAGTTGGAACCCACAGCCACCACCTCCAGATCCAAAGTCCCCACCAAACCCAGATCCAAAACGCCAAAAAAGGCTACTCAGGGAGATGAGTCCCTGAGGATGCCCCTGTACCACAAATACAGGAACCACATACTGTATTAACCCCCAGTTGTGTCAAAGACTCAACCTGCCAAAGCCGCACAGGTATCCTCTCACAGGATCCTGTTGCAACCACTATTGGGGAACCCACACTGCTGGAACCTATCTCACTTGAGAGGGTTACCATTAAAGCGCACCATTCACCCCGGGTGCAATCTGCTTCTACCCAATCACCACATGCAACCGCCCCCCAAAGTCCTACATTAATTGTTGCACAAGTGCTGAGTCAGTTGCACTCCTCACCCCCTCCCCAGATACCAATTACAACTGGGAATACCTCTACCATTAAGGGGGAGGACCAAAGGCATCTGATAACCCACAGCATAGGGGTACAATGTTCCATCTCCTAGTGTAGAAAAGGAGATTGGAACTTCTGGTGAGGCTGCCACTTATCCTGCTTCAGCATATGATCAGGATGTAGTTGGTACCATCACTAAGACCTTACCAGAGGCAACTGCTGATGAAGGACATAGTCCTGAGGCAGGAAGTCCCCAGTTCCAAGACAAAGGGGCACATGCTACAACTGATCTACACTCAGTGCATGTTCATCCTGATTATATCAGGAGGTTAGGTTATTCAGTAACTATTGATGATGACCTGGGCTTCTTTTACGATGTGTTAGCCCAAAACACCATCCTGGAAGAGGAGGTGAGCAGACTCAAAGAGCTGCTTGCCAAAACTTCTGAGGATCAAAGACCATCTGCCCTTCAAACCCCACAGATGGCACCTTCATCTGAAGGTCTCCCAAACACAAAGCCACTCCCAAATACTCAGCCACCTGCCTCTGCTTCTGGCACTATTTCTCAGGAACAGAACCCCCCTGAGCAAATAGCTGCTATCTTTCAAAATTCCCTACCTCTCATCACACCTATAATCACTTATATAGTGCTCAAAACCATTGATGAGAGGCTTTCCTCAGTAATACAACCTTGATCGAGGAAGTTGTGGGCAAACAGCTTTCTGACAATCAAACCTTGCAACCAATGCAACCAAAAAAGGGGAGAGATCAGTCAGGGAAAGCAAAAAGAAAGAGGAGTGCAGAGAGGAAAGAAAAAGAAAGAAACAGAGTGACAGAAGTGGAAAAAGAGAAGGAGTTGGCTGTGGAGACTGAAAAAGAGAAGGAGAAGGAAGCTGACATGGAGAAATCAAAGAAAAGAAAGAATGAAAAGGAGACTGCCTTGGAGCTGATGGTAAAAGAGGCTGATGCCGAACACAGCAGATCAATGGATAACACATTGATCAGTATTTAGGCAAGGCCATGACACTGACAACTTGACTCTGAGATCAGAAGATTAGAGATTGAAGAAATCCAAATAGATGGGCAAGTTATGATGTGTTAGAAAGAGAAAGGCTGGAGATCATGATCAGGTTTATAGCAAAATATCTTGGAAGATCATTGATCGAAATCAAGGCTTGGTCCAGGGACAGCATCTTGGCAATAACCACCAAGATCTGTTCGTCTGAAATACACTAAAGGATTAGTTGTTGAAGCTTTGAATGAAGCTGGTGCTGGGAGCAGGACTGAACTAGCCAAACAATCTAAAGCCACACTCACCTCCAAAATGCTAGAACAGCCTGTAAACATTCCCACACCAAAACCACCAAAAACACAACCCACCAAACCAACTCCCTTACCCTCAAAACCAATAGCCGATGATGTACCCCAGAAGAAGAAGAGAAGGGTATTGAGGCTAGAAGATGATGAAGAAGATGATGATGAAGATGAAGATAGGCTGCCCTCTTAGCTGTTAACAGTTGCCGAAGGCCACAAGTCACTCTCCAACAATTACTCCTGAAACTCAAAGACAAATTGTGAAAGTGAAGCTAGAAGAAGAAGAGCTTCACAAACAAATGATGAGGAATTGTTGAGGAGGGTTGACAAAGCATATGCTGCCACATCTTCTATCATCAACATGAAGAAACATGCTCTCGGATTATACACTCTCAAGCATACATTTCATATCAAAAGGAGAGAGTGAGGATTGGCCTGATCCCAGGGTGTCTCACAGGATTCACAAAAAAACATTCCACAGAGATACATGGCCAGGTGAAGAAGATTGTAGATGAAGTGATCTCACTGGTCTTTGTAGTATCACCTGGGAAATCCTAGATGACTTCAAGAAAGCCTATAATGACCAAACCCCACAGAAGATGCTGGAAAATAAAATGGTGTGAAGAAGGGGTTAGTAGATAAGAGGCTTGAGGAAGTTAGAAAGAATGAGCTCCAGTTGTTCCTAGAGGGTAATCACCCGAATGAATTTGCTTATTAATAATAACAACTATGGAGCTAAAGAATGGGAAACAGGTCAAATACCTATCTGAGTACTATAGGCCAGAATCATTATTTGAAGGAGGTGCTGAAGAGCTGACCATGGAGGAACAAATTACCTTCCTTGAGGCCTATACAAGAGAGTCATACAGACTCATAGTGGGGAAGTAGATCTCATGGATGGGGTAACAGCTCTGTGTTCTAGTTCCCAAGATAGAGTTCCATTCATACTTTGCCAAACAGATCATTGAGACTTCTTCCCAAGCCTGTGCTTACAAGGGTCACTTCTGAGCTAATCTAGAAGACAAAAAGACCAATCCTTTTGCCATAATAAGTGGACATCTTCAATAAGTTTAGAGGTTTTGGCTGCATTGGTTCAGGGGGAGTTTGTTGGACCAAAAGAACCAATGAGCCTGATCAGAAAAACCTCTAAGTCCCACAGACATCACAACAACTGCTGAAGACTTGATCAGCTGTTTGACAAAGTCTGAAGACTTCAATAGCTGAAGACTAAAGTACTGAAGACTTCAACAGCTGAAGACCAAAGTCTGAAGATCTACAGCTGAAGACCAAAGTCTGAAGATCAACAGCTGAAGACTAAAGTACTGAAGACTTCAACAGCTGAAGACTAAAGTACTGAAGACTTCAACAGTTGAAGACCAAAGTCTGAAGATCAAAAGCTGAAGAACAAAGTACTGAAGTTCAACAGCTGAAGTACAAAGACTGAAGACATCAGCTGATGACAACAGCTGAAGTTCAAGTACAAGTACTAAAGCCTTCAGAGTTTGTTACAACAGCTGAAGAAGCATTCTTCAGTTGTTGTGATGGTTTCCTTTCAGTAGTTTTCTTTTTGTTTCAGTATTTGTAAAACGACTAAAGAGCATGTTCTTCAATCGTTGTAGTTTCAGTAGTTTCTTTTCAGTAGTTAGTGACAGTTAACACTTAGTATTTTTGTAAGAAGATGTAAGCTGTTTTGACATCTTCAGTAGTTGTGTTAACTATCAGTAGTTTGAATAAATTCTGTTAGATGTCACTATCAAGTGACATCAGCAGACGTCACATCTCTTATATAAGAGGTGTTGACCTAATTGTATGTGTGACATTCTGTTACCACGAAAGCGAATATTGAATGAAATATCTTTTGCAGAATTCTCTCTGTCAATAACCGTTTGTTCTTACCTTGAATACCTTTTGTGTTCTTGTGAATTGGCTAATTCATTGTTTGATTTCCGCTGCTATACTCTCTAATCAATCAAACGTAGATCACTGATCCTAACATCAACAAGTCTCACCCTACCACAAACATCATTGGAGATGTTATCTCAGGGGTAAAGACAAGAGGACAAACCCATGAAGCAAATTTTTGTCTTCACTCTTGTTTTCTATCCCAGATAGAGCCTAAGAAAGTTGATGAAGCTCTAAAGGATGGAAGTTGGGTTGAAGCTATGCAAAAAGAGTTGCTTCAATTCAAAAGGCAGAAAGTTTGGAACCTTTGTCCTCTTCCTTCTGGGAAGACTACCATTGGAACCAAATGGGTGTTTAGGAACAAGAAAAATGATAGAGGCATCATCATCAGGAACAAAGCTAAACTGGTTGTTCAAGGATACACACAAGAAGAAGGGATTGACTACACTGATGTCTTTGCTCCAGTGGCAAGATTAGAAGCTGTTAGGATATTCCTGGCATTTGCTGCTGTCAGGATCAGTGATCACAAGTTTGATGTATTAGAGCGTAACGCAGCGGAATGAGAACAAGAATTAGACAAATTGTAGCAAGAATTTGATACTCGTATGCATTAAGAACAAATACGGTTATAACGAGAGAATATATTTTTGTAACAAGGAATGTTTCTATAATATAGAATATTTCTGATCAAATCATTCTCACTTATTACAATAGGTTGACACTCCTTATATAGAGTGACAACTGGAAGATCTCTTACAAAAATAACTAACTCTTAACAAACTACTGAAATGTTCACAAATAATAAGAACATATCAGAGTGTTAAGTACAAAATATGAAACTACTGGTAAGAAACTACTGAAACTACAACGACTGAAGAACAAGCTCTTCAGTCGTTTTACAAAACTGCTGAAAAACATAAAACTACTGATGAGCACAACAACTGAAGAAGTATTCTTCAGTTGTTGTGTCAAACTACTGAACAGATAAAACATAAAACTACTGAAAGGTAAACCGTCACAACTACTGAAGAAGACCTCTTCAGCTGTTGTGACAACATCTGATACTTTTGTCTTCAGCACTTGTCTTCAGACTTTGTCTTCAGCACTTGTCTTCAGACTTTGTCTTCAGCACTTGTCTTTAGACTTTGTCTTCAGCACTTGTCTTCAGACTTTGTCTTCAGCACTTGTCTTCAGACTTTGTCTTCAGCACTTGTGTTCAGACTTTGTAATCAGCTGTTGTCTTCAGCTTTTGTGGTCTTCAGTAGTTGTTGTGACGTCTGTGGGACTTAAAGGTTTTTCTGATCCGGCTCATTGGTTCTTTTGGTCCAACAAACTCCCCCTGAACCAATGCAGCCAAAACCTTTAACTTTATTGAGGTCCCACTTATTATTGGCAGAATGGTTGGTCTTTTTCCTTCTTGATCAGTTGAGAAGATGACCCATATAAGCACTGGCCTGGGAATGAGTCTCTGATGTTTTGGTTGGCAATGTATGGATGGGAGCTCTGTATTGGGGAATTGGACACTGAGCTGTTCCCCCATCCATGAGACTCACTTCCCATGTATAAGCCTGTAGGATTCTCTGGTGTATGCTCTGAGAAACATAATTTGTTCTTCCATGGTCAGGTTCTCAGCTTCACCATCAAACAATCCTTCACGCGCATACAACTCTGAGATGTACTTGGCCTGTTTGCCATTTTTGAGCTCAACTGTTGTAATCTGTCTGTATGCAAACTCATCAGGATGAGTCCCTTCAAGTAACAGACTGAGCTCGTTTTGTTTGAAGTTCTCAAGCCTCTTGTAGACTAATCCCTTTTTAATAACTCTGTTCTCTAACATCTTTTGGGGTGGCTGTTTAGTCTCATAGGCCTTCTTGAAATCTTCTACAATCTCCCAGGGTGATACTACAAGAACCACTGTGATCTCTTCATCTACGATCCTTTTTACTTGGCCCTTGTATCTCGAAGGAATGTCTTTCTTTACAATCCTGTGAGCCACCCTAGGATCAGGCCATACTCTCACCTTTTCCTTCTGATATTGAAATGTGTTGGCAAGGGTGTACAACCTCAGAGCTTCTTTCTTCATACTAATTATTGATGAAGAAGCAGCATAAGTTTTGTCGATGCTTTTCAACATCTCATTGTCATGAAGCCTTTGCTGCTGCTCTTCTTCAATCTTTACTCTCACAGTTTCCATCTGTGAGGTGGGAGTGATGGGCATGGGTTTGGCTTTAGGCAATGTTAGGACTGCAGACAGAGGCAGCCTATCTTCTTCCACATCATCCTCTTCTTCTTCTTCTAGCCTCAACACCCTTCTCTTCTTCTTCTTGGGTGCATCATCGGTTGTTGATTTAGAGGGTAAGGGAGTTGGTTTTGTGGGTTGTGGTTGTGGTTGTTTTGGAGAGGGAATGTTGACAGGCTGAGTTAGCATTTTAGAGGTGAGTGTGGCTTTTGAGTGTTTGGCTAGCTCAGTCCTGCTCCCTGCTCCTGCTTCATTCAAAGCTTCGACTACTAACCCTTAGTGTATGCTTCAGACAAACAGATCTTGGAGGTTATGGCCAAGATACTGTCCCTGGTCCATGATTTAATCTCGATCAATGATCTCCCAAGATATTTTGCAATGAATCTGATCATGATCTCTAGTCTCTCTCTTTCTAATGCATCATAACTTGCCCATCTTGAGTTAATTTCTTCAACTTCAAGTCTCCTGATCTCTTAGTCAAGCTATGCAGTATTGAACCCTTGTCTATACAGTTGATCAATAATGGCATCCATTGATTTGCTATGTGTAGCATCTGCCATTTGATCATCTCATCGAATTGGAGTTCTTTCTCTTTTCCTTCACCCTTCCTCTTCTTATATGTGACATGAAAGTCTTTGTGACTTTCACCCACTTGATCATTTTCGGTTCCCTTCACAGACTCCTCTTCCTTCTCAGTTTCCTTTTCTTTCAGTTTGCTCTTCCTCTTTGCTTTCACTGACTGACTCTCCCCCTTTTTGGTTGCATTGGTTGCAAGGGTTTGAGTAGCAGAAAGCCTTGTGCTCACAATATCCTCCACCAAGGGTTGTATGATTGAGGGAAGCCTCTCATACATGGTTTTGATCACAATGTATGTGATCATTGGGGTGATGAGAGGTAGGGATTTCTGAAAGATAGCAGTTGTTTGCTTAGAGGGGTTCTGTCCCTGAGAAGCAGTGCCAGAAATAGAAGCTAGTGGCTCGAAAGTTTTTAGTGGCTGAGTGTGTGGGAGACTTTCAGGTGAAGGTGCCATCTGTGGGTTTATTGTGGTGCAGATGGAGTTGCTTGTTGAGAGAATTGGTCAAGTAGTCTTTGTAGTCTACTGACTTCTTCCTCAAGAATTGTGTTCTGGGCCAGAACATCATAAAAGAAGCCCAGGTCATCATCAGCAGATGCTGAATCACCTGACCTCCTGCTTGTAGCAGGATGTACATGCACTGGTGTAGACCAGTTTTAGCATGTGCCCCTTTTTCTTGGAACTGGAGACTTCCAGCCTCAGGACTATGTCATTCATCAGCTGTTGCCTCTAGTGAGGTCTTAGCTATGTTACCAGCCTCATTCTGATCATGTGCTGATTCAGAAGAGGTGGCAGCCTCACTAGATGTTCTAATCTCCATATCCACACCAGGAGATAGAACGTGTAAACCCCGGTGCTATGGGTTGTCAGAAGCATGGTGATCCTCGTCCTCAATAGTAGTGGTTCTCCCCTTTGTTGGTGGTTGTTGGGGAGGAGGAGAGGCATGCAGCTGAGTCAGCACGTTTGCAATGATAATGGTTGGACTTTGGGGGGCGGTTGCATGGGGAGATGGGGTAAAAGCAGTGTGCACCTGGGGAGAATGGTGCTCTTCAATGGCAATCTCCTCAAATGAGAGAAGATCCCAGATTTGTGGGTACCCCTTCTGTGGTTGCTGCAGGCTCCTTTTGAGAGGAATCTTGAGCGGCTGTGGCTGGTGAAGTCCTTGTATCCACTAGGGGGTTATAACCAGTGGATATAGCCTGCGTTTGTGTTGCAGGGGCATCCTCAGGGGACTCATTTCCCTGAGTAGCCTTTTTTGTCTTCTTTTTAGTAGGTTTGGTGGGGACTCTGGATTTTGAGGTGGTGGCTATGGGTTCCAGCTGCGTGGGTTTTCGCAGCTTGGCAGCCATTTTCAGTGATTGGTCAGAGTTGTGCCAGGAGTATACTTCGGCAGTACAGCCATAGCAGGACTCCCAAGCCAACAAGTCCCTCAGCTTGAAGCTGGTTTTCAATTATGGCCATTATGAACCGAGGATATAATATCCAACGGTTAGCAGTTTGTTTTTGGGCCTGTCGGACCAAAAGAACCAATGAGCCAAGATCAGAAAACCTCTAAGTCCCACATGGTATCACAACAACTGCTGATTGCTTCATCAGCAGTTTGACAAGTACTGAAGACTTCAACAGCTGAAGATCAAGTGCTGAAGACTTGAACAGCTGAAGAACACAAGTACTGAAGCTGAACAGCTGAAGAACACAAGTGCTGAAACTGAAGTTCAAAGTGCTAAAGTACAACAGCTGAAGAACACAAGTACTGAAGCTGAACAGCTGAAGAACACAAGTACTGAAGCTGAACAGCTGAAGAACACAAGTACTAAAGCTGAACAGCTGAAGAACACAAGTGCTGAAGCTGAAGTTCAAAGTACTGAATTACAACAGCTGAAGAGTTTACAAGTACTGAAGATCAACAACTGATGTACAAAGTCTGAAGACAAAGACTGAAGACATCAGCTGATGATATCTACTGAAGTCATCAGCTGATGAAACATCTGAAGTTCAAGTCTGAAGACCAAGTACTGAAGTTTCAGTAGTTTGTCACAACAGCTGAAGAATACTTCTTCAGTAGTTGTGATATCAGTAGTTTTATATTTGTAGTTTCAGTAGTTTTATGTTTTTCAGTAGTTATAACAACTGATAACACTTAGCATTTTTGTAAGGAGATGTCAGCTGTTTTGACATCTTCAGTAGTTGTGTTTCAGTTGTAATAAATCTGTTAGATGTCACTATCAAGTGACATCAGCAGACGTCACATCTCTTATATAAGAGGTGTCGACCTAATTGTAATTGTGACATTCTGTTACCACGAAAGCGAATATTGAATGAAATATTTTGCAGAAATTCTCTCTCTAAACCGTCTTTGTTCTTCATTGAATATCGTTTTGTTCTTGTGAATCGACTAATTCATGTGTTTGATTTCCGCTGCTATACTCTTTAATCAATCAAACATAGATCACTGATCCTAACACGTGGTATCAGAGCAGGTTAATCATTGATCGATCTAACAATTGATCATTGAAACAGCTAATGATATCTGTGTTTGATTGAATTAGTGTATTCGCAAGAACTGGTTATAGATTATTGAATTTCTGTCGCTTTCGTTCATTTATTTTGAGATCTTCTGGTTCAATTGGTTGTTGCGTTTTGTTCTAAATCTGTTTTAGCTTAACCGAATTTGATTGAATCTGAGATGACGACTCCTTCTAATGATCCTCACAATACCGGTTCCTCAACCAAGCCTTCGATGCTGGTAGGACCGAGTATAACATATGGCAACGAAGAATGCTTCATCACCTGTCTGTTAACAGTTCAGGTTGTTGGACATCTGTGGTACATGGACCACAGAAGCCTATGGTGAACAATCCGGAAACCAATCAAATGGTTCCGAAGAAGAAGGAACAATACTCTGATGAAGATTGGAAACTGTTTGAGATTGATGCTAAAGCCCATGGAATTTTGGCCATGGCACTGCCTAATGAAATCTATTCAGGGCTTATGCATCATGAAACTGCTCATGATCTATGGAATGCCCTGAAGGAACAATTCGGTGGCACAGATGAGGTCTTAGCAAACAATAGAGAGATCCTTGCCCAACAATATGAGACATTCTCTCATAGGAAGGGTGAGACACTGACTCAACATTTGAGCGTTTTTCCTGCTTGATCTCTGAGCTGAAAATGGTGAAACAGGAATACACCAATAGCCAGATGAACAACAGATTCCTCAGATCACTGCCTGAGAGATGGGACACATACATATTGTCCTATGCTCCAGTGCAAATCTGAATAGCCTATCTCTCACCCAACTTCATGGGAAACTGCTTACATTTGAAAGAGAGATAGAGCAGAAAAGGAAACTGTCATCTTCAGGAAAGCTCACTGATGACTTTGTACCAGGCAATACTGCCTTGGTTGGTCATGAGTCAGAATATGCTTCATCTGAAATCAATTATGATGAGCATATAGATTTCTCTTCAAACAGTTCTGATCATGCATTTGTTGTATTGAGAGTCATTCTAGCAGTAATAGTGACAATTTATGCTTATTATGGATGATCTGAAAGGAATTGCTGATGATGATCTAGAAGAGATGGATATTCTGAGCCAAATGGCATTGATTAATATCAGATCTCAGAAGTTCTATAAGAGAACTGGCAGGAAATTTCCTGGACTCTCTGGCAAAACCAAGTTGGTTTTGACAAGAGTAAGTTGAGGTGTCACAAATGCCAAAGGCTAGGACACTTTGCAAGAGAGTGTAGATCAACTGGATCTAACTCTTCTGCACCCTTTGTGACTTTTCCTAGTACTAGTCCACAAAACAGAGGGCAACATCCTGCTGGTTCTGGTCATCATTCACATCCTAGATCTCCTGCATACTTTCTTCCCCAGGTCAAATGTCATATCCTTATCCCTGCTATTATATGCCTCAACCAAATCCTGTTCAAGCTCCAATTGCACAACAACCACAAGCATTGCCTGAACCACAACCTTCCCAATCTCATCAACAAACTCAACCTCAACAACACAGCTCTTCACCCCAGGAGTTGTTGACTGGAGCAGTTACCAGATGACTTGTCTGGTCATGAACAACTGTTCTCAGGTGCTGGTCAACATGTGGTGAAAGTCCCTTTGGAAATCTAGCTCTTATGGCTTTAAATTCTGCTGATACTCATCCACTAATGCTTCTACATCAAAGGTATCACAGGTATCCTCTGAGGCAAAAGCCAAATTTGTTCTGAACCATGCATAGCAACATTTGCATCTATTAGAGAAGCAAATGTAGCTTTAATCAACAAGAACAATTGAGCTAGAACAAATTATTTCCAAAAGCAAAGCTGAGTTTGAGTCTGTGCTTAATGATATAAATGATGAGATTTACAAACTGAAATGCCAAATAACTGATGATAAGGCTAGGGAAGAGATACTTCTTGAGAAGTATAAAGATCTCAAAGAAACCCTTGCAGTTACCCAGGTAGAGTGTGATAGATGGTACAATCATGCAAAGGTTTTGAAATGCTTCTTAGTAAGCAATCTGCTTCCAATGTGAAGTTTGGCATTGGTTACAATCACACTGCTCCACCTACAGATTTTACTCCAAGAGCAGAGGTAGAATCTGATGGTGAGAGTAATAACCAATCCATCTCATCATGTGATCTACTTTCTGATACAGCACAATCAGAAGTAGAAGTCAGCATCAAGCCCTCTCAGAACCTATCAGCTGATGTTGATGGTTCAAATGCTGACACTCACATGATCAATGAGTTGATCAACTCAGGAGTTAATATGAAAAAAGACTAGAGAGCAGGATTTAACACCTGAAGTTCAAACTCCAACTACTGTCAGTACTGAAAAAAGAAAAAAACTGTCAGTCAGTAGAAAGAGTTTGAAGGCTACTAAAGAGGAAGTCAAGAAAGCAAACAATGCTTCCAAAGCACTGAAGAACAAGTCTTCAGTTGCTTCACCCTCTTTAGTTGATGATCAACCTAAGATGAAGAAGAAACCATGTGAAGTATGTGGTTGTTAATCATCTTACAGATGATTGCTGGTACAAAAGAGGTTCCAAACTCAAACAAAAGAAGAAATTAAAGAGAAAATGGTTTAAAAAGAAAACTGAGTTTGAGACCACATTTGTTTCAGCAACATCAAATCCTATAACCCTTAGTCCTCAAAGAAATCCAAAAAGGAAGGGGTTAAACAGGTGACAGCTGAGAGTGCTCAGAAGAAGAAGGTGCAACATAGGAACTTATCAAACTCCACTTGCAATGTGTCAGATGAGCTAAAAGCTTTATCACAAAATCAGACACAGCTGGTTATGATGGTCAACATCTGTTGGGTAGAGTTAACCAATTAGATGCTCCTATGTTGAAACCACAGAAAAGGAGATCCAAGCCAAAGGATTCCTCTTCTTCACCATCTTTTCCTCTCAAGCTGTTGTACTACTAAACCTTGTTAGTTTACCATCTGTTGATGAGACCAGGCCCAAAACCAAAAAGGTTTGGGTCTCTAAAACTAACTGATTGTTTATTATTGCAGGGTTCTCCAACATGCCAAAGTAGCATCTGGTATGTAGACAGTGGGGGATCTATGCACATGACTGGAACAGTTCTCTTCTTCATGACTACTCTCAAGGAAAGAAGGGCTTTGTTTCTTTTGGCAATGATGCTAGGGGTTACATCATTGGAAATGGCTTTGTCTCCATGGAGAAATCAAGTTTGATGATATTAATCATGTGAAAAATCTCAAGTACAATCTCTTGAGTGTCAGTCAAATGTGTGATAAAGGCCATGTTGCTCTTTTCACCAGTCAGAACTGTAGGATTCTGTCATCCAAAGTTCTGCATTTGATTGATAAGGTGTTGGATGATCACACTCTCCTGAGAGCCAACAGGACAGGAAGAGTGTATGCCTTAGATCTTTCCAAGAAAATAGATCTCAGTGGCTATCCTTGCCTATTTTCCAAAGCCTCTTCTCAAGAATCTAAACTATGGCACAGAAGGCTGGGTCATGTAATTTCAAAAATATGAATCAGCTGATCCACAATAGTTTAGTGAGAGGTTTACCAATAAAGGAGTTTCACTGTGATGAAACCTGCACTGCTTGTTTTAAAGGAAAACAGCACAAAGTCTCATTCCCTCCTATTGAATAGCCTAAGTCCACTACCTGCTTGCAATTACTGCATATGGATCTATTGGGTCCAGTGAGAGTTCTGAGCATGGCAAAGAAGAAATACTGTCTGGTAATTATGGATGATTACTCCAGATTTGTATCGACTTTCTTTCTGCATTCAAAGGATGAGGTTGCTCAAAAGATTATCAACTTTGTGTTGTATGTTGAGAAGCAGTATTCCCTTTCAATCAAGGGTATAAGGAGTGACAATGGAACTGATTCAGAAACCATACACTTGATGAATTTATCTTTCAAAGGGAATCAAAAGGCAGTTAGCATCCCAAGGACTCCAGAACAAAATGGAGTAGTGGAGAGAAAGAACAGGACCTTAATTGAAGTCGCAAGGTCCATGTTGGCTGACTCTGGTTTGCCACTGACCTTTTGGGCTTAAGCTGTTAACACAGCTTGCTATGTGCAGAATAGAGCCTTAGTAAATTAGAGGTTGATGAAGACTCCATATGAAGCTATACATCACTTGGCTCCTCTAATTTCATTTTTCAAAGCATTTGGGTGTCCCTGTTTTATTCTCAACACAAAGGATCAACTCCAAAATTTGATCCTAAGGTGGATGTAGGGTATTTTGTTGGTTATTCATCTACTTGCAAAGCATACAGAGTCTTCAACTGCAGAACAAAGATAATGAATCTCCAATGGACAAGATTCCACAAAACCCTGTGGAGTTGTTTGATTTGGACATACTGCAATATGTTCCTTATCAACCTCCAGCTGTTGCAGATCATGTGGATAAATCATCTACTGCAGCATGTCTTCCACCTGGTGGTATTGATGATGACGATGATAATATCAATACTCACCTATTCAAGTTTAGCGACCAACTGCCTGAGACTGCTAAACTTGATGTTCCTGTAGCTTCAGCAGTTCCATCACAACAAATGCTGATGAGATTTCTGTGTCCTCTACATCTTTGAGTTACCATCTAATTCTTGGTTTCAAGAGTCTGCATCAACATCTGCTGCTGCTGAAGGTTCTACAAACACTTGCACAGATCTCATTGTTTATCAAAAAATGAAGAATCACCCCATGTCTCAGATTATTGGTGATATCAATACTGGTGTTTCAACAAGAAGTCAATTGTCTAACTTCTGCTTCTATGCTCTCTTCATCAGTCAGCTAGAGCCAAAGAACTACCATGTTGCTTTGAGAGACAATGGATGGGTGAAGCTATGCAGCTTGAGCTACTTCAGTTCAAGAAACGCAAGTGTGGGAACTGGTTCCTCTTCCCCCAGGTAAGTGTGCAATAGGCACTAAATGGGTGTTTAGGAACAAAACTGATGAAAATGGCTTATTGTTAAGAACAAGGCTAGACTGGTTGTACAGGGGTTTTCACAAGAAGAAGGTATTGACTATGATGAAACCTTTGCCCCTGTAGCCAGACTAGAGGCAATCAGATTGTTCTTAGCCTATGCTGCATTCCATAATCTTAAAGTTTTTCAAATGGATGTCAAAAGTGCATTTTTTATGGTAAAATAAAGGAAGAAGTTTATGTGTGTCAACCACAGGATTTGAGGATAATAAACATCCTGAATGGGTGTATAAACTTGATAAGGCTCTTTATGGGTTGAAACAAGCTCCTAGAGCCTGGTATGAGACACTCTCTACTTTTCTTCTTAAGAATAATTTCACTAGAGGCTCCATTGATAAAACTTTGTTTATTAAGAAGGTGGATCAGCATAAGCTACTTGTTCAGATTTATGTTGATGATATATTTTTGCATCCTCTGATCCCCAGTTGTGTGAGATTTTACAACATTAATGAAAAAGAGGTTTGAAATGAGTGCAATGGGAGAATTACAGTTCTTTCTAGGCTTGCAAATCAAGCAAAAGGCTGATGGAACCTTTATTCATCAGTCAAAATATACAAAAGATCTTTTGAATAAGTTTGATTTACAAAACTGCAAGCCCTGTTCTACTCCCATGTGCAACACCACACAACTGGATGCTGATCAGAAAGGTAAAGCTGTTGATGAAACGCTTACAGATGTATGATTGGTCCTTGATGTATTAACAGCTTCTAGACCAGATATTATGTTTGCTACATGTGTTTGTGCTAGATTTCAGGCTGCTCCTAAAGAGTCTCATTTGATTGCAGTCAAGAGAATCTTTAGATATTTGCAAGGTACACAATCTGGGTTTATGGTATTCCACTGGACACTCTTGCAAATTAGTTGCTTTTTCAGATAGTGACTATGCAGGGTGCAAGTTAACTAGAAAGTCAACTTCTGGTGGTTGTCAATTCCTAGGCAACTATTTGATTTCTTGGCAGAGTAAGAAACAAACATCTGTTGCTACATCAACTGCTGAGGCCGAGTACATTGCTGCTGCAAGTTGCACCCTCAGGTACTCTGGCTTCAGAACCAACTTCTGGATTATGGCATTACAGAGACTAAGAATCCATTATTAATGGATAGTGCTTCAACTCTGTGTATTGTCAAAAATCCAGTCCAGCACTCTAGGACCAAACATATAGAGATCAGACATCATTTTATTCGGGATTGCTTTGAAAAAGGTCTGATTGATCCTATGTTTGTGCCTAGTGCTGATGAGCTTGCAGATATTTTTACTAAGCCTTTGGATAGTTCTACTTTCCAAAACCTTGTGTTAAGGCTTGGTATGCTGTAGCTAGAATAAGTGACAACTACTGATGATTTCAGTAGTAATTACTGGTGATCATTGGTACCCATGTCACATATAAGTACTGATGAGTCCTTTCACCTTCAGTAGTTTTTATAACTACTGATGGCTAAATGCCTCACAAGTACTGAAGTACTTTATCTGGTTCCAAACTACTGATGTAGTTACAACTACTGAAATCAGTACAAACAGATAAGTACTGACGTCCTATGAAACACCTGAAAATCAGATGCAAAGTCTGATGAATAAGTGTTGAGGACAGTATGAAACAGCTGAAAGGCTATGAATTGACGAAAACTACTGAAGAGAACTTTCTCTTCAGTTGTTTCAACAACTGCTGTTTCATTTTAAACAACTGAAGCAAAACCATGTCTTCAGTAGTTTTCTAACTACTGATGACTAATACCAAGTCTTCAGTGTTTACAACAACTGATGACAAAACCACTGTCTTCAGTAGTTTCACAACTACTGATGAAACAACAAGTCCTCAGTTGTTTCATCATCTAAAGTCAAAACCACGGCTTTCAGTAGTTTTCTAACTACTGATGCTAACACCACGACTTCAGCTGTTTCAACGTCTGATAGGGTAATACCATGTCAATAGTCGGTTTAAAACTACTGATGACTAACACCACACCCTTCAGTCCTTTTCTCACCCCTACCCTATAAATACATGTCCTCTTCTTTAATGTTTCATTAGCCGTTATTCTGAACTTCTCTCTCTCAAACATGGCGACCATGAGTCTGAAACAATGACACAACTGCGTTGCTTACTTACAAAGTCGGCTTTCTGGAACAAATATGATAATGCCATTGACTTAATGGGGATTCCCCATATCGCACAGCCTTTCTCATGAATCCAACCATTTACCCTGAATCCCTCAGTCAATTCTGGTCAAATGCTTCTGTTCATACCGATGAGTCTACCGGTCAGATCTCTGTTCGGTCCCTTATCAACCAGAAACCAGTGGTCGTTACAGCCGACATTATTCGTCAGGCATTATATCTACACGATTCCACCGCTATGACTGCATACCCAAAGGGCATAACCGATATGTCCTTTATCAATCATGGGTATGAAGGTGATCTTCGAGCTACAACCGTTAAAGAAACATTTCCATGACGCTGAGAAACTTATTTTCACATGGTAAAATGTTGCTTAGCCTCCAAGACATCTTCTTGGGATCAAATGTCATCCCACTGGCAACAGGTATTGTATTCTATTCTAGAACACCAACCGTTAAATTTTTCTGAAATTGTGTTCCTAGAAATAAAGAACTTGGCTCAGAAACCTGTGGCAAACCGATGGTCATTATATCCCAGGTTTCTGATGGCCATTATTTTGGATGAACTAAAATCTGATGGCCTTGTTGGCTTTGGAGTCCCTGCACCAGCTGTTTTGGCTGAGGTATACTCCAGGCACAACTCCGACCTTACACTCAAAGAAGCTGCCCGAATGCTAAAGCCCAAGCACAGGGAACCCACAGCTTCCTCCATCAGAACCAAAGTCCCCACCAAACCCACCAAAAAGAAACCCAAAACGGCTACTCAGGGAAATGAGTCCCCTGAGGATGCCCCTGCAACACAAACGCAGGATATATCCACTGGTTATACCCCCCAGTGGATATCAGGACTCTTCCAGCCATAGCCGCTCAGGATTCCTCTCAACAGGAGCCTGAAGCAACCACACAAGGGGTACCCACACATCTGGGATCTTCCTCACTTGAGGAGATTGCCATTGAGAGCACATTCCTCCCCAGGTGCACACTGCTTCTATCCTTCACCCCATGCAACCGCCCCCCAAAGTCCAACCATAATTATTGCAACGTGCTGACTCAGTTGCATGCCTCTCCTCCTCCCCAACACCCACCAAGAAAGGGAGAACCACAGACATTGAGGAAGAGGATCAACATGTTTCTGACAAACCACAGCACCGGGGTTTACAAGTTCTATCTCCTAGTGTGGATAGGGAGATTAGAATATCTAGTGAGGCTGCCACCTCTTCTGCATCAGCACATGATCAGAATGAGGCTGGTAACATTGCTAAGACCTCACTAGAGGCAACAGCTGATGATGGACATAGTCCTGAGACTGGAAGTCCCCAGTACCAAGACAAAGGGGCACATGCTACAACTGGTCTACACCTAGTGCATGTACATCCTGCTCCAAGCAGGAGGTCAGGTGATTCAGCTTCTACTGATGATAACCTGGGCTTTTTCTACGATGTTCTTGCCAGAACACAATCCTTGAGGAGGAAGTCAGTAGGCTGCAAAACCTACTTGACCAACTCTCTCAAGGAGAAAGACCATCTGCCTCCACCAACCCACAGATGGCACCTTCAGTTGAAGGTTCCCCAAACACTGAGCCACTCCCAACAACTCAGCCACCTGCCTCTGCTTCTGGTACTATTTCTCAGGAACAGAACCCTCCTGAGCAAATAGTTGCTGTCCTTCAAAATTCCCTCCCTCTCATCACACCCATAATCACTGACATTGTGACTAAAGCCATTGATGAGAGGCTTTCCTCAACTTTACAACCATTGATTGATGCTGCTGTGCAAAAGACACTTTCTGCGGTACAAACCCCTACCACCAATGCATCCAAAAAGGGGGAGAGTACTGCAGTGAAAGAAAAGAAGAGGAAAAGAACAGAGGGTGAGAAGGCCCAAGAGCAAGCCCAAGAGGTGGAAAAAGAAAAGCAACAACTGATCACCTATAAACGAAAGAAAAGTGCTGATGATCAACCTACTGCTGAAGAAAAATCCTTGGAAGAGCTGGTAAAAGATGCTGATGATACACACAACCGATCCATGGATAAAATCATTGAGCAACTCTTCAGGCAAGGTTTTGATACAGCCACATTAGATAGTGAAATCAGGAGGTTGGAAGTGGAGGAGATTCAAACCCGATGGGCTGGGTATGATGCACTTGAAAAGGAGAGATTGGAGATCATGATCCGTTTTATTGCCAAATACTTAGGAAGATCTTTGATGGAGATTCGCGCATGGACCAGAGACAGTATTCTGGCTATAGCCAACAGAATCTGTCTGTCTGAGCAATTCCACAAGGGGATTATCATTGAAGCCCTTGATGAGGCTGGGGCTGGTAAAAGGTTTGAAATGGCAAGACTTACAAAGGCTAAAATCACAACAAAGATGCTGGAACAACCTTCCCTTCCACCCACTCAAAAACAGCCTACCCCTCAAATCTCCAAACCAATCTCAAAGCCCAAATCCAAAAACCACAATCACAACCCACAAAACCAACTCCCTCACCATCTAAACCACAGCCGATGATACACCCAAGAAGAAGAAGAGAAGGGTGTTGAGGCTAGAAGAAGAAGAAGAAAAGGATGATGTGGAAGAAGATAGGATGCCTCTGTCTGCAGTCCTAACACTGGCGAAAGCCAAACCTATGCCCATCACTCCCACCTCACAGATGGATGTTGTGAGAGTAAAAATTGAAGAAGAGGAGCAGCAAAAGCTTCATGATGATGAAATGCTAAAAAGCATTGACAAAACCTATGCTGCCTCCTCATCAATTATCAGCATGAAGAAAGAAGCTCTGAGATTGTACACTCTCGCCAACACATTTCAATATCAGAAGGAAAGGGTGAGAGTATGGCCTGATCTGAGGGTGGCTCACAGGATTGTAAAGAAAGACATTCCTTCGAGATACAAGGGTCAAGTCAAGAGGATCGTAGATGAAGAGATCACTGTGGCCCTTGTAGTATCACCCTGGGAGATTGTCGAAGATTTCAAGAAGGCCTACGAGACTAAACAACCACCCCAGAAGATGCTAGAGAACAGAATTATTAAAAAGGGGTTAGTCTACAAGAGGCTTGAGAACTTCAAACAAAATGAGCTCAGTCTGCTACTCGAAGGGAATCATCCTGATGAGTTTGCATACAGACAAATCACAACAGTTGAGCTCAAAAATGGCAAACAGGCCAAGTACATCTCAGAGCTATATGGGCGAGAAGGATTGTTTGATGGTGAAGCCGAGAACCTGACCATGGAAGAACAATCATGTTTCTCAGAGCCTACACCAGAGAATCCTACAGGCTCATACACGGGAAGTAGTTCTCATGAATAGGATAACAACTCTGTGTCCAGTTCCCCAAAACAGAGTTTCCATTCATATCTTGCCAAACAAATATCTGAGACTTCTTCCCAGGCCGGAGCTTATATGGGTCATCTTCTCTACTGATCAAGAAGGAAAAAGACCAACTTTTGCCAACAATAAGTGGGATAATAAATAAATTAGAGGTTTTGGCTGCATTGGTTTAGGGGGAGTTTGTTGGACCAAAAGAACCAATGAGCCAAGATCAGAAAACCTCTAAGTCCCACATGGTATCACACAACTGCTGAAAGCTTCATCGGCAGTTTGACAAGTACTGAAGACTTCAACAGCTGAAGATCAAGTGCTGAAGACTTGAACAGCTGAAGAACACAAGTACTAAAGCTGAACAGCTGAAGAACACAAGTGCTGAAGCTGAAGTTCAAAGTGCTGAAGTACAACAGCTGAGAACACAAGTACTGAAGCTGAACAGCTGAAGAACACAAGTACTGAAGCTGAACAGCTGAAGAACACAAGTACTGAAGCTGAACAGCTGAGAACACAAGTGCTGAAGCTGAAGTTCAAAGTACTGAAGTACAACAGCTGAAGAGTTTACAAGTACTGAAGATCAACAACTGATGTACAAAGTCTGAAGACAAAGACTGAAGACATCAGCTGATGATATCTACTGAAGTCATCAGCTGATGAAACATCTGAAGTTCAAGTCTGAAGACCAAGTACTGAAGTTTCAGTAGTTTGTCACAACAGCTGAAGAATACTTCTTCAGTAGTTGTGATATCAGTAGTTTTATATTTGTAGTTTCAGTAGTTTTATGTTTTTCAGTAGTTATAACAACTGATAACACTTAGCATTTTTGTAAGGAGATGTCAGCTGTTTTGACATCTTCAGTAGTTGTGTTTCAGTTGTAATAATCTGTTAGATGTCACTATCAAGTGATCATCAGACGTCACATCTCTTATATAAGAGGTGTCGACCTAATTGTAATTGTGACATTCTGTTACCACGAAAGCGAATATTGAATGAAATATATTGCAGAAATTCTCTCTCTATAACCGTCTTGTTCTTCATTGAATATCGTTTTGTTCTTGTGAATCGACTAATTCATTATTTGATTTCCGCTGCTATACTCTTTAATCAATCAAACATAGATCACTGATCCTAACAGGGCCATATCCTTGAGCTCTAAAAATAGTATTTCAGAAAAATTTAAAGGTTGTTGCTCAAGGATGGAGTACATTACCTGTTGCCACCTTGTGGACATTTGATCCCATGATGAAGTCTTGGAGGCAAGGCATACATTTACCATATGAAATATGAGACGTTCGGCATCCGGGAAATGTTTCTTCAGTATGGTAGATGCACTCAGGTTACCCTGGTATCCATGGTAGGCAAATGATTGATCTGTTATGCCCTTTGGATAACCAGTTGGGAAAGTGGCATCATCCAGATTATGGGTTTGGCGAAGAGTGTCTGGAGTAATGACCACTTTTTGGCCATCGACAAACGATTGAAGAGTCTCTGTGTCATTCTCCTCAGAGACCAGAGTGACGTTTGTCCAGAATTGGGTAAGGGATTCGGCATATATGGTGGGATTACCAGAAAAGCCGTTTTGTAGGGTGACTAACCATTAAATCAATGGCGTTGTGAAACTTGGTCCAGTATGGCGATTTGGTGAGATGTGCGACACAGTTGTGTCGTGGTTTTAGTTGCATGGTCGCCATTGATGAGAGAGGGTAGAGAGTTTTTTTTTTTTTGAACGTTAGGTTTGAGAAGAAAGATAAACACTCTGAAGGTGGGATTAGGTATTTAAAGGGTCGGGTTAGAAAACGACTGAAGGTTTTGGTGTGAGTCATCAGTTGTTGAAACTACTGATGACGTGGTATTAACTTTCAGACGTTGAAATAGCTGAAGTCTCTGATTTAGTCATCAGTAGTTATAAAACTACTGAAGACAGTTTTGACTTCAGGTGATGAAACAACTGAAGACTTGGTATTAGTCATCAGTAGTTGTGAAACTACTGAAGACAGTGGTTTTGTCAGCAGTTGTTGTAAACAGCTGAAGACTTGGTGTTAGTCTTCAGTAGTTGTAAACTACTGAAGACATAGTTTTGGCTTCAGTTGTTTTAATGAAACAGCAGTTGTAGAAACAACTGAAGAGTAATTACTCATCAGCTGTTTTCGTCAATTCATAGCTTTTCAGTTGTTTCAGTCTGACCTCCACTCTTACTCATCAGACTTAGATCTGAGTTTCAGACGTTTCATTGGTCATCAGTACTTATCTGCATTTCTGACATCAGTAGTTGTGGCTACATCAACTGTTGTAGCTACATCAGCTGTTTTAACAGATAAAGTACTTCGGTACTGGTGAGGTATGTAGCCTTCAGTAGTTATAAAAACAACTGAGGGTAAAAAAACTCATCAGTACTTATATGTGACACTAATGAACTAATGATCATCGGTACTTGTGAGCTGAGATCATCTGCAGTTGTCACTTATTCTAGCTGCAGCATACCAAGCCTTAACACCAGGTTGTGGAAAGTTGAACTATCCAAAGGCTTAGTAAAAAGTCTGCAAACTCATCAGCACTAGGAACAAATTTTGGATCAATCCGACCTTTTTCAAAACAATCTCTAATAAAGTGGTGTCTGATTTCAATATGTTTAGTCCTAGAGTGCTAGACAGGATTCTTGACAATACAAAGAGCTGAAGAGTTGTCCATTAACAATGGGGTCTTAGTCTCTGTTATGCCATAATCCAATAATTGGTTTTGAAGCCAGAGTACCTGAGATGTACAGCTTGCAGCGGCAATGTACTCTGCTTCAGCAGTTGATGTAGCAACTGAGGTCTATTTCTTGCTCTGCCAAGAAATCAAGCAGTTGCCTAGGAATTGACATCCACCAGAAGTTGATTTCCTGGTCAACTTACACCCTGCATAGTCACTGTCAGAAAAAGCAACTAATTTACCAGAATGTCTAGTAGAATACCATAAACCTAGAGATGGAGTGCCTTGCATATATCTAAAGATCCTCTTGACTGCAATCAAATGAGACTCCTTAGGTGCAGCCTGAAATCTAGCACAAACACATGTAGCAAACATAATATCTGGTCTAGAAGCTGTTAAATACATCAAGGACCCAATCATACATCTGTAAAGTGTTTCATCAACCATTTTACCTTTCTGATCTGTATCTAGTTGTGTGGTGTTGCACATGGGGGTAGAACAGGGCTTACAGTTTTGTAAATCAAACTTTTCAAAAGATCTTTTGTGTATTGGACTGATGAATGAAAATTCCATCAGCCTTTTGTTTGATTTGCAAACCCAGAAAGAACTGTAATTCTCCCATGGCACTCATTTCAAACTTCTGTTGCATCAACTTTGTAAATGCATCACATAACTGTGGATCAGAGGATGCAAAAATAATATCATCTACATAAATTTGAACAAGTAGATTATGCTGCCCAGCTTTCTTAATGAATAAAGTCTTATCTATGGAGCCTCTAGTGAAATTATTTTCCAGAAGAAAGTTTGATAATGTCTCATACCAGGCTCTAGGAGCTTGTTTCAACCCATAAAGAGCCTTATCAAGCTTATACACCCAATTAGGATGTTTATTGTCCTCAAAGCCTGGTGGTTGACATACATAAACCTCTTCTTTAATTTTCCATACAAAAATGCACTTTTGACATCCATTTGAAAAACTTTAAGGTTTTGATAAGCAGCATAAGCTAAAAACAATCGAATTGCTTCCAGTCTGGCTACAGGGGCAAAGGTTTCATCATAATCAATACCTTCTTCTTGTGCAAACCCCTGAACAACCAGTCTGGCCTTGTTCTTAACAATAAGCCTATTTTCATCAGTTTTGTTCCTAAACACCCATTTAGTGCCTATTGCACACTTACCTGGAGGTAGAGGAACCAGTTCCCACACTTGCTGTTTCTTGAACTGAAGAAGCTCAAGCTGCATGGCATCAACCCATCCATTGTCCTTTAAAGCAATGTGATAATTCTTTGGCTCTTGCTGACTAATGAAGAGGGCATAGAAGCAGAAATTTGACAATTGACTTCTTGCTGATACGCCAGTAGTGATATCACCAATGATTTGAGACATGGGTGATTCTTCAGATCATGATACACAAGGAGATCTGTGCAAGTGTTTGTAGCAGGCTCAGCAGCAACAGATGGTGATGGTGAATCATTTCCTTGAAACCAATCAGTGGATGGTAATTCAAAGGAAGTTGAATTTGAAGAAATCTTATCAGCATTTGTTGTGGATGGTGCTACTTGAGCTACAGGACCATCAGGTCTAGCTGAACCAGGCAGTTGATCACTAAACCCGAAGAGGTGAGTACTGCTATCATCATCATCATTAGCACCAGCAGAACCACCAGGTGGTGAACTGTTGATAGGAGCAACAGTAGGAGTTTGATAAGGAACATATTGCAGTATGTCCAGATCAAATATCTCCACAGGGCTTTGTGGAATCTTGTCCTTTGAAGATTCATTAAACTTAACATGTAGAGTCTCTTCAACCATCTTTTTTCTACAGTTGAAGACTCTGTATGCTTTGCAAGTTGATGAATAACCAACAAAGTACCCTGCATCCACCTTAGGATCAAATTTTTGGAGTTGATCCCGTGTGTTGAGAATGAAACAAGGACACCCAAATGCTCTGAAGAATGAAATTAGAGGGGCCAAATGATGAAGAACTTCATATGGAGTCTTCATCAACCTCTGATTTACTAGAACTCTATTCTGTACATAGCACGCTGTATAGACAGCTTCAGCCCAAAAAGTCATTGGTAGTCTAGAATCAGCCAACATGTACCTTGCAGCTTCAATAAGGGTCCTGTTCTTTCTCTCCACTACTCCATTTTGCTCAGGAGTTCTTGGGATGCTATACTGCCTCTTGATTCCCTTTGATAAGTAAAACTCATCAAGTGTGTGGTTTCTGAATTCAGTACCATTGTCACTCCTCACACACTTAACTGGTAGGGAATACTGCTTCTCAACGTGTAACACAAAGTTCATAATGGACTGCGCAGCCTCATCCTTTGAATGCAAGAAGAAAGTCCATACAAATCTGGAGTAATCATCCACAATTACCAGACAGTATTTCTTCTTAGCCATACTCATCACTCTCACAGGACCAAAGAGATCCATGTGAAGAAGCTGTAAGCAGGCAGTGGACTTAGGTTCTTCTATGGAGGGAAATGAAGCTTGTGCTGTTTTCCTTTTAAACAAGCAGTGCAGTTATCTTCACACTTGAACTCCTTCATAGGCAGTCCCCTTACTAAACCATGGTTTATCAGCTGATTTATGTTTTTGAGATTAACATGACCCAGCCTTCTATGCCATAGAATAGATTCTTGAGGGGAAGCCTTGGAAAATAGGCAAGGATGGCCTTTGAGATCTATTTTCTTGGAAAGATCTAAGGCATACACTCTTCCTGTCCTGTTGGCCTTTAGGAGAGTGTGTTCATCCAACACCTTATCAATCAAACTTAGAACTTTGGATGACAGAATCCGACAGTTTTGACTGGTGAAAAGCGCAACATGGCCTTTGTCATACATTTGACTAACACTCAAGAGGTTGTACTTGAGATTTTCCACATGGTTAACATCATCAAACTTTATTTCCCCGATGATGTAACCCTTTGCATCATTGCCAAATGACACAAACCCCTTCCTTCCTTGAGAGTAGTCATTAAGAAGTGATCTGTTTCCTGTCATATGCATGGATCCTCCACTGTCTACATACCAGATGCCTTTGAGGTATGTTGAAGAACCCTGCAAAATACAACAAATTAGTTAGATTTTGAGACCCAAACCTTTTTGTCTTGGGCCTGTTCTCATCAACATGGTAAACTAACATGTTGTTGGAAACAACAGCCTGAGAGGAAGAAGCTGGTGAAGAAAAGGAATCCTTTGGCTTGGACCTCCTTTTCTGTGGTTTCAACATAGGAACATCTAATTGGTTAACTCTTCCCAATAGATGTTGAACCATCATAACCAGCTGTGTCTGATTTTGTGATAAGGCTTTCAGCTCTTCAGACACATTGGCATTGGAGTTTGATAAGTTCCTATGTTGCACCTTCTTCTTTTGAGCAATCTCAGCTGTTACCTGTTTAACCCCTTCCTTTTTGGATTTCTTTTTGGACTTAAGGGTTACAGGATTTGATGTTGCTGGTACAAATGTGGCTTCAAACTCAGTTTTCATTTTAACCATTTTCTCTTTACTTTCCTCTTTATGTTTGAGTTTGGATCCCCTTTTGTACCAACAATCATCTGTAAGATGATTGAACAAACCACATACTTCACATGGTTTCTTCTTCATCTTATGTTGATCATCAACTAAAGAGAATGAAACTACTGAAGACTTGCTCTTCAGTACTTTGGAAGCATTATTTGCTTTCTTGACTTCCTCTTTAGTAGTCTTCAAACTCTTTCTACTGACAGTTTCTTCTCTTCAGTGCTGACAGTAGTTGGAGTTTGAACTTCAGGTGTTAAATCTTGCTCTCCAGTCCTTTCAGGACTTCCAAAATAGCTCCTGAGTTGATCATCTCTTTGATCATGTGAGTGTCAGCAGTGGAACCATCACATCAGCTGATGGGTTCTGAGAGGGCTTAGTGCTGACTTCAACTTTTGATGATGCTCTATCAAAAAGTGAATCACATGATGAGGTGGATTGGTTATTGCTTTCTCCATCAGATTTCACTTCTGCTCTTGAAGCAAAATCTGTAGGAGGAGCAGTGTGATTATAACCAATACCAAACTTCACATTGGAAGCAGATTGCTTACTAAGAAGCATTTCAAAACCTTTGCATGATTGTACCCATCGATCACACTACTCTACCTGGGTGACTGCAAGGGTTTCTTTGAGACTTCTCTGGTCTTCCAGAATAACCTCTAGCTTGGCCTTTTCATCATTTAATTGGCATTTAAGCTTATAAATCTCATCATTTTTACTATTAAGAGCAGACTCAAACTCAGCTTTTCTTTTGGAAATGGTTTTCTCAAACTCAAGTTTTTGATTTATTAATGCTACATTTGCCTCTCTAATGAGACAAAGGCAGCAATGCATGATTCAGAACATAACTTGGCTTTAGCCTCTGAAGATACCTGAGTTACCTGTGAAGATGATGCATTTGAGCAGGAACCCTCAGTAGACTCCAGGCCATGAGAGCCAGATTCCCAAAAGGACTGTCACCACTATGTTGACCAGCACCTGTGAACAGTTGTTCATGACCAGACATGTCATCCGGTAAACTGCTCCAGTCAACAACTCCAGGGGTGAAGAAGCTGTGTTGTTGAGGTTGAGGAGGTTGATGAGATTGAGATGGTTGAGGTTCTGGTAGTGCATGAGGTTGTGGTACTATAGGAACTTGAACTTGATTTGACTGTGGCATGTAATAACAAGGGTAAGGATATGGCATTTGACCCTGAGGAACAAAATATGCAGGAGATTGTGGTTGAGAATGATGACTAGATTGACAGGATGTTGCCCTCTGTGTTGTTGACTATTGCCAGGGAAAGTCACAAAAGGTGCAGAGGAATTAGATCCAGATGATCTGCATTCTCTAGCAAAGTGTCCAAGCCTGTGGCATTTGTGACACTTCAACTTACTCTTGTCAAAACCAACTTTGGTTTTGCCAGAGAGTCCTGGGAACTTTCTTCCAGTTCTTTTGTAGAACTTCTGAGATCTGATATTTATCAAGGCCATTTGGCTCAAAATATCCATCTCTTCTAAGTCATCATCAGCAATCCCCTTGAGATCATCCATGATGAAGCATAGATTGTCATTATTACACCCAGTAAACTGACTATCAACACTCACAAACGCAGAATCAGAAGTGTTTGAGGAGAAATCAATATGCTCATCATACTGGCATTCAGATGAAGCATATTCTAACTCATGACCAACCAAGGCAGTGTTGCCTGGTACAAAGTCTTCAGTGAGCTTTCCAGATGAAGACAGTTTTCGTTTCTGTTCTATCTCTCTCTCAAATGTGAGCAATTTCCCATGGAGTTGGGTGAGAGATAGTTTGTCCAAATTTGCACTAGAGCGTAGGACAATAGTATATGTGTCCCATCTCTCAGGCAGTGATCTGAGAAATCTGTTATTCATCTGGATATTGGTGTACTCAAGTTTGACCATTTTTAATTCAGAGATCAAACAAGAGAACCGCTCAAACTGTTGAGTCAGTGTCTCACCCTTTCTATGAAAGAATGTCTCGTATTGTTGGGCAAGGATTTATCTATTATTTGCCAAGACCTCATATGTTCCTCCAAATTGTTCTTTCAAGGCATTCCAGAGGTCATGGGCAGTTTCATGATGCATTAGCCTAGAGTAGATTTCATTGGGCAGTGCCATGGCCAGAATTCCATGGGCTTTTGCATCAATCTCAAACAATTTCTTATCCTCATCTGAGTATTGCTCCCTCCTCTTCAGAACCATTTGATTGGTTTCCGGTTATTCACCATAGGCTTGTGTGGACCATGTACCACTGATGTCCAACAACCTGCGCTGTTAACAGACAGGTGATGGAGCATTCGTCGTTGCCATATGTTATACTCATTCTAACCAGCATTGGAGGCTTGGTTGAGGAACCAGTATTGTGAGGATCATTGGAAGGAGTAGTCATTTTCAGTCCAAATACAATTTAATTCAAGCTTTTAAAGTTTTTACATAGACCACAACAGACTCAATGAAAACCAAGAGAAAAACTCAGGATGAATGACCAGAAACACAGAAAATTCAATCTCTATAACCGTTTCTTGCAAAAAAAAAAATGCTAATTCAATCAAACTTGGATCTTGAATAGCAGTTCAATGATCATTATTAGATCGATCAATGATTAACCTGCTCTGATACCATTTGTCAGGAGATCAGTGATCACAAGTTTGATGTATTAGAGCGTAACGCAGCGGAATAAGAACAAGAATTAGACAATTGTAGCAAGAATTTGATACTCGTATGCATTAAGAAAAATATGGTTATAACGAGAGAATATTTTCTGTAACAAGAATGTTTCTATAATATCGAATATTTCTGATCAAATCATTCTCACTTATTACAATAGGTTGACACTCCTTATATAGAGTGCAATCGCTGCTGTTATCACGGGAAAGTGACAACTGGCAGATCTCTTACAAAAATAACTAACTCTTAAAAACTACTGAAATGTTCACAACTACTGAGAACATATCAGAGTTTTAAGTACAAAATATGAAACTACTGATAAGAAACTACTGAAACTACAACGACTAAGAACAAGCTCTTCAGTCGTTTACGAAACTGCTGAAAAACATAAAACTACTTATGAGCACAACAACTGAAGAAGTATTCTTCAGCTGTTGTGTCAAACTTCTGAACAGATAAAACATAAAACTACTGAAGGTAAACCGACACACTACTAAAGAAGACCTCTTCAGCTGTTGTGACAACGTCTGATACTTTGGTCTTCAGCACTTGTGTCTTCAGACTTTGTCTTCAGCACTTGTGTCTTCAGACTTTGTCTTCAGCACTTGTCTTCAGACTTTGTCTTCAGCACTTGTCTTCAACTTTGTCTTCAGCACTTGTCTTCAGACAGACTTGTCTTCAGCACTTGTCTTCAGACTTTGTCTTCAGCACTGTCTTCAGACTTTGTCTTCAGCACTGTCTTCAGACTTGTCTTCAGCACTTGTCTTCAGACTTTGTCTTCAGCACTTGTCTTCAGACTTTGTCTTCACACTTGTCTTCAGACTTTGTCTTCAGCACTTTGTTCAGACTTTGTAATCAGATGTTGTCTTCAGCTGTTGTGGTCTTCAGTAGTTGTTGTGACGTCTGTGGGACTTAAAGGTTTTCTGATCCGGCTCATTGTTCTTTTGGTCCAACAGCTGCATCCAAGAACATCAAGGTTTTCCAACTTGATGTGAAGTATGCCTTTTTTATGGAGTGATAGATGAAGAGGTTTGTGTCAAATAGCCACCTGGTTTTGTAGATCCTGATCATCCTGATCATGTCTGCAAGCTTGAGAAAGCTCTCTATGGACTGCATCAGGCACCCAGGAAGTGGTATGAGACACTGTCTGAGTATCTCGTATAAACATGGATACAGGAGGGGTACTATAGATGAACTCTCTTCATCAAGGGACAAGGAAAAGACATATTGCTAGTTCAGGTATATGTGGATGACATCATCTTTGGTTCAACTAATCCAAAGCTCTGCAAAGATTTTGAGAAGCTGATGAAAAACAGATTTGAAATGAGTGCCATGGGGGAACTCAATTTCTTTCTGGGATTCAAGTGAAGCAAGTTGAAGATGGCATCTTCATAAGTCAGTCAAAGTATGTTCAGGACATACTCAAGAGGTTTAATATCTGACTGTAAGATTGCTAAGACCCCATAGCCAGAAACCCTCTCTTGGTCCTGATCTTGAGGGGGAGTGTGGATGAGCATTTATACAGGGCTATGATTGGGTCTCTTATGTATCTTACTGCTAGCAGGCCTGATATCATGTTTGCTACATGTATCTGCGTAAGATATCAAGCCAACCCTAAGATGTCTCACCTTATCACTATCAAGAGGATTCTAAGATACCTCAAGGGTGCATCAACACTTGGCCTATGGTATCCTAAGAATTCTGACTTCAATCTGTATGCTTATACAGATAGTGATTATGGTGGTTGCAACATGATTGCAAAGTCTACATCTGGGGGATGTCAATTTCTTGGTGGAAGGATTGTCTCATGGCAATGCAAGAAACAATCCTGTGTCTCTGCATCAACTGCTGAAGTTGAATACATTGCTGCTGCAAGCTGCTGTGCTCAAGTACTTTGGATTCAAAATCAGATGCTGGACTATGGATTAAACTTCAAGGAGACTCCCATTCACATAGACAACAACAGTGTTATCTCAATCATAGAGAACCTTGTGCAGCACTCAAGGACAAAGCACATCAATATCAGGTATCATTTAATAAGAGATAACTATGAAAAGAGATTAATTAAACTAGTCAAGGTTCACACAGATGAACAATATGTTGATCTGTTTACAAAGGCTTTTGATGAACAGAGATTTAAATATCTTATATCAGCTATTGGGATGATAACTTGAGTAAGCTTTTCTTAAAACTAACTCTTATTATTTTTTAAATATGTGTGTCCTAAGTTGTCTAGTTCATCACTTTCATAAGCTCATGTTTTCCTTGGATGAAAATTTCTTTTTGAAGATTTTCCTTATATTTTTGAAAATTTCTGATACTTCGGAAGTTTTGTTTTTTTAAACTTCGAAGTAAATCATGCCTTCAAATTAAATAACTGTCTAAGAAGTTTACCTTCGGAAGAGTTTTCAAAATATATCTTCCGAAGCTTAAATATTTGTCTCAGACACTTATTAAATTTTTAGGACCATTTACTTCGAAGCAAAATTAACTCTCAGAAGCTTTGTCTGTTTACACACAAAGCACTCAAGTTTTATTTTTCTTCTGAAGCTGTTGGAGCATATATAGTCATATATAGTGTGTCCGTCGCTTGTCGAATAGTCTAGGCTTAATGTTATACACCTGATATATTGTAAACACATGAAACTGGATCATTCGCAGGAGCATATGCGAATGATACTCAATCGTATGACTGAGCCATGCTAATGGACCAGTCATGTGACTGAGAGATGCGATTGGGACATTCGTAAGACTGAACCATAAGTATGGTCCAGTCGTACGATGAACCATACGCATGGTCCAGTCGTACGATTGAACCATACGCATGGTCCAATCGCACGAATGGGCCTAGTCGTATCTAATATAGGCCGAGGCCTATATATACCAGTTTCAATGTGTAGAGAGGGGGAAGGATTTCTAAGGGTTTTAGAAAGAGTGTGCCTAGGAGCCTAGGGCTGTCGGATGAGAGGGGAGATCATGCTCGATCTTCCCCTTTCCAAGAGTCTTGATTCTTATGTTGCAACGAGCCTGTAATCGTTAGGTTTTATCAATGAAACCATTCATTATAGTTCGTATTAGTGTTTGACTTTTGGTTTGTGCTATTGTTTATCCTTCCGTCAAGAACACGCTCGGATGTCTATCGATCCAAGAAACCGACTTCAAAATTGGTATCAGAGCCGGTTACTGCTGGAATGATCTAACAATCATTCTAGCAACCCGAGCTCTTGATTTTTGGATCAAAGTTTAGATCTTGATGTTAACCCACCTTGTGTTCTTCGTGTTTTGCTCAGATCTTGTTACGTGTGTTGCTTCTATGCTAAAATCGAATTCGAAACCACGTTCCTATCACCCTTTCGAATCTGATGATGTCTACTTTGTTTCGGTTCATGTTGAATTCGTCAGATTAGGGTTTTGGGTGTCACACCCCCGCTAAGAGCGGAAACACGGGGTTGCGACGAGACGGGAATCGTCATAACACATGGTAAGCGACAGAGATGCAATAATAATAATGATGACATGCGTGTCATGACAATACCGACAACAAGGGGACATGTGTCGTGTTTATTCAGTATTCACGACAACATAGCCATAAGCATAAACATAGATAATAACATTGTATGCAATTCCATAACCCGGGAACAAGTTACAAAGTATAATGTTGTTTGAAATAGATACATCAATTGTTTTCAAAAAGACAAGTTTAGCCCGAAAATGCATCCTAGGGTCTCCACTAAGGCAGCACACCTAGAACCTCAGCTAGCATGTTCACCTGAAAAGATATGCTCAAAATGGTCAACATAATTGTTGGTGAGCTCGCAGGTTTAAGTAATAAAAGTGTAAGTGATGCTGTATAAAGTAAATGATATGGAATATCGTGAATACAGTTATATACACAAGTAAAATCACATGACATGAGCTTTGCAACCAAACCTAGCGACGTACACAAAGAAATTGTCGGCATATATTCACCCAAGGGCCCATTCCTGGCCACTGATGGTACCAACTAGTATACCATCGAACAGGGGTGGGGGTGTCAACCCAGTAGTACTACCAATACCTAACCGTCGGTTCCCACACTGGAATTAAATAGTTGCAAAGATAGAACCACACAGCAGACCCAAGCATGTATCAGATAAGTACTTGCAACACAGTATCACGTTGATTCTTTGTATGAAAATTGTATGTATGTTGTACAGCATAGAAAGTGGGCGAGCATACTTTTCCCCCATGTTTGTAAATGTTTGTAAAGTAGTATAAGCATAAAAGGGGGCCACGAAACTCACATGTTAAGTGGTAAGTATGAAAGATCGAGATTTCCAACAGTGGAATGCAATGATCGGTAAAACACCTATTGACAGTTATTGTTAAGCATTAATGACCTGTACAAAGTGTATAGTAATGTTGGTCGGTTCGGGTTGTATCGGTTCGGTCGTGGGTGGCACACACACACAAGCGGACACACGTATCAGATCTTATGTAGATCCAAGTACTACGAGTAGTCGTCATTGCTTATGACATCCTTGTAAAGATCTCATTGTTATGAAAGATGACACTTGTTAAGTATTTGTAGTTTTAAATGGGTTGACGGTAATTGTAAAATGTTAGGTTTATTTCAATTGAAATAGTATGTGCATGTTGATAGCGTTGACTTTAATCTTTGTGGTCAAGCAATGACACTTTTACCGATGTTACCTTATCATCATCAGACACACAACAGGACCAGACGCTCGACCCACGTTCCATTCGTACGAATCAACCTTCAATCGTGCGAATTAGCTACTTTCGTGCGATTGAACCTTCATTCGTGCGATTGGACTCAGTCGCACCACACAACACACACATTCGCACGACCCAACCTCCATGCGCACGAATCAACCCTCAATCGTGCGAATTAGCTACTTTCGTGCGATTGAACCTTCATTCGTGCGATTGGACTCCAGTCGTGCGAAACACGCACAATCGCATACACTCAGTCGGTCACCTGACTCAATCGCACACAATCATTCATACGCATGACTCAATCGTATACACTCATTCGCACGCCTGACTCAATCGCATACAAACACCCAGTCGCACGACATGCCTAGTCGCACAACTCAGTCGCACGATTGACTTAGACGCATGATTCAGTCGCACGACTCACTCAGTCGCACGGCTCAATCGCATGATAGACCCAGTCGCCTGAACTGCAGAATCGCGACTGTGGTCGGGCTGAGCAGCCCCCGAGCTGCTCTAACGCGAGTTTTACACCACGAGGACTTCCAGAAACACTCAACAAACATACACAAACATGAAACACAAGCAGAAAGACCTCACACGCACCCACACGACCTCATGTGCTCGGATGAACCCGAGCACCCGAAAACCTAGAAAACACAGCAGTAAAACCAAGCCAAAAACGGGTTGAACAAGGTTGTCTACCTGCTAGGAATGAGTATACACGATGATACCAAGATTTGGCAGTGTGAAAACGCAACAAACGTGACGGTTTAGGTGCTAGATCGAGAGAGAAAGTGGAGAAAATGTTGAAGGTGAAGAAGATGAGGATGAGGATAAATGGCTGGGAATGGGGTTTATATACCCAGTCCAAGTTTGCAAAATTACAAGTTTAGTCCCTGCACTTAACCCTCGAGTTTCCCAAAAATTGTTTTGGTTGATTACGATCTTAAAATGTTCGTTATACTAAGGTTAAAAGCGTGTTTAATGGCATTTGATAGTCTAAAATGGTTTTATTAATGACAAATGTTGAAATTAAAAATGATATATTGGGGTAATGGTGATGAAATTATAAAAGGTTTATGCTTAACACACGTTCCTGGAGGAAGTACAGGCATAAGAGAAAATAGGCAGACATGATTCTTAAAGCAGGAGTTCATGAAAAAAAGGAAGAATAATTAAAATATTTCTATGCTTATTTATGTGGTTCGACGGACCTTAAGGTGACGGATGTCACATTGGGCAGCCCTGGCGGCTGCAGATCTGAAAATCTGCGTGCAGACCCGTTCATGCGACTGGGCCATGCGATTGGAGCATCGTACGACTGGACCATGCGAATGGACCATTCGTGCGACTGGACCAGTCGTATGTTCAGTCGTGTGACTGGACCAGTCGTATGTTCAGTCGTATGTTCAATCGCACGAATGAGCCATCCTCATTGACTCATCCGCCTTTGTTCCAGACCAAAAAATAAAAAGTGTCTGGAATAGCTTTTTGCACAGGTTGAAGATGAGCAAAGCATATTCACCCTGAGGTTCTTTTGTCAAATAAGTTCGATGTGTACCCCATTATTTGTCGGACTTCCAGAATAGGTGAATGTAATTGGAACACTAAAGAGAGAAGAGAATATGTCAGCAGTCGGTGATGATTTTATAGGGTAGTCAGGAGCATCTGACTACTTATGGGCCAATCAAGTTATATTTATCCGCACAGAAAGGATTCTGCTTCTTAGGGGGAATCCATGTATAGAGAAAGTGAAGACTCAATCAGAAAGTGATGATGTGAACCGGTTTCCGATGATGAATCCTCGTGCATGCTGATTTGTTTGATTATTCAGTTGTGGATTGGAACCTTCAACCTTTTGCCCAATACACTGTGTGAAGACGCAAGGAGAGCACAATGTCTATATATTGGGATATGCTGAATGTGAGGGGGAATTTCTGCAAGTGGTGATGTTAATCAAGTTAGCCTGTGTGAAGATTGAAGCAATGGAAAATGTTCGTGTCATTATCTGGAAAAATCAGTCATATTAGGAATCTTGCTGCTATGATGGTGTTCTACAAAGTAAAAGAAAGCTATTGTGCCTAAATTCATTTTCAGGGATGTGATAGTAACCTGACGGATCGGCAACGTGGCTAATATGGTTTTTGTTTGATTCTATTGGCAACCAGAGCAAGATTGACTGAAGATTGTAAGAGGTGTTATCTACTATTCGCAAGCAATGTCCAAGGGGAATTTGTTGGAGCATTATAGTCATATATAGTGTGTTTGTCGCTTGTCGAATAGTCTAGGCTTAATGTATACACCTGATATGTTGTAAACACATGAAACTACATCATTCGCAGGAGCATATGCGAATGAGACTCAGTCGTATGACTGAGCCATGCTAATGGACCAGTCGTGCGACTGAGAGATGTGATTAGGACATTTGTAAGACTGAACCATAAGTATGGTCCAGTCATACAATTGAACCATACGCATGGTCTAGTCGTACGATTGAACCATACGTATGGTCCCATCGCACGAATGGGCCCAGTCGCATCTAATATAGGCCGAGGCCAATATATACCAGTTTCAATGTGTAGAGAGGGGGAAGGATTTCTAAGGGTTTTAGAAAGAGTGTGCCTGGGAGCCTAGGGTTGCTGGATGAGAGGGGAGATTATGCTCGATCTTCCCCTTGCCAAGAGTCTTGATTCTTATGTTGCAACGAGCCTGTAATCGTTAGGTTTTATCAATGAAACCATTCAATTATAGTTCGTATTAGTGTTTGACTTTTGGTTTGTGCTATTGTTTATCCTTCCGTCAAGAACATGCTCAGATGTCTATCAATCCAAGAAACCGACTTCAAAAGAAGCAAAATTTTAAAAACTCTCAGGAAATTCTTTCGAAGTCATTTTAACTTCGGAAGCTTTTTAATTAAAACTTCCGAAGATAATTAACCTTAGGAAGCTTTTTGACTTCCAAGAAAACTACTTTTTGAGCAAAAAGTAAACTACATTTTTAGAGGTGGGACCGATATCTGGATTTCAAAGTTTATCCTCTTTCATTAAACTTTATCTAAAATCCCTCTCACATATAAACCCAATAGTTTCCCCCTCTTTCTATCATCTGTTCTTCCTCCAAACCTAAAAACCCAAATTTCTCTCTGAAATTTCTTTCTTTCTTCTTCCTTTGTCCTTAAGCTACTTCAAAATGGCCAACCTTGCTCACAAAAATGATCCCAACTTTTCCATGTAGCTACACAGACAACACAATCAAGTTGCTCTGTTATGCTGAGAGAGATCCTCATTTCTCAGAGGTTTGTCATTTCTTGTCTTTGTCGAACTACTTCACCTCCCTCACCATGATCCTCCACTCTATGAGGATCACTTGCTTGAATTCTGGAAGACCTGCCAAGAGGTCATTATGGATGGGGAGAAGGCACTATCTGCCACTGCAGGGGAGAACAATCTTCATCACTTCGGCCATCATCAACCGACATCTTCAGCTGGATGATGAAGAAGGTGAGGTGTTCTTTCCAAAGGAAGCTGTAAATCATTCCTTTGAGCAGATAGGGTATGAGGGAGATTTCTCTGTGAAGACCTTTAGGAAAGGAAAGGTCTCATCCCAATGGAGATTCCTGCTCATGTGGTCATCCACAGCTTATCAACAAGCATGGTGGATGGAACCAGATTCCTGAAGATCTCTCCTTCATAGTCCATGGAATGGTTCAAGGGGTCAAGTTCATTACTCTCAGTTTTTTATACAAATTTTCTTGCTATTTAGACTCCTTAGAATATTACATGTTTCCTAGATATGTCCAGTACATTCTTAATTGTGAACTGGCTCACAGTTAAGGAACAGGTAACATTCTTAAATTGGGACAGATGAAGCCCGGCATTTTTAAAATATGAGAAAGTCCACTATTGGATTCTCTGGGGTAGAAACAGCCCTAGTCCCTAAAATGTTAGAGCTCATTGCTCAGGTGACAACCTAGCAGCACAAGCTAGTGTTGAACCCACACCTGCTACTTCCCAACCACCTACACAGCCTCAAATATCCATCACCTACCAAAGAAAATACAAACGAACCCCTGCTCAGACTATTTAGTCTGTGGAGGTCCCCATATACTCACCCATACAGGAAGAAATGGACACTAGAGCTCCAATTTCTCATGAGGAGCAGACCACTCCCATCTCTTCAAGAATCAGTGCTGAGGTTCCTCATGCTCAGCCTGATGAGTTATTAGCCCTACTACCTTAAGCCATCACTCTGAGTCTCAACACTCAAGTGATCAACCTTCAGGGGACAGTTACCATCCCTAGCCTATAGATCTAACCAACCCATTCCCAACCTTGACTTCTATACTGATGAAGATATAGGTTTCAGTGAGTATAATGAATCTCTCTTCTTTCCCCCTACTCAAAGAGAGATAGAGTAGTATACTGAGTCTCCTACATCTATCCCACAAAATTCACTTATGACTGAGGTGGACACTACTGAACGTGTTCAGTATGTCCATATGGAAGAGGCTCTCACTTCTGAAAGTGATTACATCATTAAGACCTCAATCATGGCAACTCAGCCCACTGACATCTCAACTGAGACTGCCAGTGAGCAGAGGAAATCCAGTAGCCAAGAACTTAGAACTAGTCATGAGAGAAAGGACTCTAGTCCAATCTTCTCCACCCCCAATGATTCTTCTGATGAAGATGAGGGGGATCTTAGACTAAAAGTGCAAAAACTATCTAAAACATGCACTTACCTAGTCTCAAAGGTCAGTCACCTTGAATCTCAGGTGACTACCTTACAAAACAGGATCAATGATCAACAACTTAAGATTTCATATCTTAAGGAAAAACTAGCTGGGAGACCCTTAAGGAGAGCTCAACCAGGAACACAAAACCTGTGGATGTGATTGACCTTTCCTCCAGCTCACCTATGCAAGTGGGTGATGCTACCAAAAAGGGGGAGAAAGTCATTCCAGCCACAGAACATGGGAGTTCCTTCGAGAGAATGGACATTGAGGACTCACCATCATCACTTGCAACTGTGCATTCTCAGCAACCTCCTCTAGTTCACATGATGTGGACTACACAGACTCCTTCATACAGAGTCTATTGAGGATGGGATACCAAGGCTATGTCACCTTCATCATCCTTCAATCACATTATTGGGTGGAGGTATGACAACAACAGGAAAGCCCTCATTATCATAAGAGTTCAAGGACAACAAGAAGTCTTTAATTTTCAGAACTTGGACTACTATGAAGGTCTGGATCTAGTCAACATGCCACTTGTCAACCCAAGCCAATCAAGACAAGCTGACAGACTGGCTAGAAGAATCCAAGACAGGATCATTGCAGAGTTCAGTCTAAGAAGGAGACTAAGGCAATCAGGCAATGTCATCGGTCAACTAGATGTTGAGGCAGACCCTAAGATTAGCTTCATAGGGGAAACCTTGACTGAAGGCCCAGTGACAGAACCTGAGAGCCCTGTCTCATCATCTCCAACTACTGTAGAGATCCATATTCCTTCTGAGACACCTGCTGGTGAAGGTTCTTCTCAACCTCTCTCTGGCCTGAGCTCAGATGCTGCAACGAGCAATGAAGGCCAAAGCTCTCTCCACCCTGAGTCACAAAGGTCTGAGAGTGACAAAGGGAAAAGAAAATGACATCTGAGGAGATTGAGGAGGAGGAGAGAGAGGAAAAGGAGGCTAAGGGGAGAAGGTTCCTCTACTGAGTCTCCAAGACTCATGGAGTCTATAATCAGGGCTGCCCCCAGACCAGATACTCAGAATGATGAGTTAAGGGCAGTCAGGATCAACTATCTGCAGACTAGGAACTATGACATAGATCATATCATTTCTCTCACCTTGGATGAATTGAATGAGCTGGTTGATCTGGAAAGGTCAAGAGAGAAGAAGGAGGCAGAAGATGCAAAACTCCTAGTACAAGTCAAAGAAGAGAGAAGAAGAAAAAGACTATACGGAGGTATGCCTACCCTCTCACCAGTTCAAGAAAGTCCTGAACAAGAGGATGTGGTTCAACAAGAACTTAGGTAGATAAGGAAGAAGACAGATCAAGATGATTAACTACCTGAGTGCCACAGGCCTCTATCAGGCAGATGCACTCCTTCCTTACCTTATGACTATATTGAGTTTGAGTACTTAAAACAACTCGAGCTTGAGTTAGTCAAGGAAAGAAAGAAAACAAAGAAAGGCTGAGGGAAGAAGCTGCAAAGTCAAGAGCCATCATCCAAAAGAGCATGAAAATGTCTGCTGATAGGCAGAGGATGATGAGCTTCTTGAAGCTGTATGGATTCCCGGAAGGAGACTTGGACCCATGTCTCTATCCACTATGGATGAGCATATCAGGTAATCAAGCAGAAGATTAAGAGTGGAAAGCTCACTGACTTACACTCCACTCCAAGTCAGGCCCCACCTGAAGTGGAGATTAAGGTTGAACAAACAGACATAACACAACCTGGACATCCTGCTAATGCTCAGCAAGCTTCATCTTCTGATCCACAGCAGGGTCAACCTCTTCTCCATCTGAACCTGAGAGAGAGGAAGTCCCAATGAGAAAGACAGTGAAGATCAATCTGGTGCTGCAGGCCAGTCTTCTCAGTTTTAAATTAGGAAAGAGAAGAAAAGGATGGCTTCTAAACCAAAGTCTAAGAAGAAAAAAGAAGCCTGAATCCCCTTTGAACCTCAGGATGAATCAGAACAGCCTGAGGATGTGCAGCCAGAGGAAGCTAATCTACTCCAACTTCAATAGCTCCTCTAGCATCAGGAAGACCCATCTTGTCTTGGACATACACCACAAATCCAGAAAGGTGGCATGTTATTAGAGATCAAGGCATTGAAGACATCTATACATGGCAAGATATGTTTCAGTTACCTCTGCATGACCTCTATGACATTAGAAGACACTTTGACAGCCTGAAGGATCCTGATCATCTTATGAAGAAAGGAATGGTGATCATCCTAGTGAGGACTGTTAATATCTAAAGTTTTCTAAATGTTTTGGTAGCATCAGCCTAGGGGGAGTTTGTAGAGATTAATGAAGAGGCTGATGCAACCTAAACATCTTTAGTCTTTCCTTCATGCTGCACAAGTGCATTGAAGTGGAATGCTTCGGAAGTTTCACATGTGCAACAGAAATACTCTAAGTGTGAAATCTTCCGAAGCCAAGACCAACATCTTCCGAAGCCAAAGATGAAGTCTTCTGAAGCCTTAGAGACAAAGTTACGAAGCTTCAAGTTCATGTAGACAGATTTCTTTCAAAGATTTTTAGTAACATGCTTTATCTGATGTACTGTTCCATAAAGCTGGACACCTTCCGCTGCAACTCTGCAAGTCACCAACTAACATGGTTGGTGAAAAGGTCCATGCTTTGGTAACTGTACATTGAGGTCTTGAGTCTGTAACTTTCTACTTTATGTACTTTATCCTTTTTGTAATAGATAAGGATGTGAGCTATGGCATGTCACAGTACTAGTCAAAAGGCAATCTGCCTTTTGACTCTACAATTGATTTTATGTGTGTCTAGTCAATTGTATCCAGCTGGCTTTCAAAGTATAGCCGGTTGTAGGATGTTGTATAAGTATCTCATGTTCTTGTATCATTCGAATATACTTTTGTAACACTTGTAATAGAACATAGAGAAAGCAATATACTACATTCTTGAAAACCAAACACTTGTGTTCTTTGTGTTCTGTCTCATATATTACTTGTGTTCTTAGTGTCACCACTTGGTTAATCTAGTTTACTGTTTGATCTAAGTTTAGTTTATCTCCTCTTTGTGTTGTTGTGTTGTAACTCTTCACCCTTCAACGATCCTGCAGGAAAGATGATAGTTAAACTAGTACGCTGCTATGGTAACATAGAGAAAGTAGACCTAAAGGTTGTTAGCTCATTAGATGATGTGTCGGTAGATTCAACACAATAGATAAGTAGACCTCATTGGTGATTTCAAGATAAACTAAGTTGTTCAACAAGCTGTGGGTTCGCATCTTATCCCTGGTTAACACAATCAACAAAGTTCTAATAAGGGGTGTCGAGCAAAATAAACGCCACAAATGTGTGCGGATGACCATAAAATATGAGCAAAGCACATGAAAAATGCAAAAAGCAATCAATCTAATAACCTGTGTTGTTGGTGCGATTTGTGCAAAAAGAAATAAATTGCTCAAACAAGAAGATAGGTTGTGTGCCTCTTTACTGTGTGGTGGCACTGACTTGAAGATAAGCATAACCTAAATATTCTAGAATTCATTATGGTTGCACCTCTCTGCTGTGCGGTGACACTGACCTGAGGCTTAGCATCTCTTTGAAAGCTCTTAGAATAGTTTCTTCTTGTGAAATACCCGTAGACCACTAAAAAATCTCCTAAGGAACATTGATTACCATATAAGTGTGGGATACACAAATGCTTGTTGAAATAATCAAACCTTAAATCATCACCAATGTGTGTCAAAAAACTGTGTATGGATTTAAGAGGACAAGTATACTGATAATCGTCGTGAGCTAAAGCTCTTGAAAGTCAAAATCATTGTGTGCATCTTGTAACTCTAGTATGATTTCCTAAAATTGATGGTGTCTATCAGTCAAAAAAAGGATCAAGCATCAAAATTGTTTATTAAAGTGTCCCAAGTGAGTCTGATATACCTGTATGATTCCAAAATGAATCGTACCAGAAATGATTAACTAGAATTGAAGTTGTGCTGTCCATGAAATAAAATCAATTAGAATTATTCTAATAGGTTGTATTACACCTCTAAACAAAATTACAAAAGTATGTTTTAACTTTGTTTTATTTCTAGTTGTTTAATTTAGTTAATTCAGTTAATTTAGTAGGTAAATGACGGACTACGCATCGGAATCAATCTCGGATTCACTCACTAAAAAGGTCACGTCTGAGGTGACCAATGGGGTTTTCAAATGTAAAAGGGTCACGTCTGAGGTGACAATGTTTTTGTTGTTAAACAGATCACATCTGAGGTGATCAACAGTTTTCTAAGTTAAAATGGTCATGTCTGAGATGATCAATGGTCAAAATGTCTTATCAATAAGTAAAAGGCTAAGTGTATGAATGGTCATAAGGTCAAACTCAAAAGTATGATCCTTTTGCACGACTGGACCATGATTATGGACCAGTCGTACGATTGGACCATACGTATGAGCCAATCGCACAACTAAACCACACGTATGGGCCAGACGTGCGATTAGACCATACGCATGGTTCAATCCATACGTTTGGATCATCATAATGAACCAATCACATGAATGGAGGTGACCGAATGAGATAGTCACACGACTGAAACCTAGTCGCACGACTGAAACCTATTCGCACGACTGAAGGTGACCGACTATGCCAGTCGCACGACTGAGCCTCAGTCGCACGAATCAAGAGTGTGGATAGGTTCAGTCGCATGACAGGAGGAAACCCTAGTATAAATAGAGGGGGAGTCGATCGCAATCATCATCACCCCAAATCGCCCCTAAATCGCACGATTGTACCGTTACGCTGCCAAAATCTTGATTGAGTGTTATAGACTGATTACTATTGCTTCTAACGATCTCTCTGGACTATACAGGTAATGTGCGGTGTTATCCACTCAAAAGCTCTTCAAATCGTGCCCTAAATCGACGCAATTTGAGCCCTAATAAGAACCGACACTTAGTTCACAAAATAAACCTTTAAAACTAAGTAAATCGCTAACTTAAAATGTGTTAGATGTTAATTGGAATGATTGCGAGTCTAATGAGCCAAACCACAACGTCTAACATCAAGTTTTGCTCAAGATTTGAATTAGAATGGAAACATAGATTGTCATGCGAATGGACTTACTGATGAACTTCAATCGCACGACTAAGCTGGGCGAATGGCATAATCGCATGACTATACCATGCGTTTGAGTTTAGTCGCACGACTATGTCAACCGCATGGGACAACATACGACTAAGCCCAGTCGCTTGCACAATCGCACGAATGAGGTCAATCGCACGAATGAGGTCAATCGCACGACTTAGACTCAGTCACACTGTCCGTTCGCACGACAGAACAGAAGGATTCAAGTCCAATAAATTCAAATGTCATTCAGTTACACACACTCTAATGTTTATCTATCTTGTGTTACAACAGCATGGCGAGTCGGTGGACGATGAGCACAAAGCACAACATATGTGCTCATCGAGACATGACATCCCGAAACGCGTCTGAGTTCACGGGCATTATTTCATTCTATGGAGATCGAGGATCTTTAGAGCTATCTCCACTCTGTGCACCCCATACAGATCGATATAGGCTTTCTGGGAAAGCGCTGTTGTAGATAGGTCCTTAGAGCCTCACCATATTAGGAGTACCATATTGGGTCAGGACATTGAGATCATTAAGGAGGATCTAAGGACAGTCTTAGAGTTAGGAGATGATGGGGATTGCCCTACCAGACTACACACGTTAACAGTTCGAGGATGTTTTCTTCGGGCTAAGTACTCGGGGGACATACACGCAGGTGTGCTCAACAAGAGCAACCTGTGCCCCCAGTTCAAATACTTAGCCCATGTGTTGCTGAAGTGTATAGCCTTGAGGAAGACCGGATTTGATGAGTTGTCAGATCAGATCCAATACGCGTATGTAGCCCTGGTGCTGAACCACCGTTCAGCTTTTCGAGGATGATCTTCACATACTTGGTGGAGAACATAGAGGCCAAAGGCAAGGAAGGCTTCTACATGTACCCATGATTCATACAGATGATCATCGACCAGAATCTTCCTTTGCTACCCAAGGAGAGAGAGGATTTCGTAACACTAGAGGTGATGGATGATACCACCCTAGGAAGGATGAAGGTTTACCGGGGCAAGCAAATGAAGCCCCGGGTAAGGAGATTGTTTGGGCATTTGGCCTGAGAAGACTACGTGGAACCAGCAAAGAGAAAGTGGTGTCATAATGATAGTGACTTAGATTCTGAGCCGATTGTGCTCCCATCCGACGATTCTGATGATGATGATAGTGGTGAAGGTGGAGATACTGGCCCCACCCAATCTAGGGCCACTACCACAGATGCTACATCTCCATCATCCACCCACGGAGGAGCTGATACGGCAGGATTCCATCAGGACTTCCATCCTGATGAGGAGGGAGTCTAATGAGAGCCATTAGTTTGGACGTGGGCAGCAAGGTGGTTGCCACCGAGCGAGGGATTAGGGTGGTAGGTGGACGCCAGGGTGAGTCTGGGGAGGCTAATACTGATACATCTTTCACCCCAGACCAGCCCAGCGGCAAGGGGGAGCATCCTCCTCGAACGGATCAAGGAAACAAAGGATGACTCAGCCGCATGAGATGAAGAGTAGAGACGGAAATTCACTTTGATCACCACCTTTACCACCACCACCACCACAGCTACCACCACTACCACACCCTCCACCACTACTACCACACCACCCACCATTACTACCACACCCTCCACCACTACTACCACACCACCCATCATTACTACCACTACCATAGCTACCACCACTACCACCACCCATCGAGCCGGGACTTCATCTCAGGTCCCACTGAGCTTTGGATCCTCTCTACCCTCCGTTGGTTAGAGTAGTAGCTTGCCAATCTAAACCAGCTTGTGCTTAAGCTGCTTGCTACTGATAAGCAACGAGCTACACAGCTAAACCAGCTGATGGAGCTCAATGTTGCTCAGGCTCAGCAGATAGCAGCTCAGAGTCAGGAGATTGCTGAGCTTCGTGAGCAGCAGACTTCTCAGTACAGAGATAGATGATCTTGAGGCAAAGAACAAGAAGTTGATGTTATGACTCAAAGGCTCCAAAGATTAGCCCCTCAAGATCAGAGAAGGAGATGATGATGATGATGATGACGATGATAAGGATGACAATGTTATGATGATAAGGCCAATGAAGATGAAGGGACAAGGGGAGGCAGAATGATGATGATGAGAAGAAGGAGATGGAGCTGCATCTACCTCAGCTCAGGTCAAGAGAGACCTACAAAGAGAAATCAGGGTCAAGGAGCTTCATCTTCTGCCTCAGCCATACAAGACAAAAGTAATGCTTAGAAGTTTATGTATTTGTGAAAGCTTTGTACTTGAATCTTGTATTAATATTATGTAATTAATGTTTATATATCTTTATCAAATGTTTGAATGTCTTGATTAATTACTAACAATTGATGTGTTACATGTTCAAATCAAGCAGATCGAACATCTCAGCATGATGAATACGATGTTGCTCCCCTTCAACAAATCAAGTCTCAACTGACGATGATTCTTGATTTGCAAGAGATTGTCAGACGGTCTGTGAGCTATACTCTCGAAGAAGGAGAAATCATTCATGACCTGACTGACGAGCAACTTGCTGAGATGTTCAGGCTGAACCCTGACGAGATTGTCAAGGATGCTCCTACTTTTGAGGTTACTAGTGATGATGAGCTCAACGACATAGATGAAATCGAGATAGATGATGTCACTGCTGACCATTATCCAGAGAATGCTAACTGAGAGGGTAATGTAGTCCCCAACTTGGGTGATACTCTCGTCAGTGATACATTTAACAAGCTGGATCAGATGGAGAAAGAGTCTGAGAAGAATGAGGGTCAAGCCCAAGCCTCAGACGCTGATGTTGACATCAAAAGGCTGAATGGGTGGCCTATTTTGCTAAGATCTGAGCCATGCGTACTGCACAGAAGCCAAATGTCTACACCAAGCTATAAAAAGTCAAGAAAAACTTAAAGGTGTCAGGCAAGATCATTGCATGGGCTATTTTGAGGATATGAATATGTAGCAGTGAAAAAGAAAAGGGCATAGAGTACTTTAGATTCCCACATGATCTAAAGACTCTCCTGGTTTTGAGCTCAACCAACTGGCACGTCTAAAGTTGTTGTATGCTGATCCAAGAAAATGTCAGGCTGGTTTGAGGCTGATTGAGGAAAGAATACCACAACAGGTGGGTTAACTTCAGACCTCAACAACTAAAGAGGTACATTAGACGGTCTGAAGTGATCCCATTACTGGAAGCCTAAGGTAGTGCTGAAGTGGAGACCTCTGCGTACAATGTCCAAAATCCCTCTAGGGAAATGCCACAGGACTTCACTCCACACTTCAAGTGGTGGTACTACGATTGGAGAACAGGTGAAGCGGTCATAGTCTTACAAAAGGAGAGCCAAATGGATACTATCCAGGTATTTGACCCATGTGGTTGACTAACTTATTTGCTGACGATGTTTATACTTTATACAAATGGCCACTATTCTATGACTCGTAGGATATTGTACAAGCTCTCAAGTTTTAGAATGCGATAAGACTTTGTTTTGCATTTGAGATACATGCCGGAGCTACAAGCGAGGAAAAGTACAAGAACTTCGAAGAGCTAATGAAGAATGTTAGACAATGATGTAAACTAGGTCCAGGGGGAGTTTTGTTGATACATTGTACCTAGTTTAGGAACTTAATGTAAAATGTCTATCATGTATTACATATATGAACTGAATGGGTATGAATGAAATGCAATGTGTGGTTGATGCATATAATGTTTAATATTTCATTGTTATTGTGTAATAAAGTATATTGAACTAAACTATAGGTTTGAGGTTACTGTATATAGTTCTTACTCAATAATGATTGAGAAACATGTTCAAACTTAATCGTGTGAGTTTCTCATGCGAATAGACCATGCTAATGGACCATACACATGAATACTTCATGGTAATGTACCAGTCGCACGACTGAACCAGGAGACTAGATCAGTCGCATGATGAGACATAAGAGTGACTCAGTCGCACACGACTAGACCTTCAGTCGTGCGGATGGATCAATCGTATGCTTCAGTCGCACGACTAAACCATGCTAATGGTTTAGTCGTACGAATAGAAAACCCAAACCTATAAATACCACCTAATTCGTGAAAAAAAAACAATTCGAATACCTACACACATAATCGTACCCTAGTCGTCCAGAGACTCAAGAAAACCTGTTTCAAGTTCATAGATCACAGTTAATTGTGTTCTAATCATTCATATTTTTTCATTAATCATAGATTGATCTGAATTGTGTTCTCCCTGATTAGATTGCCAATCAAATAGGATTCCGCACTATTTGAGTTGGTATACTCACAGAATCAGTTAGTACTCCGTACGTAAACGGTCCTAACAAACTCTGAGAAAGAAAGGTTTGTCGCTTCTTAGCTCTGTCGAACTACTTCACCTCCCTAACCATTGATCCTCCACTCTATGTGGATCATCTGCTAGAATTTTGGAAGACCTGCCAAGAGGTCATAATGGATGGGGAGAAGGCACTGTCTGCCACAGTGCAGGGGAGAGCAGTCTTCATCACTCCGGCCATCATCAACATGCATCTTCAGCTGGATGATGAAGAAGGTGAGGTGTTCTTCCCAAAAGAAACTGTTAATCATTCCTTTGAGCAGATGGGTTATAAGGGAGACTACTCTATCAAGACCATCAGGAAAGGGAAGGTCTCATCCCAATTCCTGCTCCATGTGGTTATTCACAGTTTACCAAACAAGCATGATGGATGGGACCAGATTCCTGAGGATTCTCCTTCATTGTCCATGGAATGGTTCAGGAAGTCAAGTTCAGGTATTCTTAGTTTGTTTATACTAATCTGCTTGCAAACTTGGACTCCTTAGAATATTACATGCTCCCTAGATATGTCCAGTACATTCTTACTGTGAACTGGGCTCATAGTTAAGGGGAACAGTAACATTCTTAAACTGGAATAGATGAAGCCCGGCATCTTTAAAATATTGAGAAAGCCACTGTTGGCTTCTCTGGGTAGAAACAACCCTGGTCCCAAAAATGTTAGAGCTCATTGCTCAAGGTGACAACCTAGCAGCACCAGCTAGTGTTGAACCCACACCTTCTACATCCCAACCACCTAAGCAGCCACAAATCACCCTCACCTACAAAAGAAAATCCAAACAAACCCCTACTCAGGCTATTCAGTCTGTGCAGGCCCCTATACACTCACCCATACAGGAAGAAGTGGACACTGAAGCTCCCACTTCTCTTGAGAGTAGACCACTCCCATCTCTTCAAGGATCATGTTGAGGTTCTCATGCTCAGCCTATGAGCTCATAAGCCAAACTGCCTTAAGCCATCACTCTGAGTCTCAACACTCAAGTGATCAACCTTTAGGGGAAGTTACCATCCCCAGCCTTTAGATCTCAACCACCAATCCCCAACCTTGACTTCTACACTGATGAAGATCTAGGTTTCAGTGAGTACCATGATTCTCTCTTCTTTTCCCCTACTCAAAGAGAGATAAGTGCTTCTGAGGCTCCTATTTCTAGCCCATATCAGTACCTACTACTGAGGTGGACATTTCTAAACTGTTCAGGATGTCCATATGGAAGAGGCTCTCACTTTTGAAAGTGATTACATCATTAAGACCTCAACCATGGCAACTCAGCACATTGACATCTCAACTGAGATTGCTAGTGAGTAGACGAAATCCAGTAGCAAGAATCTGAAGTGGTGGTGAGAGTAAGGACTCTGGTCTAATCATCTCATCCCCAATGATTCTTCTGATGAAGATGAGAGGAATTTAAGACTAAAGGTGCAATAACTGTCTTAAGCATGCACCTATTTAGTCTCCAAGGTTAGTCACTTGATCTCAAGTGACTATCTTGCAGAACAGGGTCAATGATCAGCAACTTGAGATTCATATCTTAAGGAAAAACTAGCTGGTAGAACTTTAAGAAGAGCTCAACCAGGAAAACAAAAAACAGTGGATGTGATTGACCTAACTCCTAGCTCACCTATGCAAGTGGGCGATGCTACCAAAAAGGGGGAGAAGAGATTACAATAACAGAACTAGGAGTTCTTCAGAGAGAATAGACACTGAGGACTCACCATCCTCACTTGCAATTGTACATTCTCAGCAACCTCCTCAAGTTCACATTGATGTGGACTACATAGACTCCTTCATACAGAGTCTGTTTGAGAAAGGGATACCAAGGGCTTTGTCATCTCCACCATCTTCTAATCACATCATTGGGTGGAGGTATGACAGCAACAGGAAAGCCCTTATCATCATTAGAGTTCAAGGGCAACAAGAGATCTTCAACTTTCACACCTTGAACTTCTATGACAGTCTTGATTTAGTCAGCATGCCACTTGTCAATCTAAGCCAATCAAGACAAGCTAACAAGTTGGCTCAAAGAATCCAAGACTGGATCACTGCAGAGTTCAGTCTTAGAAGAAGACAATGGTAATCAGGCAATGTCATCGATCAACTGGATGTTGAGGCAGACCCTAAAGTTAGTTTCATAGGGGAAACCTTGACTGAAGGCCCAGTGACAGAACCTAAGAGCCCTGTCTTATCACCAACAACTACTACAGAGATCAATTCCCTTTTTTGAGACACCTGCTGGTGAAGGTGCTTCTCAACCTCTCTCTGGCCAGAGCTTGGAAGCTACACCAAGCAATGAAGGCCAAAGCTCTCTCCATCTTGAGTCACAAAGGTTTGTGAGTGATAAAGGGAAAAGAAAAATGACTTCTGAGGAGATTGAGGAGGAGGAGAAAGAGAGGAAAAAGGAAGCTGAGGGGAGAAAGTTCCTCTTCTGAGTCTGCAAGACTCATGAGTCTGCTATCAGAGCTGCCACCAACCAGATACTCAGAATGATGAGTTAAGGGCAGTCAGGATAAACTACCTGCAGACGAGGAACTATAACATAGACAATGTCTTGGAGGAACTAAATGAATTGGTTGACTGGAAAGGTTAAGGGAGAAGAAAGAGGCAGAAGATGCAGAGCTACTAGTACAAATCAAAGAAGACAGAAGAAAGAAAAGACTATACAAGCATGTGCTACTCTCTCCCCGGTTCAAGAAAGTCTTGCATATGAGGGTGTGGTTCAACAAAACCTCAGGTAGATAAAGAAGAAGAAAGGATGAAGATGATCAACTACTTGAGTACCACAGGCCTCTATCAGGCAGAAGCACTTCTTCCCTTATCCTTTGACTATATTGAGTTTGAGTATCTCAAACAACTTGAACTTGAGATAATCAAGGAAAGAAAGACAACCAAAAAGAAGCTAAGGGAAAAAGCTGCTAAGTCAAGAGCCATCATCCAGAAGAGTATGAAGAAGTCTACAGATAGGCAGAGGATGATGAGCTTCTTGAAGCTGTATGGATTCTCCATAAGGAGACTTGGCCCCATGTCTCTATCCACTATGGATGAGCATATCAGGGTGATCAAGAAGAAGATAAAGAGTGGAGATATTGTTGACTTACATTCCCCTCCAAGTCAAGCTCCACCTGAATGGAGGTTAAGGTTGAACAACCAGAGACAACACAACCTGGACCTCCTGCTGAATCTCAGCAAGCTTCATCTTCTGATCCATAGTAGGGTCAACCTCCCTCTCCTTTGAACCTGTGAGAGAGGAGACCCAACTGAGAAAGACAATGAAGATCAATCTGGTACTGCAAGCGAGTCTTCTCAGTAAAAGTTGTAAAGAGAAAGAAAAGGATGGCTTTAAGCCAAAGCCAAAGAAGAAGAAAAAGACTGCATCCTTTTCTGAACTTAGGATGAGTCAGAATATCTTGAGGATGTGCAGCCAGAGGATGCTCCATCATCTCCCATTCCAATAGCTCCTCTAGCATCAAAAAGCCCCATCATGTCCTGGATATACACTACAAATCCAGAAATGTGGCATATCATTAGAGATCATGGCATTGAGAATGTCTACACTTGGCAAGACATGTTTAAGTTGCCATGCATGATCTCTTTGACATGAGAAGACACTTTGACAGTCTGAAGGATCTTGATCATCTTATGAAGAAAGGGTTGGTTATTATCCTGATTAGGACTGTTGATATCTGAAGTCTTCAAGTGTTTTGGTAGCATCAGCCTAGGGGGAGTTTGAAAAGAATATTTGAATAGGCTGAAGCAACCAAAGTCTTTCTGCATACATACGGCACAAAAACTAAAGAAGAATGCTTCGGAAGTTTCACACAAGCAACAGAATACTCTAAGTGTTAGGATCGTGTACGTACGGAATACTAACTAATAATGCGTGAAACCAGATCAAATAGTGTGAAATCCTATTTGATTGGCGATCCAATCAATGAGAACGTAGTTCGGATCAATCTAACAATTAAAGAAATTTTAAGAACGATTAGAACAAGATCAACTGCAAACTATGAACTTGGAACAGGCTTTCGAGAGTCTCTGGACGGCTAGGGTACGAATATGTGTCAAAAGTATTGAAGTGTTTAGAATTGTTATGTTCTTCCACGAATTAGGTGGTATTTATAGGTTAGGTTTTTCTAATCGTGCGAGTGAACCATTAGCATGGTTCAGTCGTGCGACTGAACCATGCGATTGATCCATACGCATGACTGAAGGTTCAGTCGTAATCTTATGTCTCAATCATGCGACTGATCCAGTCTCCTAGTTCAGTCATGCGACTGGTCCATTAGCATGAAGTATTCATGCGTATGGTCCATTAGCATGGTCCATTCGCATGAAGACTTCATACGATTAAGTTTGAACATGTTTCTTAATCGTTATTGACTAAGAACTATGTACAATAACCTCAAACCTATATAGTTAGTTCAATATACTTTATCACACAATAAACAATGAAACATTAGATATTATAAGCATCAATCACATATTGTATTTCATTCAATTCATTCATTACATATATGTAAGACATGATAGACATTTACATTAAGCTCCTAAACTAGGTACATGTGTATCAACAAACTCCCCCTTGGACCTAGTTTACATTAGCGTCAGACATTCTTCATAAGCTCCTCAAATCTCTTGTACTTCTCCTCTCTAGTAACTCCTACATGTATTTCAAATGCAAAAAAGAGTCGTATAACATTCTGGAACTGAAGGGCTTGTACAATATCTTGTGTGTCATAGAATAGTGGCCACTTGTACAATGTGTAGACATCTTCTGCAGACAAGTTCGTAAGCCACATTGGGTCGAATACACGGATAGTTTCCATTTTGCCCCTCTCTGTAGAACTATGACTGCTTCGCCTATTCTCCAATCATAATACCACCATTTGAAGTGTGGAGTGAAGTCCTGTGGCATTTCCCGTAAGGGAATCTTGGACATTGTGCGCGGAGGACTCCACTTCAGCACGACTTTAGGCTTTCCAGATATAGGATCCACTTCAGACCTTCAGATGTACCTCTTTGGTTGTTAAGGTCTGAAGTTTATCTATCTGATGCGTATTCTTCTTTAGTGCAGCCTCAAACTAGCCTGACATTTTTCTAGGATCAGCATATAGCATATTTAAGCATGCCAGCTGGTTGAGCTCAAAACCTGGGAGAGTCTTAGGATCATGTGGGTATCTGAAGTACTCTATTCTCTTATCCTCTTAACAGCATAAACATTAAGATCCTCAAAATACGCCCACGCAATAATCTTGCCAGACACCTTTAGATGTTTCTTGACCTTGTAGAGCTTGGTGTAGGCATTTTGATTTTGAGCTATGCGTTAGGCTTGTATCTCAGCAAAACAAGCTGCACATTCAGCCTTATATATCATCATTAGCGTCCGAGGCTTGGCGTGGCATTCATTCTTTTGTTTCTTTCTCCATCTCATCCAGTTTGTCGAATGTAGCACATCGAGAGTGTCACCCAAATCGGGGATCATATTGCCCTCTCGGTCAATGTACTCTGGATAGTACTTAGATGTGACATCCTTAATCTCTTTTGTCGATGTCATTAAGCTCATCATCACTTGTCACATCAAAAGTAGAGCATCTTTGACAATCTCGTCTGGATTCAACCTGAACATCTCAGTGAGTTGCTCATCAGTCAGATCATGAATGATTTCTCCTTCTTTGGGAGTGTAGCTCCCTACATCTAACAATCCCTTGCAAATTAAGAATCATGGTGAATTGAGACTTGATTTGCTACAGGGGAGCAACATCATATTCATATTGCTGTGATGTTTGATCTGCTTGATTTAAAAATTTAACACGTCAATCATTAGTAATTAATCAAGACATTTAAACATTAGATTAACATAGATAAACAATAATTACATAAATATAGTGTTTGAATCAAGTACAAAAGTTTTCTAAATACAAAACATTTAATCTTTACTTTTATCCTGATTTGTCAGTTCTTCAAAAGCAGGGGCTGAGGAGGATGCTCCTTGGTCTTGTGCTCTCTTAGTCCTCCTTTCTTGACCTTGAGCAGAGGCTGATGCAGCAGCATCACCTTCTTCATCATCATCTCCTCTCTTATTTCCCCTCGATCCTTCATCATCACTGTCATCTTCTTGATCAGACTCATCATCTTCACCACCACCATCATCATCATCATCACCATCACCTTCCCTGATCTTCAAAGGCTCATCTTTTGATCCTTTAAGTCTGAGCATGATCTTCTTGTTCTTGGCCTCCAACTCCTCAATTCTCTTAACTGATTGATCATTCTGCTCCTGAAGTTGGGTAACCTGTTGTGCTTGAGCCGCATTGAGCTCCACAAGCTGACTTAGCTATGTAGCTCTTTGCTCATCAACAGCTAATAGCTTTAGCACCATCCGGTTTAGTACGGCTAGCTGTTCCTCTATCCCAATGAAGGGTAAAGTGGGTTTGGTGGTGAAGATAGTGTGGGTTGAGGGCCTGCTTGGTGGTTGGTGGTGGTAGTGGTGGATGTGGTGAATATGGGTGGTCGGATAGGAGTGGATGGTGAAGGGGTGGCTGTAGTAGTGGTGGTTGGAGTGTGGTAGTGATGGTGGGAGGTGTGGTAGTAGTGGTAGGGGGTGTGGTAGTGGTGGTAGTAGTTGTGGTGGATGTGGCGGATGTGGTAGTGATCAAGGTAATCCTCCTTGGCTTTCTCTTCATCCCATGGGGTTGAGCCATCCTCTTCTTCCTCGATCCTTTAGAGGAGGATGCTCCCCCTTGGCTGATGGGATGGTCCAGGATGTAAGATGGATCAGTATTAGCAGTAACGGCATCCTCGGACTCACCTGGCGTCCACCAACCGCCCTGAGCCTTCTCTCAGTGGCCACGACCCGGCTTCCCACCGTCCATACCAGAGGCTCCTCATCCGACTCCTCCTCCTCATCTATTTGAAAGTTGGGGTGAATTGGAGCCGGCTCAGATCCACCCGGAGCCCACCTCCTTGACCATCACCATGGTCATCATCGTCATCTGAGTCATCAGCCGGTAGAACAATAGGCTTAGAATCTGAGTCACTGTCGTCGTGACACACTTCCTCCTAGCGGGCGCCACATAATCCTCTCGGGCCAGATGCCCAAACAATCGTCTGATAGGGGGTTTCACCTGCTTCCCCTGTACACCTTCACCTACCTAGTGTAGTGTCATCCATAACCTCTAGGGTTACAACTCATCACTCTCTTTTGGCAGCAAAGGAAGCTTCTGGTCTGTAATCATCTGAAGGACCGAGGGTACATACAGAATCCTTCCTTGCCCTTGGCCTCTATATTCTTGACAAGGTAAGTGAAGATCATCTGTGAGAAACTAAACGGGTGGTTCAGTACCAGAGCAACGAGGGCATTCTGGATTTGATCTGAAAGCTCATCAAAAACCCCTTTCCTCGAGGCAATGCACTTGAGGATAACATGTGCCAAGTACTTGAACTGGGGACCATATTTCTCTTGTTAGCACACCAGCGTTTGTCCCTAGAGTACTTGATCCTTAGAAAACATCCTCGCACAGTCAGGGGATGTAGCCTAGTCGGGCAGTCTCCGTCCTCTCCAAACTCCAACACTTCCTGATATCATCCTCGCTGACCGTAATATCTTGACCAAAAATGGTACTCCGAATACAGTGTGGCTTAGAGGACTTGTCTACAACCGCGCTTTCCCAGAACGCCTGCTGAATAGATCTGTATGGCGTGGCACGGTCTCGAGATAGCCTTGAAGATCCTCGATCTCTGTAGAAAAGCAATAATACCCACCAACTCAGAAGCGTTCCGGGATGTGACATCAAGATGAGCACAGATGTTGTGCTTCGTGCTCATCGTCCACCTACTAGCCATGTTATTGTTACACAAGACACATAAACGTTTGAATTTTGGTAAGTGATCACATTTGAACTTTAATGAGCTTGAAAACATTCTGTTTAGTCGTGTGAATGGACAGTGCGACTGAGCCTTAGTCGTGCGATTGAGCTCGTTCATACGACTGAGCCTGCGATTGAGCTTAGTCGTTTGCTATACCATACGGTTGAACCAGTCGTGTGATTGAACTCAGATGCATGGTTCATTCGTGCAATTGATCCATTCGCCTAGCTCAGTCGTGAGATTGAATCATTCGCCCAGCTCAGTCGTGCGATTAAAGTTCATCAGTGTGTCCATTCACATAACTCTTGTTTTTTTCAATTTAAATTCAAATCTTGGGCTAAACTTGATGTCAAATGTTATGGATTGGCTCATTAGACTCGCAAACGTTCTAAATAACATCTAATACTCTTTAAGTTCGCGGTTTAGTTCATTTTACATGTTTATTTTGACACTTTAGTCTCGGTTCTTATTTTGAACAAAATTTCGTCCAGATAGGGCTCGATCTAATGGGATGCTTAGGTCAGGATCTTTGCACAGTACTGTAGATGTAAGTAATAATCGTTAGAATCAACAAGAACAGGTATAGAATGTTCAAATGAAATTTTGGCAGGTTTGGTGTAGTCGTACGAATAGAGAGCAAGGTTGGGTTGGTGACAAAGTGCCACCGACTCTGCTCTATTTATACTAGGTTTACTTTCAGTCGTACGACTGGACCTATTTGCATGCTTCATTCGTGCGACTGGCTCAGTCGGTCACGTTTAGTCGTGTGACTAACTCATTCGGTCACCTCCATTAGTGTAATAGGTTCATTCTGGTGATCGAATCGTATGTATTGACCCATGCTTAGTCTAATCGTATGTCTGGTCCATACATGTGGTTCAGTCGTGTGATTAGGCTCATACGTATGATCCAATCGTACGACTGGCCTATACTTATGGTCCAGTCATGCGAATGGCTCATACTTATGAGTTTGACCTTATGACCTTTCAAACACTTAGCCTTTTAACTATAGATAAAATGTTACGAGCGATGATCATCTCAGACTTGACCTTTTTAATTTGAAAAACTGTTGATCACCTCAGACATGATCCTTATAACAAAACTGGTGACCACCTCAGACGTGATCCTTTTCACTTAAAAAACCCGATTGGTCACCTCAGACGTGACCTCTTTTAAGTGAGAGATTCACAGTTCTAATCCAAGAGCATAGTCCGACTTTTACCTACCAAATTACTATAAATAAATAAATAAGTTAAAAACAACTAGAAATTTAAAAACGAAACCAACACATATTTTTGTATTTTTGTATGGAGATGGATTTAAACCTATTAGAGTACTTCTAACCGATTTTAATTCCTCGAGAACACAGCTTCAATTCTAGTTTATCATTTGTAGTACAATTCATTAAGGAATCATACAGGTGTATCAGAATTATTTAGGACATTTTATAAACAATTTTGATGCTAGATCCTTGTTTTCACTGAGAGTCAATAGCAATTTTAGGAAATCATACTAGAGCCGCAAGATGCACACAATGATTTTGACTTTCAAGAACTGCAGCTCACGATGATTGTTAGTATACTTCTCCTCTTAAATACATACACAGATTTTGACACACATTGGTGATGATTTAAGGTTTAATTATTTCAACAAGCATTTGTGGATCCTACGCTTATATGGTAATCAACGTTCCTCGGGAGATTTTTGAGCGGTCTACGGTATATTTCAAGAAGAAACTATTCTAAGAGCTTTCAAAGAGATACCAAGCTTCAGGTCAGTGCCATCTCACAGCAGAGAGGCGCAAACAACAAACAAGTGATAGAGATTGTTATCATGATGAAGAAAAAAAATTTTCCAAATAACCTATTAGTAAAAGAGGAAAAAACGAATGAATTACAATAAAAATGTTTCACGAAAAGATCACGCTATTGTTTCTTATACGCTCATATATAACATCTCTTAACTTAAGAGTGGTTTTGAACAAACAATTCGATCTCATGACTAGTAAAGAATCAAATCAATAACTCTTATGCATGATAATTGGTACAATTTACTCTAAAATAAATCAAATAACGGTTGCTACTACTTAACATTTAAAAATTTTCGTAATGAAATCATCCGACCTAAACTTACACAAGTATGATGATGATTGTTATTATTATTAAGAATAGAATTGCAGATTGGCAGTGGTTTATGTGTGGAGTTGTGAAAAGGTAATTAAAAGGAACAAGAATAATGATGAACATTTAATATAATATATATAATATAATATAATATAATATAATATAATATAATATAATATAATATAATAATATATAATATATAATATAATATAATATAATATAATATAATATATATATAATATATATAATATAATATATAAAATATAATATAATATAATATATATAATATAATTAATATAATATAATAATATAATATAATATAAGATAATAAATAATAATATAATATAATATAATATAATATAATATAATATAATTAATATAATATATATATATAATATAATATAATAATATAATATAATATAATATAAATATATAATATACTATAATATAATATAATATATATAATATAATATAATATAATATAATATAATAATATAATATAATATAATATAATAATATATATAATATAATATAATATAATATAATTAATATAATATAATATATATAATAATATATATAATAATATAATATATATAATATAATATAATATAATATAATATAATATAATATAATATAATATATATAATATAATATAATATATATAATATAATATAATATATATAATATAATATATATAATATTAATATAATATAATATAATATAATATAATGTAATGTAATGTAGGAAAGAAAAGGAAAGGAAAGCAATGCTTGTGCCTACACTCGTGGAGAAGACTCACTCAAAAAAAACACTCTGCTCTGCTACTCACTCGTACGTGTGAATCCAAGAGACAAAAAGCTTACATAAAAACACCCTCACTTATTTCTTCGACAATAACACCACCACCACCACCACCACCCTTATTTCTTCATCATTACTCATTCTTTTCCTTCATTCCACCACCACCACCTTACTCACTCACTCACTCACTCACTCACTCACATCACAAGTCACAACAATGGAGTCTGCTAACACAGCATTACCCCCCTAACGACCCCATGGAGTTCCTCTCACGCTCATGGAGCATCTCCAAAGCTCTTGAACCCCATGAACCCCCCGCTCACTTGGAACATCTTCACCTTCATCTTGATCCCCCTTTCACCTTGCTTCTTCCGAAACTTCTCACTTCATCATCGACCGCATTTTCGCTCAATCCGTAATTTACCTATAATTATTTCATCAGTACCTTCATGCTGAGTTGTTTTCATCATCAACCTCAAATCGATTGTTTTCTTTTTCAGCAAGAGGTGTCTCCAAGGACCTCTGGTAGACTCTCGCACAGCAGTGGTCCTCTCAACGGCTCCCTCACCGACAGTCCCCCTCTTTCCCCTTCTGAAATCGACGATATCAAGGTCTGTATTATTATTCTATGCTTGTTTTTTCTTTTTTTAATGTAAACTGCAGTTTTTTACAATCTACTGGTGGTGTATGTCATGTTCTTGTTTTGTGGAGCATAACTCCCATTTTGCAGCTTTTAAATTATTATAATAATGGCTACATGCCAAAATGAAAGTGAATATGTTCATAGGCGTAGATCTAGATGATTTGTTTTGTACTTTTGTTTGTAATCTGGTGCTACAAAAGGTAAACCATGATTGTTAATCTTTAAAAGGAAGTTCTTGATTAGAATCTTGAGGGGTTCTAAGATATGGGTCGTGGGTATTATTGTAATTATATTATTGGGTACGTTTGTTTGTTATCTTCTCTTTCAAAAGTTGAACCATGATTATTAATCTTACAAGCAAGTTTATGATTGGAATATTGATGAATTCTAAGATATGATTCGTGGGTATTGTTGTAAATATGTTATTGAGTATGTTAATTTGGTTTTACAAAAGTTTAAACATGATTATTAATCTTAAAAAGAAGTTCTTGATTACAATCTTGATGGGTTTTAAGATATGGGCCATGGGTATTATTGTAAATATGTTACTGGGTACGTTTGTTTGTTTGTATTTGTGTTTTACTAAAGGTGAAACATGATTATTATCTTAACAGCAAGTTCTTGATGGGTGCTAAGATATGATTCATGGGTATTATTGTAAATATGTTATTGGTATTGACTATTGATGATTAAGTTATTGGGTTGATCTGATCCTAACTTATGGGTCATAATGAGCAAGGGGCCAACTTTGATAGTGCCTTCAAAAGTTGGGCACATTTATGCTGAACAAGAAGTAGGTATGCTTCTGTTTGATGTCTAATCTGTTAATTTTAATTGATATGGCATACCCATAACACCTAATATAGTTTTTGACCTAAAATAGAACATTTATACCATGGTTTATGACACGTTTTAGCGTAGAGTTTGAACTCCCTATGAAATATATTGGATTTAACATGCGTTTAAGAAGATCATTCTTAAAATTGGTGATTTGAGAGACTCACTATGTTATCTTCATTGTGTTTTGGTGATGATGTTTATGTTATGCAGTACGGCCGATTAAAGAATCCGGTGAACAACCAGTATCGTGGTGGAGCCATCAGTGGTGCGCCCACAGGTGGCGGTGGGAAAACAGTAGGGAGGTGGTTGAAGAACAGAAGAGAAAAAAAGAAAGAGGAGACTAGAGTTCATAATGCTCAGTTACATGCAACTGTTTCAGTTGCTGGTGTTGCTGCTGTCGTTGCTGCCATTGCTGCTGCCACGGCCGCCTCTGGACATAGAAAGGATGAGGAGATGATGAAAACAGACTTGGCTGTGGCATCTGCCGCCACCCTGGTGGCGGCACAGTGTGTGGAAGCTGCAGAAGCAATGGGTGCTGAACGTGACCATCTTGCTTCTGTTGTTAGTTCTGCAGTTAACGTCCGTTCACCTGGTGATATCATGACATTAACAGCCGCTGCAGCTACAGGTACTTATTTTCTTTTGAGACATACCAATTTCGACCATTTTTCCAAGTGGAACATCTTCACAACAATATATAAAATTGTAAACTTTTATAGCTCTTCGTGGTGTGGCGACGTTAAAAGCAAGGGTAGTGAAGGACATGTGTAATATTCCAGCTGTACCACGGACGGATAAGGGGAGTGTTCATAGTAATGGCACCGGTAGCAGCTCAAATGGTAGTTTCAGTGACGAGTTTGTACCCGAAGAGAATTTCCTGGGAATATGTAGCCGGGAACTGCTTGCCAGAGGTTGTGTGCTCCTAAAGCGCACACGCAAAGGTTCATGTTCAATTATCGATTTTAATATTTTCAAACCAATGTATTCGCTATCGCAGAATTTTCATATGGCTTCTATGTTGTTACAGGTGATCTTCATTGGAAAATAGTTTCTGTTTATATCAACAAAATGGATCAGGTTAGTTTTTTTAACAACCTTATATGTTCATAATTTAAAATCTTAAAAAGAAAAAAATTAAATCAATTTCATTGTTAAAAATGACACTTAAATAAGACGTCAGCATATTCTTATTTCTTTTACACAAGTCAACTTTTATGTCTTGTTGGGAACATGCCTGTTCTTTACTTAGGTGTTCACATTTTCGAGAAAATTTATTACACCAAAAAGACTGATCAATAGATGTCTATGCTTAAAAAAACCAAGATCCATTTACAAAATTTCATAGACAGAACTTCAAAAAAGTAAATGAAATGTTTGAACTGTTTGCTCTTGTAAGTGAGATATCTCAAAGACTTGCCAGGTGTCTATGCTTTAAAAAACCAAGATCCATTTGGTATTCTTATCACATTCTTTTTATAAAAAAAGACTTGCCAAAAATGTTGTGGATTTAATTTATTTTTTATTGGCAAATACACGCGTTATCTAATTTGCACATACTCTACTTTTAAAATTATCACATCTGCACTCTGTAAGTTTGTACTCACAAGCTTATATTAAGGAGTGTATTACCTTACCACTAGGATGTTCACTTGGGGACTATAATTTAATTATGAAACAAAAATGTAAACATTATTTTGTCTTTATTTTTTGAAATCTAAAAAAGAAAAAGTGATGTAATTATTGTCCAACAAAAACTGTAATGTTGTTTCCATAATGATGTTATGTGGTCCTTTTTTAAGCTGTAGAAAAGTTAAATACGAACACTTAAAAAACAGTCAGTTTTTATGTATATGGATCAGGTGATCCTGAAAATGAAGAGCAGACATGTTGCTGGGACCATCACCAAAAAGAAGAAGAGTAAGCATCCTAATTCCTACCCCACCCTCAATCACTGCAATGGCTGTTGTGGCTCTTTATGGGGATTTGTTAAAGTTCTAAGTAAAATCTCATTCTTTTGACAATAACTTTGTCTCTTTTTCCCACAGATATTGTGTGGAGGTTGTAAAAGATATGTCACCGTGGCCGGGGCGGGAGGTGGTGGAGGACCGCCGCTACTTCGGGCTGAAGACGGTGGCACGCGGGGTTGTGGAGTTTGAATGTAAAAATGAGAGGGAGTATGATATTTGGACTCAAGGTGTGTGTAGGTTGCTTGCAGTTGCTGCAGAAAGAAGCAATGGGATTTGAAAGTAGCCAAAACTATAATAGTAATAATAATACAAGGTAAAATTTGGTGGGTTTGAGTTAGCCATTAATATCTTAATTATGTGTAAATCTTTTGTTTTAGTATAACAATCTAATTGTTGTGGGTTAATCTATAACGATGTAGTTAGTATGATTTAGTTTTTATAATGTTTGTGTCTTTGCTGGTTTTTGTAAATCTATAACATGATGGAACTACGGAGTGGATGGATATTCGTACTTTAAATTTTGTGGAAGTTTTTACCATAATGATGTTTTGAAATGAATCTAATCAAATCTAATATTATTATGTATCATTTAGTCTTATTGCAAAAAAATGAATTCACTTTGATAACAGAAAGAACTCTAATTTGTTACACATAATTATATGTGATCCCGTTCATATTACTATAAATTGTTTATTTATATTTCATACATAAAAATGGACTTCTATTTAAACTGACCTTTATATTTGTGAAATTTTTGAAAAATTTAATGAAAGCCATGTGAAGAAAAGAAAGGAAAGTGCCCAGTCAAAAAGGAAAAGGAAGTAAAGAGAGACTGGCCTTTGTTGGTTTGTGTGCCTTGTGTTATTGGATTTACTGGTTTTGCTTTTTGTAATTTTTGGAAACTTTAATAATTTTTTATATTTTTTTATATATTTTGCTTTTTATTCGGTCATTATATTAGGATTGTAAAACATAGTATTTAGTGACTTTTTAATTTAAGTAAACAAAAACTAAAGTGCAGTTTTTCAAATTAAGAAAGGGTAAACTAACTTAAGCACACATTACTAATTTAGTGGGATTTTAATCTAAAGAGCCGGTTGATGGTATTTGAATACGTAATTGTAAAAAAGCAAATGATACAAATAAAATTAATTTTTAAAATGAACATGCTTGTATGCGGTCAAATTTAGTATTGAGGCATGTCTATTTTAATTTATTTAAAAAAATATGAAGTTGGTATTTCTTTTAAGATGTGATGCATCTTATTGTAAAGCCCACAACTAATTACATAGAGACGTACGTGAAGGTATTAGTTTTCTAACACCAGTAAATCTTGACAAGAGATAGAATACCCAAAACCAAACTGAGGAAAGCCTATGGCTATCAATACTAAACCTCTGTCGATATTTAGCCTACGAGTAAAGTGGTTTTGAATGATTACAACTTGCTGGATCAAAATAATCAATTTAACAGTTAATATATGTGAAATTTTATTAAATGTAATAAACACAAACCATGCTAGATAAATAAGTAAACAAGGTAGACGTTTTTATAAAGTTCTAAGTCTACTTTATTCAAATAAACTATAAATTACAATGTTGTTGAATACGATACAAATCAAACATAGCCTCAAAACTATACAAGAGTAAGGTATTTATACTACATAGAGTTAATCTACATCCACAATTCTATGATATTGATTGATGACATGCTATACCCATCGATCTTCATATTATGGCATACCAATAATGTGAATGCTAATTGTATACATCAAAAGTAGGAACAAAACAAACTATATAAAGAAAACATAGAAGCAACATTGTTCAACAAATTGTCAAGTTAAGATCGTCACACTACTTTTCAGTATAGACATCTTGATAGTACATCAGCAACTATAGTGACTCAGTAGATAGATTGCTTATCGACAAATGCAGTCTATTGCAAGCAGACTTATTCTTTGAAGGAGTTGTGTATCAAAAGCGTGCAAACTTCCAATATATTGGATTGTTATTCTAAAGTGTCATATTCTCAACAGCTTCCGTCTACAAGTTACTGATCCGCGGACTCATCATTCATCAGACTTTAGTAATCATCAAATACTTTTAATCTTTATTGTTTGTTTTGAGTAGCTTCATCCTAAAATTTCTCAACAGATTTTTCCTATGATGATGCTATCAAAACTTATCACTAAAAGTCTTTGACCATTCTCTTGACCACCTTCACACTTACTTGGCCCATTCAATCATTTGTTGGATCAATAAGAGGTATTGCAGGACTAATGAATAGGTTCAATGTAACAGTTTCACAATGAATAGAGACTTAGAACACTTAACAGATCAAATAAGGAATCGGTTAGTGATGAAACAATGCACACAAGTAAAAGAACAAGAACACACAATTATAGTTTTCAAGAAAAATGTATATGCTCTTAAGTTCTTACAAGTGTTACAAAGCATACATGAAGATACAAGTACTTAAGATACTTTATACCACATCCTATAGTTGGTCATACTTTGAAAGCCAGCTGGAAACACTAATCTAGACAACAAGATCAATGTAAAGTTAAAAAGCATATTGCCTTTTGACTAGTGACTATAAAATGTCATAACTCACATCCTTATCTATTACAAAAAAGATAAAAGTTCAAAAGTATAAAGTTACAAACATAAGACATTAATATATAGTTTGTTAAAAGTATAGATTTTTCACCAACTCATCTAAGTTGGCAAGTGTAAAGCCCCATTCCCGGGACGCTTACAGCTAGCCAATCATTGCTCATAAAACATATAATTACATTTAACTTTCATAAAAACATCGCAGCGGAACATCAAAGCAACTTTTCATTTCATTAAAAATGCTTTTGCAAGTTAATACACTCATTCATTACATATTTCCATTTGTTCGCATTACAATGCAAAAACATTAACAAAAGAATGCCATCCAAAATGCCAAGTAGCTGCCCCGCGCCATCCTTAGCAATGCTCACCTACCAACTGGAAAATGCATGAAAAGTCAGCGTTGTTGAGTGAGTTCTAGTTTTATAATAAAACATACTTTACTTTCATTAAACCGTTCATTACTTTTGCATGTGATCACACATCATACGTACACATAGATAATATCATTATAATCTTCATCGTTCGTTCATGCTTTCTTTCATACATCGTACGTCATTACCATTCACTTTCATTACTTTCATTCATACGTTCATCATTACTTCTTTTCATTGCATCAAAAACCATGAACTTTACCCTACCGTCATGCATAAAGCTGGTACTGGGCTGGGGCCTATCATAGACCCCCCCCCCCCCCCGTCATGGCGCACAACAGCATGGCCACAGTACCTAGGATAAGTTCAGGTGTACAATTGTCATGTGCTATACCCACCATCATGCATAAAGCGGATACTGGGCCGAGGTCTATTATAGACCTCTTGTCATGGCACACAGCAGCCTGGCCACGGTATCTAGGGTAAGCGACAAAGGTTCTATACAAATGGTCGGTCATAAAGACGGACCCCGGTGTGCATCCTTCTGGGGTAGCTAACCCGCACACCGCTGGACTAACACCTTTCATTGGGCGTGTTCCCACATACAAGGCTTGCAAGACTTACTTTACTTTCCCTTGTTCATTAATGCATGCATTCATTCATCATGTTCCTCTTTTCATTATCTTCCACTTTACGTTACATAATACTTTCATTTCATTCATTAAGATTCAACGTAAAGCCATGGGAAAATAAACATACAATGAAAAGAACATCAACATGCACAGTCAACATCATCATATAGGCATCATACATACATAGCATACATCATACATACCATAATGCATAACATCATACATATCATGCCAAAGCATCAAACATACATCATAACATCATACCCATCACATCATATATGACCTCAAAAGTCAACTACCCCCCGGGAACCTCCCAAGTCAAAGCCTAAATTTCATTTTTTCCCCAAAAAGTCAAAAAAATATTCCAAGTGTTCATCCGCATTTGCCTTTTTGTTCATCTGCATTTCTTTTTCTTCATCCACATTTACTCAGTACTCATCCGCATTTCCTCAGTACTCATCCGCATTGACTTAGTGATAAATTCTCATCCGCATTGACTTACTTAGTGAACAATGCTCATCCGCATTAACTGTTCATCCGCATTTCCCCAATACTCATCCGCATTGACTTACTTAGTGATAAATGCTCATCCGCATCGACTTACTTAGTGAACAATGCTCATCCGCATTTGTTGTTCAATCGCATGAACCTTCTCATCCGCATTGACTTTCCATCCACATTGACTTACTTAGTGGTCGATGCTCATCCGCATTTGTTGTTCAATCGCATGAACCTTCTCATCCGCATTGACTTTCCATCCATATTGACTTTCCATCCACATTGACTCTCCATCCGCATTGACTTACTTAGTGGTCAATGCTCATCCGCATTAACTGTTCATTCGCATTTCTTTTGAACACTTGGGCAGATTCTAAAACTTAGACATATGAACTACTGTTTGGGCGTATGAGCAGCCTAGGGCTCACTATTCATCAGATTCAGTTCCCAAAACCTCATCAATCGTGTTCTAAGCTTAAATCTTACGTTCTAAGCCTTAGAAACACCACCATAACATCATCAAGCATGGGCATAGCCTAATATCACATCATAATCATTGCATACACACATTCATACATACGGGTAAAAAACCTAGTTTTATAAAAACATAAGTTCATGCATTTCCAGCCCCCAAACTCAGTTAAAACATGTAAAATAGGGGTTCTAGAACTCACTTCTTGAGTATGGCTTCTTCCAAACTCGTTTGCAATTGAGTTCAACCACCTAGAAATCCATTAAAAACACACAAAACCGAACATACAAACACACATAAGCATACACCCGAGGCAAGGCCAGTTAAGAACACCATAAAACCATGAATTCTTACCTTGAATTCGAATTCTTTCTTGTTCTTATTTCTAAAACCGAGAGTTTCTGCTCTACTTCCTTCTATCTCTAAAAATATCCAAGGATTTGTGTGTAGAGAGAGTGATGGGCGGCCATGCCATCTTTATCACCAACTTTTCAAAGATTTTGTCCTTTTTGTCACTTTTAACCTCTAGACTTGGGTTTTATTTCTTTCCTTCTTTTTCTTCACTTTATTCATTCATTTGGGTCTTCAAAAATAACCGGGTGTTACAAGTCCACCCCCTTATATAGGTTTCATCCCCGAAACCTGTTATTCCTCGAACAATTATGGGTAATGTTGTCTCGTCTCTTCTTTAGTCTCCCACGTAGACTCGGATCCCTTCCTGTGCTTCCACTGTACGCGCACAAGAGAAACTACTTTATTCCTCAGCCTTTTCTCTTTTCGATCAATGATCGCCACTGGTTGCTCCATATAATTGAGCCGTTTATCTACCTCGATATCCTCGAGTGGAACAATCATATCCTCGTCTGCTAAACATTTCCTAAGATGAGATACATGGAATGTCGGGTGAATTCCACTTAACTCATCTGGTAACTCCAACCTATAAGCCACCTCTCCTACTCTAGCAACGATTTGGAAAGGCCCTATATATCTCGGGGCTCAACTTGCCCCGCTTTCTGAACCGAATGATACCTTTCCAAGGTGAGACTTTCAACATAACCCTGTCACCCACCTAGAACTCAATCGGTCTACGTCGTTTATCAGCATACGACTTCTGTTTATCTTTTGGCTGCCTTCATAAAGGCCTTGATCTTTTCAAGCTTCTCAGTCGTAGCCTCGATCACCTAGACGCTCCCTAATTCCTTCTTACCAATATCACCCTGATGGGTGCGGATAGTATATATATATATATTGATAAATTTTATTGCACAGATTCAGTTTTATTGGTTATTACTAATACTAACCACACACACAAAAGGCAGTGTACCTGTCGTGTGGTAATATAGTGTTGGTAAGAACCGAGTATCAATCCGTGGACACACCTAGCCTACTCAACAAACTTGATGTTTGACTATAAGATTTGGTTTTTGTTAAAGAAAATGATAATTTGTATTGGAAAGATTTTTAGGATTTAAAATAAACAATAATAGAAAGGAAGTAAACTAAGATTTGAAGCCTTTGGATTTAAAACCAGGGAATAAAAGTTATCATCCTACTTAGATTCCACTTATGTAACCGTGATGAATTGGTGGTGTGATTTAAAGATATGGATTAATGTAATTATGTTAATGTTTATAAAGATGAGCTTGCGCGATTTCTCGTCTATCATGCTGCCGTAGTGACTTGATCCTGTCAGGCTGAGTTTTACTGCTCAGATCAAAGCCCTAGTAATGTAGGAAACTCTTTTGTGACCTATTTGACATATAATTTCTGAAAACATAACTTAATGTCAAAAAGAGAGTTGATCAGGTTCCTTCCTAACATACCATTAATTTTAGAAAACCGTAACAATTACTGAAGTTTCCAAACTAATAAAAGGGAACCCGCAAATGATCCAAAAGTTAAAGTGATATGATTTCTAATAACAATTCTAGTTCATTAGCCATGGATTTATTATGAAGACCGGTTTCACGAATGAAAGTTAATCATACGGGTTTTCAACTTTGTATGACGATCACAATCACAAACCAATAAATTTATAACTTCCCGTTCAAATGTAGATGCTACCCATCAATAGTTTTCCCAGACCACCATAACATTAACATAATATTTATCATACCATTAGTTCATCATAAATTACATAAGTTTCATCCGATTAGGATGATAAAAAGAGTTTAGCTTATAATGAGCTTGAACATAACAACATAGAACAAAAGATAGATATGTAATCATCGGTGAAATGGAAAATCAAACCGATAATCCACAATGGATGGTGTTTAGACGATTCCGAGCTTCTTCCAAGTGTTGTATGCACCTCTCGAGCCTCCAATGTTCTTGAAGTCTTGATTCCCGAGAGAGTTTTGCAGAGTAACTCTCCCACCAAATCTTACCAAAAATGGTGAACTTAGGCTTCTATTTATAGGTTTTCCGGAGTGTTTAAGCACGACCCAGTGCCTAAAAGTCATGGCCCCGTGCTAGTACAATGCTTACGAAAGTTGGTCGGCTCGTACATGCAGGTTATGTCGGGCACGACCCCGTGCTAAATGGGGCATGGTCCCTTGTTGGAGGTGGGGCACAGCCCCATGAAATCAATACCCCATATAGCAAATATCTCGCATACTTGAACCGGTTTTTGAGGCATCTCATCCTGTGTTGAGATATTGGTTGCTCTTCGACATGTATCACAGGTGCGTACTATGTTGTGAGCATCTTTGAAGATCGTGGGCCAGTAAAATCCAGAATCAAATACTTTCTTAGCTGTTAAGGTTGCTCCATGGTGTCCTCCAGTGGGTCCTTCATGACAGTGCCTTAGAATTTGTTCTGCTTCTCTTCCGTATATGCATCTTCGAATGAGTTGGTCTGCACCGATTCTGAATAGATACAGGTCTTCCCAATAGTAATGTTTGATATCAGTAAATAACTTCTTCTTTTGCTGATAAGTCATTCCTTTGAGAAGGATTCCGCTTACTAAGTAATTTGCAAAATCGGCAAACCAAGGATGTTCATCAATTGAGGATTGAATGTGCATAAGGAATTCATGAGGAAAGTTGTCGTTTATTATGGCTTCCTCAGTTTGTGAAGGACTTGAATCCTCGAGACGCGAGAGATGATCAGCCGCTAGATTTTCTGCTCCTTTCTTATCACGAATTTCGATGTCAAATTCTTGAAGCAGAAGGATCCAACAAATCAGTCTCGGCTTTGCATCTTGTTTGTTGAACAAATAACGAAGGGCTGCATGATCGGTGTAAACAATTGTTTTTGAAAGGATGAGATACGAGCAGAATTTGTCAAATGCGAAAAATACCGCAAGAAGTTCTTTTCCGGTGGTGGTGTAGTTTTCTTGTGCGTAGTTTAGGGTTTTGCTCGCATAATGAATTGGGTGAAATTGCTTGTCTTCCTTTGTCCTAATACGGCTCCTACCGCGAAATCGCTTACGTCGCACATGAGTTCAAATAATAGCGTCCAATCTGGGGAAACCATGATTGGAGCGGTTACCAGCCTTTCTTTAAGCAATTTGAATGCACTAATGCATTCGTCAAAAATATGAATTGAGCGTCTTTCTCGAGAAGTTGAGTCATTGGTCTAGCGATTTTTGAGAAATCTTTGATGAAACCAACGGTAGAATCCTGCATGACCTAGGAAATGTTGGACCAAAAGAACCAATGAGCCGGATCAGAAAAACCTTTAAGTCCCACAGACGTCACAACAACTACTGAAGACACAAGTGCTGAAGACAAAGTCTGAAGACACAAGTGCTGAAGACAAAGTCTGAAGACACAAGTGCTGAAGGCAAAGTCTGAAGACACAAGTGCTGAAGAAAAAGTCTGAAGACACAAGTGCTGAAGACAAAGTCTGAAGACACAAGTGCTGAAGACAAAGTCTGAAGACACAAGTGCTGAAGACCAAAGTATCAGACGTTGTCACAACAGCTGAAGAGGTCTTCTTCAGTAGTTGTGATGGCTTACCTTTCAGTAGTTTTCTTTGTTTCAGTATTTGTAAAACAACTGAAGAGTATGTTCTTCAGTTGTTATAGTTTCAGTAGTTTCTTTTCAGTAGTTGTAATAATAGTTAACACAGCATTTTTGTAAGAAGATGTCAGCTGTTTGACATCTTCAGTAGTTGTGTTAACTATCAGTAGTTTGTGATAAATTCTGTTAGATGTCACTATCAAGTGACATCAGCAGACGTCACATCTCTTATATAAGAGGTGTTGACTTAATTGTAATTGTGACATTCCATTACCACGAAAGCGAATATTGAATGAAATATATTTGCAGAATTCTCTTTGTCTATAACCGTTTTTGTTCTTACATTGAATATCTCTTTGTTCTTGTGAATTGGCTAATTCATTGTTAGAATTCTGCTGCTATACTCTCTAATCAATCAAACGTAGATCACTAATCCTAACAGGAAACTTCTGATATCTTTCACAGTTGTGGGATGTGGAAGTTTAGAAATAGTGTCGACTTTGGCTTGAACGACTTCAAGCCCTGCTCGAGAGATTTTGTGTCCTAACACTATTCCTTCCGTAACCATGAAGTGGCACTTTTCCCAGTTTAAAACAAGGTTAGAATCTTCACATCTAACCAGCATATTTTCTAGATTTTCAAGACATTGCTCAAATGAGTTTCCAAAGATGGAGAAATCATCCATGAAAACTTTCATTGAGTGTTCAATCATGTCATGAAAAATTGCTACCATGCATCTTTGAAATGTGGCAGGAGCATTACACAATCCAAAGGGCATTCGCCGATAAGCAAATGTGCCATATGGACAGGTGAATGTCGTCTTCTCTTGATCTTCGGGAGCAATAGGGATTTGAAAATAACCTGAGAAACCATCCAGGAAACAATAGAACATTTTTGCAGATAATCACTCAAGCATTTGGTCAATGAAAGGAAGAGGGAAGTGATATTTCCTTGTGGCATCATTGAGTTTGCGATAGTCTATGCAAACTCTCCATCTGGTAACCATACGAGTGGGAATAAACTTGTTCTTCTCGTTAGTTACAATAGTCATTCCTCCTTTCTTTAGAACAACTTGGACGGGACTGACCCAAGGTGAATCAGAAATAAGGTGAATCAAACCGGCATCTAGCAGTTTGATTACTTCTTTCTTCACCACCTCTTGCATGCTCGGGTTTAAACGTCTTTGAGGTTGAATGGCGTATTTGAAGTTCTCCTTCATCAATATTTTATGAGTGCAAAAGGATGGATTGATTCCCTTGATGTCCATGATTTTCCATGCAATTGCTTGTTTGTGTGCCTTAAGCACATTGAGCGACTTGTTCTTCTCATCAATTGATAAGGCGGATGAGATTATGACAGGAAGTTAAGTTGTATTTTCAAGAAAAGCGTATTCGAGATGAGATGGAAGTTCTTTGAGCTCTAAAACTAGAGGGTCTTCTATAGAAGGTTTGGCTTTTGGTTCTAGGTCTTGCTCAATGATCTCAAATGCTTCTTGATGAAATGATGTTTCATTAACTTCAAGTTCTTGAATGATTTGGTTCTCACAAATGGGTTCGGTGATTTGGACTTCTATTAATTGAGTGTTGCAAGCTTCATTTTGAAGAGTTTTCTCCAAATGACAACTTATGATCGAATCGCAAGCATCAACATAATAGAGTGAGTCATCATGATGTTGCGGGTGTTTCATGGATTGGCTTATATCGAAAGTTACTTCTTCCTCATCTACTCTAAGTGTGAGTTTGCCTGTACAAACATCAATAAGGGCTCGAGTAGTCACTAAGAAAGGTCGACCTAGGATAAGTGGAACCTTTTTGTCTTCATCCATGTCAAGGATCACAAAGTCAACGGGAAATACGAATTTGTCAATTTTAACTAAGAGATTTTCAATGATGCCCCTCGGATATTTGACAAAACGGTCAGCTAACTGGATGCTCATACGGGTAGGTCTAGGTTCACCTAGGTTTAATTTTTCAAAAACCGCATAAGGCATAAGGTTAATGCTTGCACCTAAATCAGCTAACACGTTACTGACAGAAAGATTCCCTATTAGGCAAGGTATGGTGAAACTTCCTGGATCAGTCATCTTTTGAGGTAGTTTGTTTTGAAGAACTGCAGAGCATTTCTCATTCAAAACTACGTGTGATAACTCTTCCAGTTTCTCTTTGTTTGACAAGACACCTTTTAGAAACTTAGTGTAGTTTGACATTTGTGCTAAGGACTCCACCAAGGGCAGATTGATGTGGAGTTGCTTAAACAACCCAAGGAATTTACACCATATTGTGCCTCCATTATTTGTTGTCTCAAATGACCTGGATATGGAGGTGGTGGAACATAAGGTGGTGGTGGAACGTATTTCTTGGATGGTTCTTCAATAACAACAGGTTGCTTTTGCTTATCACTCGCATTACTTGGAGTTTCAGTTTTTACCTCTTCAAGGATGGGTTGTAATGCGGGTGCATCACCTTGAGTGGTTTTGCCACTCCTGGTGGTGATGGCTTTGACTTGAGCATTAGGGTTTGTTACAATGTTGCTGGGCAAAGCTCCTTGAGGTCTTTCAAATAACTGTTGTGCTATTTGACCTACTTGGTGCTCTATGGTTTGCAATGATGCTTTGTTGCTTTTGATGTCAGCTTCGTTTCTTTGGAACCTCTCCTCATTTCTTCGATCAGATTTCCGGATGTACTCATCTATGGCTTGTGTGGTTAACAACAACTGCTACAATAAGTCTTCCATTGATGATGCTCCACGGTCTTGGTTACTACTGCTTGGACCTTGGTATGGTGGTTTCTATTGTTGGTAAGGTGGCCTTCGGTTGAATCCAGATGATTTTTGGTTATTACCAGCATCTCTATAATTCGAGTTACTTCTCCAATTTGAGTTGTTGTTGTATGAGTTGTTTGGGCCTCCTACGTAGTCAATATCTTCAAAATGCCTTGTGGGAATTCGTTGGTCTTGTGTGAATTTCCACATGTGTTGCATCGTGTTGGAGTATTCCTTAGCTCGCTTTGCAGTTGTTCGAATTTTTTGGTTAGAGCTTCTAATTGGGCTGCAATTAGGGTTTCAGAGTCTACTTGATGAATACTTTAGAACTAGGTTTGGTTCTTAAGGGATTGTAAGCAAAGCTCTTCTTAGCTGCTCTTTCAAAGGCTTGGTATGCTTCTGTTGGCGTGACACTTCCAAAATCTCCTCCCGCACTTTGGTCTACCGCTTTCTTGTGGGCTCCGCTGATTTCATCATAAAAGGTTTGACCCTTCAGCCACAGATCAAGTCCGTGATGTGGGCATCTCCGAAGGAGACTTTTACATCTCTCCCATGTTGCGTGTAATGATTCATCGTCGTCTTGGTGAAAACTTGTGATGATGCTTCTTAGTTTGGCAGTGCGATCGGGTAGAAAGTATTTCAAAAGGAATTGTTCAGCCATTTCTGCCCATGTGGTGATGGAACCAGGCGGAAGTGAATCAAGCCAATCGATGGCTCGGCCTCGAAGTGAAAATGGAAAAGGTCTTAGTCGAATGGCGTCGTCTGAACAGTTATTGATTTTGAAGGTAGCACAGATACGAAGGAATCGTGATATGTGAGCATTAGGATCTTCGTCTTGTAACCCATGGAATTAAATAGAGTTTTCTACGAGTTGGATAATACTAGACTTAATCTCAAAATTGTTGGTCGCTATTACTGGTTGGACAACACTAGACTCATAACCATTGATTGACGGTGTGGCATAGTGTGTCATCTTCATTTCCTCGTCTTGGTTAGCCATGTCTTCTTCGGATGGTGTATCTTCAAAATTTCTTCTTCAATGACATATGCTGCTTGTTGTGATCTTTTGCACAATCCTTGATGGAAAAGTCGTTCGGGTTCCGGAAGAGGCGGAACAAGTTCAAAACTAGACGAGTCGGACATACACTAACTTAAAGAAGCATAAACTAAGGCTTAAAATGAATCAAGCAAAAGTAACTAAACTAACTAGGGCAAACTACCTAAAAATAAAAATGAAGTTTAAACAAAAATATATTAACAAGTTATATACAAGATAGTCAAAAATTTAGTTTGTCTTTCAAACTACCGTGTGTCCCCGGCAATGGCGCCAAAAACTTGATGGGTGCGAATAGTATATATATTTTGATGAATATTTATTGCACAGATTCAATTTTAGTTGGTTATTACTAATACTAAACCACACACACAAAAGGTAGGGTACCTATCGTGTGGTAATATAGTGTTGGTAAGAACCGAGTATCAATCCATGGACACACCTAGCCTACTCAACAAGCTTGATGTTTGACTACCAGATTTGGTTTTCGTTAAAGAAAATGATAATTTGCATTGGAAAGATTTTTAGGATTAAAAATAAACAATAATAGAAAGGAAGTAAACTAAGATTTGAAGCGTTTGAATTTAAAACCAGGGAATAAAAGTTATCATCCTAATTAGATTCCACTTATGTAACCGTGATGAATTGGTGGTGTGATTTAAAGATATGGATTAATGTAATTATGTTAATGTTTATAAAGATGAGCTTGCGCGATTTCTCATCTATCCTGCTGCCGTAGTGACTTGATCCTGTCAGGCTGAGTTTTACTGCCCAGATCAAAGCCCTAGTAATGTAGGTAAATCTTTTGTGACCTATTTGACATACGATTTCTGAAAACATAACTTAATGTCAAAAAGAGAGTTGATCAGGTTCCTTCCTAACATACCATTAATTTTAGAAAACCGTAACAATTACTGAAGTTTCCAAACTAATAAAAGGGAACCCGCAAATGATCAGAAAGTTAAAGTGATATGATTTCTAATAACCATTTCTAGTTCATTAGCCATGGATTTATTATGAAGACCGGTTTCGCGAATGAAAGTTAATCATATGGTTTTTCAACTTTGTATGACTATCACAATCACAAACCATAAATTTATAACTTCCCGTTCAAATGTAGATGCTACCCATCAATAGTTTTCCCAAGACCACCATAACATTAACATAATATTTATCATACCATTAGTTCATCATAAATTACATAAGTTTCATCCGATTAGGATGATAAAAAGAGTTTAGCTTATAATGAGCTTGAACATAACAACATATAACAAAGAAGATAGATATGTAATCATCGGTGAAATGGAACAATCAAACCGCTAATCCACAATGGATGGCATTTAGACGATTCTGAGCTTCTTCCAAGTGCTGTATGCACCTCTCGAGCCTCCAAATGTTCTTGAAGTCTAGATTCCCGAGAGAGTTTTGCAGAGTAACTCTGCCACCAAAGCTTACCAAAAATGGCGAACTTAGGCTTCTATTTATAGGCTTTCCGGAGTGTTTAAGCACGGCCCCGTGCTAGTACAATGCTTACGAAAGTTGGTCGGCTCGTACATGCAGGTTATGTCGGGCACGATCCCATGCTAAATGGGGCATGGCCCGTGCCTAAAAGGCACGGCCCCGTGTTTACTTTTAGGGAACAGTACTTTTGTCCTTATCAGATGTCCAAACACGGGGGTGTGTTAATTTAGCACGGGGGTGTGTTTCTAGCAAAGCATGGGGGCATGCTTAAAGAGGCACGACCCTATGATTGGACTCCAAAGTTCGGATTACTTCAATTTCTTGCTAAATATGCTTCTTTTGTCCATCTTGCCCTTTTAAACACCTGAAAACACAATTTAAGACTTTTAAGTACATTTTCATCATTTTAAGGAAGATATTAAGGAATAATTGATGTGCTTTTGATAGGATTTTTATGTATAATTTGGAGCACATCACACCCCAACAGACGGGTGTTCTACATCTCCTACCAATGCTGGCATGATAACTGTTGTTATATGAGAATTCAGCTAACAGTAAGTGGTCATCCCAACTTCCTCTGAAATCAATGACGCATGCCCGGAGCAAATCTTCGAGCGTTTGAATCGTCCGTTCCCACTGACCATCCGTTTGAGGATGATAAGCCGTGCTAATATGTAACCTCGTCTCCATTGCATCGTGGAATTTCTTCCAAAATTTTGATATAAACTGGGTGTCACGATCAGACACAATAGACACCAGCACACCATGACGAGTTACAATCTCCTTAATGAAAAGATCAGCCAACCTCTCAGATGTATACATCTCACGAATCAGTAGGAAGTGAGCACTTTTCGTCAAACGGTCAACTATCACCCATATGGCATCATATCCTCGCGCAGTACGCGATAGCTTCGTAATAAAATCCATGGTGATGTGCTCCCACTTCCACTCTGGTGTATCCAAAGGTTGGATCTTTCCATATGGCCTTTGATGCTTCGTCTTCACTTGCAAGCAAGTAAGGCACTTACTCATATACTCCACCACATCACGCTTCATACCCGGCACCACCAATAGTCTTTCTTCATATCTTGATACATCTTTGTAGCACCGGGATGAATAGAGTACCGAGTCTTGTGAGCTTCATCCATAATACGTAGATCCCCATAACGAGGAATCCACATCTGCCCGAATCGGGTCTTAACACCAAGTGTATTTTCACCCAATTCTACAATCATACCTCTCATTCTTTCGGAGTTAAGATGACCTTCTTTTGATGCCTCATCTTGAAACCCTTTGACTTGTTTCATAATATCCGAGGTCATGATCATCTGGTAAGCTTTCACCCGAATCGGTTCGGGTCTCTCCTTCTGGCTAAGGGCATCCGCCACCATGTTGGCTTTGCCCGGATGGTAATGGATCTCGTAGTCATAATCTTTTATGAGCTCCAACCATCGTCTCTGCCTCATGTTCAGGTCCTTCTGCTCAAAGAAGTACTTCAGGCTTTTGTGGTCAGTGAACATGGTGCACTTCGTCTCATAAAGATAGTGCCTCCAAATCTTTAACGCAAAGACCACGGCTGCTAGCTCCAAGTCATGAGTAGGATAATTGACCTCATGAACCTTTAACTGTCGGGATGCATAGGCTATAACTTTTTCCCTCTGCATTAACACACATCCCAATCCCGAGTAGGAAGCATAAGAATAAACCACCAAATCTTCACTTCCATTGGGTAATGATAGAACAGGAGCTTGAGTCAACCTTTCCTTCAATTCCTCGAACGCCTTCTCTTGAGCTTGACCACACACGAACTTCACATCTTTTCGGGTCAACTTGGTTAGTGGAGAAGCGATCTTAGAGAAGTCTTGAATGAACCTCCTGTAGTAGCCCGCCAAACCCAAGAAACTATGAATCTCGGATGGCGTTTTTGGAGACTTCCATTGCATCACTGCCTTCACCTTTGTCGGGTCCACCATAATTCCATCAGGATTCACCACATGACCCAAGAATTGGACCTCGCGCAACCAGAATGTGCATTTGGAGAATTTAGCATACAACTTCTCCCTTCTCAACGTCTCCATCACCTCTCGAATATGACCAACATGCTCCTCTTTACTCTTGGAATAAATCAGGATATCATCGATAAACACAATCACTGATTTATCCAACATCGGCCGACACACTCGATTCATTAGATCCATAAAAGCAGCTGGCTCATTGGTCAAACCAAAAGACATGGCAAGAAACTCGTAATGTCCATAGCGCATGCGAAAAGCTATTTTAGGAATATCCTACTCCTTCACTTTCAATTGATAGTAACCAGATCGAAGATCTATCCTTGAAAACCAACTGGCACCTTGAAGTTGATCAAACAAATCATCAATTCTTGGTAAGGACTACCGTCTTCCTTCTTCACAAATAAGACCGGAGAACCCCAAGGAGAGATACTTGGTCTAATAAACCTCTTATCAAGCAGCTCTTGCAACTGCTCCATTGACTTTTTCATCTCAGTCAGAGCCAAACAATATGGTGCCTTAGCAATAGGTTGGGCACCTGGTATCAAGTCAATTTGAATTTTGATCTCTCGGTCAGGTGGCACTCCTGGTAAGTCTTCAAGGAACACGTCTGGAAAGTCACACACACCCCGGTAAATCAGGCAGTTGTGGTGTTGGTGTTTTACATCCTTCACATACGCCAAGTAGGCGCTACATCCACGCCTCATGCACTTTCCCGCCACTGCCATTGAGATTACTTTCAGGATCGTCGTGACCCGATCCCCATAAAACCGTCACCATACTCCCGTCAGGCGCTGTCAAACGAATCATCTTCTTGCGACACGCAATGTTCGCCTCGTAATCCGCTAACCAATCCATACCAAGAACTACATCGAAACCACCTAAGGTCATCACAAACGGTCTAACAGGAAATTTATGACCTTCTAATTCCACATCACAGCCTTCTATCATCTTAGAAATCCTTGTAGACTTACCTATGGCAGTTTCTACATCAAAGGGCGCATCAACACTCCTACTACTAACAGGCAGTTTAGCACAAAAAGCAGTAGAAATAAAAATTTTACTAGTACTAGAATCAAATAACACTGAGGCTAAAGTTTGGTTTACTAGAAACGTACCTAACACAACATCAGGGTTCGTCCTAGCCTCCTCCTGCATCATTGTAAACGCTCTGGCGCTCACCCCCTCGGTCCTTCACCTCCAGTCTTCTTCACCCCAAAACCCTCAGCCCTCGGCTTCTTACAGTTTCTACTCATGTGGCCCTCCGCTCCACAGTTAAAACACTGGACCGTATGACAGTCCCTTGCTATATGCCCCGTCTTCCCATATTTGAAGCACAAATTTGATCCCATCCTACATTCTCCAATATGCTCTTTTCCACATCTACCACACTTCTTCGACCCCGCACTAGATGTGACCACACGACGGTCATCCACCCATGCCTTCTAGTTACTCGTTGGGGCACCACCCCAACTAAACCTTTTTCCATTCCAATTCCGATCACTACCACCTTTATTGCTACCTTCGGTCACCACCACAGTCTTTTCATCATACAGTCTCCCTGCCAAATCAACCGCCGACTTAAACGTGCTCGGCCGAGTGGCGAACATGTGCCTGCGGATATCCGTTAGCAAGCCCTTGATGTACCTCTTGATTTTTCGTGACAGAGTTGTCACCTAATCAGGCACCAGCCATGCCATCTCATTAAATTTGATGGTGTACTACTGATGTGTCATCGTCCCCGCCTCCAAATGCAGGAACTCCCTCTCAACCTTGTCTATCTCCCTATGAGGACAAAAATCCTCAATCACCAACTTCTTCAACTCAAACCATCTCATCCTCCCAATAGCCCGACTACCCTCAGCTTGGACAATATTGTCCCACTAGCATAAAGCTGAGTCCGCGAAAGAGTGGGCAACAAACTTCACTTTCTGATCCTCCCGACACTCGCTGATGTTCAAAACAGCTTCCATTTCTCTCACCCACCGGTGAGCAGCAGCAGTAGTGCCGTTACCTCGTGACGCCTCCAGCGCAGGCTCTTCTTCTTCCTTTTCTTCTTCGTCATCAGACATAACCGTCTCAGTCTCGGGCTATCTTCTTTCGCCTGTATGTCTACTTCTTTCCTTTCTTTCTCCTTCCCTCACAGCCATGATAACTTCGGTCACCACAGATGGTAAGATTGTCTGCATGACCTGATGAACTTCTTTCACAACAGCCTCTTTTACTAAGGCTCTCAGATTGGCACTTTCATCACCACCATCCAGATGAGGGGTCTCGGGTTCTTCATGAACCACCTTTTCGGCTCTAGGCCTTCCTCTCGTAACCCATGGTTCAGCACCACGACCTCCACCACATGATGCTTTACATGATCTACCGCCGGCCATCCTCACACACACTGAAAGATTCAAACACCAACACGGTCATTCAGGGAACATCTTAGTTTATGTCAAGTATAGTAAGTCTTATAGTGGCCAGTTGTGATTAGCCACTTACTTTACTCTTCATACCCCAAGCACTACCTATCCTGACTACATACACACATAACCATATAACATGCGCACGTAATACTGGTTAATCATTAAGAAAATACCTGATGGCACACAGCTACTCGGAACTGGCATCCATTCCCCTTCTGTCCCATTCTCAGTTTAAGTTAAGGTTTATTTTGAAATTCACCCGTTTCACTTAAACTTTGGCTCTGATACCAACTTGTAAAGCCCCGTTCCCGAGACGCTTACAGCTGGCCAATCATTGCTCATAAAACATATAATTACATTTAACTTTCATAAAACATCGCAACGGAACATCAAAGCAACTTTTCATTTCATAAAAAATGCTTTTGCAAGTCAATACAATCATTCATTACAGATTTCCATTTGTTCGCATTACAATGCAAAAACATTAACAAAAGAATGTCATCCAAAATGCCAAGTAGCTGCCCCGCGCCATCCTTAGCAATGCTCACCTGCCAACTGGAAAATGCATGAAAAGTCAGCGTTGCTGAGTGAGTTCTAGTTTTATAATAAAACATACTTTACTTTCATTAAACCATTCATTACTTTTGCATGTGATCACACATCATACGTACACATAGATAATATCATTATTATCTTCATCATTCGTTCATGCTTTCTTTCATACATCGTACGTCATTACCATTCACTTTCATTACTTTCATTCATACGTTCATCATTACTTCTTTTCATTCCATAAAAACCCATGAACTTTACCCTACCATCATGCATAAAGCTGGTACTGGGTCGGGGCCTATCATAGACTCCCCCATCATGGCGCACAGCAGCCTGGCCACAATACCTAGGGTAAGTTCAGGTGTACCATTGTCATGTGCTATACCCATCGTCATGCATAAAGCGGATATTGGGCTGAGGTCTATCATAGACCTCCCTCATGGCGCACAGCAGCCTGGCCACAGTATCTAAGGTAAGCGACAAAGGTTCTATAAAATGGTCGGTCATAAAGACGGACCCCGGTGTGCATCCTTCTGGGGTATCTAACCCGCACACCGTTGGACTAACACCCTTCATTGGGCGTGTTCCCATATACAAGGCTTGCAAGACTTACTTTGCTTTCCCTCGTTCATTAATGCATGCATTCATTCATCAGGTTCCTCTTTTTATTATCTTCCACTTTACGTTACATAATATTTTCATTTCATTCATTAACATTCAACTTAAAGCCAAGGGAAAATAAACATACAATAAAGAGAACATCAACATACACAGTCAACATCATCATACATGGCATCATACATACATAGCATACATCATACATACCATCATGCATAACATTATACACATCATGCCAAAGCATCAAACATACACCATAACATCATACCCATCACATCATCTATGACCTAAAAAGTTAACTTACATGAACCCCCAGGAACCTCCCAAGTCAAAGCCTACATTTCACTTTTTTTCCCAAAAAGTCAAAAAAATATTCCAAGTGTTTATCGACATTTGCCTTTTTGTTCATCCGCATTTGCCTTTTTGTTCATCCGCATTTCTTTTTCTTCATCTGCATTTACTCAGTACTCATCTGCATTTCCTCAGTACTCATCTGCATTTCCTCAGTACTCATCCGCATTGACTTACTTAGTGATAAATGCTCATTCGCATTGACTTACTTAGTGAACAGTACTCATCCGTATTAACTGTTCATCCGCATTTCCCCAATACTCATCCGCATGACTTACTTAGTGATAAATGCTATTCCGCATCGACTTACTTAGTGAACAATGCTCATCCGCATTTGTTGTTCAATTGCATGAACCTTCTCATCCGCATTGACTTTCCATCCGCATTGACTTACTTAGTGATCAATGCTCATCCGCATTTGTTTTTCAATCACATGAACCTTCTCATCCGCATTGACTTTCCATGTGCATTGACTTACTTAGTGGTCAATGCTCATCCACATTAACTGTTCATCCGCATTTCTTTTGAACACTTGGACAGATTCTAAAACTTAGGCATATGAACTACTGTTCGGGCGTATGAGCAGCCTAGGACTCACTATTCATCAGATTCAGTTCCCAAAACTCATCAATCGTGTTCTAAGCTTAATCTTATGTTCTAAGCCTTAGAAACACCACAATAACATCATCAAGCATGAACATAGCCCAATATCACATCATAATCACAACATACACACATTCATACATACGGGTAAAAAAACCCAGTTTTATAAAAACATAAGTTCATGCATGTTCAGCCCCCAAAATCAGTTAAAACATGTAAAAGAGGGGTTCTAGAACTCATCTTTGCAGCTCTTGAGTATGGCTTTTTCCAAACTCATTTGCAATTGAGTTCAACCACCTAGAAACCCATAAAAAACACACACAACCGAACATACAAACACACATAAGCATACACCCGAGGCAAGACCAGTTAAGAACACCATAAAACCATGAATTCTTACCTTGAATTCGAATTCTTTCTTGTTCTTCTTTCTAAAACCGAGAGTTTCTGCTCTTATTCCCTCTTTCTATAAAAATATTCGAGGATTTGTGTGTAGAGAGAGTGATGGGCGATCATGCCACCTTTATCACCAACTTTTCAAAGATTTTGTCTTTTTTGTTACTTTTAACCCCTAGATTTGGGTTTTATTTCCTTTCATCCTGTTTCTTTACTTTATTCATTCGTTTGGGTCTTCAAAAATAACTAGGTGTTACAGTGAGTCTTTAGAGGTGGCAGCAGAAATGTTGTTTAGCTTTTTTCAAAAGATGATTCAGAAAAAAACATGTCTTCCCCATCTTTGGAAGAAATTAGTCTTTGGCATCGGAAGACTTTGTCTTTGAGGCTTCGAAAGATTTCATCTTTCGCTTTGAAAGATTTGGTCTTTTGGATTCAAAAGATTTGATACTTAGTGTAATTCATTGAGTTATATCAAATCTTCCGAAGTAACTTCCTTGTACTTCACATATGCATGCTAAGAGTGCTTTACTTGTTCTTTGATTGCATTAGACTCTAAGTGTATTCCTTATAAACTTCCCCTAGGTTGATGCTACAAAAAGTAAAAAGATCTTTAAGTCTTGATCTTTCTCTGTTTACAGTCCTCATCAAGATTAAGACTATCCCCTTCATCATCAATTGGTCAGGATCCCTTAGACTCTTAAAGTATCTCCTCATACTCAATGATCATTGGTAAATGGATGGTTGGACAGGGCGGCGGCGATAACCTACAACCCTAATTAGGGTTTTGGCTATGATCAAGCCTTCCTGGCTCTGATACCAAATTAAACCTTATAATTGTAATTATATTGAATAATTGTATGTTTAGGGTTACAATAGAAGATCCTTTATATAGAGGATAATATTACATAATAAACCCTAAACTATTCACTAATAATAACCTAGTCTAATACACTATAATGGGTTATGCTACCATTCTTGAATGAAAGATTCATATCGTGGAGGATCCCTACTCAACTAGACCGACTTGGTAAAATAATAAAAACTTAGACCGATTTGTTTAATTTTGGAAACAAGAAAAGAAAGATCATAACTTGAAAATTGGAAGGCTGCACTTTTATGATTCAGAGGGAGCATTGAATAATGAATAATTAATCATAAAAGGGTTATTAAGTGTTATTATGTTTTATGTAAATATGTCAAGTGGATCAAATTCATGGGTATATTATGTACATATGTCAAACTTCAAGAAGATGTCATCTATAAGGGTTAGGATGTTAGTTACGGTTATATAACACCATAAATATAAAGTGTCATGTTCATCGCACGGTTCACTTAGTATATATGGGTCAATGAAAACATATTGTAAAGGTCTTAATGTTTTTGTTCTACGATTATGTAATTAATCAAAAGTCCTTTGTTGGTTTATTTGAAGTTTCATTAGTGAAACAACTTGTTTTCTTCTTCATCGTTACTCATCTTCATCATCAAGTTTTCTATTGTTATTTTTGTGGTTTCTTGAATACCAATACTTTTCTGATTGTATATTAAAGATGAAATTTACATAATTCATTTATATAAACATATATTTATGCTTAACTACAAAAAGAAGAATATGTATTGTGACATCTAATTCAAAATACTAACATTGTTATTAAACTCTTCTTGTTTGCTTTTTATTCGATAGGCTTAGGCTGAAGGTGGGGGGCGAAAAGGGTGTGGGTTATCGTTACGGTGGGTAGCGAAAAGGGTGTGGGTTATCGCTGCGGTGGGTTTGTAGGACCTAACCTTAAACAAATCATCATTTGAAAGGGTTAGAGTTTTCATAGTCATATCGTAGGAAACAAGTTTGAAAAATACGGGTTTTGATCAAGAGAGAGATCACTTGTATAAAAATTCAAATATTGAAAAAAGTGCTTTTTGAACTTTAAATTTTTAAAAAATATTTGTTTTCAAAAGTTATTTTAAAAAGTTCTATGTATTAAAAGATCATTTTTATTTATTTAAAAAAATAATTTTTTTATAAAAATATATTTTATAATTTAGAAAGAATATAAATGATAGAGTAAATTACACGAATCGTTCCTGAGTATTGCTCGATTTTCACATTTTGTCACTGAGATTTAATAATTACATGTTTAGTCAAAAAGTTTGAAAAAAGATACACCTTTGGTCCCTAGTTCAAACATCCATTAGTTTTTATTGTTAAAATTACAAAATGATGCCTTTACCTCTGGAATCAAAACAAAAAAAACAAATGTAAAATTACTTAAACATATTTTTTTTATATATTTAATATAGTTAAATTACCAAATCACCCCTAATCCCTTTTTACACAGTTCTTGTCTTCTTTTCCGGTAAGTGCTTATTCTGATCATCTTCCCCGACAAGTGTTTATTCCGGTCATATTCGCCGGCAATTGTATTGTCCCATCATCTTCAAATCCACATACCAAACTTGAATCACAAAACTCAATCATTAATTAAAATCAATTGTTTCAAAGAAGAAGAAGAACAAAAGGTAAGGGTAGGGATGGCAATTGACAACAACTTCTTAGATGATGAAAGTGGAGACCTGCGACCACTTATTGGATATGATACATTTGTCTTTGGAGATGATGACCTGCTAAAAATGTGATTTAGATGTGGTTGTGATGATGGTGGACATTGATGGTGTTCTCTGGCACGTACTCGATTTCTAATGACTCCGTCAACTACGTTGGTGGTGACGATGGTGTTGACTGTTGCAGCTGAAAATAGATTCGAGGAAGAAAAAAGAGTGAGGGGCTATTTGTTTTTGGGCTGACCCGGCTGACTCGGTCAGCGGGTCAGCCTGTTTGATTTCGGCTTCGAGCTCGGCTGACCGGGTCTCCGGTGCTGACCCAGACCTTGAAAAAAATGTGCTGACCGGCTGACCCGCAGGCCGCGACCCCCTCGCGACCGCAGGCCGCGACCCCCTCGCGACCCGCAGGCCGCCACCCCCTCCGACCCGCAGGCCGCCACCCCCTCCGACCCGCAGGCCGCCACCCCCTCCGACCCGCAGGCCGCCGCACCCTTGCGGTGGTGGTTCGGACCGGTGGTGTGACTCCGGTGGTTTTGTTACTTAAATATTGAATCGTTTTGGTTCCAATCAGATACTGAATCAAAGCCAAGTTTCAGTCAAATGCATACCCAGTCAGAACTTCTAATTAGGTCAGCTTCTGACTCAGTCAGATCTTACCCAGTTAATATAATCAAGCAGCCCTTGAATGAGTTCACTAGATATGAGGTTGTTTCACATAGTTATTGAGGAAGGAGCGAACCCATTCACTTGGGTGAGGTTAGGTTTTCTAGTTTTTTTATGTTTTTATGATTTTTATTAAATAAAAATTAGATGGTGCCCATCACATATAATTTTATTTTGTTTTTGTTTATTTATGAAAAGGCAAAAAATATTTTAACATCAATTTTAATAAATTTTTTGACGACCACTTAATCCAGGGACCAAATGTGCTATGTTTTTCCAAATCTTTAGACTAAACATGTAATTATAAATCCTAGGAAAGAAAGATGAAATTCAAACAAGATTCATATAAAATAATGCTAATATGACCATTAGTAAATGCTTAACTTTTTATGATGGTGACAGATGACAAGGAGTGTGTTAAAAGATGACATGTGTTAAACGATTATTTTCCTCGAAAGATTAAAACTATAATTTATATCTAAAAGTTTATAAGTTTTTTCAGTTAAAAATTATATTATTTTGAACTTAAATTGAAAAAAGTGATACGATATTTGAAATAAAAATTAAAGCAATTTATAAAAGTATTGAACTAAGTAATGTTTTTAATATTTCAAAAAATACAGATTATTTTTGTCAAACTTGAATAATCAAAACCTTTTGAATAGAAACAACAATCCTCTTTTGTTTGATTATATAGCACTTAATTAATATTGACTATAGCAGACACATGGGCCTAGATTTGTGTTGGGCCAATTGAAGCCAGAACCTCCAATCGAAACCCAACAGTGGAAAAAATGAGATGACATCCTTTGAATTCAAATCGTGAGCTAGCTAGGGTTTGTCCAAGTGAAGTGAACAGCATGGCGAAACCAGGCCGTGGGCGCCCCGCTGCACCATCGAGGTCGGGCTCGGGCTCAGGCTCAGGCTCCGGCTCCGGCTCCTCTTCACGCTCACGCTCTCGCTCTCGCTCTCGCTCTCGCTCTCGCTCTCGCTCTCGCTCTCGTTCCATCTCCGGCTCCTCCCGCTCAAGATCTCGCTCCCGATCCTACTCTTCGTCTTCCTCCCCGTCTCGCAGTGTCAGCTCTCGTAGCCGTAGCCCCCCTCCAAAGAAAAGGTTCGTTTGCTAACCACAATCTTTTTCTTCAACGTTCAACGTTTTTTTTCTTTTAGGGTTTTGTAATGTGGAATAACTCCTTTTTGACAGTTCTGGTGATGGGCCAAGGCGAGGTCGATCTCCTCCGCCTCAATCGAAGAGGACTTCTCCACCGCCAAGGTTCAATTCATACTTCTATTTTGTGTTTTTTATTTTAGTTTGACGTCTTTCAGTTTGTTCACGCCTATGTTTGTTACTACTACTGTTTAGTGCTCTAATTTTAAGTTTGATGATGTTGGCTTTTACTAATCAGGTGAAAGTGTTGAAAATGTAATATTGGGTGTACGATACTGTGTTAGAAACGATTACTGTTTTTTATGGTGATAAACTAGGTCGTGCACTGAGGAGATAAATTATGCATTACCCATTTACTTGTTTTTGAATGTATGTGCATTTCACTTCTAATGTCTGTTATGTAGCTGTTTTTGTGGTGTTTGGTGAAAGTTTTGTTTTAACTCACCATGAACAGGTGTTTCTTTGTTTTAATTTTTTTCTTGCTGGAGTTCAAAGCCAGTTTTGTATGAACCCATCTTGTACAGTTGTTCCTGTTAGGACTCAAGCGGCGCATCAGAACCAACACACGAACACGCACAAACGATTATCACGTGAAAATAGAACAATAAACGACACAAGGATTAACATGGTTTGGTCAATGTGACCTACGTCCACGGGCTGCAACTAGGGTTTTTTTATTTGCTCAGTACAAAGATTACAAATACATGACAGGGTATATATAGAGACTAATAATTAGGGTTAACAATTTAATAAACAAGAAAACTAAACATGGGTCCAAGCCCAAAGCCTTCACAAACCCAACAATCTCCCACTTGAAGCCTTTGCGATAAATTCTAGCCCGCCATTCAAGTACAAAACAACCTAGTCGTTTAGTAGCTTCAGTAATCTTTAAACAAGTTTTTCAAACCTTCAGTTCCTAAAGAACAAGTTAAGACTTTAGACTCTATCATAATATCTCTTAGTTGTGGCAACCCCTTATCATCAAGTACCAGAAGGGCCAGTTGAAGCTCACCCGAGCTTCAACTTAGTCGTGGCTAGTCCCTTCAACGAATCATCCTCCATCTTAATCGGTTTGGACATTCCACCGGATTCAAAGATACACCAAGGATCACCATCATTCTTCTAATTCTGCAAACAATCACCAGGAGAGAATTTTTCAGTCGTAGTCTATAAAACACAACAGTTCTTTGTAACTGTACCCGGAACACGTCCCGTGCTCCCACTGTCACCGAATCCCTTGAATGGTTTAGATTTTCAAACTCGTTCACCTAACATCCCTGCTCTAGACTTCAAGTTTGCAAAATAAACTCTCTTAGCACCAGATTTAGTGAACCGGATTTTGTCATGCTTACCGGAGCGGTCATACATCCCTCAGCTGGTACCTCAACCATATACAATAACCCACACTTCATACCATGAGCAATAACCAGATGACCAGTGGTCACCCTCCATTTACCACTACCAAATCTCATTTCAAGTCCTTGTTCATCCAGCTGACCAATTGAAATTAGTTTCTTCTTTAGCCCCGGAATCACCCTAACATTCTTTAGGTTTCATGTAGTACCCAATGAAGTAACCAGATCAATATCGCCCATGCCCGTTACCTTAAGTATCTCGTCATTGGCTAATCGTACCTGTCCAAAATCACCATGTTTCAGATTCACCATTGTTTTTCCGTTGTCCATGGCGTGAAACGAAGCCCCTGAATCCATGACCCAAGAGTTCACATAATGCTTTATCATCAGAAACATTCCGAGCAACAGTTTTCAATTCTTTCTTATTCGGACATTGACTCTTAACATGTCCCACCTCATTGCAACTTCAACACCTCACATTCTTTCTAGATCTAGATGAATTTCTTCCCTGACTCCCACTGTTCCTGTTATTAGCCCGAATCCCGCCAACATTTAGTAGTTCACTATTTGATGATTCACTTGAGTTCTTTCTTCTGAGTTCTTCACCCATAATTAGATCTCGAATACCATTAAGAGTGAAACCCTTAGTCCCACAGAACTTGAAATTGCAGTCACAGATCCAAACCAACTATCAGGCAGAGACGACAACAACAGTAGAGCCTAAACTTCATCATCAACTTAATTCCAACAAATACAAGTATTGTTAAAATTGAATTTAAATTGTTAATGTGAGCAATTATTGAGCTTCCTTCTTTCATCCTTGTGTTCACTAGCTTCCGAATCAAAAACAACTATTCGCCGCAGACGGTTTCTCATACATATTGACAAAGTAGTCATCATACCATGAGTCGTGGTTTTCTTAATGATGTTAAAAGCAACATTTTTTGTCAAAGCCAATGTAATAACTACACGAGCCTTTTTGTTCTTCGATTCCTAATCAACTTGTTCTATTTTCACAGGTTTTTCTTCTAGTACCATATCCAAGTCCTTTTGACATAATAATGCTTCTATTTGCATTTCCACCAACTAAAATCAGAACCTTTAAACTTCTTGATCACAACCTTCCCGTCTTCAGCCATCTTAAACAACAAACAAGAAGCAAACCGAAACGGTGAATAGGCACAACAATAGCACGGGCCTGAACTTGACGCCTGTTTTACTGAACAATGTCAATTGACCGATTTGCTCCTACAAAATAACCTTTGCAGACAAATCTTTACTCGACGAATCCAAAAATTCTTCACCAAACCCTTGCTTTGATTGATCTTGAATAGGAAAGAATCCGGCAACTTTCAAGGGTTATCGTAAACCCTAACCTCCAATCTAATACAGGAAAAACACCTTTGCGAATCGTCTTAGTGCAAAACCTATTGTTGTTCAACGAGCCTTAGCTCTGATACCACTTGTTAGGACTCAAGAGACGCAACGGAACCAACACACGAACATGCACAAACGATTATCACGCGGAAATAGAACAATAAACGACACAAGGATTTAACGTGGTTCGGTCGGTGTGACCTACGTTCACGGGCTACAACTGGGTTTTCTTTATTTGCTCAGTACAAAGATTACAAATACATGACAGGGTATATATAGAGACCAATAATTAGGATTAACAATTTAATGAACAAAAAAACTAAACATGGGCCCAAGCCCAAAGCCTTCACAAACCGAACAATCTCTTTATATGCTAGCTACACTTGGCAAAATAGGCGGGTTGGGTTGTTAGTTAATTCATTGTATTGTTTAGTATTTTGTATTTTGTGATTAGAATGTATTAGTTTATAGTGTAGGGACTAGAAGTGTAAAATGTGAATTAGTTAGTTAGTACTTCTAACTAATATAAATATGGGTTGTATACTGTAATTGGGTTTTTAATACCTTAATAAAATTTGAAGATCTTCATGTTCAAAAAATAATATTTGGTATCAGAGCTTCAACGGCTCTCGATCCAATCTGTGAATTCCTTCCAAGATTCTTCCGATCGCATTTCCGATCCGTCGACAATTGCAGCCACAACGGATTGCAATTGAGCCCACACGCGATCAATTGACGGAAATTAGGCCTCAATCGAAGACCTGTGACCCGATCCCATGGCGGACAATAATCGGCAAGTAGCCCTGAGAGACCTGAACGATTCAATTTCGTTCAAGATTCCGATCTTAACGCCCACCACGTACACCTCATGGGCAATCAAAATGGAAGCGTTCATGGATGCCCAGGGACTCTGGGATGCCATTGAACCTCCAACGACCACGGCAGTCGATGTGAAGCTCGGCAAGAAGGCCAGAGCATTCATCTTCCAGGCATTGCCCGAGGATGTACTAATGCAGGTTGCTGCATTCAAAAGTGCGAAAGACATTTGGGGGGCCCTGAAGAAGAGGTTCGTTGGAGAAGACAGGGTTAAGCAGGCAAGAATCCAAACGCTGGATCATGAGTTTGAGATGCTGAAGATGTCCGAGAATGAATCAATTGATGATTTCGCAGGGAAAATGGGAGAACTAGTGTCAAGATATCGAGCTCTGGGAACCACAATCGCAGCCTCCAAACAAGTGAGGAAATTCTTGAAGGTTGCTCCGGAGAGACTCCTCCCGATTGTGGCTGCCATTGAGCAATTCTTAAATCTTGACACAATGGCTTTTGAGGAACTGGTGGGAAGATTGAAGACGTATGAGGAGAGGATCAAGCCATCTTCCCAAGGAAGGAACTCCTCTGGCCAATTACTCCTGACCAGAGCTGAGTGGCAAGAAAGGATCAAATGTGAATCCAAGAGTGATAGCCACAAGCAGTCAAGTTCTGGGGAGTCAAGGGAAAGAAAATAGAGGCCGTGGAAGAACTGGGAAGGGTAGGAACTTTAGGCCCCACTCTGATGGTGGTGACAAAGGGGCTCCTCCCAAGAAAGACAAGAGAAGCATGAGATGTTTCAATTGTGATCGTCTGGGGCACTTCTCAAGCGAGTGCAGGGCCCCAAAGACAAGAAATGATGAAGCACATTTGACCCAGACCCAAGAAGATCAAGAACCCACTCTGTTGATGATGAGGGTGATGCAAGACCTGGGTTTGCTTGAAGAAAACAGTGTCTACCCGAAGGAGATGACCACAGAAGTAGATGCCAGCACATGGTACTTATACAATGGTGCTAGTAACCATATGACAGGAGTCAAATCTCACTTCACTGACCTGGATGAAACTATTACTGGGAAAGTGAAGTTTGGAGATGGCTCAGTTGTTGTCATAAAAGGAAGGGGATCAGTTTGGTTTCAGTGCAAGAATGGTGACCACAGAGTAGTCACCAACGTGTACTATATCCCTGCTCTCATGAGCAACATATTGAGCCTAGGCCAATTGGATGAGGTTGGCTGCAAGATCCTGATGCAAGATGGATATCTGTGGGTATTTGAGAAGAATGGAAGAACCATCCTGAGGGTTAAGAAGGGACAGAACAGGCTCTATAAGATCAGCATGGATGTAACCCTCTCTAAGTGTCTGTTGGGAGAGATGAAAGATGTGGCCTGGATATGGCATGCAAGATTGGGTCATCTGAACTTTGACTCAATTAAGAACATGTCCAAGTTCAATATGGCAAGAGGATTGCCTAGAATTGACCACAAGTCCCAACTATGTGAAAGCTGTCTAGTAGGGAAACAAAGAAGACACCCCTATCCTACAACAAGTACCTACAGGGCAAACAAGCCTTTGGAACTGGTTCATGCAGATTTGTGTGGTCCTCTGGATCCACCTACCCCTGTTGGGAATAGATACTTCATGTTGTTGGTAGATGACTACTCCAGATACATGTGGGTGTATTACTTGAAGTCAAAGGATGAGGCCCCTGAAGCCTTTCGAAACTTCATGTCTCAGACTCAGGTGGAGACAAACTTCAAAAGGTTTGAGCAAATGTGCAGCCTAGATGGGATCAAAAGGTACCTAACTGCACCTTACTCTCCACAACAGAATGGGGTTGTGGAGAGAAGAAATCAAACTATAATGGGTATGGTTAGGTCAATTCTTAAGGCTATGAATATGCCTTTGTGGTTGTGGGCAGAAGCAGTGAGACACTCAGTCTTTCTGCTGAATAGAAGTCCAACCAAGGCATTAATCAACATGACCCCTTATGAAAGGTTATTTGATAAGAAACCAATAGTAAAACACTTGAGGGTGTTTGGGTGTATGGGTCATGTGAGGGTCGGTGATCAACTGAGAAAGCTGGATGATAGGAGCACATCAATGGTGCATCTGGGGTTGGAGCCTGGTACAAAGGCTTACAGGATGTACAATCCTGTGACTAGGAGAATAGTAGTCAACAGGGATGTGCATTTGAAGAAAATGAACCTTGGAAGTGGGACACAACCATGTGGATCATTCCAACCAAAGCTATGCTAGCTTTGGTGGAGAAGTAGGTGTTCTGGAACAAAGTGGTGGTTCCACTAGTGAAGCCAGCCTTGAACAAACTCAGTCCAGTCATGATACTGTGCATTCTTCCTTTGATGAAGGTAGATGGAATGAACCTGGTCAGTCCTATGGGATAGAGCAAGGCTCAGGGGGAGATGAAGGGGAATTCACATCAAATGATGATCATGTACCTAGATCAACATATGATGATACCCCCCCTAAAGGGTTTACTTCTTTGGATGATGTGTTTAGCAGAACAGATATCTTGGAGAAAGTACCTTTTAAACCTCCAACCTTTGATGAGTCAGAGTTGATGTTACTCCTGGAAGAGCTTGTGAGATATGAACAAGCCAAAGGAAATCCAGAGTGGATGAAAGCCATGAAGAGTGAAATTGAAAGCATTGAGAAAAATGGCACCTGGAAGTTGGTTGACTGTCCTAAAGGTGTGAAACCTATAGGCTTGAAGTGGTTGTTCAAGCTCAAAAAGGATGCTGAGGGTAAGGTGACTAGGCATAAGGCTAGGTTGGTAGTAAAGGGGTATGTACAACAGTATGGTGTTGATTATGAAGAAGTTTTTGCTCCTGTGGCCAGGTTGGAAACTGTTAGGCTGATATTGGCTATGTCAGCAGTGAATAGGTGGAAAGTACATCATCTTGATGTAAAGACAACATTCCTTAATGGGGAATTGAAAGAAGAGGTGTATGTGATTCAGCCTGAGGGGTTCATACAACCTGGAAGTGAAAGAAAGGTCTACAAGCTCTTGAAAGCCATGTATGGACTGAAACAGGCACCTAGGGCTTGGAATGAAAAACTACATAATACATTGATTAAGTTTGGTTTTGAAAGGTGCTCAAGAGAGCATGTAGTGTATAAAAGAAACACAGCATGGGGTACTTTAATAATTGGTGTTTATGTGGATGATATCATAGCTACAGGATCTAATGATGTTGTGATCAAAGAGTTTAAGTCTATGATGATGTCTTGTTTTGAGATGACTGATTTGGGTCTACTCAACTATTATCTGGGGATAGAAGTTAAGCAGACAGTTGAAGGGATTTTCTTAACTCAATCTGGGTATGCTAAAAAGATCCTTGAAGATCAAAAGATGTGGGAGTGTAACTCCACAAAGATACCTATGGATCCAGGGCTAAAGTTGAGCAAAGATGAAGATGGTGAGTCTGTAAATGTGACCCAGTATAGGAGGATTGTAGGTTGTTTGAGGTATATCACTCAGACCAGACCTGATTTGTGTTATTCAGTAGGGATTGCTAGTAGGTTTATGGCAGATCCTAAGGCATCACATTGGCAAGTTATCAAGACTAATTTTAGATATTTGAAGGGGACCGTGGAAGATGGAATATGGTATGAGTATGGGGCTGCTGGAGAGCTGATTGGATAAAGTGATAGTTCACATGCTCCCACTAAATCTGATGGAAGGAGTACTACTGGGATGGTGTTCTATTTTGGTGGTGGTCCAGTGAGTTGGGTAAGCCAAAAGCAGGCCACAGTGGCTCTGTCTTCCTGTGAAGCAGAGTTCATGGCAGCTACAGCCGCAGCTCAACAGGCTGTGTGGCTTAAAGGCTTGTTAGAGGAGTTGACAGATCAAGAGATGGGTCCTATTTTGTTGTATGTAGACAACAAATCAGCTATTCAGTTGATGAAGAATCCTGTATTCCATGGCAGGTCTAAGCACATAGATGTGAGGTACACTATATTAGGGGATGTGTTGAAAAGAACCTAGTGGTGGTAAAGCATATAAGTGGAGAAGAACAAAAGGCAGATGTGTTGACCAAAGCTTTGTCAAGAATCAAGTTTGCAGAAATGAAGTTGAAGTTAGGAGTTGGAACAATGCAAGAATTAAGGGGGTGAAAGTTAATTCATTGTATTGTTTAGTATTTTGTATTTTGTGATTAGAATGTATTAGTTCATAGTGTAGGGACTAGAAGTGTAAAATGTGAATTAGTTAGTTAGTACTTCTAACTAATATAAATATGGGTTGTATACTGTAATTGGGTTTTTAACACCTTAATAAAATTTGAAGATCTTCATGTTCAAAAAATAATATGGGTCAGGTCGGGTGGTGGGTCAGGGTGGGTTTGGGTCAGAACGGGTTTGTGTTAGGAACGGGTCAGGATGGGTTCGGGTTAGAATGGGTTCAGATCATGACGGGTCGGGTCGGATTGAAAAAAATACAAAATTCTCCATTTCCAACAAAATTATACATTTGATCACAACTTGCAAAATGGGCGGGTCGGTCAGGCTAGGTGTTGGGTTAGAAAGGATTTGAGTTAGAAAGGATTCGGATCAGGATGAGTAGTGCAGGTGAAGATGGGTCCATTTTCTTGGTTTGCATTATCATTAGTTTAATATGATCGATAGGGAGACTCGTACGCAAAATGGATCATTTGGAATCACAATTATTGTTTTAGTGGTGTTTTGTTTGTGCATCTACGTGATGCAAAATGTATGATTGATTTGTTGAGTTAATGCATTGATTACACCATTTTTTTTCTTTCAATTTAACTGCATTACGCAGTAAGCGGCGGCGGTGATGGTCGGGAGTATGGGTGGTGATTGGAAGCTTGTAGTCATGACTTGTGAGTAATGAGTTTTCACATGTTATGGTGTTAAAAGCGAATTAAGATAGCAACCGATCAAAGTGTTAGGTTGCTTAACAAACCACCTCACAACCTGTTGCGATTTATTTTTAGTTTTAATTCGGCCCATCTTGATCTGTTGTTAATCTCACTTGTTTTAGTTCAACCCATCTTGACCCATTCTTAAATTTCCCCATGTCCAAGATTACCATGAGGTCATTGTGAAAGACCCATATGAACCCAAATTTGATATACGAGTTAGCTTTGCCGGGTATACTGCAAGCTATCCAATAAAGACCTAATTAGTAGACATTACATTAGTATTAGAGAGGAATTGGGAAGTCTTGTTTCAAACCATATAGTCTTTTTTTATTTTTTATCTTTTAAAGTTTTGGATTCAAAGATTTGTGATCTTTTACAAAATGAACACCTTGAGAGGAAGGATGAATTTTTTCCCCAAATATATCTAGTTTTAAGTCACTTTCAGTTACATGCATTGTGTTTTGCTTTACAATTTTATAAGTGGGTGTGGAACCTTGTTTTTGTTTTTCAATTTTGGTAGTGTGACTGTTTTAGTTTCTTAGACCTATTGTCCTATTGATAAAGTATATATTTGATTTCGGTTGCTACTTGGTTTATTTTGTAGTCGTATAGTCTATAGAGTGTCATTGTTACTATTGATCATCTGGTAAAGGGTTTTTTGGCTAAATTTTATGTCCTTTTTTTTACAGGAAAGCTCTCCTGTACCTGAGTCACTTGTTCTTCACATTGGCCAGCTCACAAGGAACGTCAATGAAAATCATTTGAAAGAAATTTTTGGTAATACATCTGATCTTGCTGCTATTTAGAGACTCTTTGTGATTTAACTTTTTTCTTAGGCTGGGAAGCATTAAAATTTCTATCTTATAGAAATGTTGCGAGTTAATTAAGAAGCCAGCGATGGATATGTTATGTGTCATTACTTTCATGTTTAACTGCCAAGATTACTTTTTATCATGTCATATACATCAAACATAAAGTGTCAAAGTCATATGTTGGCATACCTACAAAATTGATAATTTGTTTGGGATTATTGAAGCCGATATACCATGGTGCTAGTTTGGGCAATTTTATGTGGCATTAAAATGCATGCTTTGGCTTACTCAGATTGAACTTAGTTTATTGATGACTTATTTGTATTGACCTTGTTTTACATTGTTACACATGTTCAAGTTCAAATTTAGAGCTATGATAAATAAATAAACTTACAAATTCAAATTTTGAACATGAGAGTTCTTGATTTAGCTAGTTGATGTAGAACTGTAGCCATGTTTTTTAGCTTCGGTTTCATGTTCTTCTACATGACAACAATAAGGACAATTGACGGTCGTCCATTTATACACCAGTCTATGAACTTATAGAAACAGCAAGTGTTAATTGATGTGTGCTCTTTTTTCTGCATTATTGTTTTATTGATATGCTTCATTTCTTGGGTCACCAAAATGTAATAATTGCTACTTGGCATGCATTTTGGAATCTTCAAGGTTCATGTCGATGATACTGTAAAAGAGTATTTGTTACAATAATTTGGGGCGATCATAGTCAATGTTGTAAAAGTTGCTAGGCGCTAGTCGGATGGCGAGGTAGGGACTAGGGATTAATCGGGATTAATTAGATTGGAATTTTTGTATATAATCTTTAGTTTTATATATAAATACACACATTTTAATATGTAATTTTAATAAAAAAGTTCAGTTCTATGTATAAGGCCGGAATTTTCAAGTTGTTGCCGGATTTTTCACGTTTGGCAAGATTTTTTGAAACTTGCTGGAATCCTGCCGGATTCTTGCCGGAACCCTACCGGATTTTTGCCGGAATCACCAATTTTTGGCCAATTAAGACCGCCTAGCCCTGATTTTGACCACCATTGACCAATTACCTATTATTGGCTCCGATTACATGAAATCGGCAAGGTTGCTGGCCAATTCCCGATTAATCGGCGCTAGGCGCCGAATTTTTTAACACTGATCATAGTAGATAGTACTATTCAGGAAATTTGTTAAATTCATCTTTAAGATGATTGGTAGCTTTATTGTTGATCTCTTGATGGTAATTAATAATGCTTTGAGTATAACTAGGAAGTTGCAATATTTCTTTTCCTGTATCTTATTGCTGATTCTCTTACCTCTTCCAGCCTTTCACTTTCATCAAAATACGTACTATTCAAAATATAAATTTATCTAGTGAATTTTCTTGCTTCTAAATTGTCAACATGAATTGTTTTGGAGCTATTAATATAGTATTATGGTTTGCGGAGTCTTCTTGAATACAGTTAGTTATGTGTTTGGTCCTTGTTTAGATGACTTTTTTTCTATTGCAGGAACTTTTGGTGAAGTTGTACATGTACGCCTGGCTATGGATCACATTGTAAGATTTAAATTTGTATTGTCTATTAGTTAGGCCTAAGGTGGCTGTTTCGACCCTTAGTTCTGGTTGATTTTTTGTTTTATTTGATCTAACGGGTGGGTTAATCTAAACAGTTCAACTAAAAAGGAAATTGCTTGAGTAGATCAACCAGGCTAAAAATTATATTCAAGTATTTAAATGCATTAATCTTTTAATATGTCTTTTAACAAGATAGGTTATTATTTTGCAAATCTTCTTAATGCATTATTTATAAGTTTAATCATGATATAAGTATCCTGGGGGTGTGGCCAACCCAACCTGGTTGGTACTAAGCATTACTCATTTGACTGTTGCTTAACCTTCTTGATTCACCAATCATGCGATCACTGGTGAGGTCAAAGCAGTTGATAAAAGCCCTTTTTCTATTTTTGCGTTTACTTGAGTATTTTTTTGGGTTATTTTCAGGTTAACCTTCCAAAAGGATCTGGATATGTTGAGTTCAAGTTAAGAGCTGATGCTGAAAAGGCTCAATTATACATGGATGGTGTACGTTTGAAGATGTTAAATAGTTTTTCGAACATAAGTAATTTTTCTTACTAACTCATGCTGTTGTGGGACTGTCACAGGCTCAAATTGATGGGAAGGTTGTTCAAGCCAAGTTCACTTTACCAGAGAGAAAGAAAGTCTCTCCACCTCCAAAGCCTTTGGCCACTGGTTCAAGGAGAGATTTGCCCAAAAATGATAATGCCGGTGCGGATGTTGAAAAGGATGGACCAAGGCGTGGAGCTGCTGGTATGCTAGATTTAATTATTGCTTCTATGAAATATATAGGGTGGTTTGATATTTAAAGATAATTATCTACAACCTCAAACTATAAACGCACATCCAAACACCATCTCTTATATCCTGTTTGTTCATTTGATTATCTGATTATGATTAATAAAAGTCACATAATCACATTTAAAAACACGTTATTCACCCATTTGGAATGCATTTGTTTTTAACAGCATCTCCCCGCCGTAGACCTCCATCACCACCACGCCGGAGGTCTCCTCCTCGAAGAGGATCTCCTCCCCGTCGGCGTATTGACTCCCCTCCTCGACAACGGCCTGAGTCTCCTTACCGCCGTGGTGGCTCACCGCCACCTCCTAGAAGAAGGCCTGCATCACCACCACCACCTAGAAGAAGGCCTGCATCACCACCGGCTAGAGGCCGCTCACCTTCTCCTCCAGGAAGACGTTATAATAGATCACCTCTTAGGTTTACTTCTACTGTTCTTTTATTGACTAGTTTGTTATGCATATAAACAATTCCAACTAATATATATTTTCAATAGGGCTTCTCCTCGCCGACCACGTGCTAGTCCCATACGAAGGCGTTCACCCTCACCAAGACGCCGGTATTTATAATATTCACAATAATAGTATTGTGTCAATTTTGTGGGTAATCTGCTAACCAAATGTAATCTTGTGAGTGCAGTTCTTCTGGAAGAGCAAGGAGTCCACCACCCAGAAGATCTTCGCTGAGTCGTAGGCGTAGCCGCTCGCCTATCAGAAGGCGTGCTCGTTCGCGTTCGCGTTCTAAATCAATCTCACCAAGGCGGTACATTTGCTTAAATCCTGTTTTTAGGGTTAAATGTATCAGTAGCAAAAAAGTGTGCTTGTATGATAAGTTATCAACTTGTAATCGTAAATTGTATCATTATCTTTAACAGGGGACGTCCACCTGTTGGCAGGCGCGGGAGATCCTCATCTTACTCAAGCTCTCCAAGTCCACGAAAGGTCCACGGTCCACCTATGTTCAATTCAGTGATTGGTAGATTTGCCCCTGCATGTCGTCGACACTAATCTTTTTACTTTTCTTCCGTAACAGGTGGCAAGGAAAACAACTAGAAGTCGCAGCCCTAGAAGGTATTTTACTAGAACATGTTCGAGACAAATGTTTCTGGATATGCTAATTAATAATGTTGTGTGGTTGCTTATGATGGTGTAGGCCTATAAGACGAAGAAGCAGCAGTAACAGCAGCAGCAGCAGCGGTTCACTTCCACCACCACCGCCGCCACCACCAGGACCACCACCTGCTCGTAGGCCTTGAGCATGGATAGAGTATCGAACTTGATGTTAATCTGGAAGAGCTAATGCGTAGTGGTGATTTGTGTTTTGTTGTTTGTTTGGATGAGTAACATCCTGGTAGAATTCATGCATCGACATCTAAACACATGTCTATACTCTTTCAACCTCTACTATGACCAAAATGAGAATGATGTCCTTTTTTTGTTGAATTCGTAGTTGGAGCATGTGATGATGGGTTGCAGTTGTTTCTGGTTGAAGGTGGATATAATGAATACAACAAAAGCGACCCCGTGTTAAATTCTAACCTGGACACTAGTGTTGTGTAACCATCGTAGTCTCTTTTTTAAAATGAGTTACGTGGGTTTAATCAGTTTGGTCTGTTTATCTTATATAATAAAAATTTTCATTTATATTATCGAGATTTTCCCCAAAATGATGTATTTTTATCAAAGTAGTGTAGTTTTGAAAACTTATTGTTTTTTACTTTTAATTTTAATTGGTCACTTAAAAATTTATTTTTTGTTGATCACTTAATTATATTTTAAGGTTTTTTGTATTCTTTTAGGATAATATTTTTAAATTTTTAGATATATATTTTAAATAGAATATTTTTTAAAGTTTTCAATTTTTTTTTACTTTATTTAAAAAATGTATTCTAAAAGTGATTTTACCAAATGTTTAGTTATTATATATAGTCTAATAATAATAAATCGGTTGCTACAAAAATTATATACTTATGGCATAAAGTCATGTAAGTTGATGTTATGTTGCCATTTATATATTTATTTTTATTTTATTTTTTATTGGTATGGAATGGTTAAAGAAATATGTCGTTTGGTGTAGTGGTTGTTACGGTTGTTTTGACTCGTATGTCAGTGTTCTTTCTGGGATTTTTGTAATATTGTTTTTTAAAAAAACAATAGTTTTTTTAGTAGTTTAGCATTTTATTTGCTTTTAGTTTAACTCTTTATATTAGTTAGCATTCATTTTGAATTCTCCCTTAAATGTTACTATATAAAGTTATTTGATATAAATAAATTACAATAAATAAATTACAATAAATAAAACCAAAAAAATAAATAAAAAATAACGTAACATCAATTTTTACATGACTTTATGTTATAAGTATATGATTATTGTAGCAACCGACTTTCTACTATTAGACTATATATAGTAACTAAACATTTTATAAAGTCATTTTTAGAATACATGTTTTAAATAAAGTAAAAAGAAGAAAATTCTTGTAAACTTAAAAACTTTTGAAAGTTGGTTACTATTTTACAAAGTTACCATAGTAATCAAGTTTCAAAAGTGTTCTAATTTAGTCATTCATGCATATTTTTCTCAAATTGAACCTTCACACGATCAAATCGAGTCATTACCAAATTTTATTATGACAAGAAAGTAATGATGGAAAAGACATTGGAGTTAAAATTTTCAATATATAAAATTATATTAAAAAATAAAAAAAAAACATGTTAATTATGAAAAAAATAAAAAAGTGCCTAAAATTTACGTCAACGTTCTATATCAGCATTAAAAGATAAAAAAAAATATTTTCTAACTGAATCAAAAAGTATAACATGCTAAAACATATGTTATGACTTTTAATTTCTATAAAATATGAAAATGAGTGATCTAATTAGAACACTTTTAAAACTTGAGTTACTTAATTAGAACACTTTTGAAAGTTGGTTACTATTTTACAAAGTTACCCCCAAAATATATATATCTAAAATTTTAAATATATCATCCCTAAAAATTAAAAAAACTTTAAAAGATAATTAGGTAGGCAATAAAATAAATTTTTAAGGAGTCAATCAAATTAAGAGTGAGAAGCAATAAATTTTATAAAACTACACCATTTTGGTAAATATTTTTTAAAATACATCATTTTAGTAAACAAGTTTTGAAACTACAAAAAAACTCTATATTATCTTTTTTTTAAATGGTTATGGATAGACTAGAACATTCACATTAACTTTCTATAATAATGATTTTAGTTAATATGAATGCTCTTATTGGTAAGATTGTTTTATTAATGTATGTAAAGAGGTGATGTTCTTCTCTTATTTTGAACATTGTATATTTTAACTACTTGCATCATTTAAGTTTTAAACTATATTGCCGTCTTTATGTTTTAGTTTTGTCTCTAATTCAGTCAACCTTGATGTCGTTAAATTCATCAGTAAAATGACAAGAATACATTTACTCCTCACTTGTTATTAAAACCCACCCCTAACCTTCACCCTCCCCATCTCATCATACCAACATCGTCATCATCACCAAGACACCAACATTGTTCCCCAAGATTTCATCCTCATCATCGTTGGCTAGCGGTTCTGAAACTTCGAGGATGCAGATAGTTGAAATATGTAAACGTTAGGAATACGAATAGTAATTTACTCTCTAAATTATATTATATTAATCTAACTCTTCAATCTTTTCGAGGCATGAAACATTAATATTAGAAATTGAGATAACTAAGTGATATGTCATCCTAGATTGTCAAAAAATGTTAGGATCTGGTATTTGACCAAACACCAATGATTAATGTGTTAAACTAAACCAAATAGTGCGGAATCCTATTTAATTGGCGATCCAATCAATGAGAACGCACGTAGAGACAATAACGTATTGAATCTAACGTCAAGAATCGATTAGGAATCGATCTACAACGTTCTATGAACTTGGAGTACGAACTTAGAGGCTTCTGGACGGCTAGGGTACGTCTGGAGTCGAAGTGGATTCAATGCTTACGTTTTCCATGAATTATGGGATATTTATAGGTTAGGGTTGCTCATTCGTGCGATTGAACCATTAGCATGGTTCATTCGTGCGATTGAGCCATGCGGTTGATCCATTCGCACAATTGAGTGTTTCAGTCGTGCGACTGAGTCAAACACATGAAGTTGTTCAGGCGTATGAACTATTTAGGCACATGGATACTCGGTCGCATGGCCATTCGGACGCATGACCACTGTTGGGGCGCATGGTCCAGTCAGACGCATGAGAACTTCACTTCACCAAGTTTGAATGTATTCAATATTATAACATTATGCATAACACTTCAAACAATCACAAACCTATATAATCAAGTCAATATGCGTTAAACAACTCATTAATGAAATATTAAACATTATCGACACAACCAAACATTTTGTATTTCATTAAGTACCTAATAATTACATAAGTCTAAGACATATTACATTCAGATAAGGATCTAGGTACATATATGTATCAACAAACTCCCCCTTGGATCTGGTATTTGACCAAACACCAACTGATTAACGTGTTAAACCAAACCAAATAGTGCGGAATCCTATTTGATTGGCAATCCAATCAGTGAGAACGCACGTAGAGACAATAACGTATTGAATCTAACGTCAAGAATCAATTAGGAATCGATCTACATCGTTCTATTAACTTGGAGTACGAACTTAGAGGCTTCTGGACGGCTAGGGTACGTCTAGAGTCGAAGTGGATTCAATGCTTATGTTTTTCCATGAATTATGGGATATTTATAGGTTAGGGTTGCTCATTCGTGCGACTGAACCATTAGCATGGTTCATTCGTGCGATTGATCCATTCGCACAACTGAGTGTTCAGTCGTGCGACTGAGTCAGACGCATGAAGTTGTTCAGGCGTATGAACTATTTAGGCGCATGGACACTTGGTCGCATGGCCATTCGGACGCATGACCACTGGTGGGGCGCATGGTCCAATTGGACGCATGATAACTTCACTTCACCAAGTTTGAATGCATTCAATATTATAACATTATGCATAACACTTCAAACAATCACAAACCTATATAATCAAGTCAATATGCGTTAAACAACTCATTTATGAAATATTAAACATTTTCGACACAACCAAACATTTTGTATTTCATTAAGTACCCAATAATTACATAAGTGTAAGACAGATTACATTCAGATCAGGATCTAGGTATATATATGTATCAACAAACTCCCCCTTGGACCTAAATCTATCTATCGTCTAACATCTTTCATGATTTCCTCAAACTTCTTGTACTTAGCTTCTTTGGTGACTCCTGTGTTTATCTCAAAAGCAAAACAGAGTCTTATTACTTTCTAAAACTGTAAAGATTGTACAATATCCTGTGGTTGTAGAATAGTGGCCATTTGTATAAGTATAAACATCTTGTGCTGACAAATTGGTGAGCCACATCGGGTCAAACACCCTTATGGTTTCCATTGTGCCAGACCTGTTCAAGACTATTACGGCCTCTCCCGTTCTCCAATCGTAGTACCACCATTTGAAGTGTGGAGTGAAGTCCTATGGCATCTCACGTAGTGGGATCTTTGACATTGTACGTGGTGGACTCCACTTCAGCACTACTCTAGGTTTGCCAGTTATGACATCAACCTCAAATCTTCTGATTTACCTCGTTGGTTGTTGAGGTTTGAAGTTGACCCATCTGGTATGGTACTCCCTCTTTAGAGCAGCTTCAAACCAGTCTGACATCTTACGAGGGTCAGCATATAGCAAGTTTAACTTTGCTAACTGGTTGAGCTCAAAACCTGGAAGAGTCTTCAGATCGTATGGAAATCTGAAGTACTATATTCCCTTCTCACGTTTAACCGCGTAAACGTTGAGGTCTGCAAAATGTGCCCACGCTATGATCCTGCCTGCTACCTTTTGATGTTTCTTGACCTTATACAGTTTGGTGTAGACAATTGACGTTGTAGCTCTGCGTTGGGCTCTGATTTCTTCAAAACATGCTACCCATTCAGCCTTTTTGATGTTGACTTCGGCGTCTGAGGCTTGGGCCTTCTCTTTATCCTTTTCTGATTCTTGCTCCATTTTATCTAGAGTCTCAAAAGTGTCACTGACAAGAGTTTCTCCCAGATTTGGAATGACATTTCCCTCATTGTCAGTGTACTCTAGATAGTGTTGTGCAGTGACATCTTCAATCTCGATCTCATCGACATCTTGAAGCTCATCGTCACTCTCCTTTTGCACAGTTGGAGCATCTTTCACAATCTCATCGGAATTGAGTCGGAACATTTCAGCCAGTTGCTCGTCGGTGAGATCATGAATTATTTCTCCTTCTTCAGGAGTGTAATTCATTGATCTCCTGACAATCCCCTGCAGATCAAGAATCATTGTGAGTTGAGTCTTGATCAGTTGAATGGGAGCAACATCATATTCATCTCCTTGAAAATTAGGATCTGCTTGATCTAAAACATGTAACACATCAATCATTTAGTCAACAAACAGAACAGTAAACATTAATAATAACCATAAACACTAATTACATTTATTAGATAAAATATTCAAATACACATAATTTAAATAACATAAACAACTATGCATTACTCTTGTCTTGAATAGCTGGTGTGTCAGTAGGATCAGCAGAAGATGATGGGGCTCCTTGGTCTTGATTTTTCTTTGTGCGCCTCTCTTGACCTTGAGCTGATGTAGATGCAGCTGCATCTCCTTCTTAATCATCATCATCATGATCGAAATTATCACCTGATCAGTGTCATCCCCTTGATCATCACAGTCATCATCATCATCATTATCACTGCCATCGTCATCACCATCATCTCCATCTCCTTCTCTGATCTTTAGGGGCTCATCTTTGGATCCCTTCAGTCTCAGCATAAGCTTCTTGTTCTGGGCCTCAAAATCTTGTATCCTCTGTACTGAGGATGTATGCATCTCTCTCAGCTATGTGATCTCTTGGCTCTGGGCCTCTATCCTTTGGGCTTGGGATGCATTAAGCTCTATCAGCTGATTAAGCTGAGAGGCTCGTTGTTCATCCGTCGCCAGCAGCTTCAGCACTAACCGGTTAAGGTTAGCCAACTGCTCCTCCAGCCCGACAGATGGTACGCGAATCCAAAAATAGGTGGGACCTGTGAGGAGGTCCAACTCCATGGGCTGTGGTTGTGGTAGTGGATGTAGAGAAGATTGGGGTTGGTATCGATATGGATGGCTGTGGATGAGCTGTAGTGGTGGTGGATGGAAGTGTGTATGTGGTGGAGTAGGTGTGGAAGTGGTGTATGAGCTGGTGGTAGTGGTGGGTGGAATGGTGGTAGTGGTGGTAGAGGATGTAGTGGTAGTGGTGGTAGGTGGAATGCTGGTAGCTGTGGTGGTGGCTGTGGTGGTGATAAAGGTGATTCTGTGTTTCTTCCTTTTCAAGCCATGGGGCTGAGCCATCCTTTTCTTCCTCGATCCAGTCGAGGAGGATGCTCCCCCTAGAGTGCAGCCTGGCAGATCAGGAGTATAAGTAGGATCATCAATAGTCTCTCCTAATCCGCCTGGGCGTTCACCGACTGCCCGGAGCCCTCATTCTGTGGGAATGACTTTACTTCCCACTGTCCGAGTCAGAGGCTCCTCATCTAACTCCTCCTCTTCCTCACCAGGCATGAAATCCTGGTGGAACCCAGCAGTCTCCGCTCCATCTCCAGTGGGGGCAGATACTAGAGATGGAATATCAGCAGTGGGGCCCCTTTGTTGAGTGGGTCCTACATCTCCTTCATCCCCGCTATCATCGTCATCAGAGTCATGCTCTTGGAGCAGTAGCTGCTCGTCGTCGGAGTCACTATCTGTGTGACGCCACTTACGTCTCCCTGGCGCCACATAGCTCTCATTGGCCAGATGGCCTATCAGTCTCTTCACCTAGGGCTTTACTTGCTTACCCCTGTGAACTCTCATACGACCCAGGGTAGTATCATCCATGATCTTTAAAACCACAGCATCGTGGCTTTCCTTGGGAAGGGATGGCAGTTTCTCATTGAAAATCAACTGCAAGAATCTGGGGTACATGCAAAAACCCTTTTTACCCTTTGCCTCCAGATTCTCCACAAGGTAAGAGAAGATCATGCTCGAGAAGCTGAAAGGATAGTTCAGCACCAGTGCCACATATGCATTCTGGATCTAGTCTGAAAGATCATCAAACCCACCTCTTCTAGAAGCGATGCACTTCAATATGACATGTGCTAAGTTCTTGTACTGGGGACATAGGTTGCTTTTATTGAGCACACCTGAGTTGATGTCCCCAACATACTTAATCCTTAGAAAGCATCCTCTTACTGTCAGTGGATGTAGCTTGGTGGGATGATCAGTATCGTCCCCCAGCTCAAGTACTCTCTGAATATCACCAACAGTGATCTCGATAGCCATCCCACAGATAGAGCTTCGTATGCTATACAGTTCTTGTGATCGATCAACAGATCATTCTCCCAAAATGCCTGGTGTAAAGACCTGTAGGGAGTGCAAGGAGTAGAAATGGCCTTGTGGATCCTTGATCACCTAAGAAATGCGATGATCTCTGTAAACTCGGCGCCATTCCGAGTAGTATGGTCTAGATGAGCACATATGTTGTGCTTAGGGTTGATTGACCATCTAGCAGCCATCAATCTGAAACACAAGTCACTTAATCATTAGATACTCACATAACACAAATAAGTTCTAAGTATCTTGTTTGAATTCATTCTGATTCATTCATATGAGTTCTAAGTTCTAGGTTTGTCGTTCTTGTCTCTGTCAAACTACTTCACCTCCCTCACCATTGATCCTCCACTCTATGAGAATCAGTTGCTTGAATTCTGGAAGACCTGCCAAGAGGTCATTATGGATGGGGAGAAAGCACTGTCTGCCACAATGCAGGGGAGAACAATCTTCATCACTCCGGCCATAATCAACCGACATCTTCAGCTGGATGATGAAGAAGGTGAGGTGTTCTTCCCAAAGGAAGCTGCTAATCATTCCTTTGAGCAGATAGGGTATGAGGGAGATTTCTCTGTAAAGACCTTCAGGAAAGGGAAGGTCTCATCCCAATGGAGATTCCTGCTCCATGTGGTCATCCACAGCTTATCAAACAAGCATGGTGGATGGGACCAGATTCCTGAAGATCTCTCCTTCGTAGTCCATGGAATGGTTCAAGGGGTCAAATTCAGGTACTCTCAGTTTGTTTATACAAATTTGCTTGCTAATTTAGGCTCCTTAGAATATTACATGTTTCCTAGATATGTCCAGTACATTCTTAACTGTGAAGTGGGCTCACAGTTAAGGGAAACAGGTAACATTCTTAAATTGGGACAGATGAAGCCCGACATCTTTAAAATATTGAGAAAGTCCACAGTTGGATTCTCTGGGGTAGAAACTGCCCTAGTCCCAAAAATGTTAGAGCTCATTGCTCAAGGTGACAATCTAGCAGCACAAGCTAGTGTTGAACCCACACCTGCTACTTCCCAACCACCCACACAGCCTCAAATCTCCATCACCTACCAAAGAAAATACAAACGAACCCCTGCTCAGACTATTCAGTCTGTGGAGGTCCCCATATACTCACCCATACAGGAAGAAGTGGACACTGGAGCTCCCATTTCTCCTGAGGAGCAGACCACTCCCATCTCTTCAAGAATCAGTGCTGAGGTTCCTCATGTTCAGCCTGATGAGCTTATTAGCCCTACTGCCTTAATCCATCACTCTGAGTCTCAACACTCAAGTGATGAACCTTCAGGGGACAGTTACCATCCCTAGCCTATAGATCTCAACCAACCCATTCCCAACCTTGAATTCTATACTGATGAAGATATAGGTTTCAGTGAGTATAATGAATCTCTCTTCTTTCCCTCTACTCAAAAAGAAATGAGTACTACTGAGTCTCCTACATCTATCCACATCAGTCACCTACAACTGAGGTGGACACTCCTAAACCTGTTCAGGATGTCCATATGGAAGAGGCTCTCACTTCTGAAAGTGATTACATCATTAAGACCTCAACCATGGCAACTCAGCCCACTGACATTGCCAGTGAGCAGAGGAAATCCAGTAGCTAAGAACTTAGAACTGGTCATGAGAGAAAGGACTCTGGTCCAATCTTCTCCACCCCCAGTGATTCTTCTGATGAAGATGAGGGGGATCTGAGACTAAAAGTGCAAAAACTGTCTAAAACATGCACTTACCTAGTCTCAAAGGTCAGTCACCTTGAATCTTAGGTGACTACCTTACAACACAGGATCAATGATCAGCAACTTGAGATTTCATATCTTAAGGAAAAACTAGCTGGGAGACCCTTAAGGAGAGCTCAACCAGGAACAAAAGAACCTGTGGATGTGATTGACCTATCCTCCAGCTCACCTATGCAAGTGGGTGATGCTACCACAAAGGGGGAGAAAGTCATTACAGCCACAGAACCTGGGAGTTCCTCCGAGAGAATGGACATTGAGGACTCACCATCCTCACTTGCAACTGTGCATTCTCAATAACCTCCTCTAGTTCACATTGATATGGACTACACAGACTCCTTCATATAGAGTCTGTTTGAGGATGGGATACCAAGGGCTATGTCACCTTCACCATCCTTCAATCACATTATTGGGTGGAGGTATGACAACAACAGGAAGGCCCTCATCATCATAAGAGTTCAAGGACAACAAGAAGTCTTCAATTTTCAAAACTTGGACTATTATGAAGGTCTGGATCTAGTCAACATGCCACTTGTCAACCCAAGCCAATCAAGACAAGCTGACAGACTGGCTAAAAGAATCCAAGACAGGATCATTACAGAGTTCAGCCTAAGAAGGAGACTAAGGCAATCAGGCAATGTCATCGGTCAACTGGATGTTGAGGCAGACCCTAAGATTAACTTCAGAGGGGAAACCTTGACTGAAGGCCCAGTGACAGAACCTGAGAGCCCTGTCTCATCATCTCCAACTGCTACAGAGATCCATATTTCTTCTGAGACACCTTCTGGTGAAGGTGCTTCTCAACCCCTCTCTGGCCTGAGCTCAGATGCTGCAACGAGCAATGAAGGCAAAAGCTCTCTCCACCCTGAGTCACAAAGGTCAGAGAGTGACAAAGGGAAAAGAAAGATGACATCAAAGGAGATTGAGGAGGAGGAGAGAGAGAGGAAAAAGAGGCTAAGGGGAGAAAGTTCCTCTACTAAGTCTCCAAGACTCATGGAGTCTGCAATCAGGGCTGCCCCCAGACCAGATACTCAGAATGATGATTTAAGGGCAGTCAGGATCAACTATCTGCAGACTAGGAACTATGACATAGATAATGTCATTTCTCTCCCCTTGGATGAATTGAATGAGCTGGTTGAATTGGAAAGGTCAAAAGAGAAGAAGGAGGCAGAAGATGCAGAACTCCTAGTACAAGTCAAAGAAGAGAGAAAAAGAAAAAGATTGTACAAAGGTATGCCTACCCTCTCACCAGTTCAAGAAAGTCCTGAACAAAAGGGTGTGGTTCAACAAGAACCTCAGGTAGATAAGGAAGAAGATAGAATCAAGATGATTAACTACCTGAGTGCCATAGGCCTTTATCAGGCAGATGCACTCCTTCCCTTACCTTATGACTATATTGAGTTTGAGTATTAAAACAACTTAAGCTTGAGTTAGCAAGGAAAGAAAGACAACAAAGAAGAAGCTGAGGGAAGAAGCTGCAAAGTCAAGAGCCATCATCCAAAAGAGCATGAAGAAGTCTACTGATAGGCAGAGGATGATGAGCTTCTTGAAGCTGTATGGATTCTCTGGAAGGAGACTTGGACCCATGTCTCTATCCACTATGGATGAGCATATCAGGGTAATCAAGCAGAAGATTAAGAGTGGAGAGCTCACTGACTTACACACCACTCCAAGTCAGGCCCCACCTGAAGTGGAGGTTAAGGTTGAACAAATAGACACAACACAACCCGGACCTCCTTCTAATGCTCAGCAAGCTTCATCTTCTGATCCATAGCAGGGTCAACCTCCCTCTCCATCTGGACTTGAGAGAGAGGAAGTCCCAACTGAGAAAGACAGTGAAGATCAATCTGGTGCTGCAAGCCAGTCTTCTCAGTTAAAATTTGGAAAGAGAAGGAAAAAGATGGCTTCTAAACCAAAGTCTAAGAAGAAGAAGAAGCCTGCATCCCCTTCTGAACCTCAGGATGAATCAGAACAGCCTGAGGATGTGCAGCCAGAGGAAACTCAATTAACTCCAACTTCAGTAGCTCCTCTAGCATCAGGAAGACCCATCTTGTCTTGGACATACACCACAAATCCAGAAAGGTGGCATGTTATTAGAGATCAAGGCATTGAAGACATCTATACATGCAAGATATGTTTCAGTTGCCTCTGCATGACCTCTTTGACATGAGAAGACACTTTGACAGCCTGAAGGATCCTGATCATCTTATGATGAAAGGAATGATGATCATCCTAATGAGGACTGTTAATATCTGAAGTTTTCTAAATGTTTTGGTAGCATCAGCCTAGGGGTAGTTTGTAGAGATTAATGAAGAGGCTGATGCAACCTAAACATCTTTAGTCGTTCCTGCATGCTGCACAAGTGCATTAAAGTGGAATGCTTTGGAAGTTTCACATGTGCAATAGAAATACTCTAAGTGTGAAATCTTCCGAAGCCAAGACCAACATCTTCCGAAGCCAAAGATGAAGTCTTCCGAAGCCTCAGAGACAAAGTCTTCCGAAGCCTCAGAGACAAAGTCTTCCGAAGCTTCAAGTTCATGAAGACAGATTTCTTCCGAAGACTTTTAGTAACATGTTTTATCTGATGTACTGTTCCATAAAGCTGGACACCTTTCCGCTACAACTCTGCAAGTCACCAACTAACATGGTTTGGTGAAAAGGTCCATGCTTTTGGTAACTGTACATTGAGGTCTTGAGTCTGTAATTTTCTACTTTATGTACTTCATTCTTTTTGTAATAGATAAGGATGTGAGCTATGGCATGTCATAGTCACTAGTCAAAAGGCAATCTGCCTTTTGACTCTACAATTGATTTTGTGTGTGTCTAGTCAATTGTATCCAGCTGGCGTTCAAAGTATAGTCGGCTGTAGGATGTTGTATAAGTATCTCATGTTCTTGTATCTTTCGAATATGCTTTTGTAACACTAGTAATAGAATATAGAGAAGGCAATATACTGCATTCTTGAAAACCAAACACTTGTGTTCTGTCTCATATATTACTTGTGTTCTTAGTGTCACCACTTGGTTAATCCAGTTTACTGTTTGATCTAAGTTTAGTTTATCTCCTCTGTGTGTTGTTGTGTTGTAACTCTCCACCCTTCAACGATCCTTCAAGAAGTTCTTCTTGCATGGCACTAACCCAAGCCTCATCATTTAGTGCTTCACTAACATACTTTGGCTCAAACTGAGACACAAAGTAGTGGTATGCACCGTCATGAAGGTATCCTTTTTCCATCACGGAGGCATAATCAACTGAGTATAGCTGATTTCTAGTCTGAACCCCTAATCTCACATCTCCTATAATGTTATCCAATGGATGATAGACATTTAGACGTGATGTAGGAGTTGTTGGAACAACCACCTCAGAGTCAAGATTATGAGCATTTGGTTCTAGGTCGGAGGCAGTAGGAGTCTGAGGTTCTGATAATTCTGAAGTATCACTTGCTGGTGCTGGTGAACTTGTGTTAGTCGGGACCTGTACATCTGGTTGATTTGATCATTTTCTTCATTGTCTTCAGCAGAGGAAGAATCACTCGCATCAACTGCTCCCCCTAAGTTGGTAGTATCATGACTTGTTGAATCTTGAGACGGTGTGTTCAATGCATCGTACATCATCTTGTTTGCCAACTCGTCTTCTGAAGTGGGAACATGTACGTGGAAGGTCTTGAAGAATCCATCATAGTCGAAGAAGTAGGCAGGCCCTTTTCCAGCAGGTGGTGTGATATATCTCTGAACATCAACATTGCACCACACCTCTACTTGGCCTGTTGAGTTGTTGTAAACTCTCTTGTTCGGTATGTTGTATCCCAGAAAGATCCCTTCATTAACCTTCTCACTGAATTTTCCCTCCTGAGTCTTCTTCAGCAGGGTGCACGGAGCGCGAAACGGCTCGAGATATTCCAAGTTAGGTTTACGTCGCTGTAATAACTCGTAGCATGTTTTTCCATGGCGTTTTTCTACCAGAACTCGATTAAGAGTATAACATGCATTTTCCACTGCTTCATTCCAAAATTGGATAGGCAGTTTCGAGTCTACCAGCATTGTCCGTGCCGTCTTATCAAGCTGCGGTTGTTTCGTTCAGCAACACTGTTCATCTGAGGGGTATAAGCTGAGGTAAATTGATGCACAATTCCCTTTTCCTTGCAATAGGCTTCCATCCTCTGATTCTTAAACTCAGTTCTGTTGTCTGAGCGCACCTGTTGTACCTTCAGCTTGTATAGGGATTCCAGTGTAGTTACCAATTCCTTGAAGGTTTCAAATGTTTCTGATTTGGATTTCAGAAACATTACCTAAGAGAACCTTGAGTAGTCATCAGTAACTACATAGCAATACAAGTCGCCAGTGATACTTCTTGTACTGACTAGACCAAACAGATCCATGTGAAGAAGCTCAAGAGGAAGGTCTATAGAATGAACTTTCTTTTCCTTATGAGACTTCTTCGTCTGTTTACCCTTTTTGCATGCAACACAGAAATCTGGGAGTTGGAAGTTTTTGACATTTACTCCCCACACAAGATCATTCTGGATCAAGTGATTCATTTTCTCAGATTTATGTGTCCTATTCTCCTATGCCAGGAGATGGAGTCCTTCTCAGTAGCTTTGGACAAGAAACATTTGACTTCACTATCCATTAAGGATGCCTTTGATAGATCCAAGATATAAAGATCATTATATCTTGAAGCTGACATAAGGATCTAGTCCTCCGGGATCATGTATTCCTTCTTTAGAACGTAACACTTTTGGTTGTCAAAAACTACCTTGAATCCTTTATCACAGATTTGAGAGACAATAAGCAGGTTATTTTGTGATTGTTGGACAAAGTTTACCTTATCAAACTTAACCTTCTCATTTCCTACTTCTCCTTGGGCTGTGATATACTCACCTTTGTTTCCAGCAAATGAAACATGCCCCCCTTTAATTTGTCTAACATTTAATAAGAGAGCTCTGTTCCCTGTCATGTGCCTGGATGCTTCGCTATCAACAATCCACGTGTTAGTCTCGGAACTATAGCGAACACCCTGCACATTCAGTGAAAACATTAGTTCATGTTAGGAACCCAAGCCTTAACTGGCTTGGGTTTCCCTGAGGAATCACATATCACAAACTCAACCCACTGACCCTTTGTGGTTAAGGATTGATCAGAATTCTGTGTGTTCTTATTTTCAGGCACTGAGGAGGTTTTTTCTTTCCATAATCCTGATTTGTGTAAGGCTTGTTTGTGATAAATAGACGACTGGCTGATGGGTTGAACATTGGGTTCACAATCCCTTTTAGGAGGCGTCACTGAGTTCCTCTTAAAAGATCTAGATGTAGATGCAGAAAGTTCAACTTTCTTCCTCGGTGTCTGGTAATAAGGACAGTGAGACGCTATGTGACCATACTCTCCATAGTTATAGCAGGATCTGCTTTCAACTTTATGGTTTATTTGTTTTGATGGAGATGTACTTGTCACATGGTCAACCTTATTGTGTTGGACTGAGGCACTACTTTGTTAGATGTATGAGTTGGTTTTACAAAATTAATTGCTTTATCTGGTTTTACATCTTTAATCTCTTGTTTCCCTGGATTGTGACATGATGCACATGATTGATTAGATTTTATAGTCTTTTTAGGTTCTTGTTTAACTTTGTTTGACCCTGACTTTAAGCTAATTTTTCCAAATTCTTTTTCCAGGTTAACACATGGCATCTTTCCTCTTGCCTTTGAAGTGTCCTCCTTTTGTTTAGAATCGGATTCACTTAATTTACTTATGGAATCTGGATCATTTACAAGAGGAGTAGACACCACGTGATCCTTGACGGAGTTATTTTTAATTGGTTTACTTTTGGTTTTCATCAAGGTCTCAGGTGGTGGTGGAACCACTTTGTATCCCAGTCCCTTCCCATTATTTCTCTCTCTTACTAAGTGTTGGACAATGTGTGATGAGCTTGTCCAACTATGTAGTTTTCTTTTAATGAATTGACTTCTACTTCTAAAACTGCTTTTTGCTTCTTAGTGTCCTCAAGAGAGTTCAGATAGTACCTAATGTCATTTGCTTGGTTAATGAATTGACTTTTACTTCTAAAACTATGCAGCTTGTCCAACGTTGCTTCCATTGTGGGTATTCGTCTAACGTAATAAGCTTCGGGGGTTTATTGTGAATCCCCACTTCGTTCTCCAACAGCAGTAGATTCTGAATACGTGTATCTCTACTTGCTGTGTATGCTGAAAACTGATCCTCAATTTCACTTAACTTTACTATTTATCAAGCTGCTAATGAATGCGAATAAGGTATGCGATTGGGCTTATTCAGGCGACTGAACAAGTGCGGATGGTTTAATCGTGCGACTAAACAAATGTGGATGAGTCAGTCATCCGAATAAGCTAATGCGGTTGAGCAGTCCGAATGAAGATCTCAGTCGTACGAATGAGGGTACAAATGAGTTCAATCATGCGGTTGAAGAATGCGAATGAACTCAGTCGTGCGATTGAGCCAATCGTGCGACTGAACCTGCTGAAGTTTGATAATTCATAGGTTAAACTTGTTTTGGCCGTAAAAACTCGAATTTTACCAAACCCTAATAGCCGTATGCTGGAAAACTACACTTTTCGATCAGGAAACGTCGAAGACTCCGTTAGACACAAAAGATTGTGTTTTTGATGCAAAAATACAATTTTGTATCAAAACGATTGAATCAACACGTAATCAAGAGCCAAAGCTCTGATACCACTTGTTAGGATCTGGTATTTGACCAAACACCAACTGATTAACGTGTTAAACCAAACCAAATAGTGCGGAATCCTATTTGATTGGCGATCCAATCAGTGAGAACGAACGTAGAGACAATAACGTATTGAATCTAACGTCAAGAATCGATTAGGAATCGATCTACAACGTTCTATGAACTTGGAGTACGAACTTAGAGGCTTCTGGACAGGTAGGGTATGTCTGGAGTCGAAGTGGATTCAAGGCTTACGTTTTTCCACGAATTATGGGATATTATAGGTTAGGGTTGCTCATTCGTGCGACTGAACCATTAGCATGGTTCATTCGTGCGATTGAGCCATGTGGTTGATCCATTTGCACAACTGAGTGTTCAGTCGTGCGACTGAGTCAGACGCATGAAGTTGTTCAGGCGTATGAACTATTTAGGCGCATGGACACTCGGTCGCATGGCCATTCGGACGCATGACCACTGCTGAGGCGCATGGTCCAGTCAGACGCATGAGAACTTCACTTCACCAGGTTGAATGTATTCAATATTATAACATTATGCATAACACTTCAAACAATCACAAACCTATATAATCAAGTCAATATGCGTTAAACAACTCATTAATGAAATATTAAACATTATCGACACAACCAAACATTTTGTATTTCATTAAGTACCCAATAATTACATAAGTGTAAGACATATTACATTCAGATCAGGATCTAGGTACATATATGTATCAACAAAAAATAATAAAATTTGATGACTTGTGGTACATTAATTTTTACCATCTTATCTACAGGATTGATGTTTGTCACTAACACTTTGTTTTTCTCTCAAACTCACTTGATCACACACGATTTTGGATGAAACAAAATCTCTTCTAAGAGTTGATAATAATATATTAAGTAAAAAAGAACACAAGGAAATAATTTTCAAGGTACTGTATATATTACTTCTCAACTCAAAGTATTAAAAGACTCTTACAAACATATTACAAGAGTTACAATGAGAAACTATATATACTATCACCTACAGCCAGATATACTTTGATACCAGCTAGAAGATTATAACTAAAGAATATATTACAAAGCCAAAGTTAAGGTATCTTAGATAATGTCTTATATAAGATTTGGTAGTCATGACATGTCCATGACTTACCTTTTGTTACCAAATAAAGTTGGTAACTGTACTAACTGATAAAGATGAACAGTGGAATAAAGTATGGTCAATACATGGGCTTTTGAGAAAACACTATGCAGTATATTAGAGGTTGCAGCAGAGTGTGAGAAGTTCCATACTTATGTCCACTGGTTCATAGCAGCGTCCACTTATACTTCGAAAGAGGCTTACTTCTTTGGAGGCTTCAGGACTTGTACTTCGGAAGTCATTGTCTTGGAATCTTCTAAGTCTTGAACTTTGGAAGAGAAGACTTTGTTTTCAAAAGTTGGAGGTTCCTTTGGAAACTGATCTTGAACTTTGTATTCAGAAGAACTCCATTTTTCCTTTGGAAGTTCCACACTTAGCTTCGGAAGTCCTTTATTAGTTGCACTAAAAATCTCTAAGTGTTTGGTTTTGGTTTCACTAGCCTTTCTAGATCCAATAGACTCCCCCTAGGCTGATGCTACCAAAACCTTACTTATTCCTACTTCTCAAAACCTTCAGCACTAGGGACAGAAGATGTTTATCCATTTTTTTGTTCTTCCCTGAAGTTGTGCTAAGAAGTTTGTACAAGTCACTAGTGGACAGGAGATCTAGTCTGTCACTCTGAATAACATGCACCCTTTGTTACGCCCCCTTGAAGAGAGTTAGCTGACGGAGTTATAGTCATACTCCCATCTAACTATAGATTCAAGGTTAGGACCTTCAACCATTTCAAGAAAGGCTTTGCCTTTGGTTGTTAATCCTTTCCTTTCCTCATCCTCTTATAGTTTCAGCTTTTCTTCAATATTGGTCCTTGCAGTCAACTCGGCCTGATAAAGGTTGCTTAGTTGATTCTTGATGTGAGCAACTACCTTGGAGTTGGAGGGGTTGGAGAATGGCTTCTTTGCTAACTCGGAAATATCAAATCTGCTTAAGTGTAGCATAGATGAGGCATTGAGCCTGTGTATCTCTCCATTCTCTCTCAACAACAAAGTTGTGAGAAGAGTCTTCGAACCTCCATTGGATGATCTTCTTTCTTGGCATAAGGGGATTACTTGGCACTCTATCCTCTTTCTTGGAATCCAATAGAGTCACCAACCTTCTTCTCAGCTTCTTCTCAACTTCTTCTCTTCATCATTTAAGGAATCAGAGTTGAAGCCAAGGAGTTTAGCGGCTTGGTCTAGTGTTCCTCTAGGCAGATCAAGGAATTGATCTCTTGTGAGGGAACATGAGGATCCATCAATATAAGTCAATTTGATAGATTCCTTCTCACAAGAAATATCGCTCAAGGTTGTACACTTGACGAGCTTCATATTGATCTCCTTAAACTCCTTTAAGGAGAGATGTTTGGAAGGCTAAGGGGATGGTATTAGTGGTTGTTAGGTAGGTAGTGGTGTTTGGGTTCTAGGAAGTGTTTAGGTTTGAGGATGGGTAGTTGAGTGGTTGTGGTGATGGTGCGGGTATGAAGGATGGTGTAGGTTCAGAGGTGTATGGTTCAAAGGTGGGTTCAGTTTTAATAGGAAACGGGAAAGGGTTGGTTTAGGTTGTGGTTGGGGTTGAGGTGTTGGTTTGAAGGTCATCCCCTGTCCCCTTCTATACATCTCCTTCCTTTTCCCTGAGCGAATGTCAGTCTTGATATCACTGACATGTCGCTGCAAGGTCTTCTCATACATGGGATCCATCTGTCTACTAGAGAAGCCATGACCTTGATAACAGTGAGTCCTACTTCTTCTTCCTTCTTTTTCTTTACTATTAGTTTGTCCATTGTAGATTTCTTTCTCTCCTTCTCCATTTGACCTTGATCTTTGTTGAAGAGTCATAAGATCGTATCATTATCTGTGGAGGCAATTCTTCTTGAGAGAAACCCCTGGAGGTTAGGAAAGTTATCCTTTCCCTCCTAAGCCGCAAATCAGCCTCTTTTTCCTTCTTCTCCCTCTCTTCCTCTAAGGCCAACCTTGCTGTCTCTTCTCTTTGTTCAATTTGCAGCAGGTTGCCTTCTCAAACTTAATCAGCTCTTCTAATGATAGCATAAGCACTTCTTAACTGATAGCTCCAAGCTTGATAAGACTGTCAATGATTTCCACCCTTCTTCCATTGTTGATAGCCTCCTCGTTGGCTGCAGTTGCTTTGCTTCTTGCAGATAACATCTTCTCAGTTGGGAGTCTACCTTTCCTCTTAAGCTTCTCTAACCTTTCTTCCTTTTGAAGCTCGCCCGTAGTCATCTTCCTCTTTCCTTTGACATCTTCTAAAGTGCTAGAATTTAAGGGTTCTTGGATGGAAGTTTTAGGTTGAGAGATGGTGGTTGGAGCTTGTTGAAGTGATGTTGTTTGAGTGAGAGGTTGGCTGAGAAAATCCTCACTCTTCACCTCAGATGCTAGTTCTAGAATTGAACCTATGATAACCAGATCCTCGGATAAGGAAAATAGCCCTTCCGCAGTGTCACACCCTCAAAATCCACGTGCGGGGTTTTACCATGAGGCATGTGAACAAACCAGGATCACAGTCACTAGTTACTCAGAACAAAACTATATGCCACATTTTAAACAAAACCCAATAGATTTCAAAACTTGAAAACCATGCAGAAGCGTTTAGTAATTAAAACAGACCCAAAATATAAAAATGTATAATTTGGCAAACACGTGCCAACTCAACAATTTAAAATCCATAAATGATAACCAAGAATAATGTATTTTAAATAGAGTCTTAGGATGCATGTTGGACCCGTGTGGTGCTCCTAATGGCAATCAGAGTTAACGACCTGAGAATAGCATACTAAAAATGTCAACACAATGGTTGGTTAGTTCATAAGTTTGCGTTTAGGTAAATAATAACATTTGCATAACATAAGAAGTGTATTGAAATAGATAGCTAGTCTATATTCACAAGTAATAACAATAGTGATTTCGCGATCGAAGCTGACTATGTTCTGTTTGTTGCCTCCCGTCATGACTTACCGGGTCATGACGATGTTTGTGTTTAGAACAAAATTGCATCTGTTTGACCTCGAGTTGCACAAGTGGGGCTCGTTAGACCCAGTAGTACTACCCAAGATTTCCCGCTAGTTACCATTATTAACGATCCAAAAGTGTGAGGACTTTCAAGGTATTAAGCACTATGTTAAAACATACATAACTTATAATAATAAAATAGCGTTTGAGTACAAGTATGATACCTCCCCCAAAAGAAGGTTTATAAAATATAGGAGCATGAACTCACCTGGTGTGCTAAGATAGTAAATAAAGAGACTTGTGATTGGTGCAAAGACAACCCTTCAAAGGTTACCTAGAACACATAAGTACATAAGTACGTGTACACAAACCTTAACAACTCTAAGTTAACCTAGTTGACCCGTTTGATCCGTTGGTGACATACTAGTTGAAGTATAGTTTAATCATATAGAACAACTTAGCATACAAGAGTATCATACAAATTATCCACGTGTATCACATTATCAACCCAAGCTCTACGTGGGTTAACATACCACACTAGATCATCATACACTCATGCAATTCTCAAACAACCAACATGCTAAACATCTATAAGAACACATCACAATAATAGTTCATACGTGAAATCTAATCATGCACCACATACCATGTGAAGCCACCCATGACTTCACATCCTAAACTTTGCCAATCCTATTAAGTAGGGGCCTCAGATTCACATGTGTGTATGACAATCATAATCACATTACTAACATACATAGTGATAACCAATTCCAATCCTAATCATGATTCCCCTAATCACTAACTACCATTCATTACCATGTATGATCACCAAATCTAAATTCCTTACATGATCAACCAAGCATCCATATAACCTAGTATTCACATTCCATCACATTAAACATCATCAACAATCATTCTAACATGATCCTAACATCACAAGCATGCCCAATCCATCATATCCAATGTTCTACAAAAATAAAGTTTCCCTTTTGGGAAAGTAATACCCAAAAGTGATCTAGCATCCTATTCAATCATAATTTCATCAATATTATCCCCAATCAAGTTCATAACATTCATTCTAACATGTTAATCACAACCAAAACAACCAAATTTGCAAACACCATTCACAAAAGTTTCTACCTTTAGTAAGTCATGATCAACACCTCAAATTCATGCATTTTCTTGCACAATTTAATCAAACTAACATCTAAGCATTACATCTAACATCTTAGCATCACCAAATCATAAATTCCAAGAACAAAAAGTTTCCTCTTATGGTAATGTATGAACTAGATGATTAAACCATAGATTCCTGCACAATCAACATAATCTAGCATTCATACAACCTAACTAATATCATATAATCATCTAACAATCATCAAATTCGTATTATCATCATCAGTTTCAAACTAGGGTTTATCAAGATCAAAACTATGAAAATCCAAACAAAACTAACCTTTAGATGTGTAGAAATCAACAATTAGACTTGTAAAACACCTTGTAACTCTTGGAACCAACCAAAATCGAATTGTATGTGTGTAATCTTGATCAAAATCACAAAAGGGTAGGGGTTTGGGAGAAGGTTGCGGCCAAAAATAGGGTTTCGGGGGCTAGGGTGGGTTAATTTTGGTAATATTTGATTAAAAAGTAATTACAAAATTACCCCTTTTGTTTATTTTATAAAACTAACCTTTTTAACCCTTCTTAAATAATTTCAACTATAATTTATAAGTATTATTAACCAACAATAATAATCATAAAATTTACAACAAGTCACACAACACATGAAATATATATATATATAATATATATATATATATATATATATATATATATATATATATATAATATATATATATATATATATATATATATATATATAACATGTTATCACGTTGTCACGTAGAATTTACAAAATAACTATTAAGATTCAATACATTCATGACTCACATAATCACAACTAATAATCAACATTATTAATTAGATTATTATTGTTTATCATAGATTAGTTTTATTAAGTCACCAACATTCAATGACAACTAGTGTGTGCTCACGACATGTGTATGCAAGACCTAACGGAACTAACGGAGTTGGTAATGGAAATTTACCAGATGTCACACACAGCTTCCATCTCTGCTTCGAAAGATTGAAGTTGTTCTTTCGAGGCTTTGACTTCTACATCAGAAGTCTGTAGCAATGCACTCTCTGTCCCAACTGTTTTAGTTGTTAGGCCATTAGTTTCCATTTCCCCTTCGAAATTAATCTCAGGTTCCATGTAGACCTTAGGTTGACCAACTTCTTTGACAGTGGTAGAAGGTGCATTCAACCTTTGAAACTCTTCAGCTCCAAAGTATGCCACAACAACATCAGGGCTTGGCTGTTCAATTGAAGATCCAAGTAGGAACTTGGAGAAGAACCTGTTCAGATCTTGGAGCATCCTTTGATCCATTTGTAGAATAATTGGAGGAGGCTCACGAAAAACTATTGCTTGATGAGCAGGGTATCTTGAAGTTAGAGATGTTAAAGCTTGACCATGTAGTTCCACATGTGTTTTCCTCTAAACACTCTCCCCTATTTTGGTAGCATCATCTTGAGAGTTAGATGAGCTAGAGAAAAAGGTCAATGAGACCTAAATGGGTACATGCCTAACAGATCTCTCAATCTGTTTCTCAACTAGTTTAGCCTTGAGATCGTCAATCTCAAGTTGCTGAGTGGCAGACCTATCCTCTAAAGTCTTAACCTTAGATTCAAGGTTTGAGAATTTAGAAAGTAGGTCTTGAATTGTGCGTTTCAGACTTCCTTCATCTTTTTTTGAAGAATCAGAGGGATATGAGGTAACATACCTAGTATGTTCATCCTCACCACCAGATGTGGTTTCTTGGCACCCTGGTTTCCCATTCATAATAATGTCTCTTTTAGAGGCATCAAAGGGCAAAATTATCAATAGATTCGGACTAAGAAATGTTACCACTTCCTTGAGGATCCAATGAGGCTCCTTCAATAGTGATAGTTGAATCTATATGAGTCCCCTCCACATCAGTAGGAATCATCTCAATTGGTTTTTGCTGATGGGGGTGAGAGATAAGAGATCCTTCTAGGCTCTGTTGATCCTTAAGAGGGTGTTGTGGATCAACTTCATTGCCATGAAGAGACATAACCGCCTCATCAGTTCTTATCAACAGGTTAGTAAAGGATATGGAAGTTATACCTAGTGACCCGGGACTTTGATCAATGTCTATTGGCATTGACCCTATAGTGGGCTTGTCCCTTTTTGGCTTCTCAAGGGAGTATAAAGACTCACCCTGAGGGCTTTCAGCATGGGTTTCGGGCTCAGCGGATTGTGATTGAGGAAACTCAAATCCCATATTAAGGTCAATGGTGAAGGAAGGTGAGGCCTTAGACTGAGTGGGAGCCCATGTTTCCACTCTAGTCTTTTTGGTTAGAACGGGAGGGGCTTGATCAATCAGAGTAGACTGAACAAAGGTTCATTTAGGGCGTCTCTGATATGTGTATTTGATGGGTTGAGAAGGTAGAACTAGCAATATGAGGGTGATTGCTAGTGTGGGTTCATCACATGTGGGTTTAAAAGGGATGTCACCATGAGCTATTCGCTCAATCATACCTGGAAGAAGTGGAAGGTCTCCTCCGATGAAGTTGGTGGACATCCTTTTTAGAATCTTGAAGATGGCCGACCTCATGTGAGGGACTGGAAGAGTATTGTCCTTTGTGTTAAGTATGGTACACCTGCTGCTAAAGGACCATAGAAAGCCAACGAACGGTGGCCCTTTTTCCATAGCTCATAAGGGGTTTTTCCATGTGGCTTAACTACAAGAAACCTGTTCTACACATAGCATGCAGTGCTGACTACCTCTGCCCAATATGTTAGAGGCAGCTTTGACTCAGCTAACATGGTCCGAGCAGCCTCAATCAGTGTCCTGTTCCTCCTCTCAGCAACACCGTTTTGTTAAGGGGTTCTGGGAGTACTGTATTATCTGGAAATCCCTTTTGAGTTACAGAATGAGTCAAGAATGTGATTCTTAAACTCAGTCCTTTGATCACTTCTAATTATCTAAACCTTGTGATCAATTTGATTTTCAATTTTAAGAATAAAAGATTTTAACATTTTACTAGTTTCATCCTTTGTTCTTAAAAAGAAGACCCATGTTGTAGAGATTAATGAAGAGGCTGATGCAACTCAAACATCCAAAAGTCTTTCGTGCATGCTGCATAAGTGCATTGAAGAAGAATGCTTAGGAAGTTCACACATGCAACAAAAATATTCTAAGTGTGAAATCTTCCGAAGCCAAGACCAATATCTTCCGAAGCCAAAGATGAAGTCTTCTGAAGCCTTAGAGACAAAGTCTTCCAAAGCTTCAACTCATGAAGACAGATTTATTCCAAAGAATTTTGACACCTGCTTTATCTGATGTACTTTTCCATAAAGCTGGACACCTTTCCGCTGCATCTCTGTAATGTCACCAACTTACATGAGTTGGTAAAAAGGTCCATGCTTTTGGTAACTGTACATTGAGGTTTTGAGTCTGTAACTTTCTACTTCATGTACTTTATCCTTTTTGTAATAGATAAGGATGTGAGCTATGGCATGTCATAGTCACTAGTCAAAAGGCAATCTGCCTTTTGACTCTACAATTGATTTTGTTTGTGTGTCTAGTCAATTGTATCCAGCTGGCTTTCAAAGTATAACCGGCTGTAGGATGTAGTATAGTATCTCACGTTCTTGTATCTTTCTAATATGCTTTTGTAACACTTGTAATAGAACATAGAGAAAGCAATATACTGCATTCTTGAAAATCATACACTAGTGTTCTCTTGTTCTGTCTCTTATATTACTTGTATTCTTAGTGTCTCATTTGTGGTTAATCCAGTTTACTGTTTGATTAAGTTTGGTTAATCTCCTCGTTGTTGTGTTCCTGCACATGCAAATCTTGTAAAATCATCAACGATCACAAGGCAGTATGATTTCCTTCTAATGCTCATTATACTTATGGGATCACATAGATCCATGTGCAATAAGTGTAATAGAGTGGTGATTGAGATAACAACTTTTGATTTATGAGATGCTTTATGCTGCTTCCCTTTTAGGCATGCAACACTGTAAGGTTTCATATAAGGCTGATGCAACCCAAAACATCCAAAGTCTCTCCTGCATGCATGCATAAGTGTACTAAAGTAGTTAGCTTCGGAAGTTTCACACTCTTCCTTAGAAAACATTGTAAGTGTGAAATCTTTAGAAGCCAAGACCAATATCTTCCGAAGCCAAACATTAAGTCTTCTAAAGCTTCAAAGACAAAGTCTTCCGAAGCCAACTCTTGAAGAAAGATTTCTTCCGAAGACTTTTTAACACATTTTATTATCTGATGTACCTTTATCATAAAGCTGGACCACCTTTCCGCTGCAACTCTGATTAGACACCAACTTTACATAAGTTGGTGAAAGGTCCATGCTTTTGGTAACTGTATATTGAGATCTTGAGTCTGTACTTTCTACTTTATGTACCTTTATCCTTTTTGTAATATATTAGGATCTGAGCTATGGCATGTCATTGTCACTAGTCAAAAGGCAATTTCCCATTTGACTCTATATTGATTTTGTTGTTGTCTAGATCATGTTTTTAGTTGGCCTTCAAAGTATGGCTGACTATAGGTTGTAGTATAAGTATCTCTGGTCCTTGTATCTTATTATCATTGCTTTGTAAACACTTGTAAGGAACTAGAGAGAAATATACATCATCCTTAAAAACCAATTACTTGTGTTCTAGTTCTGTCTCTTTATTACTTGTGTTTCTTAGCTCTCATATAAACTGGTTTTTCTAGTTCCTAATTTGATCTATTAAGTGTTCTAAAAACTCTCCTCACTTGTGTTGGTGTGTTGTAAAAGTGCATTACACCCTTCCTACGGTCCTGCATTTGGTATCAGAGCTTTCCTGGCTCTTGATATAAGATCTCACCATCTTAAGATCCCTCTCACATACAAAACACTTAACATCTCAAATGGCAGCTATCTCTAAAGCTGACATGGAAATTGGAACCATGACAAAGTCTTCACTGATCACTCCTGTAGACTTTGATAGTTGGTGTCAAAGAATGGAAGGATTTATCAAGTCTCAAGACTCTAGGATGTGAGACTCTGTTGTTAAAGGACCTTACATACCAAGCACTTCATCTGCTACTGATGGTGGTATGATTCCTAAGGCTGTGGCTAACTTCTCTGATGAAAACATGAATAAAATAGAGATTGATCAAAAAGCCATGACAACCCTTCAAACTGCTCTTCCAAACTCAATCTACAGAGGCTTCAAGAAGTGCAAAACTACTAAGCAACTATGGGAAGCACTAAAGCTTATGTATGAAGGCTCAAATGAAGCCAAGGAGAATAAGAAGGATCTCCTCAAGCAGCAGTTTGAAAACTTCACCTTTAAAGTAGGTGAGACCATGACTCAACAATACTTTAGGTATATTGAGATTGTGGATACTCTAATGGATGTTAGAGTAACTCTAGAAAACAAGGACATTGTAAGGAAGTTTATGTCTTCTCTTCCTAGACAATGGAGACATTACCATGTTGTTATCAAGAGGATTAAGAAGCTTAAGACTCTTACTCTAATAGAGTTGTATGGTATTCTCAGTGGATACCAGATGGAGATGAACATGCAAAATTCATCTGGTAACTCTAGCAATCAAATGGGTTCATCTCTTCATGTGACTGAAAGGGATGACATGGAACCTTAACATCATCTTATATGCTACCCTGACAGCTCACAAAGGGGTCCATTCATCACCTTCCTAGAGACTCCAAGAGAAAACTACATTCAAGGAAGTCCTTCCAAGATACAAGTTCTTCTCATGCTTTTGTCTCTGCTTATGAATCCTCAGGAAACTTTCTCTTCACTCTTGAAGACTTGGACTGTATCTATACAGATGATCTTGACTATATAGCGATAGTTCAGCATATGGCTCTTCTCACTCACAGAGCTGAGAAGTTCTACAAGAGGATAGGAAGGAAGTTTACTAGCATTGCAGCCAGTGGAAGTTTGGGTTGGATAAAAACAAGGTAAAGTGTTACAACTATAACCAGATAGGACACTTTGCTAGAAAGTGCAAGACACCAAAAGAAAATGGTGTCCAAACTCAATCCAGACTAAACTACACTGAGAGAGCTCCTAAGAATGAGAAGACAAAGTAGCAAGTTGTAGTTGCTGTTAAGGAAGGAGGCTTTGAATGGAGCTTTTAGTTGGAAGATGCATCTCCAAATCAAGCACTTATGCCTGACCATGATGAAGCCAAGGTATTCGAACATTTTTGCACTCTTGAATGTATTGCTAAAGTTAATAGATACAGGTCCTACAACTTAGAGATGAGATCTGATCTTGAGTCCTTGAACATCTTAAAATCTGATTTCAAAAAGGCTAAAAATGATTAAAGTTAAAGATAGACGACTTAGAGAAAACCATTTCAGTTCTCAAAACATGAGCACACCAATTATAGGACTCAGATCAAGGATCTCATAACTAAGTTGATTGAATGCCAAACTAAGCTCGTGATTAGCAAAGCCATGGCAAAAAAATGTGTTCTTGAAGAAGAGACCTTCAAGAACATGATATCCTCATCCTTGCATGCAAAAGTGTGTTATCAGAATAAGAAGGGACTAGGATCTTGTGAGATAGCTCCTCCACACATAATCTTGTCTGTAAGATCTGCTAGGTGTGGAACTTGTGAAGATGAGCTTCCCCTCATAGACCCCTTGACTGAAAAGGATGAAGAGGAGATGATGAAGAATGCTCTGAGAAGAGTGAAGAAGAGCATCTAAGAAGGGTCACATCCCTCTGAGGAGAGTAAAGCTGTTGGGATAACCAAGTCCAAGAGGAAGAACTTGATCAGAAAGAGCAAAAGAAAAGCAAGAGGCTCAGGAGATCAAGGCCACCTTTAGCTCTGCACAGAAATGAGTCTTTGTTTCTGTAGGATTTGAAGTGGTAAAAACTAAGGACTCAAACTTGAACTCCAACAGCAAGAGTTCTAGTTCATGTCCAAGTCATCCAACAGCAAGGGTCTATAAGTTGTGCACTGCTACTATACAACATGAACCATCAAGCTCCAAAGGTAGTTTTAACCCCACAAGAATTATCACATCATCTGAGAAGATGAAGATGGAGATTGAAAGTGATCAAGTTCAGCCTTGTTCTCAGAAGAAGACTCCTAGAAGGAAGAAAATGGACTGTGTTATGTGTGGGAGTACCTCTCATCTTGCTAAAGATTGTATCTACAATCCAAAGAGTACTCTCCACGTCACAAAGAAAGAAACTTCTAAGAGTCTGGAGAAGAAGAAGAAAGCTTCAGAAGGAAATTATATTTCCTTCAGAAGCTCCAAAATGAAGAAGAAGGAAAGTGGAAAATTACCTTCAGAAGAAAATTTGATCGCGAAAGAAAGGAATATGTCCGAAGCATTTAAGTTTGCAGCAGTGCAAGCAGGATCTTCCGAAGGTCCAGTCATAAAAACTTCCGAAGCCACAAAAGCTTCCGAAGTTCTGAAGGTCAAGTCCAAACTTCCAAAGGTGGTGTGGAAGACAAAGAAAGACCAAATGATTGAGAGTTCTCCATCAACAACAACAATAGATCATCAAAGCACAACTATAGGATCTATTACTATTTCATTACCTTCTACTTCTTTTGATGAGCCCAAGACTAATAAGGCTTGGATTTCCAAATGTAACTAATCATTTTTTTTGTGCAGGAACAGCTCAAGACAAACAATAATGTCTGGATCATTGATAGCGGTTGTTCCAGGCACATGACAGGCAATAGGTCACTACTCCAAAATTTTGAAAGAATTGATGGAGGGCTAGTTTCTTTTGGAGGAGATGAAGGTGGTTACATTTCTAGAAGGGGTAAGGTCACAAATTCTAAGCTCAGCATTGAGAAGGTAAACTTTGTCAAGGGCTTGGATACAATCTTCTGAGTGTATCTTAATTTTGTGATCAGAGTCACAACATGCTCTTTACTGAACATGAGTGCATTGTTCTTAAGCCTGGGGTGGTCACTCCTCATGAGCATACCCTTCTCAGAGCCCCCAGGAGAGGGAACATGTACAAGATGGATTTGCAAGAAATATCTCCCTTAGGAGAAGTTTCATGCTTTCTATCTAAAGCAAATAGTGATGAGTCTTTCCTTTGGCATAAAAATATGCCATGTAAACTTTAAAAACATGAACAAACTTATTAAGAATGATTTGGTAACTGGAATGCCAAAGAAAGAGTTTACAAGTGATGATCATTATGTGGCATGATTGAAAGGGAAGCAACACAAGGTATCTCACATACCAAAGGAAAGAAAGTCCATCACTATGCCACACCCCTATACTTGATACATATGGATCTCTTTGGCCCCACGAGTGTAATGAGTCTAGGAAGGACATTTTACTGTTTAGTGATCACATATGTATTTACATGATTCACTTGGATCTTTTTCCTTAGAACTAAGGATGAGACTCCTGAGATTCTGAATAATTTCATCTTAAAGATTGAGAATCAATGTGATCATAAGGTCAAAACCATAAGATGTGATCAAGGAACTAAATTTAAGAACCAAATCCTTGATACATTTTGTGATGAAAAGGGTATTACAAGACAATATAGTGCTCCCAGGATTCCTCAGCAAAACAGTGTTGCTAAGAGGAGAAACAAGACACTTATTGAAGCTACAAGAACTATGTTGTCTGACTCTAAACTACCCATCACCTTCTAGGCTGAGGCAGTCAACACTGCGTGCTATGTGCAAAATAGAGTTTTAGTGGTTAGGACTCATGGTAAGACTCCTTATGAACTTTGGCACAAGAGAAAATCTTTCATTGGTTTTCTCAAGTCATTTGGATATTCTTCCACCATCTTAAATACCAAAGATCAATTTGCCAAGTCTGCTGAGAAATCAGATGATGAACACTTCATTGGATACTCTTCCCAAGAGGAAACCTTTCTTGGGAGATCTAAGAAGAACCAATTCTTATGGAATGGTCATCCCGGGTTTGAGGATAATGCACTCATGTTCTGTGAAAAGCATTTGATGCTTTTGATCACAGAATTGAGAAACACTTAACAGGTTGTGTTCAAGCTATTTGACAAAGTGTACTTTGTCAACTTTTAACTTGCCATTGGATACACTTCCTCTGCCAGAAATGTATCCTCCAACCTTACCTTCGAATATAGGACCTCCATCAAAATGTTGAAATTGTTGAAGGAGAGATTTTGTCCCTGTCATGTGCTTGGAGCATCCACTATCTACAATCCACACATTATTGTTCTTGTCATATGGATTTCCCTACACATAAGGTGAAATAGTTAGTTTTTATTGGGAACCTAAGCCTTGTTGGTCTTGGGCTTTTCCAATGATGAGGATGATATTGAACCAAAATTTATGCATAAGGGTTCAATAGGTGTTTGTGAAGAAGAGGTTTGGGCTGCTACATCTTCTTTGATCTTCCATTCCATCCCTTGGTTGATCATTGATGATGAGCTTGATGAAGCTTTAGCAACATGACATTCTTTGAAGCTTCTTTTTTCTTGGAAGAAGTCTTCACTGTCTTTTCTTCTAAAGCGGTCTTCTTCTAGGATAGTTTCAAGGGGACTCACTTGTTATTTTGAGTCTTAACAACTTTAACTTTTGAAGCCATTTTCCCTTCAAAAGAAGGACTTTTTTTTGAAAGCAACCTTGCTTTAGAAACAAGCTTTCCCTTTTTAATCACTTAAACCATATGATAAGGTCCAAATAATAAACCTCCCCTGACTCCTTCTCTTTTAACATTGTTTGCATAATGTGTGCTAGCAGGATTGTAGTAACAATCTTTGGCCATGTGATTTTGCAGACCACACATTATGCAGACAATGTTAGTTTTCTGGGAACTTGAAGGCTGCTATTTCTTGTTTTTCTTGTCTTCATTAGCAGTTCTTCCTTTTTTCTTCTAATCCTTTTGTTGGATAGGTGTGCTAGTACTACACTCTTTTCCAGAATCAGAAGTTCCCACCACTTGGAATTCAATTGAGATGAACACACCCTTTTAATTTGGGTCAATCTTCAGCTTAGATTCAGCCACTTTCTTGGTAGTTTTTTCTGGCTGCCTTAGCCTGGCTTCTTTTGCCTTTGGTGGTTAGGGGTTGCTCAAGGGGTTTGGTTTACCTGATTTTTCCCTGTGATGTTCTCCAAAGTTGTATCACTCTTTGACTCATGGGAAGGTGGGTCAGTAGATGGAACCTCTTGCTCTTTAGTACCACACCTTGGTTGTCTAATAAACTCATAAGAGTGTGGTGCCCACCTTGTTTTGATAACAAGGTTTTGAGTGAGAGAATGATACAAGAATGGCTTGAAAGTTTTGCTCTAAGATAGCATGCTTCCTGGCTTGAGCCTCAGATGTGATAACCTGGCCTTGAGCCTCAGTCAATTTGGATATTAAACCTTGATTTGAGTCTTGTAGTTTGTATGTTCATGTTCTAACAAGGACATAGTTTTCTCTAACTCATCAATTTTCTTTTGATAGTCAGATTTAGCCCTTTTAAAATAAGATTTTAAGATATTTAAAGACTCAATATCAGATTTAATTTCCATATTGTAGTCCTAATATAACTTAACCTTAGCAATACAAGATGAAGTACAGAGATGTTCATATACGTTGGTATTATCTATTCCAGCCATGAGTGCTTGAGCAGGAGTCACATCATGTACCATGAAGCTCTAGTCAACTTCTTGAGCTACAATTGCTATTTCAGTTGACTTCCTAGTGGCTTTAGGTGTAGAGGGATGTGAGGAGGCTTGTGATGTTCCTGGATTTGACTTGGGAGCCTTACATTCCCTTGCAAAGTGACCAAGTTGGTAACAGTTGTAACATTTGGCCTTTGTTTTGTCAAACCCAAACTAGCTGTGGGTTTTGAGGGAAATGTCTTCTAGTTCTGTTGAAGAACTTCTTTGCTCGGTAGGTTAGCAGAGCCATTTGTTGGACTATGTTCACATACTCCACATCATCTGGACTGAAGCACTCTAGATCATCAAAGCAATACTGATGATCACTAGAGTACCCACTTCCTGAGACAAAGGTACAACTGATTCTGAAAAGGACCTTGCTGATCCTGATAAGACCTTGGAGTCTCAGGAATGTGATGTAAGGTCCTAAAGAATAGGATGCCTGTTAAGAATATTTCAGGTACTGCTGAGGTAGGGGGAGGGTCCTGAGCCTTCAGCAACCATTAAAGCATTTCTAGTAGGAAGGCTTGAAGTTCTGCTCATTTGATGGCCTTTCTTGTTGTCCATCTCTACATGGTATCCATCAAGGATGCCATATAGTTTAATCATGGTGAGGCAGTTCAAGTTTTCTATCCTCTTGATAGAGACATAGTAGAACGTCCAATCATTTGGGAGTGCACTCATAAATTTTCGAGTGAGATCTCTCAATTCAAGGGCAATTCCCACAGACTGAAGGGAAGAGATAAGATCCATGTACATGAAGTATTGTTGGTTGATGGTCTCTCGAGCAATGTAAGTGAAGTTCTCGAACTACTGCTTTAGTGAATCTTTCTTTGAGTCATTGGAGCTAGAGTACATTTGAGATAACGCATCAAACAGTTCTTTAGCTAACCTACAGTGCTCAAACTCCACCATAATGGAGTTGGGTATAGCAGTCATAAGAACAGTCATAGTAGTCTTCAACGGCATTTTCTTTTTCTGGTCTTCATCAGAGTAGTCTTCAACGGCATTTTCTATCATGGCATCGTTTCCACTGGTGCAGCAACCTTTGTTTGTAAGGACCATTGACAATAGATTACCATATTTTTTCATCTTGATACCTGATGAAACCTTCTATACATCTGCTCCATGATCTAAAGTTTTTAGGGGTGATGATAGGCGCTTTAATCATCATCCCCGTCTCAACTTTAGACTTTTGGTTGAGGGCTATTTTTGAGTGTGGTGAAAGGAGGAGTGAAAATTTGGTTAATTTGGATGGTAAGATCTCTCAATCAAGAGTCTAAAAAGCTCTGATACCACGTGCAGGATCGATGTTTGTCACTAACACTTTGTTTTTCTCTCAAACTCACTTGTTCACACATGATTTTGGATGAAGCAAAATCTCTTCTAAGAGTTGATAATAATATATTAAGTAACAAAGAGCATAAGAAAATAATTTTCAAAGTACTTGTATATATTACTTCTTAACTCAAAGTAATTACAAGACTCTTACAAGCATATTACAAGAGTTACAATTAGAAGCTATATATACTATCACCTACAGCCGGATATACTTTGATACAAGCTGGAAACCTATAACTAAATCAAATACTACAAAGCTAAAGTTAAGGTATCTTAGATAATGTCTTATCTAAGATTTGGTAGTCATGACATGTCCATGACTTACCTTTTGTCACCAACTAAAGTTGGTAACTGTATTAACTGATAAATATGATCAGTGAAATAAAGTATGGTCAATTACATGGGCTTTTGAGAAAACACCATGCAGTATATCAGAAGTCTGCAGTGGAGTGTCAGAAGGACCATAATTATGTCCACTGGTTCATAGTAGTGTCTTCCGACGGTTAATTGGCTTTAGAAGAACAAGTTCTTCCAAGACCAGTTACACTTCGGAAGAGGCTTACTTCTTTCAAGGCTTGAGGACTTCTACTTCGGAAGTCATTGTCTTGGAATCTTCTAAGTCTTGAACTTCGGAAGAGAAGACTTTGTTTTCAGAAATTGGAGTTTTCCTTCGGAAGTTGATATTGAACTTTGTCTTCGGAAGAACTCCTTTTGCCTTCGGAAGTTCCACACTTAGCTTCGGAAGTCCTTTATTAGTTGCACCAAAATTCTCTAAGTGTTTGGTTTTAGTTCTACCAGCCTTTCTAGATCCAACATTATCTCTCCCTCTCCCGTTAGTGGTTTGATCTCAACTTAATAGTCTTAGTGTGGGGAAACTATTAGACTATATAATATTTTTATATCATTTATATAATAATTGCATAGCTTAAGGTATTCAATTAATAACACTCTAATTTAAAATGTATCATGTGAATGAAAATGAAATCATTTTTAAACCTATTTTATTATAGTATTAGAGCCATAGAGTTTTTGATTACCTAACCATAACCTTAAAGCATGTCTAACTATCATTTTTCATTTTGTCACCGCTGTCTACTCAATAGGTTTTGACAACTACAACTGCCATCAAAGTCATCCAGACTATCTGCCAAAAGAACCCAAAAGACAATTATTCAACAGGCTTCGATAACTACAACTGCCGATGAGGATCAATAAAATTGTCTTCTAGCAACTCAACCTCCTACCTTTGCGATTTGATAAGGTCATGGAGTGTATCAATAAAAATGTCTCTTACACCGTCTTGTTACTCAACCTCCTACCTTTGCGAAAACTTTGTTAAATGATTGAATTTTTGCTTATTACTTTTTTATTACTTTAAATAAACTACACATATGATCGCATCAACTAAAATAGAGTTAAATACATAAATGGTTCCTCTATTATAAAAGAAATTTTAGTATTTGATACTATTGCTTTTTAGTTTTTATTATTCTAAGTAAATTACACGAAAGATCCAAAAGTAAATACATAAATATTTTCTATATTTATAAAATGATATTTTGGTCATTTTATACTTATTTAACATAAAAGTTAATAGAAAGTATTATTAGACCCAAAACTCATTACAAAATCAATACATAAACCTAAAATTTGTTACTAATAAAAGTTAGTATTCAAATGTGTTACTTTAAACAAACCACATGTATTAACTCTAGAAATTAACTGAGGTGGTACCACAAATGACCACTGCAGCGACGATTAGGTGGTGCAATTTAGTTTTACAAGGAAGCGATAAGTTTTTTTTTTGGGGGGAAATGGGTTTAAACTAAAAAAGAATTTAATATTTTTATAGCCAATGCTAGCGCTTGTGTGTTTTGACAAAAGAAATATATTTATACTTGAAAAGTAAGATTGGTGTTATTTGTCACCAACATTTTCTCTCCCTCAACTTTCAAATTAATATACTTTTACCCTATAATACCGTTTATTAAAACCTTATACAATATTACTTTTACCTCTAAAGTTTTTAAAATTTTGGATTTACTCTTGTAAAATCTAATTTAAAAACTAGTTTCTTACTTTTATATTTTTATGTACATGTTGATATAAATTCGAGTTGTTTATGTTTTCAAGTAAAGTTTGTTAAGAAACAAATCAATTTACATTTTCAAGTAAATTTTGTTCAAATTAATATACTTCTCTATGTTTTGAAGTAAACTTTGTTCAGAGTTGAGTTGGGTCAGATATAAATGTTTCTATGCTAAGTTGTTGTTGTTTCAACATAAGATTTTTTTTGAAACACGTTAGGTAATATATAACGTTTTCATTTGGTTGTATAAATCCGAGTTACTCTACGTTTCAACTAAATATAGTTTGGAAACGAGTCAAGGTGATTATAATCTATAATTTATCACGTCGTTGCACATGCTTTTTTTATGTATGTTTTGAGATAAAAGAGGGTCTATTCAAATATAAAACGTATTTATTGAACGATATAAATTCGAGTTACTTTACGTTTCGACATAAGTTTAGTTCGAAAACGAGTCTAGTCGATTGTAGTTTATATTTCTCACGCTAAATACGATGTCGCCGTTTAGATAATGTTATGTTAATAATGGCATAACTTACATTTTAAAAGAAATCCAAAGCTAAACACATAACAAGTGTGACATCCTTATTACAAGAGCGAGCGAAACATAGAAACACAATTAGTTGCACACGAGAATATTCGTGGGTATTTAAATTCAAATACTCTTTTATATATAAAGGATAAAATAAATTTCTCAGAGAAAAAAATCTTGTGGATACAGATTTCTATGGATAACACAAGTCACCACACATACCATGCAATGCAACTCCCCTCACCCCCACCCCCACCCCCATGTAAATAACGACATTTTCATCGACTCAACACTACAACTTATCAGAAACAATGGCAGTATCACTCTCCACCGCCATAGTCCGGCAGCCACATGGCGGCTCCGGATTGGCTCCCAGGGACTGGCGCCCGGTTAACGGAGACTTAATGGGCAAGAAGCTGACTTTCAGTCATAAAACTCAAAAGAAAACCAATGTGAAATCAAGCATATGCATGACCCTCACCACCGTTGCTGCAGGTGAGGCTAAGGTGAGTTCTTGTTTAAAACGTCACAGCCAAAATTGCTTCATACAACTAACTGAAATTTTGACTTGATGACATGACTGTGCAGTTGAGGGACCTTGATATGGATAAAAGGGACCCGAGAACCGTTGTGGCGGTTATATTGGGAGGCGGAGCGGGTACTCGCCTTTTCCCTCTCACAAGGCACCGAGCGAAACCTGCTGTATGGATTTTTTTTTTTTTTGTTGGAATTGAGTGATTTATGATAATGCAGTTAATTGATGTATGGTAGTTATAGGTGCCGATTGGAGGGGCCTATAGGCTTATTGATGTGCCAATGAGCAACTGCATCAACAGTGGGATCAATAAAGTTTACATTTTGACTCAGTTTAACTCTGCATCACTCAACAGACACTTGGCGCGTGCTTATAATTTTGGTAATGGTGTTACCTTTGGAGATGGCTTCGTTGAGGTACTGTTGATTCTTGTTAGATGTGGTGAAATGGGTGGTTGGGCTGGCTGCGTAATGGGTCAAACGGGTAACTTTTTGAAACATGGGTTGGGTTGTGTTCAATCCAAACAGTTGCTATCCATAACTTTTAAAATGTTGGATAAACAATGTGTGTAACACGTATGATTACCAGATGGATTTAGGTTTTAACGCAATTAACAGGAAACTTTTTTGCTATCTTTTCTTGTTTCTTTTTTTCTTTCACTTGTTAAAGTCAAACATGCCCCGAATCAAGCCTTTCTAAGTAAATGGGACGAGTAGGTATTACCACCTCAACTAAATTCTAATGGTGATCAGCAAGTATGTGATTTCAGGCACTATCAGCAACTCAAACTCCAGGTGAGGAAGGTAAGAGGTGGTTCCAGGGTACTGCAGATGCGGTTCGCCAGTTTCATTGGCTATTTGAGGTACCTAAAACTAAATATTTATGTTAAAGTCGTCATTTGACTTTGGTCAAACTGAGATACTATTATGAACACATAATATAACTAATCTATGAATATGCAGGATGCAAGAAGCAAAGATATTGAGGATGTTCTCATTCTGTCTGGAGATCACTTGTACCGAATGGATTATATGGACTTTCTTCAGGTGAAATGTGATAACCATAAACAAAGTTTAAGTTACTTATAGATGATTATAAATATTTACATATTAAATCTTTTTTTTGCTTTTTGTAGAGCCACAGACAAAGTGGTGCAGATATTACAATTTCCTGTCTGCCCATGGATGACAGGTTATTTCTGTTTGTATTTCCTTACAACATGAAAAAATTGATGTATAAACTGACACAAAAATAATGATGGTTATGGTCATATGAAACATATTTGTTTAATTTTTTATATGTTATTTACACTTGACAGTCGTGCCTCAGACTTCGGATTAATGAAGATCGATGGGAAAGGAAGAGTTGTTTCATTCAGTGAGAAGCCAAAAGGGAATGACTTGAAAGCAATGGTAAACTTAGAATCAACTTATATCAGCATCATAAAACCATATGAATTTGTATGGTTACATTTGTCCTTCAGGCGGTCGATACAACAGTTTTGGGATTGTCTAAAGAAGAGGCAGAAAAGAAGCCGTATATTGCCTCCATGGGAGTATATATTTTCAAGAAGGAAATCCTTTTAAATCTTTTGAGGTATGTGACACATCGATACATATGTACTTGTGGCACATAAGCTAGAAAATTCTTTTGTTTAACCTAACTTGGTGGTGGAAAGATGGTTGAGTCGAGCACAGGTTAACAGAACCTATCAGCACCTTTTGCCTGTTACAGAAACAATACTGTTAAAATGACCATTTAGACCTTTGAATAAAATAATTCAGGAGTTGTATGCCATAAAGAGACTTTGTGACTTTTAAGTTGACATGTTCCCTTTTTAGCTAAATGTTTAGGGTGACCCACTTCAGATAAGAAGCAAGGTCTAGATCATCAAGCTTTTCAGTTTCACAGTGAGTGACTGATTATCTACACATGATTTGCATGATAAAAAATGTTAACGAATTTACAGATGGCGTTTTCCCACAGCAAATGACTTCGGATCAGAGATTATCCCTGCTTCAGCATCAGAATATAACATAAAGGTTTGTTCAACCCCTTCTTAGATCAAAAACATTATGATGCCCTAAGATACAAGTAAGTTTAGTAGCTTATGTCATGCTACAGCCCACATGCCTGAACTAAACAAACAAGAAATGTACATGGTAATATCCAACTCATATATGAAAAACAAATATAAATATACACACGGTTTTATTATATGTACATATGTACCTAGATATGCATGTATGTATGCATATGAATAAATATTTATGTATATGTCCATAAATACTTGTAGCTAATCTTTGAAGCCATTGGCTGCTTAGATAAATATTTGCTACCAGCTCGGGCTGGTAGCTCAGTTTTGTAGCCACCGGTTGCATGCTGAAACTAATAAAGTTCAAATTGACCAGAAATGTACGTCTGTTACAATTAAACCTGCAAAAATTCCAATGGCAGGCGTTTTTGTTTAACGACTACTGGGAGGACATTGGTACAATCAGATCTTTCTTTGAAGCAAATCTTGCACTTACCGAACATGTGAGTTGTATTCCTACTTCCATTGTGCTTTAGTCTCATGTTTCTTTTATTTATTTGGGTAGTTTGTAAGGAGGAGAAGGGTAAATAGTCATATTATACATTGTATTGAATGAAATGCATATATGCAAACTTTAAGCATTTTGAATGGGTATATATGATAGTTTTTTGCAATAATATTTGATGAGGTAATAATGTTTTCAATTGTTTTAGCCACATCTACAAAATCTCAATAATCTCAAGTTTGACCTGAACCTATTTTGGCCCATCCGACGTCATAACTTAGGACCTTTACATATTTGGTTTATATTTAACTATTTCCACATCTGATCTTGAATTGCAGCCATCAAGGTTTAGCTTCTATGATGCAGCTAAACCAATGTATACCTCTCGAAGAAACCTGCCACCATCAAATGTTGACAACTGCAAGGTTAGTAGTATTACAGATCATATTCAACTCTTTATTATCCTTTGAACAAAGATGAAAATGATTTATGCGCCTCACTCTCTTCCTTCACAATGCTATGCAGATCGTTGACTCAATTATATCACACGGTAGTTTCCTAACAAATAGCTTCATTGAACACAGTGTTGTTGGCATTCGGTCAAGAATCAATTCAAATGTTCACCTAAAGGTTTGTTATTGCATTTTAACTAATATTTACTAATCTGATTATGATTAAGAACATCCATAATAACTTTCTAAAACATATGTTCAGATACACACATAGCTTTACATGTCAGATTCGCAAGGTTGACCCGTTTAACATGTTTATTGTTATACTTTTTATAAAATATATTTTATATCATCCATTTTTTAAACGTTCAAAGAAAAATGCAATTGTGTCATATAGATATGTATGTTTGATTGAAAATTTCCTATTTTAGATTATTTATAAGCAAAAGAAGTAAAGTAAAATAAGAATTCAGGTTAAGATTAGTTTTGTCCATGTCAACTTCTGAATACTTGTGTCGTTTACAGCCTAATGTGTGTAACATGATAATCGGGTTCATGCGAACATGACCTGTTTAGCACCCCTACATCGACACTAATACATTAACTTATAACTCCACTTTTTGAGGAAGACACAGCAATCCTAATCCATTGACTAAAAAGCATTTTTTGATTGCATAAACCGATGCAGGACACTGTGATGCTTGGTGCTGATTACTATGAGACAGATGCTGAAATTAAATCGCTGTTGGCTGAAGGTCGTGTTCCTCTAGGAATAGGAGAAAATACAAAGATCATGTATGCAATCTAAAACTTGGTCCATATTTTCCAGTAGGTTATTAATTGATTGATATTTATTTTGATACCTACACATTATTGATGGATTTTGCAGAACTTGCATCATTGACAAAAATGCCAGAATTGGAAAGAATGTAGTCATTGCAAATTCAGAGGTAAGCTAATAATAAAGAGGTGTCAAAATGGGCGGATCGGGAAGAATGTTCAATGGGTCAAAACAGGTGATTTTTGTGTCAAAACAGGTGATTTTTGTACAGGTTGAAACAGGCCACGGCGGCAATAAAAAACAAATTTAGACAATCTTGGAAGGTTTTATGCAAATCTTTAAAAACAAAACATTGGTTATAGATTCGGTTAAAGCCCACAACTGAACCAACTAGATTCATGCTTGCACATAGCTTTAGTCACATATACTTTGTGAAAGAGAAGAAGCTTATAATTCAATGGAAGAACATGAATGAGCAAATAACAACTCAAATTTTGCATAAAATTACAGGGCATACAGGAGGCAGACAGATCTTCAGAAGGCTTTTACATTCGGTCAGGTGTAACGATCATATTAAAGAATTCAACAATTAAGGACGGATTAGTGATATAATGCATTTTTTCTTCTCCTGTTTGAGGATGAAAATAAATATTTATATGCAGAGAAAAGAATCAACAGGCTGCTTGCTGGCATCACTGCCAATCTCTGTAAATGTGAATACATTGCAACTTCTGAAAATGTATTCAATTTTGGAGTGATGATGTGAATCAACTCATGAAGCCTATGGTCATTTGGCTCCTACATTATACATGGTAGCAAATTAATATATATTGGACCGGCTCACAATATTCTTTTTACATTTACTTCAACTACTATACTGGCAACAATTTAAGGGTCAGGCTATAAGAAAGTGGCAGCGTTAAAAACAATACAAATAGAATAATTGGGCACCCGGGTGCACCCATGGAACCCCCTCCTCTATTCTACCCATGAGCAATTGAGCATAACCCATAAACATATAATTTAATCTAGAACAAGGATCAGAAATGAGAACCATAAACATATAACTTAATAAATATGAAAAGAGAAGATTAAAAAACCAAGTTCAAACAGCCAAAACCACCGAAACAAGCCGTCTTGGCCTTTTCAGCCAACCAAACCAACCCAATCAATTTAGTTTATCATATTTGAAACCATAGTTAGCAATTCAGCCTAATAATTTTGTCAAAAACCAACCAATCCATACAATTGTTTTAAAAAAACGGTTGAGGCACGAGGCGATGCACCCAGAAAACGAGTATGAGGCGGCACCTCAGGGGTTTATTTTGTGTGTGCGCCTCATAAGGCTGAGGCGCTAAGAAAGGCTGAGCCTCAAGGCACCTCAGGGGTTTTTCTGTTTGTTTTCGATGTTTTAAACTCTATGTCAGTCTCAAACATTCTGTCTTTTTAAGGTGTGTTTTTGATGTTTTTGATAAACCAGATGATAAAATTAGTCTGTATTTTATTTTTTATAAGATATATAATTTTTATATTTATTTTTAATTCCACCACAGGCTTACGCCTCAGTTCGCCTCGGGGCTTACGCCTCATGAGGCGAAGAGAAAACACCCTAGGCTTGATCCTGTACTTTTAAACCTTGATCCAGACCATGAACATCCATACTTGACGGGGGACATCCCGAAATTAAAGTTTTTACAATTCTAACCCGGTTAAATTTACAGCAAGTGGATATGCCAGATTCTTGCATCACAACTAAGCACAAGGGAGAAATTAGCAGCATAGAAAATGAGAGATAAAATTACATTAAACCGACACAAGAATACTACTTACAAAAACAGCTCATCACAGAGAAACATTAATTCATTTTCAAATTTTTGCAGCACAAACCGTTCCTCTGATGTTATTATGCTTGTAACTACACATTTATTTTCTGCAAATGGTTTTCTACCAGTTCTTCCAGCCCGATGTAGATAGTGCACTGCATCTTTCGGTAAGTCAAAATTGTATATGTGGGTTGTATCTGGCAGGTCAACGCCTCTACCTGCTATATCAGTTGCCACCAGAAGATATGATCCACCTTGTCTCAGTTCCTGTTTACAGTTATTTAAGTTAGTTAACTAATATCAAAACAGGTCAAAAAAGGCGCATTTTTAGCAGACCACGTCAGGTTGGGATAACCTATAAAAATATTTTCCCTACTAAAAATTATTTATGAATATGAGTCAATTTGTATGAAGGCTGCCCAAGTGTGTATCTTGTGTATTTATACCAATTTTTACCATAAACATGTCAAATGATCAATATGACCTTATGTTCTTTGATAATTTAATGCTATCTTTAATGAGGTGTCAACATATTACATGATACAATTGCTTTACTTTCAAAACAAAATTATGTGGTTTGGTGCTTAAAGAAACCACAAGTAGAATCGGTTCTTAAGTAATTAGTTGAAATTTCGGTATATATTCATCAACATGAAGAAGAGTGATACGAACCCACTATTGGGTCAAGATGAATCTGGGTCAGATCCAACCCAGTTGCTATTTAGTGGAGATAAAAGAAGTGGGGATAAAAGAGCAAGAAAATAGGACGTGGGATGTGATCCTGGAATTCAGGAAGTGGAGTGGGGTCAAGGTTACAAGAGTTTTAGAGTTTATATGTTCTTGTATCAGTGTTGCAAAAATCGGCGGGCGCTGATTAGTCGGCGACTAATCGCCAATCGGAGGTTCACCTTGGCGATTTCACATAATCGGAGCCCCTAATCGGTAATCGGTCAAAATCAGACCTAGGCGGTCTTAATCGGCCAAAAATCGGTGATTCCGGCGACTTTCCGGTAGGGTTCCGGCGGGATTCCGGCGACTTTTCCTAAGAATTTCAAATTTCTAGCAAAAACTTAGAAAATCCGGCGAAATATGTAATATATAAAACTGAACTTTTTTATTAAAATTACATTCTAAAATGTGTGTATTTATATATAAAACTAAAAATTATATATGAAAATTCCAACCGATTAATCCCGAGTCCCTACCTCGCTGCCCGACTAGCGCCTAGTAGTTTTTACAACATTGTCTTGTATTGTTTAATTTTTAGATTGTCTTTGGTTTTATAACTAAGTTCTGTAACCAGAATTGTGGAAATTAGCCTTCTCGAATTGGCCAACTATCATGTTCTTTGTTTACTTCAATTAATCAAATTCTCGGTTCCAATCATTTGGTTCCATTGCCGGGAATTGAAGACGCAGAAAATGGTTCAAGCTCGTGGTAATGTTGAAGGTAGCGGTACTCCGCCGGATCCAATCGCCACTCAACTGTCAGCGATCGCAGCCAAACTGGCATCTATGGAGACCCTGAAAGATGACATCGCTGCACTAAAGCGTCAAGCTGCTGCGAAAGAGAAAAACAGCGGTGGTGGCAGGTTAGATGATTGAGAGTCAAGTTATTTCGGTAATAACCGTCGCCCTTACCACAAAATCGAATTTCCTGCGTTCAGTGGGGGTGATCCTAGAGGTTGGATACTCAAAGCGGAAAAGTATTTCCGTATCTACAATACATCCGATGAAGACAAGGTTGATGTTGCTGCGATACATCTCGAGGGGGATGTCCTTGACCTCTATTCCTGGCTCTCGACAGAGCAAGAAATCACTTATTGGGAGGAACTCACCAACACGTTACAGAAGCATTTTGGCCCGCCTGAATTTAAAAACCTGGATGAGTACTTGTGTAGCATTAAGCAAACCGGATCCATACACAACTATTAGCAGGAATTTGCACGGTGATCTTCTCGCATTTCGAATTGGCCATATCCTTGCTTACTTGGAGTCTTTCTTATCGGGTTAAAGGAGGATCTGAAGGCAGACGTGCGCATACATAAACCTCGTTCAGTTTATAAAGCAGCTAGCCTCGCTCTCGAGTTTGAGTCCAAATTCAGCCATGCTCGATAAGAAAAAGATGCCATTTCCACATCCTTGGCGATCACCAATGCAAAGACAGCCTCTTCCAGCACCGTTAACCAGACTGCCTCTTTCCAAAAACCCACTGAAAATAGCCTCTCTGAGGCAGAAAAACAGAGCCGTTACCTCAAGGGTGAGTGCTTCCATTGTGGGGATAAGTACAGCCCTGGATATCGTTGTAAGACGGGAACCTTCTAGGTCTTACAGATAGCTGATGTGGGGGAAGAACAAACAGCATCAAATGAGCAAAACTACCCCGATGAATTGGCTGAGATCAGCCTTCATGCTCTTTTTGGTCAGTCAATCGCATCAACCATGAAACTTCAAGGAGTTTTAGGAACAACTGAGGTGCTAGTTCTAATTGATAGCGGGTCAACACATAACTTTATCTCGGATAAGTTAGTGCATGACCTAAAACTCCATTCCCAGTTTACCCCTCCATTTGGTGTTCAAATAGGAAATGTGATATTATCCGATGTAATCGTATTTGCAAGAGTCTTACACTGCAGCTTTCTGACTTACAAGTGTCCCAAGACTTCTACCTATTTGCCTTAGGTGGTGCTGATGTGGTACTTGGTATTAAATGGTTAGCAATGCTTAACACAGTGCAGGCTAACCGGAAGCAGATGTCCTTAATGTTTACTATAGATGGAAAGGACCACAAGCTGCAAGGGCTGCCTCCGGAGCCAGCTTTTACATACCTGACTTGAGGACAAGTCGTTTCCTCAGGCCAGAAGTATTCATATGAACCCACTGTTGGGTCAAGATGAATCTGGGTCAGATCCGACCCAGTTGCTATTTAGTGGAGATAAAAGAAGTGGGGATAACAGGGCAAGAAAATAGAACGTGGGATGTGATCCTGGAATTCAGGAAGTGGATGAGTGGGGTCAAGGTTAAGAGAGTTTTAGAGTTTATATATTCTAGTATTGTTTAGTTTTTAGATTGTCTTTGGTTTATAATTAAGTTCTGTAACCAAAATTGTGGAGATTAGCCTTCTCGAATTGGCCAACTATCATGTTCTTTGTTTACTTCAATTAATCAAATTCACGGTTCCTATCAAAGAGACACGGCTATTTGGTTATTCCATAGTCCTACTTTTACAAGATAACAAAAGAAAAGTAAAAGTAAAAAGAACGGACAAGCTTGGTTTTAAAAAGCGCGCCTGAGGCGCGGCTAGGCGCAAGGCGACCCTTGAGGCGAGGATTATGGCTTTTTGTAACACAAGGCGCATGTTGTACAAGAAGCTCAGGAAAAGCGCGAATTTTTGGGGAAAATTCCCTCTGAGGCACGCGCTTCTTGTATAAGGGGTGTTTTTTTGCTTCAAAGTGCTATAAATGTTGCTAAAGAAGTTATAGATACAATAATTTATACATTAAAGCATATATAAACATTATTTATAGCTATATTTTGGGTGGGGCTACTAAAAACCTATAGGGTTATATTAAAAAAAATTATATAAACACTTAGCGTTCGCGTACGAAAAGCCCTCCACTTTTGCGCTTCGCGTTTTGCGCTTCGGTTTTAGACCTTGTCGCCTTGGTGCGCTTCTCGCATTAAAACCAAGCGGACAAGGGTAAATTGGTCATTTTTATGGTCTCACTTACAGAGAAAGAAGCTGCTCTAGAGTTGAAATTTAACTTTTCCTCTAAAAGCAGAATTTCATGACTCCCTTGGTGGGAATTCTTTAAGACATCATTACAACAGTAGTCGCAGGAGGATTTCCAGCCTTCTTGGACTTCTCAGACTGCAACAAAATAAATCAATTTTTCTAATTAAGCATGCAGTTTAATAAATTTAAACATTATCAGCGTAAGAATCAATCCAGATTGCACTCCACTTCGGACTATGATATCATGCTAAAAAGTCAAAATAGAAATGCCATATCGCACTAACCTGTTCATTAACAAAAATTATGGCAGACTGGGGTGCATCAGATTGCAACAAGGACAATAATGCTGAATGTTTTTCACTTCTACGGCATATCTGACAACCATTAATGTATTATCAACAAGGCGATGACATATTTCACACTTTAATACTACCAAAATTTATTAAATCTATGTTCAAAAAAATTAGGAAAGGTTCTAACCATTAAATAGTTTTAACCCGTTACATCACCATTGTAATTAGTTTAATACCTTTGATGCTCCAAAATATTACTTTTTGTACTAAGTAATAAATGTTGAATTTCTTTAATAACTATGAGAACCATTTCTAATTCATCAATTGACCCACCAGAAATCTGTGCTCTAAACGTGCAGGCATTGGCTGAACAGGATTTGCATGAATATGAACAACATCAGCCTGTTGTAACAACCAAAATTCACATGAAATTTTAAAACCAGTTACCAATTGTTATGATAAATACAAAATTAAAATAAAATGATATCCTCCACCAAACCTTGGTCCACTTCTGCTGTATACAGTCATATAAAAACCGTCTGTGTTGAGGAATTGATGCACTAGCAAAAATTGTTTGACGATTGCTGATTGATGAATAGGATATCAATAGCTTTCGAAGAGAGCTAACTTGATTTGAAGAATTAAACATGAAATCAACCTAAAATATATCAAATCAGATGTAAATTGTAACCAAATTACTGAGGTAATTGGGCAGAATGAATTTCACATATATCCCTGAAAATTTGCAGAATGTAATACTTACCCAATAAAGAAAAATAATATCATATATAAATAATCTCAATGGTTAAATCTTATATTACCCCTTTCATTAAATACAATCTATTATATGAACCATTTTAAACATCTCTCTCATTACACTCCAAACCCTCAAATCTTTTCTTTTTTGGGTACATCCCAAACTCTCATATCTTAATGCCTGTTTTAAGTGAAGTACATAATTGTGATATATTAAAATCAAGTATATTGAATAATACGATTTTTTGTTGGGTAAATATGATATTATACCAAGTTTTTGAGGGGAATATATGAAATTATGCCCAAAAATAATGTGAATATATACCTCGTCAATTACTAGCACACACATTGATTCTAGTTTGATCATATGTTTCTCAAGCATTTGGCACAAGCTTCCCAGGGTTGCAACAATTATTGTAGGGGGCTCAGCCTGCAATTGTTACAATAATTTTGTGTATTTCTTTTTTAAAGGATTAATAATACTTTAATCCAAAAGATATTGGATCAAATAAAAACGTTATACCTTTAACCAACTTTTCTGTCTTTTCAAAGTTCCCCCATCTAAAAGAGCCATAATCGTGCATGGTTTATTTTCCAGTACAGGTTGATCAGACTTCGCTGCTAGCATGCGAGCAACTTTTGCAACCTTTAATTATTGAAAAATATAAATCTTGCCACAATGCTTGATGTATGATTAATAATGGTTAACTCTATATTATTTAAATTAATGAATGAAATCACCATCAATTAGTCTTACTTGCATACCCAGCTCCCTAGTTGGTACCACAATCAATGCTTGTACTGCAGATCTTTGAGTGTTTATTACTGAATATATCAATAACAAGTATGCCAAGGTTTTCCCTGAACCCGTCTGAAGCACCACAAAATAAATCAAGAAAACTAATAAATAAATAATCCTCCCCTTTAAATATCTTATGCACTTATAAACATATAGAAACTATAACAGAGGTGCTTGTCCTGTGTAGTTGGCAAATTACATGATCCTTTGCTCCCTTATTACTTGTGGAACATTTGTATTAGGCTTTGTAGTGCCTTTGTAAAAAATTAAGATTTGTTTAGGCTTTGTAGTGGCCACCTTTAGATATATTTAGATATTACTTACCACTAACTAGTTACCTAATCAAATTAGGTTACTTGATTATCAAGATAAAAAAAAGCTTAGATATTATTATTCAAATCAATAAGGGAATCCTGAGTTTGTTATGACGAGTCGAATAAAATTTTGTCTTTTTTAAAGGAATGAGTACTATCATAACCATCATGCCATACTATTATAATCATCATGCTTGGTATTTGGTATCTAAACAATCACCTTTCATGGTGAAGTCCAGAAAGGGAAAACTGCAATAAAAACTAGTGCTTAAACCTCACTTACGTATTGATTCATGATGGCTGAAACAATCACACGAATAAGGAAACCCAAACAAACGTTACTAGAAAAGAAAAGAAGACAGGGATTTGTGTGAGTCACTCAAGCAATGTGATCGAGCAAAGTGAACAATCGAACTAGAGAGACATCTTGCTATTTTGATTTTGGTTATTTAAGTTAACAATTTTGTGAGTTAGACATATTGAGTACGGACAAGGGTTAATCCCAAGCGGTTGTTTGTTGTCCAAGAAGTTTCGTTTAAACCAACATTCACACCTAGGCCAAGAATTCCACATGACTGATGCCCATAATTCTATACTTTTGTTGTAGGGGAATTAACAAACTGGGAATTAATTGCGCACACTTTTGTTGCATAATTGATATGGAGTTCACAAGCCCTCCTAAATCATTTTATTCAAAAAATAGATTTTAATACATACATATATATAGCGGAGAGTTCTTAAGAAAACCACATAGTTATGTGAAAACAAGAGAAAACCAATGAAACCGATCACATAAATTATAATTTTTTTAATCACTAGCCTCTATCAATGTTGTAAAAATCGCTAGGCGCTAGTCGGGCGACGAGGTAGGGACTAGCGATTAATCAGGATTAATTGGGATTAATCGGGATTAATCGGATTGGGACTTTTATATATAATTTTCAGTTTTATATATAAATACACACATTTTCATATGTAAAATTAATAAAAAAGTTAAGTTTTATATATAAATTAACATATTTGGCTGGAATTTTTAAATTTTAGCCGGTATTTTCAATTTTTGGCTGGAATTTTTGAGCTTCCGGCGAAGGTCGCCGGAATCTCGCCAGAACCCTACTGGAATTCGCCGGAATTACAATTTTTTGGCCGATTAAGACCGCCTAGCTCCGCCTAGGGACCGCCTAGCTCCGCCTAGGGTCCGCCTAGCTTCGATTTTGACCTCCATTGACCGCCTAGCGATTAATTGGCCGATTAGCCCAAATTTCCTAGGTGATGTGCCGATTACCGATTAATCGCCGATTAATTCCGATTTTTGCAACACTGGCCTCTATATATAGCATGTGTATATATAGATAGGGGTAGTGATCAAATGAAAATCGTAACATGATTTTATATATACGCCATAGTTGTCAATTGCGAATAGCGGTAAATAGCGACACACTACCTATATGCTATGTCGCGAATAGCGGTAAATAGCTACCGCTATTTTGTGTTTAGCGATGAAGAGTCGAAATTATAAAAAAAATTGTACATTCACTAAAATAAACATGTTTTAACGATAAATTAGTACAAAAGTCCCATAGATCCAACCAATATCAGGTTCCCTTCTAGTTCTAGTGGTCATTTCTATTTAAAAACAACATTCTAAGTATCAAAAATTACTACTACAATTTACAACAACAACAAAGTAGCAGCAAAGTATTAAAAAATGAATAATTATAGTCAAATTTCCACAGATTGTTACCTTAGCAGCAAGAATCAAGTAAATAAACCGTTTTTATTAAGTCAATCAGCAAGAATCAAGTCAATCGAAGTATCAATCAAAGGAGGAGGGTTGGCAGCTGTTGGCAAGGAATTGAAGCAGGAAGAATCGGAGTATCAATCGATGAGAAGGGCTGGCGACGCCCGGCGAGGTCGGTGACTAGGTGAAGGCGGAGGGCGGGCGGGGGCGAGGTCGATCGAAGGAGAAGGTGTCGGAGGAACCTGAACCGAATAGCGGCGAGGTCAGTCGATGTCGAACACTCCGGAACCCTATTTATGTTTTTAGTGTATTTAAAAATTTAAAAATATAATAGAAAATACCACTATACACTGCAATTTACTACATCGCGACCGTAGGGCTAGACGCGACGTAGCGCGCGATTGCGCCTGCTACGGTCGCAATTGACAACCAGGATATACGCCACACGTAGCTTATGTATATGTAGCAACTTTTCATTCAACATAGTGTAACGTAAACGTAACATTCTTCTTTCTCGTACCTATATTCAACATATATGTAATAAATAATTAGATACCCTTTTAACATTTAAAAGAACAAAAAAAATATAAATGATGTCATTGGTTTCTGTGGTTTTTTTTGTTTTCACATAACTATTGGTTTTTTAGGAACCCTCCCCTATATATATATTTAAGCGCTATGAATTTATGTTTTTGCTTTTAATGATGACGTTGTTACTAAAAATTGCAAATACACTAATATACATATATGTAATCTACTAATTGTTAACACATATACTACAAACAACACTGATTTAGAGTTTAGACATATGTAAATCACTTGGTTTTTCTTTGATTCGGTAAATCAATGATCTTAGAAAGCCAGGTGAGATATTGAATAATACTTAGGATTTTTTCATATGCTTATATTTGTAGAGATGAGAGATGGGAGAGTAAAGATAAGAGAGGAAAGAGAAATTATAAAAAAAAACTAATTAATTAACTTAATATTTAACTGGAGAAAGAAAAAATATTTTTATAATCATGCCTTTTTACTAATTTAGACTTATTTCATTATATAAATATTTACATATTTTGTCATTTCTAATAACAACCATTGATAAAGTTAATCAATGGTTGTTACAGGTTCTGTTGGTTCTGAAATTAATCGAGTTCTACAAAGAACCTAACCCTAAGAAAACCATAATCTTATGTGAAAACTAGAGAAAACCAATGAAGTCGGTCACATAATTTACAAATTTTTATCACTACCCTTTATATTTGTGTACGTGTGTATATAAATAAGGGTATGGATCAAATGAAAAACTGTAGCATGGTTTTACATATACGTCACGTATAGGTTAAGTATACATAACCAATTTTAATTCGGCATAGTGTTACGTATACATAAGACTCTTCATTCTCGTATGTATGTTCAACATATATGTAACAAAAACTTAAATAACTTTTTAGCAATTAAAATATTAAAAACTAATTATGAATTATGTTATTGGTTTCCATGGTTTTCTTATATATATATAGATATATATACGTACATACGTATATATACGTATATACGTACATACGTATATATACGTATATACGTATATATACGATATACGTATATATACGTATATAGATATATATCTACGTGTATATATATATACGTATATATATACGTATATATATATATATACGTATATACGGTACGTATATACGTACGTATCTAGATATACGTATATACGTATATACACGTATATACGTATATACACGTATATACGTATATACGTATATACACGTATATACGTATATACGTATATCTATATACGTACGTATATACGTACGTATATACGTATATATATACGTATATACGTATATATATATATATCTATATATATAGATATATATATATATATACATACACGTGTATATATATCTATATATATACGTATATATATAGATATACGTGTATATATACGTATACATATATATACACGTATATACATGTATACACGTGTATATACGTATATGTGTATATACACGTATATACGTCAATACATGTATATACATGTATATACACATGATCTAAGTAGGCTTAAGAGAGAATGTTGGGTGAAGGTTAATCAAGAACTAGTTTCTTGAAAGTAGAGTTATAAAGGTAAAGTAAGAAAGAAGGTAAAGCAAGAAAGAAGGTAAAGCAAGAAAGAAAGAAGGAAAGAAAGAAAGCAAGTCAAGCAAGCAAGCAAGAAAAGGATCAAGAACGAGCAAAAAGCAAGAACGATGGGAAGAAGGCAAGAGAAGCATGATCTAACTAGGATTAAGAGAGAATGTTAGGAGTTAATTCTAATTAGTTCAAATGTGAAATATCAATTAAGTTGAAGTGCTAAATAGAAAGAAAGTTGAAAGTTGATTTTCTGAAGGATTATGGCACCAGAGGAATTTTAGTTTAATTCGGAGTCTCTTATTTAATATTTAATTAGTATGTTAAACTTAATTAGCTGGAAAGATTAATTTTTGTTTTAATTCCTAGAAGATAAGAGTATGTGTCATAATAGGATTTATTTTTGTTTTAGTATAAATATTATAAGGTCATTATAATGGAAGCGAGTCGAGAATTTAATAAACAAGAAAGAGTCAATCTTATGTGATCATATTTAGTGTTTGACTTTGAGCCTGATTTCCAACAATATATTCACCTGGGCATGAAGAATACAATCACGGCCAGAGAATAGGACCGGTAGAGCTTGTCTTTGGATCTCTGTAGGCGTAAAGTATCCAAGTTCTTCAACCCTGAAACATGGTCAAGCAATTCAAACAACATACTTCAAACATTAGTTAATGCATAATGTTAGACTATGTAGATATGTAATTCAGCCCGATACAAATAGGGAGTAGGCAACTAGGCACACGTCATCACATCTATATATACATTGTATGAGTTTATATTTCAATCAATATACAAATTTTAGCCTCTTATTATTTGTGATTACATGGTAGTGGTGCCATAAGGTTAGGGTTTGTGAGGTTTGTGATAATTAGCATGGACTTAAACTAAGGCACCCAAAAGAATGCCCCTTGAGTCTTACTGATACGCCAGTGGGTAGGGTTCACCCAGCTGGATCCAGGGAACCAACTCATTTACTCATGGGCAGTTCAATGAAGTTGCCAGGTCAATGAAATTAGTGTTAAATTTGGGCCGTTACAAACAGTTATTTCCTGCATTTTGTAGTTTATTTAACTGTTTGCATTTTGCAAGTTGATTTGGTAGGCAGATTAGAAATTATCAGCGTTCTGTATTTTTTGAGACTTTACCCGTCTCGAATTGGGTTATCTTTGTATCTGTTCGTATCAATCGAATCCAGCCTATTTCAGTATCTAACAATGGATGACAAGAGCTAATGCAACAACCCCATCTTGTTCATTTCCCTCCTCCATCAAGCTGCTCATTCCTCGGCTCGCTCTTATGTAGTATTACGGCCATATGCTATTGGTTATCCCTTGAGCCGCCACCACCGCCGCACAGACCCGGCTACGGTCCTCTAACTTTGCTTCTCCATTGAGGCGCTCTCTCCTGTAAGACTACGGCCCTCTAGCCACCAACAGGTCCAAGCCGCTGCAACCGCTTAGATCAAACTACGGTCTTCTTATACACCTCAGGTAATGTTTTGTTATCCTTAATTCTTTTCAAATTAAAGTTGGCAATCCCTTATTCCCAAGTCATGCTTTTAAGAGAGATGTAAGTTGTGCATATAAAACTTATGCTATATATGGGGAGATAAAGGCAACTTCATATGATATGTCCCCTCTAAACTTCTATATATCATGTTTTCCCACATTACCACTTTTATAGCTTTTTCCAAAGCTTTTCTTTTTTACATCATAAGTTCACTTCCTGCTTGTCATTTACATGTAGATTTAATTTGTGAACAACGTCTAAACATGCAGACCTAGAATCAGAATAACCGAATGTAGAGTAAGCTATATATGTTCAACCCACAAGTATCACAATCATGCCTAATTAATAAAGGGTTTAAATTTGCAGCAAATTCGCATGTCACAAGTACGAACCTATTATCAAAACAATTTAGATGAATGATATGTGACCTGCGCAAGACATGATGAGGCACGTGACCTTGGCAGATATCTCGAAGCGTCAAACATTTATCAGCAACGAAATGGGGGTTTTCTTGATCTGTTGAAGAAGATGCGACTGAAATTGAAGTTGGGTGAGAGTGTAGGGAGCTGTTGAAAGCTGTAATGGAAGAAGGGGGTGTGAATGCAAGCGTAGGAGAAGAAGGATTCGAGGGTTTGTTGTATGAAAAGGGGAACCTCCATCTCCATGAGAGACCCTGCAACAGCAGCATTTCAGTGGAAGTACAGCCCTCGATTCTAGACGCCGAATTCAACTTTCTAATTACTCTATTATTCAACTTTCTTTTTTTTCTTTTCATTTTCTTTCATTTTACAAGGATTGATTTTTATCTTTATTTTCTTTCCATTTCTTTTTACTTCTTTTCATTTCACTGCTTAACTAAACTCAAGAACACAAGTTTTTAATAATTCTTTCATTTTCTTCCGTTAAAAAAAACTCAAAAATACAACTAGTTATTTTTCCTTTCATTTCCTTTCTTTTCTCTCCTTAAATGAGACTCGGGAACACAGCGTTAGAATCGTGGCCGTTTCATATAATTAGCTTCTTTTTATAGTCAACACGTGTAGTTCCTCTTCTGACCACATGTACTCACTGTTCTTCATCAACAATGGAAGATTGAAAAAGGGAGACCGTGGTGCTTGGAATCTCGACCGAAGCTTCATCGTCCCCTTTAAAGCATCGATTTCCATGTCTTTTCGTCTTCTATGGCACGAAGTTGCTTCCCGACAAAGATAGCTTTTGTTGCTCCTGGAGGAATTCCTTCTTTTCATTGGATTTTGATGTTGATCGTGTCAAAGTCCGCTATAGTCTTGAATAAAACACAAATCATCAGGGTCGCAATGATCTCTTAAAGAACCTAACAAAAGACGATGTTAATCTCCCGATCATGAAATAAAGTGGGTAGAATCTTGGATGTTCATATTATGCTTTGGTTTTCTACAAACATTTTACAAAAGAAAATATATTTTGGGCATTCTTGCTTTGAATGTGTACTCGCAAGAGGTTGGGCCGACTAAAGCCACCGTTAGCTTCCACCAATTAGAGATGGCCAAAAAAACCGGTTCGGGAACCGGTCGGCCAAAAAAACCAGAACCGGTTTGAGGCCCAAACCGGTTTCAAACCGGGCCCGAACCGCCGGTTCTTAATCGGTTCCCCTTTCCAATTTTCAAACCGGTGTCAAACCAGTTTTCAAACCGGTCCTTCAAACCGGTTACCGTTACCCAACGGCTATATAACCGTTTTTACCGATTTTTGACCGTTTTTTTATGTTTTTTTACCATTATACCCCCACTAGGTTACTATATATATGTATTTGATGTTTTGGTTGAATCACAACAACTTATAACACTTTCTACTCTCAAAAATCTCAAAAACACTCTCAAAAATGCTCTCCACAAAGACTTTCGTTTAAAACGCTCTCACAAAAATCTCTGAAATGGCTTCAACAAGTGCTCAATCATCCGTTGGTTGTGAAGCGTCTTCAAGCAACGTGGTGATAGCAATCCTTCCTACGAATAGGAACCCCGAAGTATGGTGCAATTACGATTTATGTCAAATGGCTAGCGGTCCAAACAATGCTCGGTGCAAGTTTTGTCATAAGTTTTTCAAAAAAGATGCAATCACAACGTTGAAAAACCATATTGCAAATAAATATTGTAAAGCGTTAAAAGGTGAACCTTCTCAAGGTCAAGCTTCGATGACAAACGAAGGAAATATTTGGGCTTATAACGTTGATGCGGTTCGGGAGCAAATGGCGCAATTTGTAATTCAAGAAAGCTTGCCATTCAAACATTTCGACAACGAACGTTTGACTCGACTCATTCAACGAATTCTCCAACCACGTTACACCAATGTAAGTCGTGCTACTCTTCGAAGAGATTGTTTAAAAATGTGGAAAAAAGCTAAAAATGAATTAATATCTTATTTTGAAAATTTACAAACCGGTGTTAACTTAACTAGTGATGTTTGGTCGACACCTCACGGTTCACCGGACTCGTACATTTGTGTCACCGCCCATTGGGTTGAACCCGATTCGTGGCAAATGATGAAACGTACGATTGCGTTTGAATTGTTTGATTATCCTCACACCGGCCAAAACATTTTTTATCTTATTGATAAAGTTATTCAAACGTATAAATTAGAAAACAAAATATTTTCTATATCTTTTGATAATGCGTCAAACAACACGCTTGCGATAGATCATTTGAAATTAATATATAAACCAATATGTGAGGGTGTGTTTTTTCATAGTCGATGTGTTGCGCACATCACAAACTTAGCCGTTCAAGACGGTTTAAAAACGATTGAAACAGTTAAAGATTGTTTTAAAAGAATGTTACGTGATATTTTTAGTAACAACCAAAGATATACTAAATATCGCAAGTTTTGTAAAGACGCAAATACTAAATGTTTAGGTCCGAATTGGGACGTACCAACACGATGGAATTTCACATGTAACATGTTTGAAAATGCTATTGAACAAAAAGAAAGTTTAATAGCCTTTCATAATAGTTTGGTAAGTCGGGGAAAGGCAAATTCTTACCATCCATCGGGTTGGGCCATCATCAAAGAAGTAACAAATATGCTTCAAGTTTTTAAAAATGCAACTGCATGTCTTTCTGGAGTTTATTACCCAACGAGTCCATTGGTACTACACCAAATTTATTTAATGACTTCAAAATTAAATGAATTGTCGTGTAGGGGTAGACCTTATTCCGATATGATACCCCTAATGAAAGAAAAACTTAAAAATATTTTGAAGAAATGCCTCCCATTATTACATGTGCCATTGCTTTAAACCCTTGTTTAAATTTGTCGGGGGTTGAAACTTTACTTGATAAAATTACTTTTAATTTGGATTTAGAAGTTAGTAAACCAATGTATAGTAAAACTTTAAAAGCTACTTTCAACAAACAATTACAACAAATGTATGATATTTATTTATTAAAATACGGGGAAACATCACAAATCCATGATGCTTTAAGGCATGCGGCAAATGCCGAATGTTCGAATGATCCAATGTTTGATTTAAATAATACTTTAAGGGATGAATGTAATAAACGTCAACGTGGTAACACTCCGAGTAGTGAACTGGGAGGTATGGTCTTACAAACTTTTTATCGACCATGACTCCACATGAATTTAAAAATTTTGACTTGTTGGCTTGGTGGAAAGGTAAGGAAGATCAATTTCCCATCCTATCCACCATGGCCCAAGATTTACTAACCGTCCAAGCTTCTACGGTAGCTTTGGAATCTGTTTTTTCTGTTAGTGGCAGGATTATATCAATAAGACGAACTCGACTCACTCCACAAGCAGTTGAAATGTCAATTTGCTTGTAAGATTATTTGGATGTCGCGGAAAGAGTACAAGACAAACGATCGCTTGAAGGAGAACTGGAATACGAAGCAGAATTATACAAGGACGAGGTAGAGAGCAGATTGACACCAGGAATGACTGATGATGAAGCGGCATATGATGACTACCTTCGTAACAGTTCCGGTTCTGGTGGCGAGGAATAAACGTACAAATATAATACGAACGAAGAAACGAATATGTTAAATGTTTAGTTTTAAATGTTTAAATTATTTAAATGTTTTAAATGTTATAAATTGTTAAAATGTTTAAATTGTTTATAAATGATATAAATGTTTAAATTGTTTATAAATGTTATTAATTGTTAAAATGCTTAAATTGTTTATAAATGTTAATAAATAGTATATATATATGTTTATAAATGTTATAAATTATTTAAATGTTTAAATCATTTAAATGTTTAAATTGTTTAAATGTTTTAAATGTTATAAATTGTTTAAATAATATGAATTGTTTTATATATGTTATAAGATGTTATAAATTATATAAATTGTTTTAAATTATATAAATTATATAAAATGTTATAAATATTTATGTTTTAATTAAAAGTTTAAAATTTTGTTTGAATATAACAAACAACAAAAAAAACGGTTTGGGCCCGAACCGATTCCAAACCGACCCAAACCGGTTTGATAGGTTTGGGTTTTTAGCGTTTGAAACCGGTTTGAACCCGAACCGGTTTGGGGCCAAACCGGTTTTGACTGAGTTTGACCAAACCGGTTTCGGTTTGGGACCCGAACCGGTTTGGGCCCCCAAACCGGTTTGTACACCTCTACCACCAATATATCATCGGACCACAAGGGTAAAAAAAGACCATTTTCTAATCAACTCTATTTTAGACATTGTTTTAAGAGTTTAACCCTAAAATTATCATGGAAGAGAAGAAAAAATAAGAATTTTGAGATGCTTTTAAAAATGACAGTGGGAAACGGTGGCAATTGAGGGAATGGCAGACGGTGGCTAGTGCGGATGACGGTCTTTGTGAGAACAAAAAAGATTGAAAGAAAATATCTAAATTTTATTTACAGAGGAGAAAACTATTAAATTGATGTTTTACTGTTTTTTGACATTGACTAATCACATTTACCACAGGAAGGTACCTATAGCAAGTCATCATCATTTGCATATATAAGGCCTCGTTCCCGGACGCTTACAGTTGGATTCTCATCGCACATAAAACATATATATTTACATTCGTATTTCATAATCATCGCAACGGAACATTTAAAATAATCTTTCATTCCCATGTAAATATTTTTGCAAGTTAATACAACATTCATTACAAAACGCAGTTTGTTCGCATTACAATGCAAAAACATAATCAAAAGAATGTCATCCCAAAAGAGCCGAATAGCCGCCCGTGCCATCCTCAGCAATCATTACCTGCCAACTGAAAACACATCAAACTCAGCGTTGCTGAGTGAGTTCTAGTTTTATAATAAAACATACTTTACTTTCATTAAAACCATTCTTTACTTTCATGCGATCATACTTTATACGTACACATAGATAATATAATTATTATCTTCTATTACATTCATTAACTTTCATTCATTCTATACGTTCGTACTCCCGAGTCTGTTGCGACAACAGGGTCGCTCACCTCATTAGCAATCCCAACGATTGCACGCTATCCGAGTCTGTTGCAACCATAGGGTTGCTCACCTCATTGCCAATCTCAACGATAGCACGCTATCCGAGTCTCTTGCAACAACAGGGTTGTTCACCTCATGGAAACTTCACGATAGCACGCTATTCGAGTCTGTTGCAACCATAGGGTTGCTCAACTCATAGGCAATCTCAACGATTGCACGCTATCCGAGTCTGTTGCAACAACAGGGTTGCTCACCTCATATATTTGTGTTGGATCAAGAAAGGCTGGTGTAACCAAAACCAAGTCACTTAGAAGATTTTGGTACAACAAATAAAGGACTTCCGAAGCTAAGTGTGGAACTTTTGAAGGAAAAAGGAGCTCTTCCGAAGACAAAGTGTAAAACTTACTTCCGAAGGAAAAATTCCAACTTCCGAAGACAAAGAACCTACTTCCGAAGTTCAAGACTTAGAAAGAAAGATCTGAAGTCAACTTCCGAAGTACTGAAGTCCTCGAGCCTCAAAAGTATAGAAGCCTCTTCCGAAGTATAAAGTGGCTTCGGAGGAACATGTTCTTCCGAAGCCAACTTACCTTCGGAAAACACTGCTATTATCCAGTGGACATAAGTATGGTCTCCCTGACACTCCGCTGCAAATCTCTGAGATACTGCATGGCGTTTTCTTAAAAGCCATGTAGTTGACCATACTTTAATCCACTATTTATCTTTTTATGTTAGTACAGTTGCCATCTTTAGTTGGTGACAAAAGGTAAGTCATGGACATGTCTTGACTACCATATCTTAGATAATACTTTATCTAAGATACCTTAACTTTAGCATTGTAGTATATGCTTTAGTCTTAGGTTTCCAGCTAGTATCAAAGTATATCCGGCTGTAGGATCTAGTATATATAGTTTCTTATTGTAACTCATGTATCATGCTTGTAAGAGTCTTGTAATATCTTGAGTTGAGAAGTAATATATACAAGTGCCTTGGAAAATTTATTTTTGTGTGTTCCTTTACTACTTATTATATTATTATCAACTCTTGTAAAAGACTTTACTTCATATGAGTTGAGTGTTTCTATAAGTGAGTTTGAGATAAATCCAAGTGTCTAAATGACAAACCCGATTTTGCAATTGGTATCAGAGCTTTTTAGGCTCTTGATTGTGAGATCTTACCATCCTAATAACCTGTTTTTCACTCCTCCTTATACCTCACTCAAAATGGCCCTCAACAAATCTAAAGTAGAGATGAGGACGATGACCAAAGAACCCATCATCACCCCTGAAAACTTCAGGTCCTGGAGCAGAAGAATGGAAGGCTTCATCAGGTATCAAGACAGCAAAATATGGCAATCCATTGTCAATGGCCCGTATAAGCCAAAAGTAGCTGGTGGAAACGGTGCCATGATCGAGAAAGCTGTTGAAGATTATTCTGATGAGGACAGGAAGAAGCTTGACATTGACAGCAATGCTATGACTGTTCTCATGACTGCAATTCCAAACTCTATCATGGTGGGGTTTGAGCATTGCAAGTCTGCCAAAGAACTGTTTGATGCGCTTGCTCAAATGTACTCAAACTCAAATGACTCCAAGAAGGACTCACTGAAGCAGCAGTTTGAGAACTTCATCCATGTTGCTGGAGAGACTCTTAGCCAGCAATATTTTAGGTACATGGATCTCATTTCTTCCCTTCAATCTGTGGGAATTGCTCATGAACTCAGAGACCTTACAAGAAAAGTTCATGAGTGCATTACCCAATGAGTGGACATTCTACTATGTCTCTATCAAGAGAACAGAAAATCTAAATATACTCACCATGACCGAACTCTATGGGATCCTTGATGGATACCGTTTGGAAATGGAAAGTAAGAAGAGTCATTAGACAAGCAGACCCTTGAGTCTTCCTGCTAACAACGCCTTAATGGTTGCTGAAGGCTCAGGAATCTCCCAACCTCAACAATACCTGACTTACACCCAGCAGCCATCTTGTTCTTCTGGGCCATACATCCAAGGTCTCAACAAGCTCAACAAAGCTCCTTTCAGGACAGCTGTGCTTTTGTCTCAGGAAGTGGACACTCAAGTGATTATCAATACTGCTTTGATGATCTAGAGTGTTTCAGCCCAGATGATGTGGAATACGTGGACATAGTCCAACAAATGGCTTTTCTAACCTACAAAGCAAATAAGTTTTTTAAGAAAACTAAAAGGCAATTTACCCAGAACCCAATCAACAGCAAATTTGGGTTTGACAAAACCAAGGCCAAATGTTACAGTTGTAACCAACTTGGTCATTTTGCAAGGGAATGCAAGGCTCCCAAGTCCAACCCGGGAACCCCACAGGCCTCCACACATCCCTTTACACCAAAGCCCACCGGAAAGTCAACTAAAACAGCTGCAATGTCTCAAGAAGTCGACTGGAGCTTCATGGTACATGATGTGACTCCTGCTCAAGCACTCATGGTCGGAACAGATGAAAATAAGGTATATGAACATCTCTGTACTCCTGCCTGTATTGCTAAGGTTAAATTGTATCAGGACTACAATATGGAGATTAAATCTGATATTGAGTCTTTAAATGTTTTGAAATCTGACTTTAAAAGGGCTGAATCTGACTACCAAAGAAAAATTGAGGAGTTAGAGAAAACTGTGTCCCTATTAAAACATGAACACACAAACTATAAGACTCAGATAAAGGATTTAATATCCAAATTGACTGAGGCTCAAGCCCAACTTGTCACAGCTAAGGCTCAAGCCAGGAAGTATGCTATTTCCGAGCAAAACTTCCAAGCCATTCTTGTATCATCCTCTCACTCAAAACTTTGTTACTAAAACAAAGGAGGGTTGGGAGCCAATGAAATTGCTCCACCACACTCTTATGAGTCTATAAGACAACCAAGGTGTGGTACTGAAGAGCAAGAGGTTCCATCTGCTAACCCACCTTCTCATAAGTCAAAGAATGATGCAACTATGGAGACCATCACAGGGAAGAACCAGGTAATTATGCCCTCCCCTACTAATGATGATCAAACCCTGACCACCAAAGCCAGAAGAAGCAGAGCTAAGGCAACCAGAAAAACTGCCAAGAAAGTGGCTGAGTCCAAGCTAAATATAGACCCAAAGCAAAAGGGTATATTCATCTCAACTGGATTCTAGGTGGTTGGAAACTCTAATTCAGGAAAGGGGTGTAGTACCAGCACTCCTGTCCTACCAAAGGATCAGAAGTTAAAGAGAAAAGTTGCTGATGAAGATAAAAAGAACAAGAAACAGCAATTCTCAAATCCCCAAAAGATTAACATTGCATGCATAATATGTGGTCTGCAAAACCACATGGCCAAAGATTGTTACTACAATCCTGCTAGCACACATTATGCAAATAATGTTAAAAAGGAAGGAGTCAGGGAAAGTTTCTCATTTGGACCATATCAAATGGTTTAAGTGATGAAAAAGGGAAAGCTTGTTTCCGAAGCAATGCTGCTTTTGGAAGAATATTCTTCTTCCGAAAGGAATAACGCTTCGGAAGCTAAAGCTGTCAAGACTCAGAAGAACAAAAGAGACCCCTTGAAACCATCCCAGAAGAAGACTGCTTCGGAAGAAAAGGCGGTGAAGGCTTCTTCCGAAAAGAAAGAAGCTTCGAAAGAATGCCAAGCTACAAAAGCTTCAACAAGCTTATCCTCCATGATCAACCAAGGGATGGAATGGAAGATCAAGGAAGATGTTGTAGCCCAAACCTCTTCTTCAAAGACATCCATTGAACTCCCATGCATAAATTTTGGTTCAATTATGTCATTATCTTTAAAAGAACCCAAGACCAATAAAGCTTGGTTTTCCAATCAAAACTAACCATCTCATCTTATGTGCAGGGACATCCATATGACAAGAATAACAACATTTGGATTGTAGATAGTGGATGCTCCGGGCACATGACAGGGAATAGATCTCTTCTTCAACAATTTCAACATTATGATGGAGGTCCTGTCCAGTTTGGAGGTGAGGCCGGAGGATATATCTCTGGCAGAGGGAGTATATCCAATGGTAAATTAAAAGTTGACAAAGTTCATTTTGTCAAACAGCTTGAACACAATCTGTTAAGTGTTTCTCAATTTTGTGATCAAAGGCACCAAATGCTTTTCACAGAACATGAGTGCATTATCCTCAAACCAGGGATGAAAATTCCTCCAGAATTAGTGCTTCTTAGATCTCCCAAGAAAGGGGATATGTACAAGCTTGATATGAACCATGCTTCCCCAATGGGTGAAGTATCATGCTTTCTTTCCAAAGCTGATAGTGATGAGTCAACACTATGGCATAAACGTATGTGTCATGTAAATTTTAAGACAATAAATAAATTGGCTAAAAATAACTTGGTATATGGTTTGCCTAAAAAGGAGTTTTTCTGCAAAGAGAATTGTGTTGCATGTCTGAAAGGGAAACAACATAGGACATCTCATAAATCCAAATGTGTTAACTCTATCACTACTCCATTGCACTTATTGCACATGGATCTATTTGGTCCCACAAGTATTATGAGAATTGGAAGGAAATCATATTGCCTTGTGATAGTTGATGATTTTACAAGATTCACATGGGTATTCTTTTAAGAACTAAAGATGAAACTGCTGAAACATTAATCTTTTTATTCTTAAAATAGAAAATCAAATTGATCACAAGGTTAAAATAATTAGAAGTGATCAAGGGACTGAGTTAAGAACTTCGTTCTTGACTCATTCTGTAACTCAAAAGGGATGGCCAGACATATAGTGCTCCCAAAACTCCTCAACAAAATGGTGTTGCTGAGAGGAGGAATATGACACTTATTGAGGCTGCTCGAACTATGTTAGCTAATTCAAAGCTAGCTCTAACATTCTAGGTAGAGGCAGTCAACACTGCATGCTATGTGCAGAACAGAGTTCTTGTAGTTAAGCCCTATGGATAAACCCCTTATGAGCTATGGAACAAGAGGCCACCGTTCATTGGCTTTCTAAGGTCCTTTGGCAGCAGGTGTACCATACTTAACACAAAGGACAATTCAGCAAAATTTGCTGAAAAGTTAGATGATGCTATCTTTGTTGGATATTCTTCTAGCTCCAAGCTTACAGAGTATACAACATTAAGAATCAACAATTTGAGTGTGACATCCGTCACCTTAAGGTCCGTCAAACGACATAAATAAGCATAGAAATAATTTAATTATTCTTTCTTTTCTTCATGAACTCCTGCTTTAAGGAATCATGTCTGCTTATTTTCCTTGTGCATGTACTTCCTCCGAGAACGTGTGTTAAGCATAAACATTTTATAAATTTCATCACCATTACCCCCAAATATATCATTTTTTTTAATTTCAACCATTGTCATTAATAAAACCATTTTAGACTATCAAATGCCATTAAACACGCTTTTAACCTTAATATAACGAACATTTTAAGATCGTAATCAACCGAAACAAATTTTTGGGAAACTCGAGGGTAAGTGCAGGTACTAAACTTGTAATTTTGCAAACTTGGACTAGGTATATAAACCCCATTCCCAGCCATTTATCCTCCTCCTCATCTTCTTCACCTTCAACATTTTCTCCACTTTCTCTCTCGATCTAGCACCTAAAACCGTCACGTTTGTTGCGTTTTCACTGCCAAACCTTGGGTATCATCGTGTATACTCATTCCTAGCAGGTAGACAACCTTGTTCAACCCGTTTTTGACTTGGTTTTACTGTTGTGTTTTCTAGGGTTTCGGGTGCTCGGGTTCATCCGAGCACATGAGGTCGTGTGGGTGCGTGTGAGGTCTTTCTGCTTGTGTTTCATGTTTGTGTATGTTTGTAGAGTGTTTCTGGAAGTCCTTGTGGTGTAAAACTCGCGTTTAGAGCAGCTCGGGGACTGCTCAGCCCGACCACAGTCGCGATTCTGCAGTTCAGGCGACTGGGTCTGTCAAGCGATTGAGCCGTGCGATTGAGTGAGTCGTGCGACTGAATCTGCGTCTAAGTCTATCGTGCGACTGAATCTTGCGTCTAAGTCTATCGTGCGACTGAGTGTGCGACTAGGCATGTCGTGCGACTGAGTCGTGCGACTGTGAGTTGTATGCGATTGAGTCATGCGTGCGAATGAGTGTATGTGATTGAGTCATGCGTATGAATGATTGTGTGCGATTGAGTCAGGTGACCGACTGAATGTATGCGATTGTGCGTGTTTCCCACGACTGGGGTCCAATCGCATGAATGAAGGTTCAATCGCACGAAAGTAGCTAATTCGCACGATTGAGGGTTGATTCGTGCGCATGGAGGTTGGGTCGTGCAAATGTGTGTTGTGTGGTACGACTGAATGCCAGCCATGAGAATGAAGACTCAATCGTACGAATGAAGCTGATTCGTACGATTGAAGGTTGATTCGTAAGGATGGAGCGTTGAGTCGAGCGTCTGGTCCTGTTGTGTGACTGATGATGTTGAGTGTGAATTTCCCCTTGAACGTCTGATGATGATAAGGTAACATCAGTAAAAGTGTCATTGCTTGACCACAAAGATTAAAGTCAACGCTATCAACATGCACATACTATTTCAATTGAAAACAACCTAACATTTTACAGTTATCGACCATCCAATTGGAACTCCAAATACTTAACAAGTGCTATCTTTCTTAACCACGAGATCATTTCACGGATGTCATAAGCAATGACAACTACTCGTAGTACTTGGATCTACATAAGATCTGATACGTGTGTCCGCTTGTGTGTGTGTGCTACCCACGACCGAAACGATACAACCCGAACCGACCAACCATTACTGTACGCTTTGTACAGGTCATTAATGCTTAACAATAACTGTCAATAGGTGTTGACTGTTCTCTGCATACAACTGTTGTAAATCTCAATCTTTCATAATTACCACTTAACATGTGAGTTTTGTGGCCCCTTTTTGTGCTTATACTCCTTTACAAACATTTACAAACATGGGGGAAAAGTATGCTCGCCCGTTTTCTATGCTGTACAACATACATACAATTTACATACTTGGAATCAACGTGCTACTGTTTTGTGGGTACTTCTGATACATGCTTGAGTCTGCTTTGTGGTTCTTCTTTACAACCATTTAATTCCAGTGTGGAACCGACGGTTAGGTATTGGTAGTACTACTGGGTTGACACCCCCACCCTCGTGTTGGTATACTAGTTAGTACCAACAATAGCCAGGTACGGGCCTTGGGTGAATATATTCCGACAAGATTCTTTGTGTACGTCATTAGGTTTGGTTGTAAAGCTCTTTTCATGTGATCTTGCTTACTTATAACTGTATGCACGGTATTCTGCAACAACTTTATACAGCATCAATTACTTATTTACTTTAAACCTGCGAACTCACAAACAATTTTGTTGACCATTTTTAGCATATCTTTTCAGGTGATCATGCTAGCTGAGGTTCTAGGTGTGCTGCCTTAGTGGAGACCCTAGGATGAATTTCGGGCTAAACTTGTCATTTTGAAAGCAATTGGTGTATCTATTTCAAACAACATTATACTTTGTAACTTGTTCCCGGGTTGTGGGAATTGCATACAATGTTATTATCTATGTTCATCTTATATCATGTTTATGCTTATGGCTATGTTGTCGTGAATACTGACTAAACACGACACAAGTCCCCTTGTTGTCGGGTGTTGTCATGACACGCTTGTTATCATTATTATTATTGCATCTCTATTGCTTACCATGTGTTATTACGATTCCCGTCTCGTACGCCCCCGTGTTTCCGCTCTTAGCGGGGGTGTGACAGACTGGTATCAGAGCTATTGGTTATAGAGAATTAGGCAATACGCTTGACCTAGACTATAACCTAGGAACCTTCATGTAGATTGCATGCCAGGGTTGTGTGCATTTTTATCTCATACGTGTTCCTCATTACTTGTTCGTTTATCTATCTATTTCGTGATCTTTTCACCCTATTGAGAGCCTTGTGCTCACTCTTTTATGGGATGCTCCTATTAGATCTTCCGTTCCCTCTGCGCGCCAAGTTATCATAACCAAATTCAGGTATTGAGACCCGAAGAGATCTTCACAGATCATATACTGCGCTTAACCTTGGATACTGAGACCGACCCGAGGAGGCTATGTCTGAGTCCTTTAAGGATGCGAGATAGGCAACCTCCACCAGACTATACGTGATTACATGCTTAGGCTCTCAGTTGAATTGATGGATTATTATGGATATGATGAGAAGGAAAGTCGGATGTCATGTAATCAGATCGGGCATCATTCTCGGTACATCAGGGTGTGGTGGGAACGCTGCGGGGAACCCTATATATAAACATCACCGGTATACCGAGAATATGCTTGAAATGGGCTGCATGGTGATCTTGACCGACCGGAACATGAACATTGGAACTTGATAAGTGGAATACTTGTGTATTTTATGGTGACTAAAGCTTATATGTTACCTCTTTTATGAATAGAACATGCCGCCTCGAAGATCTACTCGCAGTAAATAGCGGAATTGAAGCCCCAAGGGGCAGAGGCAGAGGCAGAGGCAGGGGAAGACCTAAGAACAAGTGATGCTCCTGCCAGTAACAATCAAGGAACAGGGAACGCGGATGTGGCAGCCCTGATCGCTCACAGCTGGCCGCACTAATTCCGACTATCGTGGCCCAAGTGAGCGATGCTCTTTAGAATTCTCACCCCCACGGGGAAGGTGGCAATGATAATGAGGATAACGGTACCCGACTGGGAACGAAAGCAATCAGAGACCGGAAATGGTGGTACAGCCGTTAACGAAACTGTATTGTTAATGAGACCGGGGTTGTGAATACTAGACGGGGATGTTCGTACAAGGAATTTGTGGCTTGTAACCACGAGATTTGATGGCAAAGTGGAGCATAGCTCTGACCAGATGGCTTGAAAAGATGGAGGCCGTGATCACATCAGCAATGCCTCACAGTCAAAGGATTAAATACGCCACTTGCTCACTACAGGGCAAGCACTAACGTGGTGGAACACGCAGATTCAGGCTAGGGGAAGAGAATCCGCAATGCAAATGTCGTGGGATGAGTTCAAGGCCCTAATCACCGAGGGGTACTGTCCTCTCAATGGATGCAAAAACTTGAGCATGAGTTCTGGAATCATGCCATGGTGGGGGCTGGGCACGCAGCTTACACCGATCGTTTTCATGAGCTAGCAAGGTTGGTTCCGCATCTAGTCACCCCGGAATCAAAAAGGATAGAGAGGTACATTTGGGGACTTGCGCCTCAAATCGGGCAATGGTAACCGCTACTGCTCCTCCTACTATTCAGAGCGCGATTCTGAAGGCTGGCGCTCTAACCGATGAAATGGTGAGAACAGGGGTATTGGGCAGGGAGCAGAGAAAAGGAAAGAAGTTGGGGAAACGAGCCGGTCGAGTGCCGGGAGATTCGAGAAAAGGGCCAAGACAACCAGAAATTTTGTGGCTGTGACCCAAGGCAGGCGAGAATATATGGGTCCGCACCCCCGATGCGATAGGTGCAACTTTCATCATCCCCCAGCTTTGCCATGCCGGGTGTGCGCTAACTGTAGACGGCCGGGACATTTAGCAAGAGACTGCAGAACAGCGCCGAATATGGTCGCAACAGTCAACGCGGTAAACCCGCCGGGAATGCCAGGGGCTGTTATGAGTGTGGAAGCCCTGATCACTACCGAAACATGTGCCCCAGACTGAATCGGGCATCGGGCCAACAAGGGAACAACCAGCATCAGATTATGGCTATAGCTGGAAATCAAGGCCCGACAAACCAGGGGAACGCGGCTCGGGGACGCGCTTTTGCCATTGGAGCCAATGAAGCCCGTCAGGACCCAAATGTCGTCACGGGTACGCACTTACTCAATAATCACTTTGCATCTGTATTATTTGACACTAGAGCAGACAATAGCTTTATATCTTCTGAATTTATGCAATTGCTCGATTTGAGTCCTAGTAGGCTAGAAACTAGCTACTCTGTAGAAATGGCCAATGGTAGGGTTGTTCAGGCCAAGGGATTATTAGAAAGTGCTCGATAATATTAGAGAACCACACCTTCGATATAGACTTGATACCCTTTGAGCTAGGAAGTTTCGATGTGATTGTGGGAATGGATTGGTTGTCGAAACACGGGGCGAGATTGTCTGTCGAGACAAGGTAGTGCGAATCCCTATGTCAAACGGGGGAGTACTCAGAATTCAAGGGGAAAGAACATGGAGAAACTTAAAGCTTATTTCCTGCATGAAAGCACGCCAGAGTTTACGAAAACAGTGCTACTCTTTTCTGGCTCACGTGGTGGAAAAGAAACAAGAGGAGCAGAAATTGGCAGATATCCCTGTAGTGCGGGATTACCCAGATGTATTTCCTGATGACTTGCCTGGTTTGCCTCCTCCACGACAGGTGGAATTTCGCATTGAGTTGGTTCCTGGAGCTACACCGGTAGCAAAGACACCGTATCGGTTGGCACCGTCTGAAATGCAAGAGTTATCTAGCCATTACAGGAACTACATTCGGCCGAGTCACTCGCCTTGGGGAGCACCAGTGTTATTTGTCAAGAAGAAGGATGGGTCGATCCGTATGTGCATCGACTACCATGTGTTGAACAAATTAACTGTGAAGAATCGGTATCCTCTCCCCAGGATCGATGACCTGTTTGATCAGTTACAAGGAGCTTCATATTTTTCCAAGATCGACCTTCGATCTGGATATCACCAACTAAGAGTTTTCGAGGAGGACATATCGAAGACAGCATTTAGAACTCGTTATGGGCACTATGAGTTCTTGGTCATGCTGTTCGGATTGACTAACACACCAGCTGTGTTCATGGACTTGATGAATCGGGTGTGCAAACCCTACTTGGATAAGTTTGTGATCGTATTCATTGACGAAATACTTATCTACTCTCGATCGAAGGAGGACCATGAAGAACACCTTCGGGCAATACTGGAACTGTTAAGAGAAGAGAAACTTTTCGCCAAGTTCTCGAAGTGTGAATTCTGGCTGCGAGAGGTGAAGTTTTTGGGTCATGTGGTTAACAAAGACGGGATTCATGTAGATCCCGGCAAGATCAAGCGGTAAAGAAATGGGATACACCCCAGACACCTTCAGAGATACGACAGTTCTTAGGATTAGCCGGATACTATCGTCGTTTCATTGCGAACTTTTCAAAGATCGCTCAACATTGACGTTGCTGACTCAGAAAGACAAGAAGTTTGATTGGGGAGATGCGCAAGAACGGGCATTCCAAACGCTGAAAGATAAGCTGTGCAATGCACCGATATTGTCCCTCCCAGACGGAACTGATGATTTTGTGGTGTACTGTGATGCTTCGCATCAAGGGTTGGGATGTGTACTAATGCAGAAAGATAAGGTGATCGCCTACGCTTCGCGACAACTTAAGGTGCACGAGAAGAACTACACGACTCATGATCTTGAGTTGGGCGCTGTAGTATTCGCACTTAAAATATGGAGGCATTACCTGTATGGAACCAAATGCATCGTATACACAGATCATAAAAGCCTTCAACATATTCTGGATCAGAAGGAACTCAATATGCGACAACGACGTTGGGTAGAGCTTCTTAGTGACTACGATTGTGAAATCCGGTATCATCCGGGGAAAGCTAATGTGGTGGCTGATGCTCTAAGCCACAAGGAACGCGTGAAACCACTACGTGCTCGAGCTTTGGGATTGACCATTCAAACAAATTTGAAAGCTCAGATCCAAATTGCACAAAGTGAGGCGTTGAAAGAAGAAAACCTTGCGGGAGAAGAATTCCGAGGGTTGGATAAACAACTGATGTGCAAGGACGATGGTGTACAGTACTTCGTGGACCGTATATGGGTACCCAAGTGGGGAGGTGTACGTACCTTGGTCATGGATGAAGCACACAAGACACGATATTCTATTCATCCTAGCGCTGACAAGATGTACCACGATCTCAAAGACCTGTACTGGTGGCCAGGCCTAAAGAAAGACATTGCCACATACGTCAGCAGATGCTTGACATGCTCGAAAGTTAAAGCTGAACATCAGAAACCATCGGGACTGTTACAGCAACCTGAGATTCCCGAATGGAAATGGGAGAACATAGCCATGGACTTCATTACCAAACTTCCTCGAGCGAGCAACGGGCATGACTCGATATGGGTCGTAGTGGATCGAATGACGAAATCAACACACTTCTTGCCAATCTGAGAAGACTACAAAATGGACAAGTTGGCGAGATTGTACATAAAAGAGGTCGTGACAAGACACGGAGTGCCGGTGTCAATCATATCCGACCGTGACGGCCGATTCACTTCACGATTTTGGCAAACACTACAGAAAGCGATGGGCACTCGATTAGACATGAGTACCGCCTATCACCCTCAAACAGATGGCCAAAGTGAACGAACCATAAAAACGCTAGAAGACATGCTGAGAGCGTGTGTAATCGATTTTGGTGGTAGTTGGGATACTCATTTGCCATTGATTGAGTTCTCTTACAATAACAGCTACCACACCAGCATTGGGTGTGCTCCGTTCGAAGCGTTGTACGGAAGGAAGTGTAGATCACCGTTTGTTGGCCGAGATTGGTGAAAGTCAGTTAACAGGCCCAGAGATCATTCAAGAAACAACCGACAAGATCTTCCAAATCAAAGATAGGCTGAAAGCCGCTAGAGATCGCCAAAAGAGCTACGCCGACAATCGTCGAAAGCCTCTAGAATTCAACGTTGGGGACCGAGTGCTAATCAAAGTCTCTCTTGGAAAGGAGTTGTTCGGTTTGGAAAGAAAGGGAAGTTAGCCCCAAGATACGTTGGACCATTCGAGATTACAGAAAGAATTGGTCCAGTGGCTTACCGATTAAGGTTACCATAAGAACTCAACGGTGTACATGATACTTTCCATGTGTCGAACCTCAAGAAGTGTTTGGCTGACGAATCACTTCACATACCCATTGACGATATCAAAATCGACGAAAAGCTTCATTTTATTGAGGAACCCATTGAGGTCATGGATCATAAGGTCAAACAGTTGAAGCGCAGCAGAATACCAATTGTTCGCGTAAGGTGGAATTCGAAACGAGGGCCAGAGTTTACATGGGAACGGGAAGATCAAATGAAACTCAAATACCCACACCTATTCGTGGATGACACTCTTGGACCTAACTCCAGCTGAATTTCGGGACGAAATTCTCTCAACTAGGGGATACTGTGACATCCGTCACCTTAAGGTCCGTCGAACGACATAAATAAGCATAGAAATAATTTAATTATTCTTTCTTTTCTTCATGAACTCCTGCTTTAAGGAATCATGTCTGCTTATTTTCCCTTGTGCCTGTACTTCCTCCGAGAACGTTTGTTAAGCATAAAATTTTTATAAATTTCATCACCATTACCCCCAAATATATCATTTTTTTAATTTCAACCATTGTCATTAATAAAACCATTTTAACTATCAAATGCCATTAAACACGCTTTTAACCTAATATAACGAACATTTTAAGATCGTAATCAACCGAAACAAATTTTTGGGAAACTCGAGGGTTAAGTGCAGGGACTAAACTTGTAATTTTGCAAACTTGGACTGGGTATATAAACCCCATTCCCAGCCATTTATCCTCATCCTCATCTTCTTCACCTTCAACATTTTCTCCACTTTCTCTCTCGATCTAGCACCTAAAACCGTCACGTTTGTTGCGTTTTCACTGCCAAACCTTGGGTATCATCGTGTATACTCGTTCCTAGCAGGTAGAAAACCTTGTTCAACCTGTTTTTGGCTTGGTTTTACTGCTGTGTTTTCTAGGGTTTCGGGTGCTCGGGTTCATCCAAGCACATGAGGTCGTGTGGGTGCGTGTGAGGTCTTTCTGCTTGTGTTTCATGTTTGTGTATGTTTGTAGAGTGTTTCTGGAAGTCCTTGTGGTGTAAAACTCACGTTTAGAGCAGCTCGGGGACTGCTCAGCCCGACCACAGTCGCGATTCTGCAGTTCAGGCGACTGGGTCTGTCAGGCGATTGAGCTGTGCGATTGAGTGAGTCGTGCGACTGAATCTTGCGTCTAAGTCTATCGTGCGACTGAGTTGTGCGACTAGGCATGTCGTGCGACTGAGTCGTGCGACTGTGAGTTTGTATGCGATTGAGTCATGCGTGCGAATGAGTGTATGTGATTGAGTCATGCGTATGAATGATTGTGTGCGATTGAGTCAGGTGACCGACTGAATGTATGCGATTGTGCGTGTTTCGCATGACTGGAGTCCAATCGCACGAATGAAGGTTCAATCGCACGAAAGTAGCTAATTCGCACGATTGAGGGTTGATTCGTGCGCATGGAGGTTGGGTCGTGCGAATGTGTGTTGTGTGGTACGACTGAATGCCAGCCATGCGAATGAAGACTCAATCGTACGAATGAAGCTGATTCGTACGATTGAAGGTTGATTCGTAAGGATGGAGCATTGAGTCGAGCGTCTGGTCCTGTTGTGTGACTGATGATGTTGAGTGTGAATTTCCCCTTGAACGTCTGATGATGATAAGGTAACATCAGTAAAAGTGTCATTGCTTGACCACAAAGATTAAAGTCAACGCTATCAACATGCACATACTATTTCAATTGAAAACAACCTAACGTTTTACAGTTATCGACCATCCAATTGGAACTCCAAATACTTAACAAGTGCTATCTTTCTTAACCACGAGATCATTTCACGGATGTCATAAGCAATGACAACTACTCGTAGTACTTGGATCTACATAAGATCTAATACGTGTGTCCGCTTGTGTGTGTGTGCTACCCACGACCGAAATGATACAACCCAAACTGACCAACCATTACTATACGCTTTGTACAGGTCATTAATGCTTAACAATAACTATCAATAGGTGTTGACTGTTCTCTGCATACAACTATTGGAAATCTCGATCTTTCATACTTACCACTTAACATGTGAGTTTTGTGGCCCCTTTTTGTGCTTATACTCCTTTACAAACATTTACAAACATGGGGGAAAAGTATGCTCGCCCGTTTTCTATGCTGTACAACATACATACAATTTACATACTTGGAATCAACGTGCTACTGTTTTGTGGATACTTATCTGATACATGCTTGAGTCTGATTTGTGGTTCTTTCTTACAACCATTTAATTCCAGTGTGGAACCGACGGTTAGGTATTGGTAGTACTGCTGGGTTGACACCCCCACCCTCGTGTTGGTATACTAGTTAGTACCAACAATAGCCAGGTACGGGCCTTGGGTGAATATATTCCGACAAGATTCTTTGTGTACGCCATTAGGTTTGGTTGTAAAGCTCTTTTCATGTGATCTTGCTTACTTATAACTGTATGCACGGTATTCTGCAACAACTTTATACAACATCAATTACTTATTTACTTTAAACCTGCAAACTCACCAACAATTTTGTTGACCATTTTGAGCATATCTTTTCAGGTGATCATGCTAGCTGAGGTTCTAGGTGTGCTGCCTTAGTGGAGACCCTAGGATGCATTTTCGGGCTAAACTTGTCATTTTGAAAACAATTGGTGTATCTATTTCAAACAACATTATACTTTGTAACTTGTTCCCGGGTTGTGGGAATTGCATACAATGTTATTATCTATGTTCATCTTATATCATGTTTATGCTTATGGCTATGTTGTCGTGAATACTGACTAAACACGACACAAGTCCCCTTGTTGTCGGGTGTTGTCATGACACGCTTGTTATCATTATTATTATTGCATCTCTATCGCTTACCATGTGTTATGACTATTCCCGTCTCGTTACGCCCCCGTGTTTTCGCTCTTAGCGGGGGTGTGACATTGAGGAGTCATCCAATATAGTTTTTAATGAGCACACTCCTTGTGTTAGGGGGAATGGACCTAATCACATCTTTGATTTAGAATTGTTTCCAAACTATTCTAAACCCTCTTGTGAGAATGTTTTAGTTGGGATAGGTGCTCAAAATGATGTTGATGCTGCTGCTAATGATCAACTGTTTGAGCTTCCCAGACCTAGACCAAATTCTCCAAGTGCTGCAATACACCAAGCTTCCACTATTCACAGATCCGATAGTCTATCTATATCAAGGAATAGTGAAGCTTCAACAAATGAATCACCTACTGAGCCTCAAAACTCATCAGGTGATCCACCACAACACCGGGCAGAAGGAAGTAGTATTTTGAAGGAACAGGCAACTGTTAATACTACTTCACAGCCAACTATTGATGATGTTTTTCATTCATTCAATCAGTCCTCATTGAATGACTTTGAAACAACAGCTGGACAGAGTGTTCCAGTTCCTGAGCAGAATATGTCTAACTTGGATCTATCTCTTCAACTGGAAGTGATTCCTCGTCTTAGGATTCACAACACTCATCCAACTGAGAACATCATAGGGAATGTCTATGAGGGTGTGAGAACAAGAGGATAGACTCATCAAGGGAATGTCTGCTTGTACTCATGCTTTTTATCCTAGATGGAACCCAAGAAGGTAGAAGATGCCTTAAAAGATAGTAGCTGGCTTGAATCGATGTAAGAGGAGTTGCTTCAATTCAAGAGACAGAAGGTATGGAACCTATGTCCGCTACCATCTGGTCAAGTACCTATAGGCACCAAATGGGTTTTCAGAAACAAGAAAGATGATAAAGGCTTGATCATCAAGAATAAGGCATGACTTGTAGTTCAAGGATACACTCAAGAGGAAGGAATCGATTATACTGATGTCTTTGCACCAGTTGCAAGACTTGAGGCGGTTAGGATCTTCCTTGCTTATGCTGCATCCAAAGACTTCACAGTATACCAACTTGATGTCAAGTGTGCATTTCTATATGGGGATATAGATAGGGAAGTCTATGTATGCCAACCTCCAGGATTTGAAGATCCACAGCACCCCAACTATGTGTGCAAATTGGATAAAGCTCTATATGGGCTGCACCAAGCACCTAGGCTATGGTATGAGAATTTGCCTCAGTTTCTTCTGAAGAATGGCTACACTAGAGGTACTATTGATAAGACTCTTTTCATCAGAAAATCCAGAAAGGACATTTTGCTCGTACAAGTATATGTTGATGACATCATATTTGGTTCCTCAAATGACCAAATGTGCAAGGACTTTGAGGGCATTATGAAGAAAAAGTTTGAGATGAGCTCCATGGGAAAAATGGACTTTTTCCTTGGAATTCAGGTAAAGCAACTGAAGGAAGGGTTCTTCATTAATCAATCTAAATATGTCTCTGACATCTTAGAAAGATTTGAGATGAAGGATTGCAAGCCTGCCAAGACACCCATACCCAGAAACCATAATCGTTGTCCTGATCTTGAGGGGGAGGATACTGATCAACATCAGTATAGGACAATTATTAGTTCTCTGATGTATCTAACAGCCAGTAGACCTGATATCATGTTAGCTACTTGCATTTGTGCAAGATATCAGGCTGCTCCAAAGGTGTCTCATCTAGCTGCTATTAAGAGAATCCTCAGATACCTCAAAGGAGCACCTAAACTAGGTCTCTGGTATCCCAAAAACAAGGATTTCAATCTTTATGGATACTCTGAGAGTGACTATGGAGGCTGCAATGTTGACAAGAAATCAACATCAGGAGGATGTCAATTTCTTGATGGAAGGATCATCTTATGGCAATGCAAGAAGCAATCCTGTGTCTCTACATCAACTGCTGAAGCTGAATACATTGCTGCTGCTAGCTGCTGTGCTCAACTGCTATGGATTCAAAATCAGATGTTAGACTATGGATTTAACTTTATGAGTACTCCTATCCATATTGACAACAACAGTGCTATCTCCATTACTGAAAATCCGGTGAAGCACTCCAAAACAAACCATATTAACATCAGGTATCATTTCATTAGAGGCATTCATGAGAAAAATCTAATCAAGTTAATCAAAGTTGATTCAAATGAACAATATGCTGATCTATTTACCAAAGCTTTTGATGAACAAAGGTTCAAGTATCTCATTACAGCTATTGGGATGATAAACATTGATTAATTTGATCTCTTTTGAAAACCTTTTTAATATGTAAGTCTTGTGTCAATACAATTTAAGCCCTGTTACAAGAAATTCTCTCTGAAAATTTCTAAGTGTAAATTCCTTCCGAAGAGAAATTAACCTTCGGAAGACATTCTCATACCTTCCGAAGCAAAATTTCTCAAAGGATAACTTTCTTCTCGGAAGAATTTTTGGCCTCGGAAGAAGTGATTGATTGTATATCAGATCTACTTCTAAAACTTACAAATTCTCTATTCGGAAGCAACTCTAATCTTCGGAAGCAAAGTTTTGGCTTCGGAAGAAAGATTTGCCTTCGGAAGACAAGTTACCTTCAGAAATGTTTTACACTCGGAAGAGAGAGTTCACTGTGTAACGTCAATTTCTTGGGCCCCACACTGTAAAAAGCAAAGATTTTGTTAATGATGTCGGATTATTTAACTGATTTTAACCTTACCGCCACCGTCATTTCTTCCACTAAACCATCACATCACCTTATCCTTACCCCCATTACCGCCTTTCCACAATCTTTTAAATAATCTCGACTACTTAATTTTATTTTCTTACTTGCAAATTTTACTTCCTTAGAAATTTCTCCTCTCCAACTTTACCCCAGCTCAAATCATCCCCATTCACCTTTCCAAATGGCATTCAATCCTCAGCACAACCAAGTCGCACTTCTTGATTCTTCAAGAGATGTTGACTTCTCAGACATCATCTCCTTTCTAACCCAATCTTCTTACTACACCGCTCTGACTATAAACCTCACAATTTACTCAAACCATATGTCTGAATTTTAGGCAAATGGTCAGATTGAAACCCTAAATGGGGTTCGTGTCATTTGATCGAGCATCTGTGGCTAGGAGTTGGTCATTTCTGAACAGATCATCAGGGAGCATCTAGAGCTTCATGATGTGGGCGCTCCAACGGAATTCCCCAAAGCAGATTTGGACAATTCTTATCTCCAAATGGAATATGGTGGATACGTTAGCAGGTCAAGTGTCTACAAATTTAACTTCTCTTACAAATGGAAGTTCCTGCTACATGTGGTTCTTCACTGCTTGTCGAATAAATATGGGGGATGGGATCAAATCCCATATGAACTTGGGTGCCTAGTTCATGGGTTGGTGAAAAGCCTCCGTTTCAACTATTCAAGATTTATGCTGATTAACCTCATGGGAAATCTTCAAAAGGATACATTCTTCATGTATCCCAGGTTTCTCCAGCACATAATCAACTGAGAGCTGGACCAGAGCAAGCTTGTCTGTATAGCTGTTTTGACTGCTCCTCAAATAAGGCCAACCATCTTCAAGACTTTGAAGAGAATGTCCACCAACTTCACCGGAAGTATACTGCACTTCTTCCAGGTATGATTGAGCCAATGGCTCCTGGTGACATCCCTGTTAACCCTATAGGTGATGAACCCACACCAGCAACTACCCTCACTTTGCCAAATCTACCTTCTCCAACCATTACCTTTACTTATCAGAGACGTCCCAAATGAACCCTTGTTCAATCTTCTCTGATTGAACAAGCTCCTCTTGTTCAACCCAAAAAGGCTAGAGTGGAACAAAGGGCTCCCACTCAGCCTGAGGTCCAATCATCCTTCACAATTGACCTTAATATGGGTCTTGAGTCTCCTCAGTCTCAGACCCATGAGCCCGAAACCCAAGCTAAAAGCCCTCAGGGTGAGTCTCTATACTCCCCTGAGTAGCCAAAAAGGGACAGCCCTATCACAGGCTCAATGCCTTTAAACATTGATCAAAGTCCCGTGTCATTAGGTTTCACTTCCATATCCTTTACTGACCTTTTAATTGGAGCTGATGAAGAGATTATGTTTCTTAAGGGCAATGAAGTTGATCCACAACACCCTCTCAAGGATTAACAGAGCCCAGAGAGACCTCTTATCTCTAACCCCCATCAGCAAACCTTTACTGAGGTGAGTCCCACTGATGTGGAGGGGACTCATGTAGATTTAGCTGCCACTACTAAAGGAGTCTCAATGGATCCTCAGGACAGTGGTAACATCACTGAGAATGAATCTACGACAACCATGCTCTTTGATGACTCTGAAAGAGACATCTTTGAGCAAGGAAAACCAGGGTGCCCAGAAACCATATCTAGTGGTGAGGATGAACATACAAGGTATGTTACCTCATCTCCCCGTGATTCTTCAAAAGAAGATGAGGGAAGAATGCAACTTACCATTCAAGACCTACTTTCTTAAGTCTCAAATCTTGAATCCAAGGTTAGGACTTTAGGGGATAGGTCTGCCACTCAGCCACTTGAGATTGAAACTCTCATGGCCAAACTAGCTGAGAAACAGATTGAGAGGTCTGTTAGGCATGTACCAACTCAGGTCTCCTTGACCTCTTCCTCTAGCTCATCAAGCTCTCAGGATGATGCTACCAAAAGGGGGAGAGTGTTCAGAGACAAAGTCAAAGACAAGTGGAAACCCAAAGTCAAGCTCTCACTTCCTTGAGATCAAAATATACTGTGCAACAAGCTTCAATTTTCCCTGAGCCTTCTCTAGTTTTCATTCAAGTGGATCAAAGGATGCTCCAAGATCTCAATAGGTTCTTTAACAAGTTCCTATTGGAATCTCTTATAGAACAGCCAACTCCTGATATGTCTGTGATCTACTTCGGAGCTCAAGAGCTTCGGAGGTTAAATGCACCTTCTACCACTATTGAGGAAGTTGGTCAACCTAAGGTCCAAGTGGAACCTAAGATTAACTTCGAAGGGGAAACAAGGAATGATGGCCCAGCAACTGAAACAGTTGGGACAGATAGTGCATTTTCACAGACTTCCGAAGCATAATTCGAAGCCTCGGAAGAACAATTTCAAACTTCCAAAGCTGAGATTGCTGCTGCGGAAGGACTATTCTCATTATCCGGTGATCTAATAGTCACAGATGCAATCCTAGAACTTGCATCTGAGGTTAATAGGGAGGATTTTCTCACCTAACCTTTAGCTCTAACATCAGCATTAACTCTAGCTCCCATCTCTACTACTCAACCTGAATCTTCCATCCAAGAACCCCCAAAGTCTAGTACTTCCGAAGACATCAAAGGAAAGAGGAAGATGACTTCGGAAGAGCTTTAGAAGGAAGAAAGGTTGGAGAAACTCAAAAGAAAAGGTAGGCTGACAACTGGAAAACTGCTAGCTGCAAGTACCAAAGCAGTTGCAGCCAACCAGGAGGCGGTCAACAACCAAAAAAGGGTAGAGATTATTGATAGACTTGTTAGTCTAGAAGCTACAACTGAAGATGTACTCCTGCTACCATTAGAGGAGTTAATAGAGCTGGAAAAGGAAACCTTGCTTCTAAAACAGCAAAAAGAAGAAGCTGCAAGGTTGGCCTTAGAAGAAGAAAGGGAGAGGAAAGAAAAAGAAGCTGATCTACAGCTCAGGAGGGAAAGAATAACTTTCCTAACCTCGAGAGGTTTCTCTCAAGAAGAATTATCTCCACATAACAATGATACGATCTTATGGCTCTTCAACAAAGAGCAAGATCAAATGGAGAAAGAGAGCTGAAAGGGAAAAGCTACTGCAGAAGAAGAAGAAGGAAGAGGAAGCAGGACTGACTGCTGCCAAGAAAATAGGTGAGAAGGCCTGGATGAAGAGCTATCTCAAAGCTCATGGCTTCTCTGGCAGGCAGGTGGGTCCTATGTCAGAAAAGACTCTCCAGCGACATGTCAGTGACATTAAGGCTGACATTCGCGCGGGGAAGAGGAATGAGATGTAAGAAGGGGACAGGGGATGACCTTCAAAAAAACCACTCAACCCAAACTCCAAACCCAACCACAACCTAAAGCTATACCCTTTTCACTCCCCATCAAAACCGAACCAACCACTGAACCATACACCCCTGAACCTACACCATCACCCCTACCAACCCCTTCACCTCAATCACCTAAACTACTCATCCTCCAACCCAAAACTCGAGCCAAAACCAAACACCTCAGCCTACCCATTAACCCATCAAACCATCCCCTTAGCCTTCTAAACATCTCTCCTTAGAAGAATTCAAGGCAGTCAAGACAAAGCTCATAAAATGCACAACTCTGAGCAATATCTCCTGTGAGGAGGATTTTGTTAATTTGACCTATGTTGACGGATCCTCAAGTTCCCTCACTAGAGATCAATTTCTTGATCTGCCTAGAGGAACATTGGACCAAGCTGCAAATCTCCTTGGCCTCAATTCAGACACTTTGAATGAGGAAGAAAAGAAGTTAAGGAGAAGACTGGTGACTCTACTAGATACCAAGAAAAGCGACCAGGTACCAAGACAACCTCTTGCACCTAGAAAGAAGATCATCCAGTGGAGGTTCGAAGACTCTTCTCATAACTTTGTTGTTGAAAGAGAGAATGGAGAGCTCAACAGGCTGAGTACCTTATCTCTGCTACACTTAAGCAGATTTGACATTGCTGAGTTAGCAGAGAAGACATTCTCCAACCCTTCAAACTCTGATGTAGCTGCCCATATCAGAAATCATCTAGGAAGCCTTCATATGGCCGAGCTAACTGCTAGAAGCAAGGTTGAAGAAGAGTTGAAATTGAGAGAGGAGGAGGAAAGGAAGGGAACAGCAACCAAAGGCAAAGCCTTTTTACAAATGGTTGAAGGTCCTGAACTTGAATCCATAGTTAGATGGGAGTATGACTATAACTCCCGTCAACTAACTATTTTCAGGGGGACATAACAAAGGGTACATGTCATTCAAAGTGATAGACTAGATCTCCTATCCACCAATGACTTGTACAAGTTTCTCAGCACCACTTCAGGGAAGAACAAAGAGACAGACAAATATCTTTTGTCCCTGGTGCTGAAAGCTTTAAGAAGCAGAAATAAGTGAGGTTTTGGTAGCATCAGCCTAGGGGGAGTTTGTTGGATCTAGAAAGGTTGGTGCAACTAAAACCAAGTCACTTAGAAAATTTTGGTATAACAAATAAAGGACTTCCGAAGCTAAGTGTGGAACTTCCGAAGGAAAAAGGAGCTCTTCCGAAGACAAAGTGTAAAATTACTTCCGAAGGAAAAATTCCAACTTCCAAAGACAAAGAACCTACTTCCAAAGTTCAAGACTTAGAAAGATCTGAAGTCAACTTCTGAAGTACTGAAGTCCTCAAGCCTTGGAAGTATAGAAGCCTCTTCCGAAGTATAAAGTGGCTTCGGAGGAACTTGTTGTTCCGAAGCCAACTTACCTTCGGTAAACACTGCTATTATTCAGTGGACATAAGTATGGTCTCCCTGACACTCCACTACAAATCTCTAAGATACTGCATGGCGTTTTCTCAAAAGCCATGTAGTTGACCATACTTTAATCCACTATTTACCTTTTTATGTTAGTACAGTTGCCATCTTTAGTTGGTGACAAAAGGTAAGTCATGGACATGTCATGACTACCATATCTTAGATAATACTTTATCTAAGATACCTTAACTTTAGCATTGTAGTATATGCTTTAGTCTTAGGTTTCCAGCTGGTATCAAATTATATCCGGCTGTAGGATCTCGTATATATAGTTTCTCATTGTAACTCATGTATCATGCTTGTAAGAGTCTTGTAATATCTTGAGTTAAGAAGTAATATATATAAGTGCCTTGGAAAATTTATTTCTTTGTGTTCCTTTACTACTTATTATATTATTATCAACTCTTGTAAAAGACTTTACTTCATTTGAGTTGAGTGTTTCTATAAGTAAGTTTGAGAGAAATCCAAGTGTCTAAGTGACAAACCCGATCCTGCAATGTGCTTGCAAGCCTTTCCTTCGTTCATTTATCATTCAATAATGCATGCATTCTTACTTCATGTTCCACTTTCATTATTTTTCACTTTACGTTACATAATACTTCATTCATTCATTAACATGACACGTAAAGCCACAAGAAAGATAAACATACATCATAATAAGGAACATATCATACACAGTCATCATTGTCATACAGGTAACATCATACATACATAACATGCATAAACATGCAACATCATCATCATACCCAACATGCACTCTAAGGCCTCAATCGTCATCTTACATGCTCTTACCCGAACCTTTACGTCAAAACTTACATTTGCACTTTTCCTCGAAAGTCAGAAGCCAAACTACACTTTCCTCGAGTGCAACAGCCCTATTCAGGCGTATGGACACCCTTCAGTTGCATGGCCTCCATGCGATTGAACATCATGCGAATGAACCAATGCGGATGAACACTCATGCGAATGAACACCCAATCGTGCGAATGGACTAATGCGGATGGACGTCATGCAAATGGGACTAATGCGGATGAGCACTTATGCGAATGGACCTTCAATCGTGTAACCTCCATGCGACCGGCCTTTCAATCATGCGAATGGACCTCAATCGCACCCTATTCGGCCGTATGGCCTCCATTCGATCTCCAGTCGGTCGCCTAGCACTAGCTGATGCAAAATGCAGTTCCAGCCGAACGCAAACTGCCCTTTTTGACTTTAAACTCATCTAAACCCATTCCAAGCCTAAATTAACCATCCTAGACCTTAGGAATGCATACCACAATATCATTCAAGCACACACAAGCCCGGAAACAACCTCTAAACGCATCACAAGCAACACACCCAAATGGGTCAAACACACATACATACAAAAACGGGTTTTCTGTGCTTTCCAGCCCTAAAATCGTTTGAAAACAAGTAAAAGTAGGGTCCTAGAACTCACACAAATGACACCAAGAAGTAGAGCTTCGGTTTGACTCGCTTCTCGACGATTTCGGCTCACTCGAACCAACCCGAACCAACTTTTTCTCTCCTTTTCTCTTCTTTCTCTCTTCTCCTCTTTCTTTTGGCTGAAATAGTGGTGTGGGGAGAGGGTAAGGGCTGCCCTCTCCCTTTATATACCCCCACTCACCATCTTTCTTTCGTTGGCGAGTTTGGTCCCTCGACTTAGGACTTTATTTCTTTTCTTCTTTCATCGGCTTCAAAATAAATAAATAACCGGTGTTACAACATAATGCTTTGGAAGATGGAGAGATGAACTTTAAAACAACTTAACGTAATATTAAGTTCTATATGTTGCTATTTTACTTTATTTTAGTTTAATAGATCATTGAATTTTAGGTTACTGGATTTATGTCTATGCTATTTTGTTGTTTTACTTAATTCAGTATTTTTTTTATAATTTATGTTATCATTAAATGACATAAGGAGGTTTAATTTAAGATTTTATTATTATACAATTTTAGTTGATTAAGCTTCTCTCTGGAGAAAGAGTTATAATATTTGTTATAATATTTACACATGTATTAACTTAGATATCTCGCATTAACAAGTTTAAATGCCATGAAAACATTCCGTCATGAAAACATTCCGGTACTAGACTAGGTGTCTAGAATAGTAATACCTCTTTTGTGTACGTTGGAAGACATTATTTTGTATATATTAATTATCAAAGATCGATGAAACAATTTTTGTAAAAATTATTGATTTTGGTAAACTTCCGGCGCAACTCGCCGAAGAACTTTACTATTTTATATCCAAAAACAAAGACTAATGATTCTAATAGAAGCCCAATAAATAGCAAAGAAAAAATAGTTATATTCTCGAGTTTTTTTAATGAATTAATCTATTTTTTAGCTCTTCGTTTCAAATTGCACTAAGCCTTTTAAAAGTTTTGAAACATAAAATCACTTTCCCCCTAATTCTAATCACAAGTTCCCAACTAATCATGTTTAGCATAAGAATTGCCCCCAACCATCACCCATGCCCTCGCATCGCCATCGGCCTCCTCACCGATCATTGTCATCAACCACGAAGGTTTTCGGTTTTGGCCTTTGTGCAACTTCTCAGCGATTTATTGACTCTGTATTTGCTTCATTAGTGGGTGGTGAATGATCTACTTGCGTGAGTTTGTATCTTCCATACAATAGAAGTGGGTATTAGTGTTTTTATGTTAATTTGCTAGGTTAGTATAACTTTTGGTTGGAGCTTAATGGTGGTGTAGCGTGCTTTCTTTTTTGGTTGTCCATTACTTAGTTTTGAACAACCATACCATATTTTGAATTTTAGTTTATTTAAATATGTATATTTTTTGTAAAAATAGCCTAATAGCAAAAAAAATAGGAAGCAAAAGTAAGGAGGAGAGATGTTTATATTTTTGATTGATTTCTACAAATAAGATATAAGGGGTATTTATAATAGTAGTAAACCTAATCATTTTATAACTTCAACAACCATTTGAATGACATGATAAATATATCTCTAATAAAATCTACTTATATAATTGTTGATAACCACAATAAATAGTATTTATAATACTTCCCTTGGTTATCAACTTAATACGCTCGAAGATGCTGCCTTGTTAAAGACCTTGCTAGAAAAACCCAGTGGGACAAAACCATAGCTCAGGAAAAAAGAGTGCAGTACGTATTAACTCTCTTTCTGCATGTACTATGTTGCCTTGTTAATAACCTTACTAAGAAAACTCAATAAGACAAAACTTAGTGAAGGGAAAAAAAGTAAAACTGAATAATACTCCCCCTCTTTAAAATATGCATCATTTAAGTAATAAGTATTGATCTTCTATGAAGTTGATGATTTGTTGGTGACCCTTTACGGTGCAATTGCTGAAGCTTATTAATGATGTATCATTTTCATTGAAACTTTAGCGCCTTTCTTTATATACATAAACCACAAAATTCAAAATTGTGTTATATTACCTGCATCTACAATATTAACTAAACTTGTTTTAATGTGTTATTAAATATAAACATATATTTTTCGTATATTGGAGATATTAAAATACTTGAATTAACATAGTTCATTGTCTTTTCATTGGACATAACATAAGTAATATATATCTAATCATGTATAACTAGAAAGAAACAATTATATATAAATTGCAATGAGCTACAAACTTCTAAATTAATTTTTTTATTTATTTGATAAATCATATCACCAACATATAATATGATACTTATGCACCTCATGCTATTCTTTTCATAAAAACATGTGGACGAACTAAATCAATTAATATTTATCTTTTTGAGATAATCGTTGAGTCGATTATACCATCCTTACCTCGACTACAATTAATCTATATTCACTTACATAATACATTTCTGAAAATTTTATGTCCATGCTTTCAGTATTTACGATCATTCACAAACTTCATTTGGTATTGACTAATTACTTATATGCATACAACCATCAAGAATTTTGACAAATAAACTTTTTACCTTTAACACAAGATATTTGTATCATATGTAAAGGTATAATCAAATCAACTTTCAAACAAAATATTGCACCATCCTTGTATATAGATTCATTGAGATACCATCATCAACATATATAATTTCATTTGCATGTATTTATTGATGCACAAGATTTACATCTTAAAATGTTTCCATTTACTTTTTAACTACTTAACTTCTTTTGAAAACTCATGAGTAGTTCAAGTTACATTCAATGCAATAACATATACAATAAATATAATGCATTTGGATCCGAATATGTAAATAACAATAATAGCGTTCTCAAGAACTCACTTTATATGATGAGTAAATTACACTTTTCGTCCTTTAGGTTTGTAGAAAATTTCAGGTTGCATCTTTAAAGTAACAAAATTACAATAACATATTTTATGTTTAAAAAACTTGCACGTTTCATCCTATCCTCTAACGGATGTTAAATTTGGTCGTTAAGTCAGGTCACGACCCTGACACATGAGGGAAGTTTGGTCCTTTTACCCTTATTATTAAAACCCACCCTAACCTAACCAACCCACCCCACTCCACATCTTTCTTTCTCTCCCTACCCTCTCTTTCTCTCTATCTTCACACATGAAACACCACCAACACCTGCCCACCGCCACCACTCACCTACCGCTACCACTTACCCAGCCTCCCACTACCATTAACCATTACGACCTTCACTTCTTCTCTGCACCCCTACCAACTCCACCCTCACACTCACTTCTTCTTTATAGGTACCATCACCGTTAATCTTAAAACACCATCCAACAAACAAGCCGCCACCGGTGCACGACCACAACCACGCCCATCATGCCTGCTTCAACATTCTCTACCATCACCACTTTCACACATGTCGTCTTCCCCAAAACCGTTTTCATAAATCCTAGATCCAATAAAGGGGCATTGAGGTGACAACCACCGATAGTGATTCTGTGGTGGCGACTTTGCAGTGGTGGCAGATGGGCGGTGTTCTTTGTGTAATTGAGTGTGTGTATATAGAAAGATAGAGAGAGTTGAGGGTGGGGTGACCGATGATGGCGAGGGAGTGGTGGTGGCAGACATGGCAGAGGGGGAGTGGCGATATCGGTCATTTCAGAGGAGGAGTGACTGTGAAAATTTCTTACTAACTAGTATGTAAGAGAGAGAGGGAGTTGAGAGAGTTATGTTATTGTAGAGAGAGAGAGAGAAAGAGAGAGAGAGTGTGTGTGTGTGTTTATGAGAGATAGAGAGAGATAAAGTAGAGGTGGGGTGGGATGGGGTTTACCAAGGGTAAAAGGACTAATTTACCCTCATGTGCGAGGCACATGACCTAACTTAACAGACAAATTAACGCCCGATTAGTGGAAAAGACGTAAAATATATCAAAATATAATCATAAAGAATATTTAGTGTAATTTCCTTAGTTTAAGAATAAAACCTGAAATTTGCTACAAAACTAAAGGACGAAAAGTGTAATTTACTCTTATATGATTATAGCAGTTTAAATCATTCATGTAAGTTTCAGCATCGAGTGAATCAAGACATTCATACCACGCATACAAGTCTCTCATTGTACTACCGGACTAATGAGATGTTGGTATGTTATTACATCCACCACAGGAGAATATGTCTTCTTATAATAATTTATAGGTCTTTGCGAAACTTCTTGTACCACCAAATTTTCTTTGCATCTTTCTTTTATTATTTACACAATTCACTTGCACAAAAGACCTCATTTGTAACCAACATATTAGAGAGTTCAACTTCGTCTTATTTGCATATGTTCATTGTAGCAGATCATTATACATTTCTATTAAAAGACAAAGTATAGTTTTTGTTCCTCGTCTTTTTTCATCATTTCAAGCGCTACATATAAAGTATTGTCGATGTCGATTTTATACGATTCCATGCATCGTAGACATAATATATTTATTGAGATTTCTTTATTTTCATGTATGTGATGTGTATCTAGAACCATCATGTCTATTGTCTTTGTAGGAGACCCTTATATCATACCTCAACTTGACTATCTTTATACTTGCTCCTTTTTTGAGGATTTTTATTCATGAATTGACTAGTCTACCACGATTCAGACGTGCCATAGACTCATTACCAATATAAATCTTAATTGGAGAATTAGTAGTTGGTGTATGTGACGTAGTCACTAATTCACTTATGAAGTATCTTTCGAACTTTTGGTTCGTATCTATTTGTTTGAGGATCAAGCTAATATACTGATGAACATTTCATGATCCAACTAATTTTATCTCCCCCTAATGTTGAAAATATTGATTAATCAAAATGTATAACCAATAAATTGAGCCAAAGACAAATTAATTGGCAATGACTCTATATTTTAATTATAGATATTATACACGCCCATGATATATTCCCAACTTTCTTTAAACTCTTATCTTTGTGCGTTCTGGTGAAACAATTGCAATATATATCGCATAACCAAAAAAGATTAATTTAGAAGAGATTTATTTGGTTTTTGACCAAAACCCAACTTTAATAGGGAGAAACTATTATAACTTATTGGCTTAATGTGAATTAATGTTTTTGCATGTAAAATGACATGTTCACAAACATGAACATTTGCTCTAATGATAATTGGCTTTGTAATGAATTAAGTGATCTTCTCAACAAAAGTAATTTCTGCATGAACTTAACCAATAGAAACTTCAACACTTATTTCAATAATCATTAATATCTTGTGAATTAAAGTCATAGTTTATAGCAAAAATAATATGGAATAATATGCTTGTTACGTCATTAGCTAAGCCATAAACATATAACTTCAAGTTGTGAATTTGATAGTCATTTAGACGATGCATTGATTTTATAAACTAAATGGAATCCACATTGGGATATATGAATCCTTAATCACCTTTAAATTTCTAAGAGTTCATATTCAATTTTTATTAATAAATAATCAACTTCTATTGAGAGCAAAAATTGTTTGCTTAATTATTAGGAAGAATATTTTAATTTTTCAAAACTTTTCACATCATTATTGACTCGGTGTGGTCTAACGGTCATGCCAGTCATGTAAATAATCATGATCTATAAACTTCTAGTTTATGATCGTATATGCATATTGTTTCTCATGCTTACAAGATAGAAAAACCGAGAGATCAATGTAATATCACCTCATACATTCCGGACAATACTTGTATATTATATATATATATATTAATTGATTTTTACAAACATTGAATAATATATATTAATTATTGATAATCACAATAAATAGTATTTATAATAATATTTACTTTTTTTTCATTTTTAGTTTTGTTCAAATTTTTGTACTTGATTTTGATTCTAATTGGTAGTTTTGTCTTATATATAATCAATAGGAGTAGGAAACCTAAACCTCTTATAACTTTAACAACCATTTAAATAACATGATAAGTATATCTCTAATAAAATCTATATATATAATTGTTGATAACCACAATAAATAGTATTTATAATAATATTTACTTTTTTCTCATTTTTAGTTTTGTTCAAATTTGTGTACTTGATTTTGATTCTAATTGGTAGTTTTGTCTTAAAAACCTACTATTTTTTAGTCTTAATTCATATGATATTTTGAATATTCTCGATTCATGTTAATCTTTAGTAATTCATGTGAAAAGATAAAGTGTTTGTAAGGCCTCATTCCCAGAAAGCCTCACAGTTGGTTAATCATAGCATAAAATCATTTTAATAGCAAAACAACACAGCGGAAATAATTAGACGTTCAAATAAAACTTGGAAAACCATATTGTACTCATACATTTATCCTTCAATTATAAATAAAACATAGTACTTGTTTTTAAATTACAATAAAAGATTTTATAATAAGAAATGCCATCCACTGCCATCCAAGTAGCTTCCCACCTTGTGCCATCCTCAACAGCATCATTACCTGCCAACTATTATTCATAAAAGTTAGCTTTACTGAGTGAGTTCTAGTTTAGGTAAATAAGAAAATATAAACTTTATCCTTCATATAATGACCACGGATACATCATAATACATAACATTTCTTGCATCATAATAAGCATGTTGATTATCTTTCATTCTTTCATTATCTTTCATTTTCATCATAAACGAGATTGCACAAAGCATGAGATCCATGTTGATCGACAACAAATACCGATCCCTGTCGGTACACATCATCATGGTAGCTAACCCCCGATAGTTGTTCCACACTGCAAGGCACATAGCCCGCTCATGAATACAGATCAATCCCCATACATCAGACACACGTAAGTGAAGTCTATCATAGTGCTTGCAAGACTTTTCTTCATCAAATGGGACCCAGGGTAACATTCATTACGTTTCACTTTTCATTAATATCGCCTTTCACTTTATTATATAATACTTAACTTAATAAGTACACAACATGCCAAGTACTAGCCATTATAAAACATAACCGACCCTCCGCGAGGCAGCGGAGGTTTGGGGGCGGCAGCCCTTGACAGCGGGGTCCTAGGGGCAGCAGCCCCTAGTGGGGTCCAAGGGGCAACGCCCTTGGTTGGGGCCAAGCTACCAGGTTAGCGCGAAAATTTTTTATTTTTAAACATTTATATAACACATTTCCTTATAGAAAAAGCGATCTTCCAGTTAAAACCTCACAAAATCATAGTCATTTAAAAACGTGTATTTTGTATGCATAATAACCTCAAAACATTGAAAAACTTACGAATAAGGGGATCTAGAACTCACCTAGATACCGAAACTAACTTCTAAACTAAGCTTTTTAGGCTAGGATCTCACTACACAGCCTGTAGATAAGTTAACACTTAAAAAGGTTAATTTCTGCCTAAATTCGCTGCTAATTTCGCTACCAGATAAGCAGTTTCGCTGACAGTTTCACTACCAGTTTCGCATGCCAGTTTCGCATGACAGTTTCACCCAACTTTCATTGGAATTCCATGGCTGCGAAATTATCTACGAAACTATAGTTTCGCAGAAAACCCACAGTTTTGTAGCTTGAATATGCAGTTTCGCTGGATGCGTAGACAGTTTTGCAGATCGCATAAAAATAACGAACTAGCTCGTTTTAACCCAAAATCGCAACGTTTTACGTCCATCTCTTAGTTTATCAACCATGAGGCTATTTTTAAACTTTATACATGTTTTCATACGTAAAAATGTGACCTTTATACGATTCTTTGCAACTTTTCAGAACCCAAAACCCTAGAATCCAGGTTTGATCTACAGAAGGGTTCAAAGGCCGATTCTTACTTGGATTTGTTGCTTCTTTCTTATGTTTTGATGCTCCAAAACCCAGATCTTCAATCTCTTAACCTTTGAAGCTCCAATCTTGAGTTTTCTTCACTTTCTCTCTTTACTTTCTCTCTTTACGAATTTGGGAGCTAGGGTTTCAAATAAGGAAGATGATGGCTGATTAGGTGGGTTTGAGGGTTGGTTATGGGCCCTAAACCACTTAGACTTGCCCATAAGCCTAATTTAGCCCATAACCCATTTCCTTCCTTTATTAAATACCCACTAAATAAGCCCATTAACCTCGATGACTCGTTTTGTGCACGATCGATGTTATTCACTTAACACTTTGTTTTTTTTCTCTCAAACTCACCTAGAACAACAATCGGGTTAAGATAGAATCAGTAAGAGTTGATCACAATATAGAAAGTAGTAAAAGAACACATGAAGTAATTTTCAAGGTACTTTTATATGTTGCTTCCAAACTCAATAATACAAGACTCTTAAAAGCAGTGTGGAATGAGTTACAAAGAGAACCTATATATAATACTACCTATAGCCGGATATACTTTGATACTAGCTGGGATCCTATAACTAAAGCCTATACTACAAGACTATAGTTTAAGGTATCTCGGATAAAGTTTTATCTGAGATTTGGTAGTTAGGATATGTCCCTGACTTACCTTTTGTCACCAACTAAAGTTGGTAACATGTACTATCATGAAAAGGTGAACAGTGGAATAAAGTATGGTCAACTGCATGGTTGTTTGAGAAATGCCATACAGTATCAGAGGTTTGCAGCGGAGTGTCAGAGACCATACTTGTGTCCACTGTTTCATAGCAGTATCTTTCGAAGGTTAAATGGCTTCAGAAGAGTAAGTACTTCCGAAGCCACTTATACTTCGGAAGAGGCTGCTTCTTCCAAGGCTTTCTTTTCATCATACTTCGGAAGTGGTCTTCAGTTTATTCTTCTAAGACTTGAACTTCGGAAGTATACACTTGAATTCGAAAGTAGAGTTCTATCTTCGGAAGTTGATCTTTCACTTTGTCTTTGGAAGAACTCTACAACCTTCAAAAGTTTCATACTAAGCTTCGGAAGCCTTTGCATGCAGCACCAAAATTATCTAAGTGGCTTAGTTTTGGTTGCATTAGCCTTCTTCTTGATCCAACAAACTCCCCCTAGGCCGATGCTACCAAAACTTCACTTGTTTCTGCTTCTCAAAACTTTCAGCACCAAGGAGAGTAAATATTTATCTGTCTCCTTGTTCTTCCCTGATGTGGTGCTGAGAAGTTTGTATAGATCCTTGGTAGACAGGAAGGAAGTCCAGTCTGTCACCTTGGATACATGTACCCTCTATTGTTGCCCTCTGAAAAGAGTTAGTTGATGGGAACTGTAATCATATTCCCATCTAACTATAGGTTCCAATTCTGGACCCTCTACCATCTGTAGAAAGGCAGTGCCTTTGGTCGGAGGTCTTTCCTTGTCTTTGTGTCTTCTCAATCTCAACTCTTCTTAATCTTGGCCTTTACAGTTAGCTCAGCTAGGTGAAGGCTGCTGAGATGATTTCTGATGAGTGCAGCAGCTTTAGAGTTGGAGGGGTTGGAGAATGGCTTCTCTACTAACTCAGCAATATCAAACCTGCTGGAGTGTAGCAGAGAGGTTGCATTAAGTCTGTTGACTTCGCCATTCTCCCTTTCCACAACAAAGTTGTGAGAAGTTTCATCGAACCTCCACTGGACTATTTTCTTTCTAGGTACAAGAGACTGACCGGGAATCTTGTCCTCTTTCTTGGTGTTCAGCAGAGTCACCAGTTTCCTTCTAAGTTTCTTCTCTTCATCATTTAATGAATCTGAGTTGAGGCCTAGAAGTCTAGCTGCCTAGTCCAGTGTTCCTCTAGGTAAATCAAGAAACTGATCTCTTATGAGGGAACAAGAGGATCCATCAACATAGGTAATGTTGACAGAATCTTCATCACATGAGACTTCGCTCAGAGTTGTGCAGTTGATGAGCTTGGTCTTGATTACCTTGAACTCCTCAAGAGAGAGATGTTGAGAAGGCTGAGGGGATGGTTTGGATGGTTGTTGGGTAGGTTGAGGTTCAGAGGTTCTGGGGAGAGTTTTAGGTTGGAGGATGGAAAGTTTAGGTGGTTATGGTGAAAGAGTGGATGTGGGTTCAGGGCTGAAAGGATCGGTTTTAATGGTGAAGGGTAAGGGTGAGGATTCAGGTTGTGGTTGAGTGGTTGCAGTGAAGGTCATCCCTTTTACCTTTTGTACGTCTCTTTCTTCTTCCCAGCCGGATGTCAGCCTTGATTTCACTAACAATCCGTTGGAGTGTCTTCTCAGACATGGGACCCACCTGCCTTCCAGAAAAGCCATGGGCCCAAAGATAGTCTTTCATCCAGGCCTTTTCACTGAGCCTCCTGGTTGCAGTGTCCCTAGCTTTTTCTTCCTTATTCTTCTTCTCCTTTGTCTTTTCTCTTGCAGCCTTCTTTCTTTCTTTCTCCATTTGATCCGGCTCTTTGTTGTAGAGCCAGAGGATCGTCTCATCATTGTGTGGAGAAAGTTCTTGAAGATTAAAGCCTCTAGAGAGTAGGAAATTTATCCTGTCTTTCCTCAGCTGCAGTTCAGCTTCCTTCTGTTTTTTCTTCTTTCTCCAAGGCCAACCCGGCTTCTTCTTCAAGTTTCAGCCGGGTTGCCTTCTCCAAATTCACCAACTCCTCTAGTGGTAGCAGGAGCGTGTCTTCATTGACAGCTCCCATTTGGATAAGCTGGTCAATGATCTCTTCCCTTTTTTATTGTTGACAGCCTCCTGATTGGCTGCAACTGCTTTTGTGCTGGCAGCTAGCAACTTCTCAGTTGGAAGTCTTCCTTTCTTCTTAAGTTTCTCAATCTTTTCTGCTTCCTGAAGCTCTTCCGCAGTCATCTTTCTTTTCCCTTTATCCTTTGAAGAGCTTGACTGAGGTGGTTCTTGGAGAGTGGATTTTGATTGTGAGAGAGGTAGAGATGGTGTCTGGGATGGAGGTAGAGTCAGAAAGTCCTCGTTGTTCACCTCAGATGCCATTTCAAGGATTGCATCTGTGATGATCAGTTCCTCGGACATTTTAAACAGTCCTTCTGCAGCTTCCATTTCAGCTTCGGAAGATTCAGCTTGTTCTTCCGAGGCTTTAACTTCAGCTTCGGAAGTTGGAGGAGATGTAGATTCTGTCACAACTGTTTCAGTTGCTGGGCCATCAGTCCTCATTTCCCCTTCGAAATGAATCTTAGGTTCCATGTGGACCTTAGGTTGACCAACTTCTTCCACAGTGGTAGAAGGTGTAGTCAGCCTCTGAAGCTCTTCAGCTCCGAAGTAGAGCATTGCAGCATCTGGGCTTGGCTGATCAGTGGAGGATCTCAATAGAAACTTGGTGAATAGTCTGTAGAGATCGTTGAGCATCTTTGAGTCAATCTGAAAAATAGCTTGAGATGGCTCAGACACAGTAATGATAGGAGTAGAGGAAGTTGAAATTGAAGTGTGGCTCTGTTGTGGGTCCTCAAGTGTTTGTCTCTAAACATTCTCCCCCTTTTTGGTAGCATCATCTTGAGAGCTAGATGAGCTAGAGGAGGAAGTCAATGAGACCTGAACAGGTACATGCCTAACAGACCTCTCTACCTGTTTCTTAGCTAGTTTGGCCTTAAGATTGTCAATCTCAAGTTGTTGAGTGGCGGACCTTGCTTCTAAAGGCCTAACCAAAGATTCAAGGTTTGAGACTTTAGATAAAAGGTCTTGAATGAGGAGTTGCATGCTTCCCTCATCTTCTTTTGAAGAATCACGGGGAGATGAGGTAACATACCTGGTATGTTTAGCCTCACCATCAGATGTGGTTTCTTGGCACCCTGGTTTCCCGTGCTCAGTGATGTCTCTTTCAGAGTCATCAAAGGGCTCGGTTTCTGCAGATTCAGTCTGAGATATGTTACCACTGTCCACAAGGTCCATTGAGGTACCTTCTGTAGTGGCAGCTGAATCTGCATGAGTCCCCTCACATTAGTGGGACTTACCTCAGTGATAAGTTGCTGATGGGGGCTATAGATAAGGGATTTCTCCGGGCTCTGTTGATCTTGAAGAGGGTGTTGTAGATCAATTTCATTGCCATGGAGAGATGTTATCTCTTTATCAGCTTTGAAGAGAAGGTCAGTAAAAGATAGGGAGGTTAAGCCTACTGACCCGGGACCTTGATCAATGTCTACAGGCATTGAGCCTTTGGTGGGGCTGTCCCTAGTTGGCTGCTCAGAAGAGTGTAGATACTCATCCTGAGGGCTGTTGGTTTGGGTGTCGGGCTCCTGGGTTTGAGACTGAGGAGACTCAAAACCCATATTGAGGTCAAAAGAGAAGGATGGAGAGACCTCAGACCGAGTGGGAGCCCATGTTTCCACTCTAGTATTTTTGGATTGAACAGGAGGGGCTTGTTCAATCAGAGTAGATTGAACAAGGGTTCGTTTGGGGCGTCTTTGATATGTGATGGTGATGGGTGGAGAAGGTTGTGCATTATGGTGGTGGTTGCTGGTGTGGGTTCATCACCTGTGGGGTGAACAGGGATGTCACTAGGAGCTATGCGCTCAATCATACCTGGAAGCAGAGTAGTGTACCTTCCAGTGAAGTTGGTGGACACCTTTTCAGGTCTTGAAGATGGTAGGGCGCATGTGGGGGACAGTCAAAGCAGCTGCACAGACAAGAATGCTCTAGTCCAACTCACAGTTGATGATGTGTTGAATGAATCTAGGATACATATAAAATTGAATCCCTTTGTAGATTCCCAATCATTTAGTGAACACAAATCCTGAGTAATTAAAGCGTAGGCCTCTCACCAGTCCATGAACTATGCCCTAGTTCATATGGGATTTGATCCCATCCCCCGAACTTGTTGGACAAGCACTAAAGGACAACATGCAGGAGGAACTTCCATTTGTAGGAGAAGTTGAACTTGTAGACTATCGACCTACTTATGTCTCCATCATATCCCATTAGGATGTAGGTGCGGTCCAAATCTGCCTTAGGGAATTCAATAGGAGCTCCTTCATCACGAAGCTCTACATGCTCCCTGATGAGTTGTTTAGTGATGATCAACTCCTGTCCACAGATGTTGGACCTCAGTACACGAATCCCATTTAGGGTTTTGGCTTGACCATTTCCCCAAAATTCGGCCATGTGGTTGGAGTAAACAGTGGGGTTAACAGTAAGAGCAGTGTAGTAAGGTGATTGGGTGAGAAAGGAGATGATTTCAGAGAAGTCGGCATCTTTTGAAGAATCAAGAAGTGCGACTTGGTTGTGCTGAGGGTTAAGTGCCATTCGAGAAAGGTGAATGTGGATGATTTTGAGCTTGGGTAAAGTTGGAAAGGAGAGAAATTTCTAGGGTAGTAAAAATTGCAAGCACGAAGATGAAATTGAATAGTTAAGATTATTTAAAAAAGGGTGGGACAGCGGTAATGGGGGTTAGGATAAGGTGATGTGATGGTTTAGTGGATGAATTGACAGTGGCGGTAAGGTTAAAATCAGTTAAATAATCCGACATCATTAATAAAATCTTTGCTTTTTATAGTGTGGGGCCCAAGAGATTTACGTTACACAGTAGAATCTTTCTTCCGAATGTAAAACATTTCCGAAGGTAATTTGTCTTCCGAAGGAAAATCTTACTTCCGAAGCAAAAACTTTGCTTCCGAAGGTTAGAGTTGCTTTCCGAATGGAGAGTTTGTAAGCCTAGGAAGTAGATCTGATATGTAATCAATCGCTTCTTCCGAGACCAAAAGCTCTTCCGAGAAGAAAAATTATCCTTTGAGAAATTATGCTTCAGAAGATATAAAAATAACTTCTGAGGGTTAATTTCTCTTTGGAATAAATTTACACTTAGAAAATTTTTAGAAAGATCTTTTGTAACAGGCTTAAATTGTATTAACAGAAGACATTACATATTCAAAGGATTTCAAAAAAGGTGATATAATCAATGTTTATCATCCTAATAGCTGTTATGAGATACTTAAATCTTTGCTCATCAAAAGCTTTGGTGAACAAATCAGCATATTGTTCATTTGAGTCAACTTTGATTAGTTTAATCAGATTTTTCTCATGAATATCTCTAATGAAATGGTACCTGATGTCAATATGCTTTGTCTTGGAGTGCTTCACCAGATTTTCAGTAATGGAGATAGCACTGTTGTTGTCAATATGGATAGGAGTGCTCATAAAGTTGAATCCATAGTCTAACATCTGATTCTGAATCCATAGCAGTTGAGCACAGCAGCTAGCAGCAACAATGTATTCAACTTCAGAGTTGATGTAGAGACACATGATTGTCTCTTGCATTGCCATAAGATGATCCTTCCACCAAAAAATTGACATCCCCTAATGTTGATTTCTTGTCAATATTGCAACCACCATAGTCACTATCAGAGTATCTGTGGAGATTAAAATCCTTGTTTCTGGGATACCAGAGACCTATTTAGGTGCTCCTTTGAGGTTTGCGAGGATTCAGTTAACACCAGCTAAGTGAGACACCTTTGGAGCAGCCTGATATCTTGCATAATGCAAGTAGCAAACATGATATCAGGTCTACTGGCAGTAAGATACATCAGAGAACCAATAATTGCCCTATACTGATGTTGATCAGTATCCTCCCCCTCAAGGTCAGGACAAAGGTTATGGTTTCTGGGTATGGGTGTCTTGGCAGGATTGCAATCCTTCATTTCAAATCTTTCTAAGATGTCAGAGACATACTTAGATTAATTAATGAAGAACCCTTCCTTTATTTGCTTCACCTGAATTCTAAGGAAAAAGTCCATTTTCCCATGGAACTCATCTCAAACTTTTTCTTCATAATGCTCTCAAAGTCCTTACACATTTGGTCATTTGAAGAACCAAATATGATGTCATCAACATAGACTTGAACGAGCAGATGTCATTTCCAGACTTTCTGATGAAGAGAGTCTTGTCAATGGTACCTCTAGTGCAGCCGTTCTTTAGAAGAAACTGAGACATGTCTCGTACCACAGCCTAGGTGCTTGGTGCAGCCCATATAGAGCTTTATCCAATTTGCACACATAGTTGGGGTGCTGTGGGTCTTCAAATCCTGGAGGTCGGCATACATAGACTTCCCTATCTATATCCCCGTATAGAAAGGCACACTTGACATCAAGTTGATAGACAGTGAAGTCCTTGGATGCAGCATAAGCAAGGAAGATCCTAACTGCCTCAAGTCTTGCAACTGGTGCAAAGACATCAGTATAATCAATTCCTTCCTCTCGTGTGTATCCTTGAATTGTAAGTCTTGCTTTGTTCTTGATGATCAAGCCTCTATCATCTCTCTTGTTTTGAAAACCCATTTAGTGCCTATTGGTACTTGACCAGATGGTAGCGGACATAGGTTCCATACCTTCTGTCTCTTGAATTGAAGCAACTCCTCTTACATCGATTCAAGCCAGCTACTATCTTTTAAGGCATCTTCTACCTTCTTGGGTTCCATCTAGGATAAAAGCATGAGTACAAGCAGACATTTCCATGATGAGTCTGTCCTCTTGTTCTCACACCTTCAGTGACATCCCCTATGATGTTCTCAACAGGATGAGTGTTATGAATCGTAAGGCGAGGAATCACTTCCAGTTGCAGAGAGAGATCCAAATTGGACATATTCCGCTCAGGAAGTGGAACACTCTGTCCAACTGCTGTTTCAAAATTATTCAACGAGGACTAATTGAATGAGTGAGAAACATCATCAATGGTTGGCTGTGAAGTGGTGTTAACAGTTTCCTGTCCCTTCAAAACACTACTTCCTTCTGCCTGGTGTTGTGGTGGATCACCTGATGAGTTTTGAGGCTTAGTAAGTGATTCACTTGTAGAAGCTTCACTATTCCTTGATATGTTAGACTATCAGATCTGTGAATGGTGGAAGCTTGGTGTATTGCAGCTCTTGGAGAACTTGGACTAGGCCTGGGTAGCTCAAACAGTTAATCATCAGCAGTAGCATCAGCATCATTTTGAGCTCCTGTTCTAACTAAACATTCTCACAAGAAGGTTTAGAATAGTTTGGAAACAATTCTAAATCAAAGATATGATCAGGCCATTCCCCCTAACACAAGGAGTGTGCTCATTAACAACTATGTTGGATGACTCCTCAAATTGTTGATTCTTAATGTTGTATACTCTATAAGCTATGGAGCTAGAAGAGTACCCACAAAGATAGCATCATCGACTTTTCAGCAAACTTTGCTAAATTATCTTTTGTGTTAAGTATGGTACACCTGCTACCAAAGGACCTTAGAAAGCCAATGAACGGTGGCCTCTTGTTCCAATAGCTCATAAGGGGTTTTTCCATGGGGCTTAACTACAAGAACTATGTTTTGCACATAGCATGCAGTGCTGACTGCCTCTGCCCAGAATGTTAGAGGTAGTTTTGAATCAGCTAACATAGTTCGAGCAGCCTCAATAAATGTCCTGTTCCTCCTCTTAGCAACATCATTTTGTTAAGGAGTTCTGGGAGCACTATATTGTCTGGCAATCCCTTTTGAGTCACAGAATGAGTCAAGAACAAAGTTCTTAAACTTAGTCCCTTGATCACTTCTAATGATTTTAACCTTGTGATCAATTTGATTTTCTATTTTAAGAATAAAAGATTTTGATGTTCAGCAGTTTCATCTTTAGTTCTTAAAAAGAATACCCATGTGAATCGTGTAAAATCATCAACTATCACAAGGCAATATGATTTCCTTCCCATGCTCATTATACTTGTGGGACCAAAATGATCCATGTGCAATAAGTGTAATGGAGTAGTAATAGAGTTAACACATTTGGATTTATGAGATGTCCTGTGTTGTTCCCTTTTAGGCATGCAACACAGTTATCTTCGCAGAAAAACTCCTTTTTAGGTAAACCATGTACCAAGTTATTTTTAGCCAATTTATTCATTGTCTTAAAATTTACATGACACATACGTTTATGCCACAGTGTTGACTCATCACTATCAGCTTTGGAAAGAAAGCATGATACTTCACCTATTAGGGAAGCATTGTTCATATCTAGCTTATACATATCCCCTTTCCTGGGAGATCTAAGAAGCACCAATTCCAGAGGAATTGGCATCCCTGGTTTAAGGATAATGCACTCACGTTCTGTGAAAAGCATTTGGTGCTTTTGACCATAGAATTGAGAAACACTTAACAGATTGTGTTCAAGCTATTTAACAAAGTGAACTTTGTCAACGTTTAATTTACCATCGGATATACTCCCTCTGCCAGAAATATATCCTCCACCCTCACCTCCAAATTGGACAGGACCTCCATCATAGTTCTGAAACTGTTGAAGGAGAGATTTGTTCCCTGTCATGTGCCTAGAGCATCCACTGTCTACGATCCAGACATTGTTGTTCTTGTTATATGGATGTCCCTGCACATAAGATGAGATTGTTAGTTTTGTTTGGAAGCCCAAGCCTTGCTGGTCTTGGGTTCTTCCAAAGATAATGTCATAATTGAACCAAATGTTATGCATGGGGGTTCAATAGAGGTGTTTGAAGAAGAGGTTTGGGCTGCAGCATCTTCCTTGATCTTCCAGTCCATCCTTTGGTTGATCTTGGAGGATGAGCTTGTAGAAGCTTTTGTAGCATGGCCATCTTCCAAAGCTTCTTTCTTTTCGAAAGAAGCTTCATCACCTTTTCTTCCGAAGCAGTCTTCTTCTGGGGAGGTTTCAAGGGAGCTTTGTTGTTCTTCCAAACCTTAGTAGCTTTTGCTTCCGAAGCCATTTTCCTTTGGAAGAAAGAGTTTCTTCTGAAAGTAACCTGGCTTCCGAAACTAGCTTTCCCTTTTTCATCACATGAATCGTTTGAAAAGGTCCAAATGTGAAACCTTCCTTGACTCCTTCTTTTCTAACATTATTTGCATAATGTGTGCTTGCAGGATTGTAGTAACAATCTTTTGCCATGTGGTTTTGCAGACCACACATTATGCATGCAATGTTAGTTCTTTGGGAATATGAGGGTTGCTGTTTTATGGGCTTCTTTTCGTCATCAGCAACTTTTCCCTTCAACTTCTGATCCGTTGGTAGGACAAAAGTGCTGGTATTACACTCCTTTCCTGAATCAAAAGTACCTAACACTTGGAATCCAGATGAGATAAAGACACCCTTCTGCTTTGGGTCAATCTTCAGCCTAGACTCAGCCACCTTTTGGCAGTTCTTCTAGCAGCTTTAGCTCTGCTTCTTTTGGCCTTAGTGGTTAGGATTTGTTCTTCATAGGAGGAGATGGGTACATCTACCTGTTCCTTCCCTGTGGTGACCAATATTGTTGCTTCATCCTTCAACTCTGGTGAGGAAGGGTCAGCAGTTGGAACCTCTTGCTCCTCAGTACCACATCTAGGCTGTCTAATAGACTCATAAGAGTGTGGTGGAGCAATTTCATCGGTTCCCAACCCTCCTTTGTTCTGATAACAGAGTTTGGAGTGGGAAGATGATGCAAGAATAGTTTGGAAGTTTTGCTCAGAAATAGCATGCTTCCTGGCCTGAGCCTCAGCAGTGACAAACTGGGCTTGAGCCTCAGACAATTTGGATATCAGATCTTTGATTTGAGTTTTGTAGTTGGTGTGTTCATGTTTTAAAAGAGACACAATTTTCTCTAACTCCTCAATTTTCTTTTGATAGTCAGATTCAACTATTTTAAAATCAGATTTTAAGACGTTTAAAGACTCAATATCAGATCTGATTTCCATATTGTAATCCTGATAGAGTTTAACTTTAGCTATACAGGCTGGAGTGCAGAGATGTTCATATACCTGGGCATCATTTGTTCCGGCCATGGGAGCTTGAGCAGGAGTTACATCCTGTACCATGAAGCTCCAGTCAACTTCTTGAGCCATTGCAGTTGTTTCAGTTGACTTCTCAGCGGGCTTTGAGGTTGGGGGATGTGTGGAGGCCTGTGGGGTTCCCGGATTGGTCTTGGGAGCCTTGCATTCCCTTGCAAAGTGACCCAGTTGGTTACAGTTGTAACACTTTGCCTTGGTCTTGTCAAACCCGAACTTGCTGGCAGTTGGGTTTTGAGGGAAATGCCTTCCAGTTTTCTTAAAGAACTTCTTCGCTCTATAAGTTAAAAGAGTCATCTGTTGGACAATGTCCACGTATTCTATATCATCTGGATTGAAACACTCGAGATCATCAAAGTAGAATTGAAAATCACCAGAGTGTCCACTTCCTGAGACAAAGGCACAACTTTCCTGAAAGGAGTTGTGTTGAGCCTGTTGAGACCTTGGAGTCTCAGGGAAAGTGATGTATGGTCCAGGAGAGCAGGATGGCTGCTGGTAAGTCAGGTAATGCTGAGGTTGTGGGGGTAATGAGCCTTCAGCAACCATTAAAGTGTTTCTAGCAGGAAGACTCATGGGTCTGCTTGTTTGGAGGCCCTTCTTACTCTCCATCTCTAGGCGATATCCATCAAGGATGTCATAGAGTTCAGTCATGGTGAGAGTGTTCAAGTTCTCTGTCCTCTTGATAGAGACATAGTAGAATGTCCACTCGTTTGGAAGAGCACTCATGAACTTTCTAGTAAGATCTCTAAGTTTGGGAGTGATCTTCACAGACTAAAGAGAAGAGATAAGATCCATGTACCTGAAGTATTGCTGGCTGAGAGTCTCTCCAGCAATATGAGTGAAGTTCTCAAACTACTGCTTCAGCGAGTCCTTCTTCGAGTCATTGGAGCTTGAGTACATCTGAGCAAGTGCATCAAACAATTCTTTGGCAGTCGTGCAATGCTTGAATCCCACCATGATGGAGTTCATGGCATTGCTGTCGATGTCCATCTTCTTTCTGGCTTCATCAGAATCATGGCATCGTTTCCACCATGTGATGCCACCTTTGGTTTATACGGGCCATTGACAATGGAGTTCCACATCTTGCTGTCTTGGTATCTGATGAATCCTTCCATTCTCCTGCTCCAAGACCTAGAATTTTCAGGAGTAATGATAGGAGCCTTTGTCATGGTTCACATCTCTACCTCGGACTTGTTAAGGGCCATTAGAGTGAGTGGGTTGTAGGGAGGAGTGAAAAACAGGTTGATTTGGATGGTTAGATCACGCAATCAAGAGCCTGAGAAGCTCTGATACCAATTGCAAGATCGATGTTAGTAACTTAACACTTTGTTTTATTTTCTCTCAAACTCACCTAGAACAACACTTGGGTTAAGATAGAATCAGTAAGAGTTGATCACCATATAGAAAGTAGTAAAAGAACACATGAAGTAATTTTCAAGGTACTTTTTATATTGCTTCTCAACTCAATAATACAAGGCTCTTACAAGTAGTGTGGAATGCGTTACAAAGAGAACCTATATATAATACTACCTACAGCCGGATATACTTTGATACCAGCTGGGATCCTATAACTAAAGCCTATACTACAAGACTATAGTTTAAGGTATCTCGGATAAAGTTTTATCTGAGATTTGGTAGTCAGGACATGTCCCTGACTTACCTTTTGTCACCAACTAAAGTTGGTAACATGTACTATCATGAAAAAATAAATAGTGGAATAAAGTATGGTCAACTGCATGGCTCTTTGAGAAAATGCCATACAGTATCAAAGGTCTGCAGTGGAGTGTCAGTAACCATACTTTTGTCCACTGGTTCATAGCATTATCTTCCGAAGGTTAAATGGCTTCGGAAGAGTAAGTACTTCGGAAGCCACTTATACTTCGGGAGAGGCTACTTCTTTCAAGGCTTGGAGACTTCTTTTCAACATACTTCGGAAGTGGTCTTCAGCTTATTCTTCTAAGACTTGAACTTCAGAAGTATACACTTGACTTCGGAAGTATTGTTCTGTTTTCGGAAGTTGATCTTTCACTTTGTCTTTGGAAGAATTCTACAACCTTCGGAAGTTTCATACTAAGCTTCGGAAGCCTTTGCATGCAGCACCAAAATTATCTAGGTGCCTTAGTTTTGGTTGTATTAGCCTTCTTCTTGATCCAACATTTTGACTTTTTGAGGTGTTACAGTGTGGTGTCAAATTGAGCTTAAGCCAAGTTTTTCCTTGTTAGGGTAAAATATTTTTAAAAAATGAAGTCTTGTCAAAGCCAATCTAGTTTGATATTCACAAGTGAGGGAAGTGGTGTTACATGTGAGCATTAGCTAATCAACTATTATAATTTTCCTTTCACAAGGTATACTCATATATTGTGATAAATTTCAAAGTATAAATCTTAATTCACAAATTTTTTCTCGTAATTCAACGTGAATCAATTTATCTCATATAAATTCATCGTTATGTATTCTTGTATCTTTGTTATTTGAGATTTTATAATTAGATGTTCTTCTTTAACTTTTATGTAAAACTTACACCAACAAATTATCAAAATATAAAAGAGGTTAACTTATTAATTGACTAGTTAACTTGGGTTAATAAAAGCTCAATTTTTAGTTCAAAATAAAGAATACAAGTTAAATCAACTTGCCTAATAAAGGTATATGGGGTGTTCCACCCATGGTGAGTGAGAGCCTTTAATTTTATGTTGTCATGTCATCTCCACCTCTGCTCTTCTTATATCACTCAATCATTTGCACCACCTCACTTATTAGGCCTCTTTTTCTTTTTTTTAATTTTTTTCTTATCTTTTTGAATGAATAAATTAATTTAAACTTCAAAATACTACATTAATTTAAAATAAAAAATATATTAACTAATGAATGATTACACTAAAAATAAAACTACATTCATAAGCCTAGGAAAAAGATTAAAATGATAAACCTAAAAAATTACAACTAGAAATTAGAAGGTCAATTATATTTTTTCTCTATCTCATGTTTTGGGGCTGAAATAATTGGCAATATTGTGATGGAGGCTGAGAGAAAAAAGTTGGTGGAAAAGGTTAGGATTAAAAATATTGTGGTGTATACCCTTGAATCGGTGTGCTCACACTGCCTCGTTTCACACTTGAGCCACCTCCCATCGGGTTCAAACCGGATCCTTGACTACTAGATTTGTTTTGCTAGTTGGGAGTAAAAATATTGCCTTTTGATCTATACATAGTTGTGTACACTGTGAGAAATATAAGTGGTTGTGAAAAATGATTAAAGAGCTTATATTTAAAACAAAAAATTAAAGGTAACAATATTATAGCCGTTGAGATGCTAACGGTGATAATCAACACTCAAACAACGCACTAAGTCATCCCCAGTAAAGACCCACTCACCACACGATGAGTTTGATGGCGGTGATGTTCCTGATTGGTGACCACTCACTGCATTGGACACCCGCATGTGGTTAGCCTTAGTTAAGATTTTACTAAAAACACCCATAGGGGCTTTAATTCACCCATATTAACACTATTCACCGAAGTTGAATTGTTTACTCAAACGTGACTTACACTTGGAAATAATTCTAAGTGTTGGTTCAATCAAATGAGGAAATTTTCAACTGAACCCGACACTTTAGCTCGTACCTGCCTTGTAAATGAGGGTGAACTATTTACTAAAGGTGAACTGTTCATCTGCTTCTGATTATACTTAATCTATATTAAAAGCTCACTCGAATATGAATTTCTTCACCCATATGTTATTCTTCACTTGCATCTAGATGCCCACATGTAGATGATCATACTTTGGGATATTTTCCACACACATGATTTATATTCATGTGAACATCCACCTGTATATATGTTCCTCACCCGAACTTGGCTATATTTTAAAGGTAATACTCAACAACTTTTATTCATATGAATGTAAATGATAATCCCTTCCTAGTCCCCATTCCCAAACCTGATGATACTTAGAATTATATCCTATATGTCACTAAGAGCTATATGTATACTAAGATTCAATGCATATCATAATTATCAAAGGTTAATGTGTTATGTGATTTCCATGTTATGAAGGTTATCTTTATGTTCTACCGGTCACCTCAAGTATGCTTTATGCAAGTATATGATTGATTTGCTATGTGTTTTTCATGGTCATGGAAATCTTAAAAGTTTTTGATTGCTTTGCTTTCTGTATTGTAGGTCATTAGAGTCTTGCCATATGCAAGTATTTAATTACTTTTCAATATGCATTGCATGGTCACTAGAGTCTTGGAAGCAATTGATTGCCTTGCTTTATGCATTGCATGATCACTGAAGTCTTTCCTAGTGCAAACATTTGATTTCCTTGCTTTGTACATTGCATGGTCACTAGAGTTTTGCCTTGTGCAAGCATGTCATTGCAGTATTTCTTAGTGCAAGCATATGATTGCCTTGTTTTGTGAAGGGCTGGCTCAATGGTTTTAGGGGCCTAAAGCAAAAATTTTGAGGTCCTTCTTCTAAATATAATAGTTAAAAACACACATCCTTCATCTGGGCTTAAGGCCGACAATATAATCAACAATGTTTATAGTTTGGCAGAGTTAATTTTTTTATGTATATGAAAATTGTAAGGTTTAGAAAGGTTGATGCACCCAAAACAACCCAAGAACTTCCTACATGCATGCACTTGGTACTTAGTACAAGTTGCTTCGAAAGTTTCATACTCTACACAAAAAAATATTCTAAGCATGAAATCTTCCGAAGCCAAGACCAATATTTTCCGAAGCCAAAAATGAAGTCTTTCGTAGCTTCAAAGACAAAGTCTTCCGAAGCCAATGAAGTAAAGACAGATTCTTCCGAAGACTTTGAAAAACATGCTTTCTCTGATGTACTTTTACATAAAGCTGACCAACTTTCCGCTGCAACTCTAAAGACTCACCATCTTATATAAATTGGTGAAAAGTCCATGCTTTTTGCCACTGTATATTGAGGTATTGGGTCTATAACTTTCTACTTTATGTACTTTTATCTTTTTTGTAATATACGAGGATGTGAGCTATGGCATATCATAGTCACTAGTCAAAAGATAAATCTGTCTTTTTATTTACATTAATCTTGTTGTCTAGATTAGTCTTTCCAGCTGGCCTTCAAAGTATGGCCAGCTGTAGGTTGTAGTATAAAGTATCTCAAGTCCTTCTATCTTTTTGTATGCTTTGTTACACTTGTGAAAGAACATGGGAGCAATATACAACATTCTTGAAAACCATTACTTTGTTGTTTGTTTTTAAGTTTATGTCTCTTGTTTTGCTTGTGTTCATATTATTATCATATATGTCCCGACTCTCTATTTGATCTGTTAAGTGTTCCAACACTCTCCTCATTATGAGACTAATTGCATTGACCATCCCTTAAACGGTCCTGCAATTGGTATCGGAGTATTCCAGGCTCTTGATTGTAAGATCTCATCATCTTAATCCCTTAGTCTCACAAAATACTTAACGTCTCAAATGGCAGTTCTCGCAAAGGCTAATATGGAAACAAAAATCATAAGAAAGTCCCCACTGATTGCTCCTGAAGACTTTGATACTTGGTGCTAAATAATGGAAGGCTTTATCAAGTCTCAAGACTCTTGGATGTGGGAGTATGTTTTCTCTGGACCTTACATATCAAGCACCTCTTCATCTGCTACTAGGGTGGTATGATACCAAAGGAGGTGGCTAACTATCCTGAAGAAGACTGGAAAAGAACTGACATAGATAAGAAAGCCATGATTGCCCTCTAAACTACTCTTTCTAACTCCATATATAGGGCCTTCAAGAAGTGCAAGACTGCTAAGCAACTATAGGATGCACTGAAGCTCATGTATAAGGGTCCATTGAAGCAAAAGAGAATAAGAAGGACATCTTGAAGCAGTAGTTTGAGAACTTCACCTACAAGACATGTGAAACCATGACTCAACAATAATTCAGATATATTAAGATTATAGATACTCTAATGGATGTTAGAGTAACTCTTGAAAATAGAGACATTGTAAGGAAGTTCATGTTCTCTCTTCCTAGACAATGGATATATTATTATGTTGTTATTAAGAGAATTGAGAACCTTAAGACTCTCACTCTTATAGAGTTGTATGGTATTGTTAGTGGATAACAGATGGAGATGAATGTGCAAAATTTATCTGGTAACTCCAGCAATCAACAAAGTTCAGCCCTTCATGTGGTTGAAAGGAATTGCAGAGAACCATAGCATCATCTTATCTGCTACAATGCCAACTCAGAAAAAGGGTCCTTTCATCACCTTGGAGACACTAATGGAAAGATACACAACCTTTGTGTCTGCTGATGAAAGAAAATGCAACTTTCTTTTAACCCTTGAAGATCTTGACTGTATCCATCCAGATGATCTGGAGTACATGAAAATAGTTCAAGAAATGGCTCTTTTTACTCACAGAGCCAAGAAGTTCTACAAGAGGACATGGAGGAAGTTTCCTAGTAGTGCAGCCAGTGGAAAGTTTGGGCTGGACAAGAGCAAGGTAAAATGTTAAAACTGTAACCAAATGGGACACTTTTCTAGAGAGTTCAAGGCACCAAGGACAAATGCTGGCGAAGCACAAAACAGACCAAACTACACTAACAAAGCAAACCAGAATGAGAAGCCAAAGTAGCAAGCTGTAGTTGTTGTTGAAGAAGGGGGATTTGACTAGAGATTTCACATGGAAGATGCATCTCCAAATCAAGCACTAATGTTTGACCATGATGAAAGCAAGGTATTGGAAGATGCATCTTATTACTAAGTTAACTGAATGTTAGGTTGAGCTTGTGATCAGCAAAGCCAAGGCAGAAAAATGTGCTCTTGAAGAAGAGACCTTCATGAACATAAGATCCTCATCCTTGCATGCAAAAGTTTATTATCAGAATAAGTAGTGATTGGGATCTACTGAGATAGCTCATCCACACATAATATTTTATGTAAGATCTCCAATGTGTGAAACTTGTGAAGATGAGCTTCCCCTCATAGAACCCATAAATGAAGAGGATGAAACGGAGATAGTAAAGGATGAATCTGAGAAGATTGAAGAAAAGCATCCTAAGAAGAGTCACTATTCTCCTGAGGAGAGAAAAAAAGTTGGGATGACCAAGTCTAGAAGGAAAAACTTGATCAAAAAAGCAAAAGGAAGTCCCAGAAGGCTAAAAAGATCAAGGTCACCTTTAACTCTATGCAAAAACAAATTTTTATCTCTATAGGTTTTGAGGTGGTTAAGGCTGAAAACTCAAACTTGAACTCTAGTACCAAGAGTTCTAGTTCTTGTTCAAATCACCCCAGCATCATGAAAAAGGCTGACAAGTTGTGTACCACTGCTATACAACCTGAACCATCCAGCTCCAAAGGTAGTTCTCACCCAAAAAGAATTACTACATCATCTGTAAAGATGAAGATGGAGAAGGAAAGTGATCAAGTTCAGCCTTGTTCTTAAAGGAAGACTCTTAGAAAGAAGAATATCGATTTTGTTATGTGTGGTGGTACTTCTCATTTTGAAAAAAGATTGCCTCTATAATCCAAAAAGTACTGTCCATATTACCAATAAAGAAAATTTTGAGAAGATGAAGAAAAGTCAAGCTTTGGAAGGAAAATCTTTTCCTTTCAAAAGCTCCAAAATGAAGAAGAAGACAATTAAAAACTTTCCTTCAGAAGAAAAGTTGGTCTCGGAAGAAAGAAATACTTCCAAAGTACTAAATCTTGTTGTAGTGTTAACAAGATCTTCCCAAGATCCAGTCTCCAAAACTTCCACAAGTTTTCAAAACTTCCGAAGTGTTGAAGGTCAAGTCTAAGCTTCCAAAGGTGGTGTGAAAGACAAAGAAAGGCCATGTGACTAAAAGCTCTCATCAACATCAGCAAATGATCCTCCATCTGAGTATAGGATCAATTACTATTTTATTGTCTTCAACTTCTTTTGATAAAACCAGCAAAGCTTGGGTTTCCAAATTTAACTAATCATCTCTTTTGTGCTGGAACAACTGACGAATAGGAATGTATGGATCATTGACAGTGTCTGTTCCAGGCACATGACAGGCAATGGCTTTTTATTCTAAAATTTTTAGAAAATTGATGGAGGGCTAGTTGCTTTTGGAGGAGATGCTAGAGGTTACATTAGTGAAAGTGGTAGAGTCACATATGGTAAGCTCATCATTGAGAAGGTAAACTTCGTTAAGGAGCTTGGATACAATCTCTTGAGTGTATCTCAATATTATGATCAGAGACATAACATGCTTTTAACTGAGCATGAGTGCATTGTTCTTAAGCCCAGGGTGGTCATTCTTTAAGAGCATATCTTGCTCAAAGCCCCCAGGAAAAACGAACATGTACAAGATGGACTTGCAAGAAACATCTCCTTCAGGAGAAGTTTCATGCTTTCTATTTAAAGCAAATAGTGACGAGTCTTTCCTTTGGCATAAGTAAATATGTTATGTAAACTTTAAAAACATGAATAAATTGATTAAGAATGATTTGATAATTGGAATGCCAAAGAAAGAGTTTACAAGTGATGACCATTGTGTTGGATGTCTTAATGGGATGTAACATAAGGTGTCTCACAAGCCAAAGGAAAGAAATTCCATCACTACACCCCTACACTTGTTACATATGAGTCTTTTTGGCCCCACCAATGTAATGAGTTTAGGAAGGACCTCATATTGTTTGGTGATCACATATGACTTTAAAAGATTCACTTGAGTCTTCTTTCTTAAAACTAAGGATGAGACTCCCAAGATCTTGAAGAGTTTCTTAAAGATTGAGAATCAATGTGATCACAAGGTCAAGATCATACGATGTGATCAAGGAACTAAATTAAGAACCAAATCCTTGATATATTTTCCAATGAAAAGGGTATTATAAGACAATATAGTGCTCCTAGGACTCCTCAGCAAATAGTATTGCTGATAGGAGAAACAAGACACTAATTGAGGTTGTAAGAACTATGATGTTTGACTCTAAACTTCCCATCACCTTCTGGGCAGAGGCAATAAACATTGCTTGCTATGTGCAAAACAGAGTTTTAGTAGTCAAGACTCATGGTAAGACTCCTTATGAACTTTGGCACAAGAAAAACCTTTCATTGGTTTTCTCAGGTCATTTGGATGTCCTTGGACTATCTTGAATACCAAAGATCAAGTAGCTAAATTTGATGAGAAATCAGATGATGGACTTATTATTGGATACTCATCTCAAGTTAAGGCTTATAAAGTACATGATCTCAGAACTAGATTAAGGAAAAAAGGACAAACCCTAGATGCGAATGTTTGTCTCCATTATTATTTCCTATCCTAGATAGAGCCAAAAAAAAGTTGATAAGACTTTAAAGGATGGAAGTTGGGTTGAAGCTATACAAAATATTTGGAACCTTTGTCCTCTTCCTTAAGGGAAGACTACCATAGGAACCAAGTGGGTGTTTAGGAACAAGAAGGATGATGGAGGACTTGCCATAAAAAACAAGGTCAGACTAGTTGTCAAAGGATACACACAAGAAGAAGGAATTGATTACAGAGATGTCTTTTCTCCTGTGCAAGACTTGAAGCTGTCAGGATATTCCTAGCTTTTGCTGCATCCAAGGATTTCAAGGTCTACTAACTTGATGTCAAGTGTGCTTTTCTATATGGGGTGTTTGATGAAGAGGTGTATGTCAAACAACCACTTGGCTTTGTAGATCTTGATCATCCTGATTATGTCTGCAAGCTTGATAAAGCTCTTTATGGGCTCTACGAAACTCCAAGGAAGCGGTATGAGACTGTTGGATCTAGAAAGGCCAGTGCAAGTTGCTGTGTTGAGCTGTTGTGGATTCGAAATCAGATGCTAGACTATGGATTTAACTTCATGAGTACTCCTATCCACATTGACAACAATAGTGCTATTTCAATTATTGAAATCCTGTGAAGCACTCCAAGATAAAACACATTGATATCAGGTACCATTTTATTAGAGATATTCATGAGAAGAACTTGATCAAACTAATCAAAGTTGATTCAAATGAACAATATGCTGATTTGTTCACTAAAGCTTTGGATGAACAATGATTTAAATATCTTATTACAGCTATTAGGATGGTAAACATTGATTAGTCTATCTCCCTTGAAAACCTTTTTGAAATGTGTAATGTATTTTAACATAACAATCTAAGCCTTGTTTCAATAGGTTAAACTTTTTAAGTATGAGTTTTTTTGAAGAGAAATTAACCTTCAAAAGATTCATTTCATATCTTTCGAAGCTAAATACCTCCAAAGGAAATCTTCTTCTCGGAAGAATTTTTTAGTCTTAGAAGAAGGGATTGATTGCAGATCAGATCTACTTCCGAAGCATATAAAATTCTCCATTTGGAAAGCACGTTTTACTCTCGGAAGTAAGTAATTTACCTTCGGAAGTAAAATTGGCTTCGGAAGAAGATTACCTTCGAAAATCCTTTATGCTTAAAAGGACCTTACAGTATAACGGAAACCTTTGGGCCCCACACAGTAAAAAGAAATGACTTTACTAATGATATCAAAATCTTTTAAATGGTTTTTAATTTTACCACCACTATCACATCTTAACCCAAACCATCTTTTCACCTTATCCCTCCCAAAACTGCCATTTCACTATTTAAATAATCCTGACTCTTCATTTTAATATTTTACCAACTTACTATCCAAAGCTTCCTTCAACCTAATTTCACCTTGTTCAAACTGTTTCATTTGCTCTTCCTTACAATGGCGCTCAACCTCAAGATAACCAGGTCGCATTCCTTGACTCATCCAAGGATGCTAACTTCTCAAAAATCATCTCCTTTCTTACCCAATCTACTTACTTCACTACTCTGACTATGAACCCCACAGTTATATGAATCACATGGAAGAATTTTGGGTTAGCGATTGGATCGTAATCCTAAATGGAGTTAGGGTAATTAGGTCATGCATTTCTGGCCAGGAGTTGATTATCACGGAACAACTCATCAAGGGGCATCTGGAGCTCCACGATGAAGGTTCTCCCATAGAGTTCCCCAAATCAGACCTAGATGACACATATCTCCAAATGGAATATGGTGGAGATGTGAGCAGATCTACAGTTTACAAGTTTAACTTCTCTTACAACAGGAAGTTCCTGCTTCATGCCGTTCTCCATTGCTTGTCAAATAAGTCCGGGAGATGGGATCAAATCCCGTATGAACTATGATGCCTAGTTTAGGGATTGGTGAAAAGCCTCCACTTCAACTATTCAAGGTTTGTGCTGACCAACTTATGGGGAACCTCTAGAGGGACACATTCTTCATGTATCCCAAGTTCATTTAGCATATTATCAACTGTGAGTTGGACTAGAGTCAGCTTGTCTATGCAGCTACTCTGCATGTCCTTCAAATAAGGCCAACCATCTTCATCTTGAAGAGAGTGTCCACTAATTTCACTGGAAGACACACTAGGCTTCTTCCAGGTATGATTGAGCCAACGGCTCCTGGTGACATTTCTGTTAACCCCACAGGTGATGAACCCAAACCAGCAACTACCCTTACTTTACCTAATCTTCCTACTCACCCCATCAAATAAACATATCACAGACGCACCAAACTTAGCTGAGCATCTTATATTCGCTGGGATAAAGCTTTTCCCTTGTTCAGTCAACTCTGATTGAACAAGCCCCTCTTGTTCAAACAAAAAAGACTAGAGTGGCAACATAGGCTCCCACTCAGTCAGAGGTCTCACCTTCCTTCACATTTGACGTCAATATGGGATTTGAGTTTCCTTAGTCTCCAATCCCTGAGCCCAAAACCAAAACTGAAAGCCCCTAGGATGAGTCACAACACTCTCCCGAGAAGCCAAAATAGGACAACCCCACCAAAGGCTCAATGCCAATAGACATTGACTAACGTCCTGGGTCATTAGGCATAACTTCCTTATCTTTTATTGACCTTTTAATCAGGACTGATGAGGAGATTACATCTCTTCATGGCAATTAAGTTGATCCACACCATCCCTTAACGGATCAACAGAGCCTAGAGGGATCTCTTGTCTCTAGCACACATCAGTCAAACCAACTGAGGTGAGTCCCACGGATGTGGAGGGGACTCCTGTAGATTCAGCTACCATTACTGAAGGAGCCTCATTGGATCCTCATGCCAGTGGTACCATCTCTGAGACTAAATCTATGGTAACTGTGCCTTTTGATGACTCTAAAACAGACATCCTCAGGCAAGAGAAACCAGGGTGCCAAGAAACCAAATCTGGTGGTAAGGATACTAGGTATGTTACCTTATCTCCCTGTGATTCTTCTAAAGAAGATGAAGGAAGCATGCAACTCACCATTCAAGACCTACTTTTCAACTCACCACTCAGCAACTTGAGATTAAAAATCTCATGGCTCAACTAGCTGAGAAACAAATTGAGAGATCTATCAGGCATATACCTATTCAGGTCTCATTGGCCTCTTCCTCTAGCTCATCTAACTTTTAAGATGATGCTACGAACAAAAGGGAGGGTGTTCAGAGACAAAAAATTGTGGAACCATATAGCCAAGCTTTAATTTCCTTATCAACTAGATACCCGGCTTCCAAAACAACAGTCTTTCTTGAGCCTCCTCAAATTGTCCTACAAATAGATCCAAAGATGTTCAGGGATCTCAACAATATTTTCTCTAAGTTCCTAATAAGATCTTCTTTAGATCAGCCTAGCCCAGATGTGGTTATGATATACATTGGAGTTGAAGAGCTTCAGAGGCTAAGTTCACCTTCTATCAATGTGGAAGAAGTTGGTCAACCTAAGGACCACATGGAACCTAAGATTGATTTCAAAGGGGAAATGAATATTGATGGCCCAACAACTGAAACAGTTGGGACAGATAGTGCATTCCCTAAGACATCCGAAGCTGAAGTCAAAGCCTCGAAAGAACATGTTCAATCTTTCGAAGCTGAGATTGAAGCTGCGGAAAGTATGTTCTCCTTGTCCAAGGATCTAATTATCATTAATGCAATTCCAGATCTGGCATCTAAGGTGAATAGTGAAGACTTTCTTAACCGACCCCTAGCTCAGACGACTTCATTATATCCATCTATCATCACTCAACCCGAACCCTCCATCCAAGAACCACCAAAGTCTAGCACTTCTAAGGATGTCAAAAGCAAGAAGAAGATGACTATGGAAGAGCTTTAGGAAAAGGAGAGGATTAAGAAACTTAAAAGGAAAGGTAGACTTCCAACTGGGAAGTTAATAGCTGCTAGTAGCAAAGCAGCTGCAGCCAACCAGTAGGCGGTCAACAACAAGAGAAGGGTGGAGATCATTGACAAGCTTATCAAGCTTGGAGCTGTTAGTGAAGATGTGTTCGTGCTACCACTAGAGGAGTTAAATTAATCTAGAAAAGGCAACCATGCTGCTAATTGAACAAAGAGAAGAAGCAACAACCTGGCCTTAGAGGAGGAAAGAGAAAAGAAGAAAAAAGAAGCTGATCTGCAGCTTAGGAGGGAAAGGATAACTTTCCTAATCTCCAGAGGTTTCTCTCTTGAAGAATTATCTCTATATGAAAATGACACGGTCCTATGGCTCTTAAACAAAGAGCAAGATCAATCAGAGAAAGAGAGGAAGAAAGCTGCAATAGAAAAGCTAAGGGAGAAGAAGAGAAAAAAAAGAGGAAGCATGGGTCATTGCTGCCAAGAAGATAGGTGAGAAGGATTGGATGAAGGATTATCTCTGGGCTCACGGCTTCTCTAGTAGGAAAGTGGGTCCCATGTCTTAAAAGACACTATAACGACATGTCAGTGACATCAAGGCTGACATTCGCTTGGGAAAAGGTAAGGAGATGTATAGAAGGGGACAGGGGATGACCATCAAACCAACACCTCAACCCCAACTTACAACCCAAACTCAACCTCAACCTCAACCTAAGCCTTACCTATTTCCTTTCCCTATCAAAACTGAACCCACTTCCAAACCTTACACCCCTAAACCAACACCAACCACCATATCCACCTCATCACCACAACCACCTCAACTAATCACCCTCCAACCTAAAACACTACCCAGAACCCAAACACCACTACCTACCCAACAACCATCTAGACCATCCCCTCAGCCTTCTAAACATCTCTCTTTAGAAGAGTTTAAGGAGATCAAAATGAAGCTTATCAAATGCACAACCTTGATTGATATCTCTTGTGAGGAGGATTCTATCAAGTTGACTTATGTTGATGGATCCTCATGTTCCCTCACAAGAGATCAATTCCTTAATCTTTTACGAGGAACACTAGACTAGGTTGTAAAACTCCTTGGCTTCATCTCAGATTCATTCAATGATAAAGAGAAGAAGCTAAGAAGGAAGCTGGTGATTCTACTAGATACTAGGAAAGGGTACAAAGTACCAAACAAACCCTTTGTGCCAAGTAAGAAGATAGTCCAGTGGAGGTTCGATGACTCTTCTCACAACTTTGTTGTTAAAAGAGAGAATGGCGAGCTGAACAGGCTTAATGCTTCATCTCTGCTACATTTAAGCAGATTTAACATTGCTGAGTTAGCAGAGAAGCCATTCTCCAACCCCTCAAACTCTAAGGTAGCTACTCACATCAGAAATCACCTGAGCAGCCTTTATCTTGCTGAGCTGACTGCTAGGACAAAGATTTAAGAAGAGTTAAAACCGAAAGAGGAGGAGGAGAGAAAAGCATCAACAACCAAAAGCAAAGCCTTTCTCCAAACGGTTGTAGATCCTAAACTTGAACCTATTGTTAGATAGGAGTATGACTATAACTCCCATCAACTAACTCTCTTCAGGGGGCACAACAAAGTGTGCATGTCATTAGGAGTGATAGACTGGATCTCCTATCCACTAAAGACTTGCACAAACTTCTCAGCACAACTTCAAGACAAAACAAAGAAATAGACAAATATCTTATGTCCTTGGTGTAGAAAGTTTTAAGAAGTAGAAGTAAGTGAGGTTTTGGTAGCATCAGCCTAGGGGGAGTTTGTTGGATCTAGAAAGGCTGGTGCAACCAAAACTAAATACTTAGCTTATTTTGGTACAACTTTTAAAGGACTTCTGAAGCTAAGTATGGAACTTCCGAAGGAAATGGAGCTCTTCTGAAGATAAAGTGCAAGATCAACTTCCCAAGGAAAACTCAAACTTCCGAAGACAAAATTCCAAAGTTCAAGACTTAGAAGAACTCAAAGACAATGACTTTCGAAGTAGAAGTCTCAAGCTACGGAAGAAGCAGCCTCTTCCAAGTATACGGCTTCAAAAGAACAAGCCAATTAACCTTCGAAAGATGCCGCTATGGACCAGTGGACATAAGTATGGTTAATTTGACATTTCGTTGTAGACCTCTGATGCACTGCATGGCGTTTTCTCAAAAGGCCATATAGTTTACCATACTTTATTCCACTATCCACCTTTACTTGTTGGTACAGTTACCAACTTTTGTTGGTGACAAAAGGTAAGTCATGAACATGTCATGACTACCATATCTTAGATAAGACATTATCTAAGATACCATAACTATAGCTTTGAAGTATCTGCTTTAGTTATAGGATTCCAGCTGATATCAAAGTATAACCAACTGTAGGTGATAGTATATATAGTTTCTCATTGTAACTCTTGTATCATTCTTGTAAGAGTCTTGTAAACTTTGAGTTGAGAAGTAATATATACAAGTTACTTGAAAATTGTTTCCTTGTGTTGTTAAGTTACTTAGTATATTATAATCAACTCTTTGAGAGATTTTGCTTCGTCATAACCGTGTGAGTATAAGTGAGTTTGAGAGAAAACCAAGTGTTTTGTGACATACATCGATCCTGTAGAGACTTTATCTCAATATCTCTGTCAGCATGGCTACAAAAAGGGTACTATAGATGGAACTCTCTTCATCAAAAGAATATGGAATGGCTTAATGCTAGTTCAAGTATATGTAGATGACACTAACTTTGGTTCAACAATCGAAAGCTCTACATTGACTTGAGAGGCTGATGAAGAATAGATTGAAATGAGTGCCATAGAGGAACTTAATTTCTCTCTAGGAATTCAAGTGAAACAAGTTGATAGTGGCATCTTCATAAGTCAGTTAAAGTATGTATAAGACATACTTACAAGCTTCAACATGACTGATTGTATGATTGCAAAGACACATATAGTAAGAAACCACTCCCTTGGACCAAATCTTGAGGGGAAGTGTGTGGATGAACACCTTTACCGGGCTATGATTGGGTCTCTTATGTATCTCATAACTAATAGGCCTAATATCATGTTTGCCACATGCATTTGTGCAAGATATCAATCCAACCCCAAGATGTCACACCTAGTCACTATTAAAAGAATTCAAAGATATCTAAAAGGTGCTACTACACTAGGCCTTTGGTATCCAAATACGTATTGTGACTATGGTGGATGCAATATGACTGCAAAGTCTACATCTGGGGGATGTCAATTCCTTAATGGAAGGATTGTCTCATGGAATGCAAGAACAATCATGTGTGTCTACATCAACTGCTAAATTTGAATACATTGTTGCTGCTAGCCACTGTGCTCAAGTGCTTTGGATTCAGAATCAGATGTTGGACTATGGATTTAACTTTAAAGAGACTCCCATCCACATAGACCATAATAGTGCTATCTCTATTACAAAGAATCTTGTGCCGCACTCAAAGACAAAACACATCATCATTAGGTATCTTTGATTGGAGATAACTTTAAAAAAAGATTAATCAAACTAGTCAAAGTTAACACAAATGAACAATATACTGCTTTGTTTATCAAAGCTTTTGATTAGAAAAGATTTGAATATCTTATATCAGCTATTGGGATGATTAAATTTGAGTAGATTTTTCTTAAACTTAATTCATATTATTTCTAAAATTTATGCGTCCTAAGTTGTCTATTTTATCACCTTCATAAGCCCATGTTTACTTTGGAAGGAAAAATCTTTCAAATTTTATTACTTAGATTTTTGAAAATTTTGATCATTCTTTCTTTCGGAAGATATTTATTTACCTTCGAAGAAAATTATGACTTCAAGACAAATAACTACTTATGTGAATTTGTCTTCGGAAGGATTTTACAACGTTTTCTAAAGCTTATATTTGTCAGCTAAGTACTTATATGTTTTTGAAGAACAATTTTCTTCCAAAAGCAAATTAAATCTTAGAAAATTGAGATATCTTCCGAAACAAAATTTTCAAAACTCTTTGAAATATCTTCCGAAGTCATATTAGCTTTGGAAGCTTTTATCAAAAATATTTCAAAGAGAAAATACCTTCCCGAATATTTTGACTTCCAAGAAAACAAACTTTTTGGGAACTTTTTCAGAGGTGGGACTTACATTCGGATTTCAAAGTTTATCCTCTTTCATTAACTTTGTCTCATATCTATTTCATATATATATATACCCAATGGTTCCCCCCTCTTTCATTCTCTTCTTCATCTGAAATCTTTCTAAACCTAAATTCACCCATAAACAACCTTTTTCTTATCTCCCTTCACTCTTAAGCTTTCACAAATGGCCAACCTTAACTGCAGAAACAACCCATATTTCTCCATGCAACTCCACAAGCAGCACAACCAAGTTGCCCTGTTGGACTTTAAGAAAGATCCAAGTTTCTCAAAGGTTTGTCATTTTCTTTCTCTATCAAACTAATTCACCTCCTTCATAATTGATCCTTCACTCTACGAGGATCAACTTTTTGAATTTTGGAGGACCTGCCAAGAGGTACTCATGGATAGAGAGAAGGCACTATCTGCTACAATACAAGAGAGGACAATATTTATCACTCCAGCCATCATAAACACACATCTTCAGTAGGATGACGTTGAAGATGAAATGTCCTTTCCCAAAGCTACTGTTAAGCAATCCTTTGAATAGATGGGCTATGAAGGAGATTTCTCTATAAAGGCCTTCAGGAAAGGGAAGGTCTCCTCTTAGCGGAAGTACCTCCTCCATGTAGTTATACATAGTTTATCAAACAAGCATGGAGGACGAGACCAGATTCCTGAGGATCTCTCCTATATAATTCATGGAATGGTTCAACGCGTCAAGAGAAAAACCCACACTGTCTACCTCACAACCACCAAAATAGCCACAAATCATCCACACCTACCAGAGAAAAATCAAACGAACCCCTACACAAGCTACTAAGCTTGCGTAGACCCCTATATCACCACCCATATAGGAAGAAGTGAAGACTAGAGCTCTCACTTATCCTGAGGAGCAAACCACTCCCATCTCACCAATGATCATTGATGAGGTTCCTCATGCTCAGCCAGATGAGCTCACAAGCCCAACAACTTTAAGCCTTCACTTAGAGTCTCAAAACTCTAGTGATCAAACTTTAGGGGAAAGTTACCATCCCCAGCCTCTTGTTCTCAACCAACCAATTCCTAACCTTGAATTCTATAATGATGAAGACTTGGGATTCAATGAGTATCATGAGTATCATGAGTCTCTCTTCTTCTCCCCCACTCAAAGAGAGATGAGTACTCCTGCTTCTCCCCTGTCTAGCCCACATCATTCACCCATTACTGTGGTGGATCTCTCGAAACCTATTCAGGAGGTCCATATGGTAGAGGCTCTCACTTCTGCAAGTGATTAAATTGTTAAGACCTTAACCATGGCAACCCAACCCATTGACACTTCACCTGAAGTTGTCATTGAGGAAATCTAGCAGCCAAGAACATCACGCTGGTGATAAGGAAGAAGACCTTGGTCCTATTCTCTCATCCCCCCATGATTCTTCTGATTAAGATGAGGGGAACATGAGGCTAAAGGTGCAAAAATTATCAAAAACCTGCACCTACTTAGTCTCTAAGGTTAGTCACTTGAATTCTCAGGTGACTATCTTACAAAACAGGGTCAATGAACAGCAACTTGAGATTTCTTATCTCAAGGAGCAACTAGCTAGGAGACCTTTAAGAAGAGCTCAACTAGGATGTGATAGACCTAACTCCTAGCTCACCTATGCAAGAGGGTTATTCTATCAAAAAGGGGTGAAAGTCTTAGTAATCATAGAACTTGGGAGTTCTTCACAGGGTATGGACATTGAGGATTCACCACCCTTACTTGCAATTGACAATACTCAGCAACCTCCTCAAGTTCACATTGATGTAGACTCTGTCATTCAAAGCTTGTTTAAGGAGGGTATCCCAAGGGCAATGTCATCCCCACCCCAAAGAGCTTCAAATTACATATTAGGGTGGAGGTATTAAGCTGATAGAAGAGTCGTGATACTTAAATGATTTCAAGGACAACAAGAGGTCTTTAATATTTAGACCTTGAACTAATATGATGGTCTTGATCTTGTCAACATGGCACTTGCCAACCTAGGTAAGCTGACAGAATGGTTGAATGAATTCAAGACAAGATTTCTGAAAAGTTCAAAACAAGAAGACAAATACGAGCAGACAATGTCATTGGTCAACTGGATGTTGAGGTGGACCCAGAGATTATCTTCAAAGGGGAAACTTTGACTGAAGGCCCAATGATAGAACTTGTGAGCACTGTCACAGAACCTACTACTTCAACATTCCATACCCTTAGTGAGGCACCAGCTGGTGAAGGTGTCTCACAACCTCTCTTTGGCTAGAGTCTGACTTCTACATTAGACAATGAATGCCAAAGCTCTCTCTACACTGAGTCATAAAGGTCTGGGGGTGACAAAAGGAAAAGGATATTGACTCTTAAGGAGATTAAGGAGGAGGAGGAGAGAGAGGAAGAGGAAGCTAAGGGGAGAAAGTTTTGTTGGGTCCTCAGGCTGAAAGCTACTATTAGGGCTACTCCCATACCAAACACTTAGAATGATGAGTTGTGGGTAGCCAAGATTAACTACTTGGGGACCAAGAACTATGACATTGATGAGATTATCTCTCTCATCTTAGAGCAATTGAATCAGCTGGTAGGCATAGAAATGTCTAAGGAGAGGGAGGAGGTAGAGGATGTAGAGTTTCTCTTTAAGATTAAAGAAGACAAAAGACAAAAAAATACTTTACAAGCATACTCCTACCCTCTCCTAGGTCAAGAAAGTCCTGAGAAAGAGGCTGTGGCAACTAAACAATCTCAGGTAGACAAGGAAGCTAATAGACAAAACATGATCAACTACCTAAGTGCCACAGGATTTTACTAGGCAGTTGTACTTCTTCCTTTATTATATGAGTATATTGAATTTGAATACCTCACACAGCTTGAGCTACAACTTTTTAGAGAACAAAAAACTACAAGATGAAGATAAAGGAAGAACCAGCAAAGTCAAGAGTCATCATCCAAAAGAGTCAAAAGAAGTCTGCTGATAGGAAGAAGATAATAAGCTTTTTGAAGCTGTATGGATTCTTTGGAATGAGGCTTGGTCCAATATCTCTATCCACCATGGATGAGCACATTAGCGTGATCAAGCAAAAGATTAAGAGAGGAGAGTTTGTTGACTTACACTTCCACCAAGTCAAGCTCCTCCTGAAGTTATGGTTAGGGTTGAATTTTTTGAGACAACACAACCAGGACCTCATGCTAGACCATAACAAGCTTTATCTTTTGATCCATAGCAAGGTTCAATTCCTTCTCTTTCTAAACCTGGAGGGAAGAGAAGCCAATTGAGAAAGACAAAACAAAACAACCTAGTGCTAAAGGCCAGTCTACTAAGTTAAAGATTTCCAAAAGGAAGAAAAGGATGGTTTCTAAACCTGTATCAAAGAAGAAACCAAAGGCATCTACCTCCAGACCTCAGGATGAGCAAGAGCATCCTAAGAAAGTGCAATAAGAGGGTTCTCAACCTACTCTAACTCAAGCAGAGCCTCTTACATCAAGAAGACCCATCTTGTCTTGACCTTTGCTACTAATCCAGATAGATGGTATGTCACTAGAGATCAAGGTGGTCAAGATGTCTACTTCTGCAAGATATGCTTAACCTACTCCTACATGATCTCTTTGACATGAGAAGGTATTTTGAAAGGCTGAGTGATCTTGACCAGTTGATGAAGAACAGAATGGTCATAATCATGATGAGGATGGTAAATATCTGAATCACTTTTCTATTTTGGTAGCATCAGCCTAGGGGGAGTTTGTAAGTTTATAGGAAGGCTAACGCATCCAAAACAACCCAAGTGCTTCCTGCATGCATGCACTTGGTACTTAGTAAAAGTTGCTTCGGAAGTTTCATATTCTTCACAAGAAAATATTCTAAGTATGATCTTCCGAAGCCAATACCAATATCTTCCAAAGCCAAAAATAAAGTCTTCCGAAGCTTCAAGACAAAATCTTTCAAAGCCATTGAAGTGAAGACTGATTTCTTCCGAAGACTGAGAAGAACATGCTTTCTCTAATGTATTTTTACATAAAGCTGACCAATTTTTTGCTACAACTCTGAAGACTCACCAACTTATATAAGAGCATTCACAACCAACTCTCCATCTCCATCTTTATAATTACACTAAAATTCACTACTTTTTCTCTTTCCTTTTCAATAAATAATAATTTTCTATACTTTTATCATTACATTTTCTCTCTCATCCACTCACAACCACTTTTAACTTATATTAAAAAATTAATAGAGATGAACAGTGTTTTACCAAATATAGAGATGAATAGTAACATGTTCTCTATCCTACACTCACAACCACTTATAACCATTCTCTATAATATAGAGAATGCACTCATATGTTTATTGAGAATAGACTGTGAATGTTTTAAGTTGGTGAAAGATCCATGCATTTTGCAACTTTATATTTAGGTCTTGAGTTTATAACTTTCTACTTTATATACTTTTATCCTTTTTGTTATTAGGATGTGAGCTATGACATGTCTTAGTCAGTATTCAAAAGACAATCTGTCTTTTGACTTTACATTGATCTTGTTGTCTAGATTAGTGTTTCTAGCTGGCCTTTAAAGTATGGTCGGCTGTAAGATGTAGTATAAAGTATCTCATGTTCTTGTATCTTAATGTATGCTTTGTAACACTTGTGAAAGAACTTGAGAACAATATACAACATTCTTGAAAACCGTTACTTTGTTGTTTGTTCCTAAGTTTTTATGTCTTTGTTTGCTTGTGTTCATAGTATCATCATATAAGTCTCAGTTTTCTATTTGATCTGTTAAGTGTTCTAACACTCTTCTAATTGTAAGACTGATTGTATTGACCATCGCTTAAATGGTCCTACAAAAATGTTTAAAGCAAAATTATTTTTCTAGCTTATGGGAGGCACACTCTTTAAAAAAAAATTTCTTGCGACATCATAGATCTTAAGTAAATTTTTTTATTATTTTTAACTTAAAAAACTTTATTCCAAGGCAATAATACTGAAATAGTTAACATAACTCTACATGCAATGTATGCATTTGGAAAAGAATTAAACTTCTTATATAATTTAGTATATTACAAATTTATCACACTCTAAAGGTATAATATCTCATAAAAATTTTAGTTTTTGAAATAAATCTAAACCATTAATATCTAAACAATTATCATGTTGCAAGTATATTTTAAGATTGATATATTTTTCTTTTAAAATTTTATCATTTAAAGATTTTAACTTCTCTATATTAAATAAAAAACCAAAAATTTATTGATCAGATCTTCTTTTAATTGATGAAATAACTTGATCAAGAATATACAAAAAGTAATCAAATTTAAAAAATTCTATATGAGTTCTAATGGTTTCATTATTAACATTTTCATCATATTGTTTATTTCTATTATTTATACGTGTCTCTTAAAAAATAGGTTGTACATTCATTTCTAAAGTTATTTTTTTGCGACACTGCAGGACCGGGTAAGGGATGATTAATATAAATAAGTCTCTTAATGAGGAGAGTGTTAGAACACTTAATAGATCAAATAGAGAACCAAGTTTGAGTTAAAGATGCAAAAAAGACAAGTAATAAGACAGAAGAAAAACAAGAACAAGATAAGTATGGTTTTCAAAAATGTTGTATATTGCTCTCAAGTTTTCTTACAAGTGTTACAAAGCATAGAAATACAAAACAAAAACTGAGATACTTTATACCACATCCTAAAGCTGGCTATACTTTAAAAGCCATGGAAACACTAATCTAGATAACAATATCAATGTATACTCAAAAGGTAGATTGCCTTTTAGTTATGACTATAACATTCCATAGCTCCCATACTAATCTATTATGAAAAGGATAAAAGGTACAAAGTAGAAATTTATAGACTCCAAACCATAATCCAGTGTACAAAAGCATGAACCTTTTACCAACTTATACAAGTTGGTGAGTCTTTAGAGTGGCAACAAAAAGTTGGTCAGCTTTATGCAAAAGTTGATCAAAGAAAGCATGTCTTCTTTGTCTTTAGAAGAAATCAGTCTTCTGTCTTTTGGCTTCAAAAGACTTTGTCTTTGGAGCTTCGTAAGACTTCATCTCTGGCTTCGGAAGATTTGGTCTTTGGCTTCGAAAGATTTTACACTTAGAATATTTTCTCTTAAATGTGTAAAACTTCCGAAGTAACTTCTACTCTGTACTTCGAAAGATATCTAATTGCTTTAACACTTCCAACCCTACTTTCCTAACGTGTTTATGATAATAACTTAAGAGTTAGGCTTGGTATATGATCTTTTAAATTTACCATCTTTTAAAGGATGATGAAAAAGTTATTATATATATGGTGTACAACTCCAAAAAAATTCACTAGCATATTTACAAGAGTTTTCCATATCACAAATTACTAAATTCAAACAATGACAACTAAAGGAGTATAAAAAGCTCTTGGATTAACATCTAACAAATATTTTTGCACACCTTGATGCTTTCCTTTCATATTGACCTTGTCCTCTAATATTATTTATATCAAGCTCTATTTTATTGATTTATTCAACAATAGTATCGAAAAGACCTTTACTTGTAGTATCATCTACTCTTAAAATTTGTAGAAAATATTATGTTGGATCGAGTTAAGGACTTAACAAGACTTTTATTTTTGACCGGCAGATGACAAATGCAAAATCAAAGTCAACTGTCTTACTTAACAAACACATATATTTTGAGTAATAATATAGAAACAAAATGTTCTTTCAAAGTATACACTCGATTAATCTTTTCTGAGTACAAATTGTTACAACCAGTAGATATACAAGTGGACTAGCATGCTAACCTCAAAACTATACAAGTGAAAAGTATTTATACTATGAAAGCTAAACATGAAAAATAAATCACTTTAAATCTAATCCTAGTTTAAATAATGGTATGTACAACACAGACAATCAATCTGTAAAATATAGAACACAGAATCCATTGATGTACTTTAGTACAAACCATCTTGTTTAATGTTGCAGTTATAAGTAGCACATCGATTTTAGTGCCTCTAAACAGTCAATTGACACTTCATCACTTTCAATGCTGATGGGCGGTGGTTCAACACTTGGTAGAATTTGACGGTTGATAGCTACTATTGGATCCTTGAGTTTTAAGTAGCTTCATCCTACCCATAGATCAACATATTCTTTAACATTTATAGGAGTTGATTAAACATCTAAACATCGTATGATAATTGACAATTGTTCTTGATGACATATATCAAGGGTACAATGAAGAATAATTGAAAATTACTTAGCTTCTTTAATTTTTTTTATAAAAATATTTTTGATTTTATTTGATAATAAGTTGATTAGTTCATTTTACATATTATGTCCAAGGTAATAATTATAAATCTCTTTATTCTATATTCGTTGAACACGTTCTTATATAACTGGATTAAATTCTGCAGTCATCTCAACCAAACTTAAAAACTACCATTATTTTCGTAAAAAAGTTCTTCTCTCTTTCCACGAAATGATTTGTTTTTCTTGCCTAAATTTTTTTGCAATGCCAATGATTTTTATTAATATAATTTTTCAATTTTATTTTTCTTTATTTATTTTATCTTGAGTTTCTTTATCAATTATTTTATTTTTTAATATTTTTATTTCTAAGTCAAGCCCAGCTCTCAAATTAAAGATTTTTTCATTGCTTGCTTCATGTTATTTCTAGTTTAGCACTCATATTCTCCAATTGTTACTACCCATATTTGCTATCTTACTTGTACATAATTTCGCATCAAAACCAACAATAAAAACAAAATATTTTATCTAAATCAATTGAATAAACCAACCATTTTCTATCATATGTTTCTCTATTTGCTAACTTTCTCATTTAAAACAAAGTGTTAAAGTTCCTTGAAAATTCATCCTTAGGAAAAATTCAAAATTATAAATTTTGATCGGATCTTCATTCGTATTCTATTTTCTTCATTTATATGATCATATTTTTTATTTATTTCTACATTTATTATTTATATTTCCATGTTCATCCACACTTATAGGATCATTAGCTGTATTTATGTGATCATCAAAATTCGGATGTTAATTAGTATTGTCTTTTCTAGTTGTTACAAATTTTACACCAAGGACCCTTTTGTGCATTAACTAAAGCTTCTATTTTCCTTCTTTTGTTTTTAGAATAATTGGACTTGTATTTTCGAATTCGATTTGACATGATAAACAAATAAGTACAAATTAAATAGCTTCGTGAATTTAAATTCTAAACTATAAACTAAGTTTAAAAAACAAAAATAATCAAGTATAATAAAGTCTTATGGCTGTGATGTAAACAATATATAAACCAAGTTTAAAACACAACAATCAACTAATCAGGTATAACCAACTAATTTCTAGTTTCTAAACAAATAGCTTTGAAATCATTAAAACATTCAAGATTTAGGATCACTATAAGTCTATAACAAAGTAGTATAGGTAAGGTGTAATCAATATCTAAACCAAACTTATAACATAAGCAATCACAATCAAGGTTCAAGAATTTAAAAGTCAAGAACTCAATACCAAAATAATTCAATATTCAGAAAGATTAGTCAAAATTCAAAAAGTTAGAAATCAAGAACTCGTACCAGATAGATTGATAGAATAATTAGAATCTGGAATCGCAAGCTAGTCTACAATCAATCGCAGAGGCGTAACTATAAACCAAAATACCAAATTGACTTCAAGATTGATAGAACCTTAGCGATCAATTGGGACTTGAGAGAATAGAGATCAGTAGATGATGATTGGTGATGAATCGCAGATGATGAATCTCATAGAAAACGAATCGCGCAGAACAGTTTAATCGGAGATGGAAGACGAATATAGGGGAATCGAAATGATGGAGTCCATGTTGATTGTTGATGACGGTTAACGTTTTGTTGGTTAAGAAGACGTGAAGAGTATAGAGGACAACTCAGCTTCTTCTAGTTGCTTCTAATTGTATATTGCGCTAATTGATGTTATAGCCATCATCGACACTTTTAATAACAAAAGGTTTATAGGCTCAAGGCAACATGCCTGGAACATGGTTTTCTTTTAATTATGGTCTAAACAATAAAGCCTAGTCAGTCACACGGGCCTCTTGTATTTTGTATCCTACATGTGTATAAAAATATCAAACTAAAGCCTAAATATTAACATACATAAATACATACATACTGTGACATCCGATAAATTTCCGTTATCAAACTCCGTTAGTTCTGTTGAGTCTTGCATACACGTGTCGTAAGAACACACTAGTTGTCGTTTAACGTTGGTGACCTAATAATAATTAATACTGTTACATTATTGATAATCTAATTGATTATGTGATTATGGTATTATGTTTGTGTGTTTGCATGTTTTAAATGTTAATTAGGAAATTAATCGCGTAACGTGGAAACGTGCCTATTTATTAGTATGTCTTGTGTTTTTATAAAGATAAAATATATAATGATTATCATTAGTTTATATCTTCATATTATTAAGTTAAAAACACTTTACAAAGAGTTTAAAAGCTTAAATTTTTATAAAATACAAAACACAAGGGTTTAAATGGTAAATATAGAAATTAAATTAAACAAAACAACTCCAAACCCTAGGAGATCACCCATTCGGCCGCAACCACCATTCTACACCCCTCCCTTTGCAAAATCAGCCTAGAACAAGCAAGAGAACTCGAAATTGAACCGATTTCAAGAGTTGCAACAAGTAGGAATCATCAAATATAAGCCATTACACATTTAAAGGTTAGATTTTTACAAGTTTTTGTGGGTTTTTCATGGTGGCCGAACCCTAATTTGTTTATGGATCTTCATGTGGTCGAAATTGATGTTAAATGATGATATTAGTATGTTAGTTGGATTGAATACATGTTGTTTAATGTTGATTATGCATGAATTGTATGTTTTTAATGGATTGATCATGAACTTTGATTTTAGGCAAACCCTAATTCGAAATTGATAAGATTATGTATGATTGATGATTGTTTGATGAATGTATGATGATTAGTAGATTGTATGAATGTTAGGATACATTGATCTTGCAAGAAATTGATGATTGAAGTTGGTGTTCATAGGTTACTATAATAGTAACTTTATTTTCATGACATGATGATCTAGTGATGGATTGATGTTTTTGATGTGTTCATGATGATGATTAGATGCTAGATTGTTGATATGAATGCTAGAAATCATAGAATGAATGTTGTTGTTCATATCTTACCAAAAGTGGAAACTTTTGTTCATGATGATTAATGGATTATGATGATTAGGTATTGTTAATCATGTCTAGATGTTGTTATGAGCTTGAGATGGTATAATTGTAATGAATTCATGAATACATTGAGTGTTTGATAGATGTTGGAATGTACTTTCCCAAAAGGGAAACTTTATTTGCACAAAATTTGAAGGATGATAGTTTGAACATGTTTGGGATGTTAGGAGCATGTTAGTATGTTCACGGATGAATTCTAATGTGATAGAACATGTTAAATTAGTTGTATGGGATGCTTGGATAATCATGGGTGATGTTTGGACTTTGATGATCATGTAAGATGTTGATGTTGGTTAGTAGCTAAGACATCATGTTTGGAACTGGAAATTGATTGTTGTGATATATGTTGAATACAATGAACATGGTTAATAAATGTGAATATGATCATCATACACGCGTGTGAATCTGAGGCCCCTACTTAGTAGGATTGGCAGGGTTTAGGATGTTAAGTCGTGAGTGGCTTCACATGGCACGTGGTGCGTGTTTGTGTGGCATGTTATTTATGTTATAACTAGTGGACATGTTAATGTTTTAGATTCACATGACTTGTATGATACTTGGTTGTATGATGATCAAAGTGATACACCTGGATAATATAGCATACATATGATCCATTTGAATGTTAACCATGTATGATATATGTGTATGATTGCTTGAATGGTTTACAACACATAAAGTCACCAACGGGTCAAACGGGTCAACTGGGTCAAACGTGTCTGTTTTCTGAAACCTTGAATCCTTGGTTGTAGTGTACTTAGGGTTTCACCTGTTCTCTATTTACACATACTCATGTACTTATATGATCTAGGTAACCTCTAAAGGTTGTCTATCCACTCTGTCTGTCAAGTAAAACTTTAAGTATCTATTATGCATATCAGGTGAGTTCATGCCCCACTCTTTACTTAATCTCTTTTGGGGGAGATAGCATACTGGTAAACTACAAACGCTTTATATATTCAAGTTGTGTATAATATTAATATAGTGTTGATATCATGGAAAAGTCCTCACACTTTCAAATTATTAATATTGAATAGCAGGGAAATTTGGGTAGTACTACTGGGTCTGACGAGCCCCACCTGTGTGACTCGAGGTCAATGGGTGCAATTTGTCCTATTGAACATTGTCACGACCTGTTAAGTCGTGACAGGAGGCAACAACGTAACACAGTCAACTTCAATTGCGAAATCACTATGAGTTAATATTTATTGTTAATGGACTAGCTATCTGTTACAATGCACTACTTTTATATCTCTGTTATTAAACTACTTATGTTTGAATATCACGCTTGAACTCACCAACCATTGTGTTGACATTTTAGTATGCTATTCTCAGGTCATTAGCTTGCTTGCCATTAGGAGCACTACATGGTTTCACTTGCATTCTAAGACTCGGTCTTCAAGACATCTTTATTGTTTTAATGGTTAATGTTTACTCTTTTGGGTTGGCGTATGTTTTGCCATAGTATACATTTTTTTATTTCTTTGGGTTGTTTTACAAAACACTTCCGCACAGTTTAAAATTATACTTTGGTTGATTTTATTGTAATTATGGCATATAGAGTCGTTCTAAGTAACTATTGACTGTGATCCTGGTTTGTTCACACGCCTCGCGGTAAAACTCCGCACGTGGATTTTGAGGGTGTGACAGATTGGTATCAGAGCCATTGGTTATAGGGAACTAGATTGCATACACACTAGACTATAACCGCACACAGTTAGTTAGTTACCTGTGCCTTATTCTCATCTACTGTGTACTCATTGGCATACACATCACACTCTCTGCAGCATGGCATTGTCATCAAGAGCTTCGGGTAAGCGACCTGAATCACCTTCACGATCTGAATCCCCACCTCCACACCTGTACCTGACAATGGATTCGATTGGCCCCGACTAGCTTATCCTCGAGAGGAGATTGACTGGGATCAACCTTTTGCATTGATGGAGCGTGACCCTCCACAAGACTAGAGTTTCTATCCTAGATTCGTTGATCATATTATGCATAGGGAGCGCATACCTGTTCCGAGGCCCAGGACTAGGAACAACGCCGACCAACCAATGCCTTCACTCCCACGAACGGTGCAGTCCAACGAGCAACTGATTGCTGCACTGGACACTGAGCAGCATCGAGTCAGGCGACTCACAGGTGATGTCTGTACACTGCAGCATGAGGTGTACAAACTAAGACATCAAATGGATGAACTCGAGGAGCAACACGGGAAGACCCTAAACGGGTGTCACCATATGCAAGATGGTCTCATAGCACTCCGAGGGCGTGTGACTGTTCATGAACAGCGGGACGCCATAGCCGATAATAGGATTGCTATCTTAGAAGCCCAACTAGTGGCACTTTAGATTGCTATAGCTCCTGCTCCTGCAGCAGACCCTGAGGATGAGGATCCCGAGGAGGAACCCGAGAAGGAGGAACCAATGGAGATGGAGGATGACAGTGATGGGTCAGATGTTGTCGATTGACTTTCTTTATATGACTTAGACTACGTAGTGTTTTTCTTTTTGAAACCTATGGGGAAGGGTTGTTTCCCCACACAAACGACAAACTTAAATTTTGACATTGATAAATACATTGTGACTCATTTACAATTTATTTACTTTGGTTATCATTTTTGTTATGAATGTTGTGGTTGTGATGATTCATTATTTCTTGTATTTACTGTTTACTGTACTTTAATGAGATAAATGTGTTTGATGTTACTCATTAGTGTATTTGTGAATGTATAGTGAAAAGAATGGACGCCCGTGGACGTGGACGTGGACGTGGTCGTGGACGCGGATGTGGACGTGGCACTGGAGAACAGGGCGGTGGTGCTATTAACATGACTCCCGCAGAATTAGCTGCTCTAATTAATGAGCATGTTCAGGCGGCAGTGGCTGCTGCCCAGGCGGGTCAGCCAGCAGGTAAACAATGATAGAAAGTTAAATCTGATCTGCATAACCGTATGGGATGTATGATCAATGTGTGTTATGTTAAAACAGGACCAACGGTGTGTACCTACAAGTCCTTTATGGACTGTAAACCACACACCTACAGCAGTACTGAGGGTGCTGTAGGGCTTGTACGATGGTTCGAGAAAACTAAGTCTATCTTCTCCAAATGCAACTGTCCACCTGCTGATCACGTGAAGTATGCCACCGGGACTTTAGAGGGTGCTGCTCTATCTTGGTGGAACGCGCAAGTCTAGATGGTAGGACAAGCGATGGCGAATGGGCTTCCATGGGATGAGTTTAAAACAATGATGACTGAGGAGTACTGTCCTCGCAATGAAGTGCAGAAGCTAGAGATGGAGTTCTGGCAACTGAAGATGCAGGGCTCAGAAATTGAGGCCTACACCATCAAAACCCATGAACTAGCAATTTTGTGCCTGGGAATGGTGAATGAAGTGCATAAGAGGGTGGAGCATTACATACGGGGATTAGTACCCGAAATTCAAAGTATGGTAACTGCTTCCAATCCAACCACAATTCAGCAAGCCATCCCGTTAGCTCATAAGCTAACTGACCAAGCCGTGGAGCAAGGACGTCTACCCAAGCGGGGCGCTGTGGCAAGCGTGCCTGACCACAAAAGAAAGTGGGATAGTGCCAACAACACCAAAGCATCATCATCTTCTAGTGGTCAACCTCAACCTCAACAGCAACAACAGCCAGTTCAACAACAACGGAGGTTCGACAATAACTGTAACTTCAACCAAACGGTTGCAAATAATCAAGGACCCAGTGGTTATGGTGGTAGACATCTGAAGTGCACTCGGTGTAATTACTATCATGTGGGAAGGTGTGATAACTTCAAGTGTCAACCTGTGGAAAAATTGGACACGCTGCTAAGGATTGTCGTGGTGAGCTGGTAAAGAAGCCACAACAACCTCAGGAAACTCCAAAAGGTTGTTTTGAATGCGGGAAAGAAGGGCATTACAGGCGAAACTGCCCACAACTAAGGAGAAATGGTAATGGCAACAACAACAACAACGGTAATAACAACAACGGTGGCAATGGTACTGGTAATAGCGGCAAAAAAGATGGAGCCAAGGGGAGAGCCTTCGTCATTGGCTCAGGTGAGGCTCTAAATGATCCCACAACTGTTACTGGTAGGTTCTCTGTTAATGGTTGTTTTGCTACGGTACTATTCGATACTGAAGCCGATAGGAGTTTCGTGTCCTTAAAGTTCTGTAGTCTTTTAAGTGATATACCCTCTGCTTTAGAATCTAAATACACCGTGAAATTAGCCGACGGTAAACAGATCCATGTAACGCATATCCTTAAAGGCTGTAAGATAGAACTTGCTGGTCATACTTTCGCTATAGATCTTATGCCTGTTACGCTAGGGAGTTTTGATGTTGTGATAGGCATGGATAGGCTCTCTAGCAAGCAAGCGGAAGTCATATGTCATGAGAAGATCATACGAATTCCTGTTGGTGACAAAATCCTTACAGTCAGAGGTGATAGGAGTGGTGCTGTGATAGGCATCATCTCATACATGAAAGCCCAAAAGTTATTACGAAAGGGTCGTGTGGCTATTCTAGCACTCGTAACCGATAAGCAAGCGGAAGAAAGGAGAATGGAGGATATTCCCATAGTGCGTGACTTTCCAGAGGTGTTTCCAGAGGATCTTCCTGGATTTCCACCTCACCGCCAAGTGGAATTCCAGATTGAGTTGACTCCTGGCGCAGCCTTGATTGCTAGGGCACCTTATCGATTAGCACCGAACGAACTACAAGAGTTGTCATCGCAACTTCAGGAGCTTTTAGATAAGGACTTTATTGACCTAGCACATCACCTTGGGGAGCTCCTGTTCTGTTTGTAAAAAGAAGGATGGCACATTCCGGATGTGCATCGATTATAGAGAGTTAAACAAAGTAACAGTCAAGAACCGATACCCTTTACCTCGTATCGACGACTTGTTTGATCAGCTTCAAGGATCGAGCTATTATTCGAAAATTGACTTGAGATCTAGTTATCATCAACTTAGAGTTCGAGAAGAAGACATTCCCAAGACTGCATTTCGTACTCGTTATGGTCATTATGAGTTCTTGGTCATGCCTTTTGGGTTGACTAATGCACCTGCTGTGTTCATGGATCTCATGAACCGTGTGTGCAAACCTATCTCGATCAGTTCATCATTGTGTTTATCGATGATATACTGATATATTCTAGGACCAAGGAGGATCATGAAGAGCACTTACGAATGATCTTAGAACTATTGAAAAATGAGCAGTTGTATGCCAAATTCTCAAAGTGTGATTTTTGGATACGAGAAGGCAATTTCTAGGTCATATTGTTAATGAGAAAGGGATACATGTTGATCCTGCCAAAATTGAGGCGATAAAAAATTGGACTACACCCAAAACGCCGAGCGAGATAAGACAATTTCTGGGATTAGCAGGATATTACCGACGATTCATAGAAGGATTTTCTAAGATCGCACAACCTCTCACGGCCTTGACTCACAAAGGAACAACATACAAATGGAGTGAGAGCCAAGAATCAGCTTTTCAATTGTTAAAACAAAAACTCTGTACTGCCCCGATATTAGCACTACTAGAGGGAACGGATGATTTCATGGTGTATTGCAATGCATCCATTCAAGGATTGGGTGGTGTCTTGATGCAACGAGAAAAGGTGATAGCCTACGTCTCGAGACAACTAAAGGTTCATGAGAAGAACTATACCACCCATGACTTAGAATTGGGTGCAGTGGTTTTTGCCTTAAAGATCTGGAGACACTACTTGTACGGT